>CM055265.1:136158279-137394839 GCA_029237695.1 Conchocele bisecta
GTAACAAGCCGCCTCGTCAGGATCTGCAGATGTTTGTCAGTATTTTTTAATGTTTTAGAAAACACCCCATATCTCATTTATGGAATAGACCAGAAATGAGAATGGAACTTTCAATTTCAGATATTTAGGGGTGAATGTGTTAAAATCTAAGAATCTCCCATTGACTAATACTGTGGAGGTTGAGCAAAACCTGAATTATCCCTTGGGACTGACACAACACTGCTACATCATTAATGAGACACGCCATGTGATTTTGTATCTACAGACATCTGTGATATTTCTTGAAATTTATTTGACAGAAAATGGGATATTTTTTGTAAATGACTTCAGAAGTTGACACAGAGTTCAGAGTACATGTACATGCGGAATAGTACTCCGAAATTATTGTCAACCTTTGCCTTCATTTCTGGAAAATTTGTTAAATTTTGTAAATGTATTTCATGCAATAACTCAGTTGTCAGAAGGTACAAAATCGCATGGCTTATCTCATTTGGTGGTTTTTTTTTATGAGGAGTGGGACATCGACCTCGAGTACTGTCCAGATAGTGGGTATGAGCGCGACCCTCCCAAACCTAGACCTGCTGGCCCACTGGCTGAAGGCAGATCTCTACCGCACGGACTACCGACCCGTACCACTGACCGAGTGTGTCAAAATTGGCACCGGTCTGTTTGATTCGTCGATGAACATCATCCGTGACATCGACACGACGTACGCGGTCAAGGGAGATGGGGACCATGTTGTACCACTGTGTATTGAGACGGTCAGGGACGGACATTCGATCCTGATCTTCTGTCCGACGAAGAATTGGTGCGAGAAGCTGTCGGAGACGGTTGCCCGCGAGTTCTACAATCTGCTGAGGAACCCGGCCGTGGCTGTAGCTGACACAGGTATGTGGCCTATTCCAGGCACCTGGTACCATATCAGGATCACTCGATGTAGTCCTGTCGAACTCGCCTATACAACGCATTACAGCGCGTCAAAACTGCTGTTTGGGGTGAATTTTCGCCATCTTTGAAAATATATCAATCACGTGCACGCAGTGGTTTGGTTTGTTACTGGAGACTGACGTCATGTCCCATTAGCCAACCAAATTAGTGTGTGTCACTTGATTAAATTTTTTTAAAGATGGCGGCTAATATTCATTTTTAACCAGGAAGTGAAGGTGTTTGATTTTAAAAAGCGAATTTAGGTTAGTGAGACACGTTTTTAGTGCAGTTTATACTCGAAATCTTTGAGATGTACGTTAATGTATTGTTAACTGTAAACTTTTTGTCGAAAATTCACCCAAACAGCAGTTTCGACACGCTGGAATGCGTTGTATAGGCGAGTTCGACAGGACTACATCGAGTGGCTTTTTGTTTCAATGGTGGCGAATGGGAGTTTTATCCCTTTCTATGTACTATTATTATTACACCCGGGCGCATTTAAATGGTTTTGTACACTGTTTAGAAAGGTGTTTCATGTATATATACAAACAATAATTGACCATCCAAGACACGCTAGAATCACCTGTGTTATTATACCCCAATATTTCAATATTCAATGGGTATTTTACTTTTACAAATGTATTATTGATTTTCTTCCTATTAATTAAATAGGAAACAAATGATAAAAATTAAACAAATTTGAAATTCACTTACTTGAGCTTGCTTTTTGCAGCTCATCTAATTAAATTTTCAACTTTATTACAGTATTTCCACTGTTCAATTTGAAAATCAATGCGTATTTTCACATTACTGTGAGTATTTTGTACTCCCACTTTTGATAATAAATGCGTATCGTGCTAAAATAAGTGCGTAAAATACTCCAATATGCACCTTATCTGTAGCTCTCTGTGTGTGTGTGTGTGTTGCAGGGTCTGTGAAGGCATCCAACCAATTTGTGTTACCACTGGACCGAACTTTAAACCGACATACTGTGGGAGATCTATGTATGTGTGTGTTGCAGGGTTTGTGAAGGCATCCAACCTTCTAGTGTTGCCGCTGAACCAGACTGCCCTGCGAGACGTCGTAGAACAACTGCGGCGGACCCCAGTCGGCGTGGACTCCATGCTGGGCCGAACTGTGCCATACGGGGTCGCCTACCATCACGCAGGTAAGACAGAATAACCTTAACATTTGTGAATTTTACACCATCATATCTTTGAACCTTTCTCAACCCAGTGTAGTGCCAAAGCCACATTTTTCAGGGGACAATTTGTCATGTTTATCATTTTTCAAGGGGACATTAAAAACTATTTGTACATTAAAAATTTGTAAGAAAATACAATATAGGAATGAATGGCCTTTTTGTGGAATGTATCGGGGTATAAACTTGGAAAAGTCGTGGGAATACTGGACGAAGGCCGGAAGGCCTCGTCCAGTATTCCCGCGACTTTTCCAAGTTTATATCCCCGATAAATTCAACATAAGGCCATTCATTCCTTATAATTCCAGCATTTGAAATAAATTCATCAAGAAAATGTGTTTATTTTCCGTTTTCTTAAGAATTATTTTAACTGCGCCTTGCGGTTACGGAAAGTAGTTCGGCATGGGAGTTTACTGGGATATAAATTTTGGACAGAGACATGCTACGGGCCAATCAAATGTTAGGGAATTGTGTAAATATTTTTGTGCTGGAATTATAAGTAAATGTTTATGCGACTGGGACAGACTGCCCTGCGAGACGTCGTGGAACAACTGGGACTGACTCTGGTCGGAGTGGACTCCATGCTGGGCCGCACGGCCGTACGGTGTCGCCTACCATCACACAGGTAAACAGGCAAGCCGTTGAAATTGATACAGTGCAATCTTGCTACAGCAGCCACCCGTGGGAAGACACTAATCTGGCTGTTGTAGAGAGGTAGCTCTTGTAGGGAGGTTACATCTAGAGGCAATTGTCTATTTGGGATATAAAATATTGGCTGTTAAAGAGGTTGTTGTAGAGAGATACAGTTCAAAGAGGTTCAACTGCATATAATTCCAGCACAAAAATATTTACACAATTCCCTAACATTTGATTGGCCCGTAGCAAGTCTTTGTCCAAGTAAACTCGTACGCCAAACTACTTTCCGTAACCGTGAGGCGCAGTTAAAATAATTCTTATGAAAACGGAAAATAAACACGTTTTCTTGATGAATTATTTAAAATGCTGGAATTATAAGGAATGAATGGCCTTTTTGTGGAATTTATCAGGGATATAAACTTGGAAAAGTCGCGGGAATACCGGACGAGGCCTTCCATTAATTCCTATATTGTACATTGTAGACCATTTATACAGTGGAACATCTCAAAACTGGAAAAGGAGGTCCAGTCCGGACTGTTCCATATATTATCATATATATTATTATATACCGATCATCGGTAAAATAGGCCGGCTACTAAGCTTGATATTTCGCACAGGTCTTGAAAAAACCTTGAATTTGACATCTGACTTGAAATCCCTTGAAAATGATCAATTGCCTTGAAAAATCCTTGAAGAACAATAATAACCCTTAAAAATACCTTGAATATTAACCGGCCCACTTTGGTCAAAACGCCACCACCAAATTCAATTAATTGGTCTAAACGACACCAGCCTTAAATACAATGGCCAAAATGGCTCCAGTCTTAAAATTCAAGCTTTGTATTGGTCTGGCTAAAAATTTGTCATTGTAAAAAAAAAAGTCCTTAAATTTGAAATTAAATGTCTTGAAAAACCCTTGAAAAACCCTTAAATTTTACTAGTGAAAGTTTGTATGAACCCTGCCATTGTACAGTGGAACCTCTCTAAGCTGGACACCCTGGGAGGTCCCCAGGGTGTCCAGTTTCGAGAGGTACCACTGTGATTCATACTCGGCCCCACGGGGTAAGACAGGCCGGCCGCTAAGCTTGATATGTGTACATTGTAGACCACCATATGAATGATAACGTCAGTAATGACTGAATGATATGAAATGTATGCTATAGTGGCTGATCTGAGACATTAATAAAACTTGGCATATATCAGCGTTCTTGTTGTTCTTGCTGATGGGTGTGTGTTGTTAAGTGAACAGAGTGAGCGAGTTTGGTAGTGGTAGTACAGGGATCCTCCAGATTATCGGACAAAAATAGTAGTTTTTATGCCCCACCACGATCGTGGAGGAGGCATTTAGTGTAACCCTTGTCCGTTATGTCATTATGTCCGTCCGTCCGTCACCAACATTGTAAATCATAAAACTTTTAAACCATAATAGCTGCAGACCTGAAATTTGGTATGTAGCTTCCTTATGATGAGTAGATGCGCAAAGTTTATTTTTATTTTTGATTCGACTCCTGGGTCATGGATTTTCTCCCCATTTTCGACTTAGATTTTTCCAATTTTGCTTTGTAACTCATTAACACTTTTAAACCGTGCTATCTACAGTCCTGAAACTTGGTATGTAGCTTCCTTATAATGAGTAGATGCGCAAAGTTTATTTTGATTTTTTATTCAACCCCCCCGAGTCATGGATTGTCTCCCCCTTTTCGACTTAGAATCTGACCATTTTTCCTTGTTACTTGTAAAACTTGTAGACTGTAATAGCTGGAGGAGTGATGCTTGGTATGTACATGTAGCTTCTTTATTGTGTGTAGATGCTCAAAGTGAATTCTATTTTTGCTTTGACACTGAGCCATGGATTATCTCCCCCTTTTGGACTTAGAGCTTTGCCCCGTTTACTATCAAAGCGATATGTGGGGCATCCATGTTCTATGAACACATTTTTTAATTTTGCAATATTTTTTCTTAAAATAGCAGCTACATGTACGGGCATAACATTTTGACAGAACAATCCACGATTCTTGCATTCTCAATGCATGTAAACTATTTAGCAAAATGTGTCATCTTTGTCACTGAAAATTGGGTCAGATCATCAGTCGTAAGATTGCCCCAAAATTAACATCGACAATCAGTTATCCGGACAAACGTTTAACCGTCTTATAACTTCTATTCTCACCTTGAAGTCATAATTTTATGACCTGTAAACCAGTGTAAACAGCATTGTGTAGTTCTGCAGAAAAAAACAGTCGCCCTTCGCATGTTGAAAAACATCGTAATTATAGAATTTATTGTTTTTATAGAACAACTCTGCAATGACATAATGGGCGCACTCGCTTGAGCCCCCGCTCGACTTTTGACGTAAACAACTTTTGGACCGAGTTGGGAAATGTTTTCAGCAAATTTTACTAAAATGGTTACTTTGGCAATATATTCTTCACACTGGCATGGAATAATTGGTATGACCCCTGTAGGGCATCATTTTCTTGGAAGAACATATTTCTGCATTCAATTATACTGCTTTATAGTGACTTTAAAGCCACCATGTGTTGCAGGCCTGACATTTGATGAGCGGGACATCGTAGAGGGTGCGTTCCGTCAGGGGATCCTCAAGGTGCTGATAGCCACGTCCACCCTGTCGTCCGGCGTCAATCTGCCCGCCCGCCGCGTCATTATCCGCACACCCATCTTCCACGGCCAGCTCATTGACTTCCTCACATACAAGCAGATGATTGGACGCGCTGGCAGGAAAGGTGTTGACACTCAAGGTATTATAATAAAAGTGGAGCGCCGTGGCGTAATGGTTAGTGTGTCTGACTACTGATCCAAGGGTCGTGGGTTCGAGCCTGACTAGCGGCGTGCGTTGTGTCCTTGAGCAAGACACTTTATCCACACTGCTCCAGTTCACCCAGCTGTAAATGGGTACCGATAATTCGTAGTTGCTCTGAATACGAATTACCGGCTTCTCTCAAAAATCTCTACCTCCGTTCTTTCTCCCATTCTTGGGAGACGGCATGCAAGGTCCTAGAGCCAGTGCCGCCGTTAAATATAAGCAAAAAAAAAAATTATAATAAAACCTATCTTGTATCTCCAGTCATTTATAGTGGACCAGAATGTGAATGTGTAGTCATTGTTTTCATAATATTTTGAAAGTATTTTAATAATTTCCTTCACGTTTGGGCCTTTCAAATCTGCAGATCATCAGCAAACCTTGACTGTATATGCTATTGCTGATGAACGGACATGAAATCCCATTCAATCAATTAATGGAAACAGTGTAGATCCAGATAAGCCAGCTTTCCCAAAACTTGCATGAAAGAGTTAAATCATCCTCATGTTACAAATGATGATTGGATGCAGGATGTATCTCAGGGATTCCGCTGGCGATCGCCACTTTCGCATTTGGCGATCAAAATAAACAATTGGCGATAAAAAATATTACAATTTTCTAACAATCTATATAGATTGTTATCAGGTTTCATTCATGAGTGCGATATTTGACCACAAGCTACACTGGTCACAGACCCGATAAGGGTTTAAAGCCCCATTTCTCCAGGCTCAGCCACATTTATGAAGGGAAGGATCAAGGACCGGTGTGAGCCCTGATCATCTTATGATTTAAACATAATTGTTACCTAAATGTGATGGGATATATGTATAACATATATACTTCACATTTTCCGTTCTTTGTTAAACTCCACAAGAAGTGAAATTTCCTGATGGCTTCAACACACAAAGTTGGCCGAGTTGGCCACTCCATGTGCTGTATAGGATACAGTAACGAGGCAAAGTTCACATGTATGTTATACATGTATTCCATCACATTTAGGAATCATTTATGTTTGAATCATATGATGATCATGTGTCTCATATGTCCTTAAAATCTTCTCTTTTCTTTTTACATTTACACCAGGCGAGAGCATCCTGCTGTGTAAACCGAACGAGAAAGCGAAGGCGATAACCCTGGTGAGTGGTGCCCTGCCCCCTGTACAGAGCACCCTGATTAGGACCGAGGGCGAGAAACTGAGCTCGAGCATGAAACGCGCCATCTTGGAAGTTGTTGTCAGTGGGGTTGCCATGGCACCGGGAGACGTTGCTATGTACGCGTCGTGTACACTGCTGGCAGCATCTCTGCCCCGCGATAGCGGCCAGACGACTGACCTCATACAGAAGTGTATAGCGTTCCTTCAGGAGAATGAGTTTGTCCATTCCCAGACCATTACAGTAGATGGTAAGCAGGGGGTGTGATTTTTCCTCTTTTAAGAGGAATTCCTCTTTTTATTTTATGCCCGTTTGAAAAATGGGACATATTATGTATTCACCTTCTACAGCCGGCACAGCTTGTCCAGCTAGAGTTCTACTTAACGGATCGTAACCAAATTCAGCATACATGTTTATCACGGCCAGACGAAGAAGCCTATTCATGTTCAAAAATGTCTGATGACTTCTCTCCCCTTGGCGGCCATTTTTAATTTTCACACTCTGTATCCTTGTCCACGCATTAACACTAGTTCTACTAGACGGATCGTAATCTAATCGGTATACATGTTTATCACGGAAAGACGAAGAAGCCTATTCATCTTTGTCCACGCAAGAAATTAAGTTCTAACTGTCAGATCCCTGTGGTGTTCTGATATTAAGAGGTGAACGGGTTGTATTGATGTTCTGTTGAACACCATTCATGTTTTAAGGATAATTCTTTGGCCATGGTATGAACATGAGGGTACCTGTCCAGGGGCGGATCCAGCATTTGGGGAACGGGGGGTTGTCTAGTTGCGAAGGTAACTTGCAATCTACTCCCGTTCTGTCCGTAGCTGTTTGGGATATCTTAACATTTTTTAATTATAAAAAGGTTCAAAATTTATTGATAGAATGAAAGCCTAAATGAAGAATTATGGATTACAAGAAATCAAAGAAAGCAAAGGCAAACAAAGTAAATTAAAAAGAAAGATGCATACATGTACAAAATACAAACCAATAGGTTAATATCACATACCAGTGTATGTGCTAACTGAAACTAATATTGATTTGTATTTTGCATATACCAGTTGCACATGCCAGTGGATGTGCTAGCTAACACTAATATTGATTTGTATTTTTCCCCATGAATCTTGCCCTGTGTGTTGCAGGTAAGACAAGTGAGCGATTTGTGCCGACCCAACTTGGCGCAGCCGTGCTGGCGTCGTCCATGTCACCAGACGAGGGCCTTGTCGTTTTCTCCGAGCTCCAGAAGGCGAGACAGTGCTTCGTCCTGGAGAATGAACTGCACATCATCTACCTGGTAACATTACTTATTTATTTGCTTATATTTAACGGCGGCACTGGCTCTAGGACCTTGCATGCCGTCTACCAAGAATGGGAGAATGAACGGAGGTAGAGACTTTTTGAGAGAAGCCGGTAATTCGTATTTACAGAGCAACTACGAATTATCGGTACCTATTTACAGCTGGGTGAACTGGAGCAGTGTGGATAAAGTGTCTTGCTCAAGGACACAACGCACGCCGCTAGTCAGGCTCGAACCCACGACCCTTGGATCAGTAGTCCGACACACTAACCATCACGCCACGGCGTTCCACTTGGTAACATTACTGACATTTGAGACACGCCATGTGATTTTGTACCTTCGCACATCTGCGTAATTTCATGAAATTCGTTTACAATATATGCCGTAAATTGCGTCAAAAGTTAACAAAATCTTCTGAGTACATGCAAAATTATATTCCGTAAATTTTGTAAACATATTTAATGAAATTATGTCTGAAGGTACAAACTCACATGGCGTGTCTCATTTATCATCAAGTCCAACACCGGGCTATGAGTAATTATTTACCTTGTACCCCAAAATAAGTTGTTTGGGGTACATAATTTATAGTCGCTATAGTAAATCACGTAGCACGGGACAGAAAGAGATGGAGAGACGTATTGAAGGCCCTATGCCCAGATGACGGTGAAGAGGAATAAGTAAGTAATAGTAGCTACCTTACCTGCCTGTCTGTCCGAGGTTTGCGTTGCTCTTTTCGGCTACCTATTGTCTCTGTTTTCATAAGTAAGTAGGATTGGTTCGAACTTTATAATTATGCTTATTTGTCATCATCAATGTTTTCATTCTATAACTGATTCATGTGGCCCCTATGCTCAAGGTCAAGATTAAATGAGACACGCCATGTGATTTTGCACCTTCAGACATCTGCTTAATTTCATGAAGTAGTTTACAGAATTTACAATATTTTCCGTAAATGGCGACAAAAGTTGACAAGAGTACATACGTTTACAAAATTGACAACATTTTTCATAAATAAAGTCAAAAGTTGACAAAATTTGTCAGTATTTGACTTGAAATTGTCAATTTTGTAAACGTATTTAATGAAATTATGCAGATGTCCGAAGGTACAAAATCATATGTTGTGTCTCAAATGACTTTGAAGTTTACTTCAAAAGTTTTACCTTTTTTCAGGGGTACTACGTCCATCAGTGTTTTTGTTTATTGCTGTTTTACATCCTTATACAGGGAAATCAGTGCACCACCCTCTCTGAAGACTTTGGTTATCGTACTTGGCTTATTAAATGTTTCCATTATTAGACACCATGTAACACATTCCTAAACTGTTTGAAGCATTATGGACATTTCAACAACCAAAATGTAGTTTTTGTCGAAAATTACTAATTTGTGACTGACTGGTGAAATGGGTGTTTGGGGATTTTCAGCCAATGTAGATCCTGATGAAATAGCACACTTTTGTAGCCTGGTGTAGGGATGGATTGTGTGACCTAGGGGTTAGAACACCTGACTTCTAATTCAGAGGTTGTGGTCTCAAACCTCGCCTTAGGCGTCAAAAAATACCTTCATAGTATTTCCAACCCACTGGCCTTTCGGATGAAGCAGATGTCCCGTCCCTAAATGACCTTAGCTGTTGCTGGGACGTTACACCCATTCTCTTTCAGTTTGTAGCCTGATAACGATCTGTATTGCTTGTTAGAAGCATGACGGGTGTTTCATTGATGGAATGGTGAACATTGTAGATTCTAATCAGACTGCGGATGCATAGTCTGATCTGGATCTGAACTGGATGCAAAGCCGTAACCCCCATTTCTCCAGTCACAGCCACATTTCAGGTAACGCCAATATATGCGAGGGGTGTGGGGGACTCCATCGACTGGTACCAGTTCTTTTGTATCTGGGAGAACCTGTCTACGGGCATGAAGCGAGTCGCTGAGCTGATCGGGGTGCAGGAATCATTCCTTGCGAAAGGCGGTGCGGGGTCGAATCCTCACCAAGACGGACGCCCAACTGCGGCTGGTTGCGATCCACAAGCGGTTCTATACGGCCCTCATCCTGCAGGATCTGGTCCATGAGATGCCACTGACGAACGTCGTGCAGAAATACAACGGCAACAAGGGCCAGCTACAGTCGCTGCAGCAGTCCGCCGCTACCTTCGCTGGTATGTCCGTCTTTCTATCTTTCTTCCTTTCTTCTTTGTGGCTTATTATCGCCAGTAATGTAGACTATATTCATAACTTCAAAGCACTCTAGGAATGTTTCAATGGCTGACTGACAGTGGAATCTGTCTGAACCTGGAGTTTTCCAGGATGTTAGGTTTAGCCCAATTTAGTCTAAGGACACATTATTTTCTTTATTTCTCCATGAAGGTATATGTTGTTACCACTCATTTGAATGAGTGGCAACAACATCTATTTCGAATGGAAATAAAGAAAATAGAGATTATTTTCCTCATACGTTTCATTGTACTATAATTGTATCCCGTCTAATGAGTTAGAGAGGTTCCTCATTTCTCCAGTCACAACCACAATTACATTATATATATAGGTGTGGGATTCGCCGGTGGAACATAGATTTTCATCGTCAAATTCCATCCTACACAGGTATGGTGACGGTGTTCTGTGCGAGACTCGGCTGGTCGAACCTGGAGTTGATCCTGTCACAGTTCCAGAACCGGCTCACGTTCGGTGTGCAGCGGGAATTGTGCGACCTGGTCCGGATATCAGCCCTAAATGGTCAACGCGCCCGCATCCTCTATAACGGCGGCTACCAGACAGTGGCTGCACTCGCCACCGCTGTCCCAGAGGACGTTGAGGTGCTGCTGAAAAACTCCGCCCCCTTCCAGAGGTGAGATGTGTGATTTATTGATGGAATGAACTCTGGAAAGGGACCTTCTAACATGAGTGACTGGAATAGATTTGTATGTACCCTGAACAATATTTTGGGTTGCATGAAGTCACCGACCTGTCCTTCTGGCAATCTGTCTGTCCAAGATTTACTTTAGAGAGATTTACTTTAGAGAGATTTACTTTAATGTTTTCCCCACCAACTACCTTTGTTACCGCAAATCGGACTGACTTGAAACTTTATTTACTTACTTGTCATCATCCATATTTTCAGTCTATAGCCCACCTAATCTGAATGTGAATGTTGAATGAGACGAGCCTTCTGATTAGCCAGGTTTTTGGAAAAAAAATCCAGGCTATTGGATTGGCGAAAGCCGGGCGGGCGGGGCGGGGCGGGCGGGCGGGCGGCGGCGTCCACAATCAATGTTAAGTTTTCGTGTTTGAGTCCATTTCTTTGTTACTGTACCACCTAGGACCACCAAACTTTCACAGCTTCATAATCAAGGGCAAGTGCCCACCACATATCACTATCCAACATGTTACTTTTTTAGCCAGTTTTTTGAAAAAAAACCATGGCTTTTTTTATGATCCAGGCTATTGGATTGGCGAAAGCCGGGCGGCGGCGGCGGCGGCGGGCGGTCGGCGGGCGGCGTCCACAATCAATGTTAAGTTTTCGTGTTTGAGTCCATTTCTTTGTTACTGTACCACCTAGGACCACCAAACTTTCACAACTTCTATACAAAGGGTGCCCACCACATATCACTATCCAACATGTTACTTTTTTTTTAACTTGACCCATTTTTTCCGCGTAGTCGACTTAGCCATTTTCAATGTTAAGTTTTCGTGTTTGAGTCCATTTCTTTGTTACTTTACCACCTAGGACCACCAAACTTTCACAGCTTCATAATCAAAGGGTGTCCACCACATATCACTATCCAACATGTTACTTTTTTTTTAACTTGACCCATTTTTTCCGCGTAGTCGACTTAGCCATTTTCAATGTTAAGTTTTCGCGTTTACAATGTTAAGTTTTCGTGTTTAAGTCCATTTCTTTGGTACTGTACCACCTAGGACCACCAAACTTTCACAGCTTATAATCGAGGGGTGCCCACCACATATCACTATCCAACATGTTACTTTTTTTTTACTTCACCCATTTTTTCCGCGCAGTCGACTTAGCCATTTTCAATGTTAAGTTTTCGCGTTTACAATGTTAAGTTTTCGTGTTTAAGTCCATTTCTTTGGTACTGTACCACCTAGGACCACCAAACTTTCACAGCTTCATAATCAAGGGGTGCCCACCACATATCACTATCCAGCATGTTACTTTTTTTTTAAACTTCACCCATTTTTTCCGTCGCAGTTCGACTTAGCCATTTTCAATGTTAAGTTTTTATTCGCGTTTACAATGTTAGTTTTCGTGTTTAAGTCCATTTCTTTGGTACTGTACCACCTAGGACCACCAAACTTTCACAGCTTCATAACCAAGGGGTGCCTACCACATACAACTATCCAACATGTGACCATTTTTTTTACCTTCACCTATTATTTCTACGTAATTGACTTACCATTTTCAACGTTAACTTTTTAACGTACGTCTGGTTAAAGTTTTTTGGTTAAAACTTTTTTGTTGTACTATATCTCTGCAACTGCTTCGCCCATTACCTTGAAACTTCACATGGGTGTTTATCATCATCCATATTTTCATTCACAACCCCCAACCGTGCGGCCCCTGTGCCCAATGTCAAGGTCAAATTACTTTGAATTTTTTTGTTAAAGTTTTTTCAGATTTGTTAAAATGGAGGTCATCGCTAATCCAAGATGGCCTAAAAATAGCATAAATTCTTAAAAAAAAATTAACGTACGTCTGGTTAAATTTTTTGGTTAAAACTAAAAATAGCATAAATTCTTAAAAAAAAATTAACGTACGTCTGGTTAAATTTTTTGGTTAAAACTTTTTCGTTATACATCTCTGCAACTGCTTCGCCCATTACCTTGAAACTTCACATTGGTGTTTATCATCGTCCATATTCTAAAAATAGCATAAATTCTTAAAAAAAAATTAACGTACGTCTGGTTAAATTTTTTGGTTAAAACTTTTTCGTTATACATCTCTGCAACTGCTTCGCCCATTACCTTGAAACTTCACATTGGTGTTTATCATCGTCCATATTTTCATTCTAACCCCCAACCGTGCGGCCCCTGTGATCACTGTCAAGGTCTAATTACTTTGAATTTATTTGTTAAAGTTTTTTCGTGTACTATATCTCTGCAACTGCTTCACCCATTACCTTGATACTTCACATGGGTGTTTATCATCATTGTCGCACCCGCTTGCGGAAAGCGCGATATCGTCGCCATTTTGGCATACGTCCGTCCGTCCGTCCGTCCGTCCGTCCGTACCGTCCGAGTGTCCGGTTAAAGTTTTTTCGTTAAAGTTTTTCCATCTACTATATCTATTTTTTTAGTGTCCATGCCTCGCCCCAAGGCGCGACATGCAGGCCACGGCCATCTAGTCTACAAAAAGTGGGTATAATTACGTTATCCAAGTGTCCATGCTTGGAAAAAACCTGGCCTTCGTGGCTTTGCCTCGTTTCTTGTTTTTAACTTGACCCATTTTTTTCCGCGCAATCAACTTAGCCATTTTCAATGTTAAGTTTTCGCGTTTTCAATGTTAAGTTTTCGTGTTTAAGTCCATTTCTTTGGTACTGTACCACCTAGGACCACCAAACTTTCACAGCTTCATAATCAAGGGGTGCCCACCACATATCACTATCCAATATGTTACTTTTTTTTTAACTTGACCCATTTTTTCCGCGCAATCGACTTAGCCATTTTCAATGTTAAGTTTTCGCGTTTTCAATGTTAAGTTTTCGTGTTTAAGTCCATTTCTTTGGTACTGTACCACCTAGGACCACCAAACTTTCACAGCATAATCAAGGGGTGCCTACCACATATCACTATCCAACATGTTACTTTTTTAGCCAGGTTTTTTGAAAAAAAATCCAGGCTATTGGATTGGCGAAAGCCCGGCGGGCGGGCGGGCTGCGGGCGGCGTCCACAATCAATGTTAAGTTTTCGTGTTTGAGTCCATTTCTTTGTTACTGTACCACCTAGGACCACCAAACTTTCACAGCTTCATAATCAAGGGGTGCCCACCACATATCACTATCCAACATGTTACTTTTTTTTTATCTTGACCCATTTTTTCCGCGTAGTCGACTTAGCCATTTTCAATGTTAAGTTTTCGCGTTTACAATGTTCAGTTTTTCGTGTTTAAGTCCATTTCTTTGGTACTGTACCACCTAGGACCACCAAACTTTCACAGCTTCATAATCAAGGGGTGCCCACCACATATCACTATCCAACATGTTACTTTTTTTTTTAACTTCACCCATTTTTTCCGCGCAGTCGACTTAGCCATTTTCAATGTTAAGTTTTCGCGGTTTACAATGTTAAGTTTTCGTGTTTAAGTACATTTCTTTGGTACTGTACCACCTAGGACCACCAAACTTTCACAGCTTCATAACCAAGGGGTGCCTACCACATACAACTATCCAACATGTGACAATTTTTTCACCTTCACCTATTATTTCTACGTAATTGACTTAGCCATTTTCAACGTTAACTTTTTAACGTACGTCTGGTTAAAGTTTTTTGGTTAAAACTTTTTTTGTTATACTATATCTCTGCAACTGCTTCGCCCATTACCTTGAAACTTCACATGGGTGTTTATCATCATCCATATTTTCACTCTAACCCCCAACCGTGCGGCCCCTGTGCGCAATGTCAAGGTCAAATTACTTTGAATTTATTTGTTAAAGTTTTTTTGTGTACTATATCTCTGCAACTGCTTCACCCATTACCTTGATACTTCACATGGGTGTTTATCATCATTGTCGCACCCGCTTGTGGAAAGCGCGATATCGTTGCCATTTTGGCATACGTCCGTCCGTCCGTGTGTCCGGTTAAAGTTTTTTCGTTAAAGTTTTTCCATCTACTATATCTATTTTTTTAGTGTCCATGCCGCGCCCCAAGGCGCGACATGCAGGCCACGGCCATCTAGTCTACAAAAAGTGGGTATAATTATGTTATCCAAGTGTCCATGCTTGGAAAAAACCTGGCCTTCGTGGCTTTGCCTCGTTTCTTGTTTTATACATAAAATGTGCGATATATCATGATATTTACAAAAATTTACGATATTTTTCATAAAGATAACTAATAGATTTCTGTATGTGCTATGTAAATTTCATCCACTTTTGACGTCATTTACAGAAAATATCACGTTTTCTGTATTCAAATGTTTTTCATGAAAAAATGACTTTCCGACTACGTACTGTCTCTGTTACCGTAAGTCAGATTGACAAGGTCAAATGACTTGGAAATTTGTGTTGAAGTTTTTGAGGGATACATCCTCCACCAGTGTTACAGATTTCTTACTCAGGTTGTCAGTCTAAACGTCCATACGTCCCGAGCGCACGAGAGGCCATTTGTCCGTCCGTCACTACACCTTAACACTTGGGGTAAATGGCTTATAATTGTATCCCCCGGACGAAAGTCGGGGGATACTATGGATTTGACACCGTTCCGCATCCGCGTCCGCCGCAGACATTTCTTGTCCGGAGCATAACTCAAATACCCTTTGCAATATTTTCATGAAACTTCACACATGCATAGACCACGAACCGAAGGTGTGTCGCGCACAAGAATGACAACTCTTGCGTAGCTAATTTTTTAGTTATTTCCCTTTTTAGTTTCGTGCACTGATTTTGTGTCCGGAGCATAACTCGACCACCCTTTGGAATATTTTCATGAAACTTCAAACATGCATAGACCACGACCCGAAGGTGTAAATTCGACGCTTTGCATTGGTCAATTCCCTACCACGTGGTATAAAGCAATTGGCCATATGTACCCTGAGGGCAATAATGCCATGACATAATATAATTATGGACCGTTTCGCCCAAAGATATCCGAAGTCTGGTCACGGAAACTACCGAACATTAATTGTACCTTGAAGTTTACCGCGCATCGAAACCGAAAGTACCGAATGAGATGAAAACAGACGCTGACTGGTGCCCCCGTTTTATTACCCCTATAACAGTAAAGCATTGTAAACCGGGCACCAGCTGCGCAGATGTAAACAAAGATGACTGAAGCCAGTGGAAGCAAACGTTTTGCAGATGTTAGTTATATTTTAGAGATGTTAGTTATATTTTAGAGATGTTAGTTATGTTAGTTATATTCTGTATAATAAAGTAAATGGTGCCCTTGGTTGATGGGGATATTGTGGATTATCTCCCCTCGAGAACATTATCTCCCACGGCTGCACCTCGGGAGATAATGTTCCCTCGGGGAGATAATCCCCAATATCCCCCTCAACCAAAGGCACCATTTTATTATGTTCGGTTCGGCCAGTGAAAATGGTGCTTTGAATTGGCTTTCGGGCCCAGGGCTCGAGTTCAAGGGGGGCGGGACAAGGCGAGGCACCTGATTTTGTCTCCAGGAGCATAACTCGAAAACACCCCTTTTTTCAAACTATCTTGTGTATCTGGGGAGGGGAGGGGATAACATAAGCCCTTGTCGACAAGCGTCCATTTCTAGTTTCTGTTTTCTTTCTCGGATCTGCTTCATATTTCACAGTCGTATTGTTCCAATGGTCCTCTACCGCCCTGTGACAAATCCATGTTCGTGTCGCACCTGTGCCCACGCTGGGGGTATTCCGTAAGCCTCACTTTCTGACAAAACTATAGTCTGTTTCACGAAACCTGCCCAAATTTTACGGCTGTATAAATAATGCAAAAACATATTGCTATATTTTTTATAAATTTTATAAATTATAGCCTACTTTTTATTTCGTGAAATTTGGTCCAATATTGATTTTATTGCGAAAAACCAATTTCCACATGTTAAATCCCCATTGAGTGAAGATGTCTATGGGGATTTAACATGGGGAAATGTTTCTAATTTCAAGCTTCTGTCAGGCCACCTCTTTCCAGAGGTGAGACATGTGATTTGCTGATAGGTGGGAATTTTGAAAGATGGTTATAATATGTGTAGAATATATGGGACCTTCTAATCTGAATTTGTTACGTATTTCAGATATGTAGGGGTGGAAAGTCTAAGTTTCACGCTATGTTCTTTGTCTTTATTATAGCAAGAAGAAGCAGGGTGCGGAGACGGACTGGGAGGTGAGCGAGCGCCGGAAGGCCCAATGTATCTTCCTGACTGGCCGCCAGGGCGTGACAGAGCATGAGGCCGCAGTTATCATCATCGGGGAGGCGAAGGCCCTCATACAGGACGAACTGGGGGGCCTGGGTATCCAGTGGGCCAGGGCGGAGATGGCACAGTTGAAGGCGCCCGTACTCATCAGCCCGTCCCAGGTAGGAGTTATTCGTGGTTGTGATTGGAGAAATGTGGCTCATTGCATTTACGGCCAAAAATTTATGGTTCTCTAGCTTCTGAGCTGTTACATTTAACGAATGCCTGTAGTTTTGGCATGATTGATGTTTTTATTGACTGAATGGCAAACAGTGCAGTCCCTGATCAGACTGCACGGATTCACAGGCTGATCTGGGACTACATTGGATTCAAATGTATCCAATGGGCAGGGGTAGAGACGATGCAGGTGTAGTCGCCCTATTCGCCAGACAAGTCCTAGGTAGGAATTATTTGTGGCTGTGATTGGAGAAATGAGGCTCATTGCATTTATAAAACGATTGTAAGAAAAATTTATGAATTTGCTTCTCACATTAATCTGTGTGCCAAATGCTGCATAGCGAAATGGTTTGAAAATTCAATAGGGAAGAACCAAACCATATGGAGGTTAAAGAGTTAAACATAATATCTATGTAGTGTCTATGGTTCCTCGAATACATGCACTAATAAACATGCACACAGACGCATTTTACCATGACAACAATGTACAGTTTGTGGAGGAGGGCCTGTTAGAGAGAGATCACAAATGGGTATATAAAAAAAACGTGGTTTCTGTTTGCTATCATTTTCTACCTACATGTACACATCAATTAATGGGAACACATCCATGAAGGAGTTGCCAATGTCAGCTGTTTGAGAAAAGTGTTTTGTCTATTTCAATTTTGGACTTACAATTTTCTATCCCGATCTGTTATCTCATCTCTCTATCTCACTGAATGACAAACAGTAATCGGACACTGCGCATGTGCAGGCTGATCTGGAACTGATTAAATATACTGATCGCAAATACCATAAGCTGGTGAACTCTTGATCTGACCTGGTATGACATTTTTGTCAGATCATGACAAACGTGAATAGCAATGAAAGTTACAGTACATGTTTTATTAAGGCTGCCGCATGTGAATATGGACCTTATGATTTGTGAACGTAGCCCTAGGTCAGCCTGCTCATCTGTGTAGTCTGATCAGGACCTACACTGATTGTCATACTGTAAATTTAAATTGACTTATGCATCTTAATGAATAACAAGTTTGATGAATCCCTGCGAGACATAGGTTTTTCTTTTCCGGAGTGGGCGGCATCGGCGGTGGCGTCGGCGGCGTCATCATTCAATGTTAAGTTTTCGTGTTACTGTCATTACTTCAACACCTTGTCAGCTACAGTCATCAAACTTTATACATATGCAGGCCGTCAAGTATCCTATTTTTTCCTATTTTCTGAGCAATTCCTATTTTTTCCTATTTTCTGGCCAAATGTTCCTATTTTTCCTATTTTCTGGCCTTTTTGAAAAGCCGCACACATTGTTTGCCCCAATTTAACTACGAGCATGACAGTGAAATTGACTATATAGATAAATATTGTACATTGTAACATAACTACACAACTATTATTGCATAACACTAGTATTCAACTGCGTTAGATGGCTATGGCAATTTCCTGTGCCATTTTCCAACAGTTCATCGTTCAAATTATAAATAAATGTTCAACCAATTCATCAATGATGATTATAATGTGATTGCTGCTAATGTCTGCCTGGTTGTAAGCTGCTTTAATATTATCCTTTTGTCATTCTGTGTTTGAAAACACTAGCTTTCTATATAGTCTAAGCCCCACAATATATGTGGAGATGGGTCACTGCTGTCTCTGATTCCTAGAAACGAATTGCTGTAGGAATTATTATTATGTCCTAGTTTAATATTGTAAGTGGTGACTAAAAATAACAGACCTGGAAAGTGATTTGGGGGGGGGGGGAGCGCCACAAATAATGCTGTAATAAATCACGTATTATCGTCCTCAAACTTGGTGAGAATGCAGGAAATGGCGTTTCACTCCTCTTAGATTTCAAAAAAATTTGGGGGAGTGTACCCCCGGACCCTCCCTAGCAATATCCAGGCCCTTTGGGTTCTCAAGACTGGGACCTGAGAATGCAGAAATGGCGTTTCACGCCTCTTACATTTTCAAAATTTACCGTGGAGCATGGACTCCCCTAGCAACATCGGGCCATTTGGGCCCTCAAGACTGGGTCCTGAGGATGCAGGAAATGGTGTTTCACTCCTCTTAGATTTCAAAAAATTTCGGGGGAACATGTGCCATGACCCCCCTAGCAACATCCAGGCCCTTTAGGTCCTCAAGACTAGGACCTGAGAATGCAGGAAATGGCATTTCACGCCTCTTACATTTTAAAAATTTACCGTGGAGCATGCACCCGGACCCCCCCCCCCCCCTCTAGCAACATCGGGCCATTTGACTGGGCCCTGAGGATGCAGGAAATGACATTTCCCGCCTCTTAGATTTCAAAAACTTCTGGGGGAGCATGCCCCCGGACCCCCTGGCAAAATCAGGCCCTCACGATTGGGTCCCCCCGCCCCAATAATTTTCCCGTTCCGCCGCCTATGATGGTTATGGTTCATATATTTAATTTTTAAATAAATTACTTTATTAAAAATTATAACTTACTTATTGATTGCCCCACCTTCTTCGTCTACAAATGTTTGCTTCAATGCAAGTCTCACCCATTAGCGCTTTCGACTTGGGATACTACTACGTTATTGGCCGTTTGACACCGCAGCGCACATGTACCGGTATACGTCACAACATGATGCATGCTATATGCATTTCTGACAAAAAGCCGTGATCTAAATATAACTGTCTACATATTGGAAAATTTAATGAATAAATTTAATGGATATTGGAGACAGAGTCGCATGTGATTAATTGAGACATAATGCTATTCTTTCATTGGTCGAGAAACTAGGGCAAACAATAAATATTAAAATTGCTTATTGTTTCTGTATTAATACAACACCACATCCAGCATGCTCATTAATAAAAAATATATATATATATTTTCAAAACATAATAAAGACAAGGGTGGATTGGGTTGGCTGAAGGTATGTCGGCCAACATATGTGTACATTACTTTAATTAATATAACACAAGTAGTGTGTCAAAATCTTGTTTTTATACCCCCCGCAGCGAGTTGTGGGGGGGTATACTGGAGTCAGGTTGTCCGTCCGTCCGTCCGGGTAAACTTAACATCAGAGAAATATTGTTATAACTTCTACTTCCTTCATCTAAAATGCTTGATATTTCACACATGCATTCCTGTAAGGCTCTA
The DNA here is from genome assembly GCA_029237695.1 of Conchocele bisecta. Classification (NCBI taxonomy): domain Eukaryota; kingdom Metazoa; phylum Mollusca; class Bivalvia; order Lucinida; family Thyasiridae; genus Conchocele; species Conchocele bisecta. Next base: position 136,178,715 of record CM055265.1, read on the forward strand.
CTACCATGCTGTGCCAAATCCACGACCGTCCAACCCCCGCATTTCCCAAGGTCAAGGTCAAATACTTAGTCCGTAAACTTAACATCGGAGGAATATTGTTATAACTTCTATTTCCTTCATCTAAAATGCTTGATATTTCACACATGCATTCCTGTAAGGCTCTACTACCGTGCTGTGCCAAATCCACGACCGTCCAACCGCCGCAGATCCCAAGGTCAAGGTCAAATACTTAGTCCGTAAACTTAACATCAGAGGAATATTGTTATAACTTCTATTTCCTTCATCTAAAATGCTTGATATTTCACACATGCATTCCTGTAAGGCTCTACTACCATGCTGTGCCAAATCCACGACCGCCCAACCCCCGCAGATCCCAAGGTCAAGGTCAAATACTTAGTCCGTAAACTTAACATCAGAGAAATATTGTTATAACTTCTATTTCCTTCATCTAAAATGCTTGATATTTCACACATGCATTCCTGTAAGGCTCTACTACCATGCTGTGCCAAATCCATGACCGTCCAACCGCCGCAGATCCCAAGGTCAAGGTCAAATACTTAGTCTCTTTACAAAACTTAACATCAGAGAAATATTGTTATAACTTCTATTTCCTTCATCTAAAATGCTTAATATTTCACACATGCATTCCTGTAAGGCTCTACTACCATGCTGTGCCAAATCCACGACCATCCAACCCCCGCTGATACCAACGTCAAGGTCATACTTAGTCTCTTTACAAAACTTAACATCAGAGAAATATTGTTATAACTTCTATTTCCTTCATCTAAAATGCTTAATATTTCACACATGCATTCCTGTAAGGCTCTACTACCATGCTGTGCCAAATCCATGACTGCCCAACCCCCGCTGATCCCAATGTCAAGGTCAAATACTCTTTACAAAACTTAACATCAGAGAAATAAGTTATAACTTCTATTTCCTTCATTGAAAATTCTTATTATTTCACTTGTGCATTCCTCTAAGGTTGTACTATCGACTTAAAGCCCCCCTCCTAATAAACGCCCTCCCCCCCCCCCAAATAAAAAAAAAAGTAATTTTTTTTTTTACCAATGACCGCCAATTTCAAATTCATACACAAATAATCCTTAAATCCTTATTTGTGTTTGAAATTGGCAGTCCTTGGTAAAAAAAAAAAATTCTTATTTTTTTTTTTTTTTTTTTTTTTTTTTTTTTACTGGCTAATAAACGCCCCCCCCCCCCCCCCAAATAAAAAATAATTTTTTTTTATTTTTTTACCAATGACCGCCAATTTCGAACATAAATAATCTTTAAATCCTTATTTGTGTTTGTAAATTAGTGGTCCTTGGTAATTTTCTTCTTTTTTTTTCTTTTTTACTGGCTAATAAACGCCGCCGCCCCCCCCCCCCCCCCCCCCCCCCAAAATAAAAAAAATAATAATAATAATTTTACCAATGACCGCCAATTTCAAACACAAATAATCCTTAAATCCTTATTTGTGTTTGAAATTGGCGGTCCTTGGTAATTTTTTTCTTTTTTTTTTTTTTAATAATGGCTAATAAATCCCCCCCCCCCCCTTTTGTAAAATGTAACGCCTCCGGGGGTGTTAATTCGAGGTTATACGGTAGTCTCTTTACAAAACTTAACATCAGAGAAATCGGTTATAACTTCTATTTCCTTGCTCGGATCTGCTTCACATTTCACACACTCATTGCTCCAATGGACCTCTACCATCCTGTGACAAATTCACGTTCATGTCGCTCGCGCTAATCCCAGAGTCAAGGTCACAAGCCCACACACTTGGAAATTTTTACATATTTTAGCGGTACCTGGGCCCACGCGGGGGGTATTCCGTAAGCCTCGCTTACTGACCAATCTAGTTGAATCTTGAAATAATTAATAACTTAAAAGTTATAGTCTTTGAGCAATACAACACCAATTATCAATAAAAATATTAAAAGGTCAGGTTGGCCATAAAATGTGTTTGGAACAAATCTTAAAATAACATTTTATTCCTATTTTAGACTATATTTTCCTATTTTATTCCTATTTTTTCACCGTCTGAATTCCTATTTTCCTATTTTTTTGGACTAATCCCTCACTTGACGGCCTGCATACGTTTACTATGATATGTACATGAATATAGGACTATTAAAAAAAATTGGCGGGCCCCAGGGTCTTCAGGGTTAAGGTCAAACTCTATTTGTTAATACCTACATTCAATGTTAAGTTTTCGTGTTACGTTTCGTGTTACGGTCATTACTTCAACACCTTGTCAGCTACAGTCCTCAAACTTTATACATACGTTTACTATGATATGTACATGAATATAGGACTATTAAATAATTTTTGGCGGGCCTCAGGGTCAAGGTCAAACTCTATTTGTTAATACATTCAATGTTAAGTTTTCGTGTTACGTTTCGTGTTACGGTCATTACTTCAACACCTTGTCAGCTAATCATCAAACTTTATACATACCTTTACTATGATATGTACATGAATATAGGACTATTAAAAAAAGTTTTGGCGCGCCCCAGGGTCTTCAGGGTCAAGGTCAAACTCTATTTGTTAATTCAATGTTAAGTTTTCGTGTTACCTTTCGTGTTACGGTCATTACTTCAACACCTTGTCAGCTACAGTCATTAAACTTTATACATACGTTTACTATGATATGTACATGTACATGAATATAGGATTATTAACAAAAATTTGGCGCGTCCCAGGGTCTCCAGGGTCAAGGTCAAACTCTATTTTGGCTGTGATAATGTAATAAATTCAGTATAATAATTCAGCATACTTTTAATCATCAAATATATGCAGTGGTTAGATCTATATGAAATAATGCATTTCAGGAAAAATAAATGATTACTCCCTCAAAGTATACTTTGCTAGAAAAGTATACTTTGCAATGTTGGTGAAATCGGCTACAGATCAGCCTGCGCATCCGGACAATCTGATCAGGGCCTATGCTGGTCACGATCCCTTCAATCAGAGTTTTATGCTTCTGAATACATGTAGCAGTTTTTACCAATCTCTGTATACATTTGTCGAACACATGGCCATCAGGTTTCTTTTCTCATTTTGCGTCCCATTTCTATTTGCAGGAAGTGGCCAGAGAAACAAAGGCAGATTACCTCGCAGAAGGAAATCCTTGACAAGGAAGAGTACCAGCCCAATCAGTGGGGAAAGTAACTCTAAACCTCCTATTGCTTGTGTTATCTCCCCTCCTCCAACCAAGCAGAAATCTCAGAAACCGGTGCTGGTAACTGAAAAGACTGATAATACTGCTAATTTTTATGCTGATTCTGCTGCCCAACATGAAGTGGCTAATGAAGACGAAGGTGATCTTAAATCTGATAAGAAAATGTGCAACTCTTCTGTGGACAAGAGCACAGATTATGTTGCTCCAGTTATGAGATTAACAGCTGCAACAAATCAAATGTCCACTGGTGTGATGAAACAAACAACAAGTAAAGATTCAACCGACAATGTGATTAGAGTGTGTCAGTTGTCAAATGTGAATGCTCCAAGAAATCCTGTAAACAATAATGAAGATGCTACAAAGGTTCCACCTACTAGTGTGGTAGATAGGTCGACTGCTCAACAATGTAAAGATCTTTCAAATGAAGTTAAAGCTGTTGGGGCAAGTGAACAAATAAATAGTGATAGCACAGCAAAGCCGATGCAGACCAGTAAATCTTCAATAGATGTTAATGATGACATGCTGATGAAACAGACTTCCAAACAGTGTGAACTAACTGTGCCAAAAGGAAATACTGTGTCTGGATCTAGTGGGAGTATGAACAATCTGGTAGGACAATATTCAGGTGAATTTGAAACACAGACAAGCAGCAAAACCAGAAATAAGAATGTAAAATCCGTCTCATTTTTAGTAGAACCTGATGGCAGTGTAAATTCAACAAAGATACATATAGTCAGGCCAGAACTTCCTTCTTTGAGAAAGTCTACTTCCAACAAAGATATTGCTTCACAAAATGATAACATGGCAACAAACAACTGTTTGGTCAAAAAACAATGTCCAGTTCAAATTGAGAGCAGTACTAAGCAGATTGCAGATATTCAGCCAATACAAGATCCTGGAATTAACATAAACCACTCTAAGTCGGACAAACCTAGTTATAATATGATAGAAGATGATTTTGCTGACAGCTTTATATTGGACACCCCAACTGATGTTGCTATCGCATGTGGCAAGAAAGCACTTTCATGGAAACCCGAATCCAAGCTTGGTGTTCCAAACAAAACTATTGTAAATAGTTTATTTAGCTCTAGTATAGAAAACACAAGTCAGAAACAAATGGATTCAAGTATTCCAGAAAGGAATCTTTGTAATAACGTTAGAGACATCAATTTAAATTCAGATACGTTGGAGAAAAATAATGTTTTGGAACCAGATAAAGTGTCAATAAATGATAATTCAGAAGTTTTGTTCTCGGAAGACATAGATATCAGTTCTTGTGATATAGCAATTAATTTGATGGAAAACCTTGCCAAGACAGGCATTGGCAAAACAGGTGGGGACAGCAAGAATAAAAATGGATTTCCTGTGACCAATCCTGTGAATATAGTTAGTCCTGAAGTATGTGATGATATTTTATCTACTAATGATTTGCTACAAAATGATGTCGAGATGGATGATAAAGTTATTAGAGAAAATGAAGAATTTGAAAATGAGAAAAATGATTCCTGTGATATTTCAAATGATGAATTGAACTTAAACATAACAGCATCAGATAGCGACCTTGATTTGAATGTGTCTGACAATGCTCTGGATTTGAATATTAATCAGAGAACTGACAGAGAAGATAATAATAATAATAACGAATCTCCCGAATTAATAGCAGCCAGTAATTACGAGCGACTGGAATGTTCTGGTGTGTCCGGCATTGTCAATCATAATTTGAACAATTCGTATGAAGATCTCCATATTCCGTATCACAGTGGACAGGAGCAGTACTTTGTGAAGGAAGATAGGGTTGGTGGAACCTCTGCTAGTTTGCCAAATAAACAAGCATGTGTAGTTGGTTCCCTCAGCAGTCAAAAGCAAAAGAATGGAATTCTTGGAGTGTTTTCTAGTCAAAAACCAGAAACCAATAAACAGTCAAATTACTTGCATGAAGACTTAGCTATGGCTATGGAAATGGGTGAATCATTTTCCAGTTCATTCTCGGATTCACTGCTGCTGAAACAGGTACCTGAACAAGTTGATAATAGGATAGCAAAGGAATCTGAAATAGACAAGGATGATACTCTTAATGATTCTTTGACTTTCTCTATGATGGAAAAAGTATTGGCAGATGAGCCAATGAACAATGGTGGTAAAGTCGAATGTGATTCAAACCAAGCTCGGGGAGGTGGTTCAAAGCCTATCTGTGATAATAATTTATTGACCCACAAATCAAACAATAATGAAGTTAGAAAATGTACAAATAATTTTACATGTAATTCTTTTAAACAAAGTGAATGTGATATATTACATAAAGTAGGGACACATGCCAGGGATACAGAAAGTACAACTGTAGATCTACAGAAGAAAGAAAGGACAGATACGGGCACTAAAATTATTGCAAAGAGACCAGAATTAAGTCCTGGGACATTATCGGTGCTAGATGATATGTGTAATAGTTTTGTCACACCAAAAGCTGCCCCAAAACGATCGAGACAGACACCAATTGAAAGGAAGACAAAACTACAAAGGACTGAAGCAGACAATTATTTGTCTCCTGAAGCCTGCAATAGATACAGAAAGAGCTTAGAAAATGGTCAAAACTATGAAAATAAACTTGTTAAAAATAGCAAAACTATCGTCACTGGAAACTGTAAGACAGCTAAGTCCAAACACACTGAGACAAGCAATAGTACAAATCTGAACCAAAGTTTGGATAATGTGGAAAATGAGATAATGCATGATGAAGCGAATGATTCTTTTCAAAACACGAGTGCTGGCAGTGACTGTGTTCCACCTACTCCACCAGATGACGACCAAACTGGCAGATCACCTTTAACCTTGATCAGAACTCCAACAGGAAAAAGTTGCATCAAACCTCGAACCCCTCTTAGAATTTTACCATCATCATTTAGCCCAAGACTTAGAAAGCTCACGCAGACGAAATCACCTTCAACTAACGTGAAAAGTTCATGTGAGCTTGATCATAATAAAAAAGTTGACAAAGCAGGAAGCAAGAAAATCATTTCCAACATGGAACATTTAAAGGTTGATAATCACAATTTGAATATGTTGTCGACAGCCCCAGGTGTTGCAGCCTCAACTACACAGCATACTGAAGATATGGTACAACACATTGCAACTGACGGTTCTAAAGGTTTGAAACAGCACAACCAAGAGAGTAACAAGGTATCACAGTCGGGTAGAACAGAAGCTGGTTTGGAGATAATATCTGAACAAAAAGGTGCTGAAGCAGATGATGGCAATATGGATGAAACAGAAGATGAAGATGATAAACTGTCTCCATCATTTATTGATCCCGGTGAATTGGAGCTCCCTGCCAGCCAGGAATCGTTCACCATAATTGATGTGTGTGCGGACAAGCGGCTATTCAAGACATTCATCACAGAGTGGAGGACAAAGAGGCGGTATGCTGTATCGGTGGCATGTGAGAGGAAACAGCAGCGGCAGTCTGGCAGCGGGATAGGTGGCAACTTCAGGAAAGGTATTACATACCGTTTATTTAATGAAGTGAGCTGATTATCATAAAATAATTCACAAGCGATTTGTCCTTGCGCTAAGCAAATGAGTTAGCGAGCTGAGTTTGTTTAATGGTAGGACCCAATCACGTGGGCATTATTTCAAGATAATCAGCTCATCTGGTTAAATAAACATATTCCTCCATTTCACACATGATGCATCATAAAAACAAAGCGAATCAAGCGTAACATATGACCAAGAGTTGTGCAAATTTATTTCTGAAAGCGGGCCGTATTCTGTTTACAGATTGTAGTTACAAACCTTTTCACAAGAAGAGGGCAGATTTATTACGGTAACAGCCGCTTTGTCCATATTATCCATAAATGACCTGTTCAAATCTCCGATGCAGAGTAGAATAATGCTTTACAGAAAATAAAATATCAAAAATGTTTTCAGCAGTTATGAATTGGATCAAAACGAAATGTAGCCTGAACTTTACTGTTTTACACAAAAATATTTACACCCCTATATGAAGGGGTCAGTAGAAGAAGGGGGCTAAGTCCAAAATGGACTTAGCTCCCTTCTTCCACTGACCCCTTCAATTCTGTTGCAAGCCGACACGCCAACAAAGAAGATAAAGAACTATGGCGGTGTCCCTATAGCATACAGTGACCTAGTGATTGTGGGTCTGGCTGTGACCTGGGAGAACAGGGACGCCTACTACATCACATTCACGCACGACCAGCCGGAAGGTAGGTGAAGGATGAGGTGATCAGGGAACTGCGATGTTTGCCATTCTGTCGCTGCAGTAGTTCTTTTGGCATCAGGAAAATTATTAGGTTCTAATTGTGAATGTTGGGTCCAGGATGTTCACTTGTTGCAGGCATCCGCACAGTCTGATCAGGATCTGCACTGTTTGCCATTCTATCAATGAAATACCTGTCATGCTTCTAACAGGCAATATATATTGTTATCAGGCTACAGGAGTGTGCTATTTGATCAGGAGCTACATTGATCAGGTTCTACACTGTTCGCCATTCTGTCAAATAAACACCTGTCATTCTTCTAACAGGCAATATATAATAGATCGTTATCAGGTTACAGGAGTGTGCTATTTGTTCAGCAGCTAGCAACTGGTTAATAAGCCCCATTTCTCTCAGTCGCAGCCACAAATGAGACGCCATGTGATTTTGTACCTGAACATGTAAACTATTTTCAAAATGTACAATATTTTCCATAAAGTTGAAAGTTGACGAAATTTTCAAAGCAAACTCGGAATATGCTTCCGCCTTTGCTATGAAAATTTTGTCATGAAGAATCGCACATGTTCTTAGGTACAGAATTACATGGCATGTCTCAAATGATCTATACAGGTGATCCCGATGACAGCCTGGCCCCACCCCCAATGGACAATGACATCAGCTTCAGTATCCGTCTGAAGGCCGTCAAGTCTGTCCTACAACAGGGTGTCGTCAAGGGGAGAGAGGTGGCTGTCGTCATGTTTGATGCTAAGGCTCAGTACAGGTAACCAGTGGGCCTGATATTTAGATGGCATACAAGAGACAAGCCAGTGTGATGATATTTTCAGAAACTGTGATATCTTCTGTAAATGACGTCGAAAGTTAACGAAAAAAATATTTACAGAACCTGTGATACTTTCTGTAAATAAGGCCAAAAGTGGAGGAAATTTTCATAGCAAATGCTGAATAGAATTCCGCATTTGCTATGATAATTTTGTCCATTTTGACGTCATTCACCAAAAATATCACAGTTTCTGTAAAAATCTTTTCATGAAATATCGCATATCTTCTTTAATAAGTACAAAATTACATGGCTTGTCTCATATGTTTTTGCCGCATCGATGGTCTAGTAACATAAGGTCGTAACTGCTTTGCTAAAGCATAGCAGTTATGACCTTATGTTACTAGACCATCTTTAGCATAGCAGTTACGACCTTATGTTACTAGACCATTGACATGTCAAACAGTGTACACCCTGACTTGATTCTGTGTTTACATGTACTTTTATCAGGTTCAAACCCATACAAATGCTTTGACATTGTCAATATGCTACATGATTGTTTGTAAATGTTGTAGGAATGCTTTGTCAGTTTATTGTTCTTTTCTTCCTGAAAGCATTGACACATATATAGAGAATAGTAGATTAGTGCCGTGAATGGGAAAAAATATCTGGCAAGGCTAAGGAAACGGGATGGGTGATGCTTTGCCGAGCACATCCCGTTTCCGTGCCACGCCAGATATTTTTTCCCATTCACGGCACTAACCTACTATTCTATTTATCCCGTCAACACCTACAAATGGCTGTAAAATGCAAAAATATAACCCCAGCCACCGCACATATTCATACGCAGTGATTAGGTCGTATTGACAGAACATCAAAAATGTTTCACGGCATCGTGCTTTCACGGCACATATGCACTGTGTTGACGGGATAAAACTTTATTTTCCACACAGGAACCATTATAATTAGTGCAAAATTCAAATGACTGAACAGACTCTCAGCCATTGCAGGGCCATAGTTAATGCACATGTTTTCCCCCTCGGTGCTCAGGACTGGAAATAATCATTTAATGGATATATTGTGCCTATGCCTATTTCAGGGCCCTGGCCAAGTCCCAGGAATTTATATATTCATATGTGGCTGTGACTGGAGAAATGAGGATCATGTGTTATGCGACCAATGTAGATCCAGATCAGTCTGTGCATCCGCACAGTCTGATCAGGATCTGCACTGTTCGCCATTCCATCCACACCCATCATGCTTCTAATACAGATCATTATCAGGCGACAGGATTGTGCTATTCAGGAGCTACACTGGTCACAAATCCCATAAGTCTCATTTCTCCAGTCATAGCCACATATAATGGAATAGGACTACAGACTCCATGCCAATGCATATTTCAGGGCCCTAGTTAAGGGGTGTGGATTCTCGCCCCGAGGCAGGTTTGAGGACCCTAAGGTTGCCTGCTGGATGCTGGACCCCGGGGCCAAGGAATGTAACCTGCACCGCATGGTCATCAATCTCTTACCCACCGAGGTGCAAATGCTTGAAGGTACACCCTAGATACTCATTCTTTTGTACCAAACAAGTGGTTTTTGTGTACCCTGAAATGTTTCTGTCCGTCTGGCTGCGTGTCTGTCCGAGATTTGCTTTCAAGTCTTGTAACCATATGTCAGTATTTGTTATTTTCCATACAGGGGTCATACCAGTTATCCGGACAATCAGTTTACCGGACAAATAAAAATACCTGTTTATTAAGCGCATTCATTTGATCCAATTTTGCAACGAACACATCTAAGTCACTCGGGTGCTTGCTGTTTCCATGCCAGTCTGAAGAATGTATCGCCAAGGTAAACATTTAGTCAAATTTGCTGAAAACTTTCCTCTACTCTGTCGACAAGTTGTTTACAACGTCTAAAGTCGCGCTGGGGATTGCAATCGAGTACACCCACTACGTCATTTCAGAGTTGTTCTATAAATACAATAAATTCTATAAATACAGAGTTTTTGTCTCGCTCGCGAAGCGGAAAGCAAGACATAGGTTTTGCTCGGCAGCGATAACATTATGATTTCAAGGTGAAAATAGAAGTTATAAGACGATTATGTTTGTCCGGATAACTGATTGTCGATGTTAATTTTGGGGCAATCTTATGACTGATGATCTGACCCAATTTTAAGTGAGAAAGATGGCACATTTTGCTAAATAGTTTACATGCGTTCAGAAAGCAAGAACCGACGATTGTGCTGTGAAAATTTTATGCCCGTAGCTGCTTTAAAGAAAAATATTGTAAAAAAAATGCCAGTTTTGTACGATAATCTGGTGGATCCCTGTATGCTCATTATGTAGTCCACCCATGTGACCCATATGCTCAAGGTCAAGGTAAAACAATGACTTAGAAATTTGTGTTAAAGTTTTTGAGGGGTATATCTTCCATCAGAATGACTGGTTTCTTGTTTAACCCAGCCATTAACACTTTCACCTGGCATAGACTTGTTCCTGCTAAAGTTTGGACTAGTTCATAAATCATGTGGGGAATATTTTTTCATATCTGAAAAATGCTGACAAATACTTTTGATCTTGATGAGATGGTTTGTTGTTACAAGCTGGCCTATCTGGACATGCAGTGCTTGCAAATTTTGGCTTAGTTTGCAATCTGTAGGGTTGAATTAGTATAATAACCAGAAACAAGTCTGTTAAACCCCAACAAACAAACAAACAACTTCACTTTGAATATGTTTTAAAATGCATGTGTACCTTGTTTTACTTATGTAAATACCTCCATGGTGTCTCGTAGGTAGATATCTGCCGGGTTTCTTATTTTGTGCTGCGAGTTATTATATTGTTGAATATATTGTAGATACAAAATCTGATAATAAAATAAACACATGAATACATGTGCTACAGGTATTGGTGGAGGGATTGGGTTTAGCAGTCTGGGCGTGTCCCCCCAGAACCCGGGGTCCGGGCGGTATAGGGCAACCACCGAGTGTGTCCTCGCCCGCCACCTTGCCCAGTACTTCCGGGCATGTCTCCACAGGGAGGGGCTGACGGTTTCGTTCTGTGATATAGAAATGCCCGCTGCCATGACACTTTGCAGGATGGAGTTGAATGGATTTGGTATGTTCAAAATGGAGCTTATGTCTTTGGCGATCAGTGTAGATCCAGATCAGCCTGCACGCTCGCAGATCATGATCTGCACAGACTGCCATTCAGTCTGCGAATCACCTGTCCTGCTAGTAACAAACAGTATATCAGGGCTCCAGATAAGGAATTAGTAATTGAGTATTTTCACTCCATCATTTCTGAAGCAATTGGGTATTTCGAAATTTTAATTGGGTAAAATAAAATCACACTACTGTTTACACACCAACAAACAGCAATTATTGAATAGTTTGCTTCGAAATGAAAACATGTCTTGGCATTTCATTAGAATTGTCTCCTTGGAGACAATTCTAATGAAATACCAAGATGTGTTTTCATGTTAAATAAGAAAACTATGCTATATTTGTGGTCTGTTTATTGTTTTCTGCAGCATGATAAAGGTATCATAAATGTTTGTATTGCTTTTGATATTCACTACTTCAGATTTCAATTGGGTTTTTGGCAATTTTAATTGGGTATTTACGTAAATACGCAGCTTATCTGGAGCAGGTATGTTATATCCCTGTCATTTTACTGGACTGTTCGAGAAGAGCAGACGCCAGGCTGGCTCTGAATCCCATAAATCCTATTTCTCCAGTCACATATGGAGTTCACTAGAAGATCAGGGGTTCGCTTCACTAAACATTTCACTTAACTAAGAAGTTATTAATCCTTACAGTGCTGAATTAAAATTTGTCGTTTATGTTTTATTTTCCATTTTTCTTATCAAAAACATGCTTTGACAGCATAAAATGCTACCAAACCATGTTTTTATTTAGTGAAAATACAGAATAAGAAACAACAGCAGACGACGATTGTCGATTCCCGCCTTCTAAGGGTTAAGTGTAAAACTAAAATTGACAACAAACTTTGCATTAACATCTTTGGTGAATTTATTCATATTTAATGACCCTTATCTGTAAGTTGTACATAATAGGCTTCAAGTTAGTGAACCAAATTAATGTGTAATGTAAAATTGTACAAACAATTTTGTCGTACCAATTTTAGTGAAACGAGTTTCAGGAGTTATATTCATATAGCCATCCATATATTCATATAGCCATAGCCATCCATATATTCATATAGCCACCCATATATTCATATAGCGATCCTTTATATAGCCATTCATATAACCATCCCTACATTCATATGTGACTGTTACTGGAGAAATTGGGCTTATGGTTTTTGCGACCAGTGTAGATCCAGATCAGCCTGTGCATCCGCACAGTCTGATCAGGATCTGCACTGGTCGCCATTCCATCAATGAAACACCTGTTATGCTAAGCAATATAGAACGTTATCAGGGTACAGGAGTGTACTATTTGATGAAGAGCTTCACTGATTACAAATTTCATAAGCCCCATTCATCCAATCACAGCCACATAGCCATCCATATATTCATATAACCACCCTATATTCATAATAAACCATCCATATATTCATATCCCCAACTCATCCTTATATTAATAACCATCCCTATATTCATATAACCAATCATCCCTATATTTCATATAGCTATTCCTATATTCATATAACCACTTCTATATTCATATAACCACCCTTATATTCATATAACCACCCTTATATTCATATAACCATTATATTCATATAACCACTCCCATGTTCATATAACCACCCCTATATTCAAATAACCACCCCTATATTAATATAACCATCCCTATATTCATATAACCAGCATCCCTATATTAATATAACTATCCCTATATTCATATAGCCACTTCTATATTCATATAACCACCCATATATTCATATAACAATCCCTATATTCATATAACCACCCCTATATTCATATAACATCCCTATATTCATATAACCACCCATATATTCATAATAATCATCCCCTATATTAATATAACCATCCCTATATTCAAATAATCATCCCCTATATTCATATAACCATCCCTACGTTCATATAACTATCCATATATTCATATAGACTAGTCGTCCCTATGTATATTCAGGTTTCAGTCAGGAGCAGAGTGAGAGCCAGAAGAGCGTAATGATAGCCAAGTTATCTGCCCTTGAGGAGCAGGCCTACCAGTGTGCTGGCCATCCGTTCTCTCTGTCTGCCAACACAGACATCGCTCAGGTATGGATGAGACTTTAAACTGTGGTCCTGTCCCTTAGCTGTTGCTGGGACGTTAAACCCCATTCATTTCATTTCTTTTTACAAGCATGATGGGTGTTGCACTAACTGAATGGAGAACAATGTAGACCCTGATGCACAGTCTGATCTTGGTCTACACTGATCACAAAGGCGATAAGCCCCAATTTTTCTAGTCATAGCCATTCATTTTGTGTTCTTGTGCACGAGTCAAATTCTTGATATACTGCCGTAGCACATTCTGCAGCAGATCATAGTTCTCAACAGACTTGGTGCTATGCTGGTTGTCAAGACAATAAGAATAGTGTAGACGTCAATGATGTATATTGGGATGGTACAGTGAATCCACCCTTATATGTAGCCTATTTCATCAATATTGCAAGGTATAGCTATCTAGCAAAGTATACTTTAAGGGAGTAATAATTTATTTTTCCCAAAATGCATTATGTCATATAGAACTAACGACTGCATATATTTGATGATTAAAAGTATGAAGAATTATTATACTGAATTTATTACATTATCACAGCCAAAATGGCTGTGATAATGTAATAATTCATTATTATAAAAATTAATAAATTTATCCTAAAATTGTAAATTTCTCACTCAAAGTATACTTTGCTAGATAAGTGCATGCTTACTTTGCAATGTTAGTGAAATAGGCAACTGGATTCATGGGGCCCAAGTGATCTGCTGTAATATGGATGCCTTGCACCAGATCACGATTGCAATTTCAGTGCTGAATATTCAAAACTCCACACATACATATTTCGTGAAACCCTATTAATTGAACCAATCTAAAGACATTCCAGTAAAAAGTGTCAATCATATGACAGACGTCATGGCCCTTGATTATACCCCTGGCATACAAAGTATGTCAAGGGGTATATAGTTTCCGTATTTCCATCCGTTAATCCGTCCATTCGTCTAGCCATAAGATTTTGATTTTTTTTTGCCGGTCCAGGCGGTGGCTGAGATTATCTAATTGTTCTTCAACCACCACTGTTACTTGTCACAGATCATCTAAATGGTACATTCAGATACTGTTTGTCGAGCTGCAACTCCCACCAAACGGGGACCCGCAGGCTGCCCCAGCTGCCAGATCCCTGGCCCCCAACAAGCGGGGAGGCCAAAGACGGGGTCAGGCCAAGTGTCAGCTGAGTACCTCTAAGGAGGTGCTGGAGAAATTGAAGAAGTTTCACCCCTTGCCAGGTCTCGTTCTGGAGTGGAGGAAAATCACCAACGCTCTTACGAAAGTTGTCTTCCCTCTACAGAAGGAAAAGGTGAAATGTTAATTAAATCTTTGTCTGCTAGCGGTGAATACAACAGCCAACAAATTACATGGATTTTTTTTTTTTTAAATATTTCTTGGAATTTCGTTAGACATGTGTCTTCGGGACTCAATTCTAATTAGCCGCCCCCGCTAAGCCCAGAGTCAAGGTCACAAGCCCACACACTTGGATATTTTTTTACATATTTAGGGGTACCTGGGCCCACACGGGGGGTATTCCGTAAGCCTCGTTTACTGACCAATCTAGTTCAGCCAGCTACCGATATATGGCTGCAATATGTATAAACCTTGCATAAATGTGTCGTAAAGTCAATAAGCCAATTTATATTGACATATAACCACCAAACCAAAAACAACTTTCAGTTCATTGACTGAATTCGCCACAACTACTGTCTATTTCAGATCAGCTGTGCCCATCTGGACATGTACCGTATCTACAGTGAGTGTCAGCTTCACTCCGCCACGGGCCGCATCAGCCTCTCCGAACCAAACCTACAGAATGTACCGAAGGATTTTGAGATAATTATGCCAGGTAGATTGATATATTTAGTTGCTGGTTTACAAAACGTACTTT
This sequence comes from Conchocele bisecta, assembly GCA_029237695.1. Lineage (NCBI taxonomy): Eukaryota > Metazoa > Mollusca > Bivalvia > Lucinida > Thyasiridae > Conchocele > Conchocele bisecta. The sequence goes on from CM055265.1 coordinate 136,194,014, forward strand.
GACTGCACATTCTGAGTTTGTGTTGTCTGAATGTGATGAAATTTGGTTTGCGACTATTTATCTGAACTGTCTAATGCAAGCCAGACTCATCAGATTATTGATAAAATACAGAATAAATTCTACATGGGCTTCGATATTTGTCTTAAAATTGTCACACATGTATTCAGAATTATGTTGGCATATCTATCAGATTAGCAAATAAGGGATGGGTTGTGGTCTAGGGGGTACAGCATTGGACTTCTATACCGGAGGTAGTGAGTTCAATCCCCACTATAGAACTTTAATAGTATTTTCATCCTGGTCTTTCGGATAAGACTATAACCGAGGACCCGTCTCTATATGTGGCGGTGACTGGAGAAATGGGGCTTGTCTGTTTTGTGACCAGTGTAGATCCAGATCAGCCTGTGCATCCGCACAGTCTGATCAGGATCTGCACTGGTCGCCATTCCATCAATAAAACACCCATCAAGCTGCTAATAAGAAATATAGATCGTTATCAGGCTACAGGAGTCTGCTATTTGATCAGGAGCTTCACTGGTCACAAATCCCATAAGCCACATTTCTCCAGCCACAGCCACATATAATCTTACTTATATGTTGCTGGGTCATTAAACCCCATTCACTGTCACTTTCCCAACAGATATTGAATTCTATTCTCCACTTTGTTGTTCAGATACAATAGGGGAGAGTCCACCACCAAACTCGGCACTCTCCGTGGGTCGACGGACAAGGGGAGGTAACTCCAAGCTCCAGCAGATGGTTGGTGCTCGGCAGGTGGCCATGGTTACCAGTGACGACAGCGGATCTAAGTTCTCCCTCAGCATGAGACACGTCTTCGTTCCTTTCCCAGGTGAGCTGGTCAGTAGTTTGTTCATACAGATCACTGTAAGCCACATTTCTCCAGTCACAGGCACATATATGTGACCAAGTTACCTATTGAGTTTTTCACCAGTGTTGCTGCTGGTCAGCCAACTGCACTAATTCAGCATGATACTCTTGTGTTACTGGGCCATTAAGCACCATTCCATTCCATTCAGCGTGTACTGATAAACAATTTGTCTGAGAGACATCAGGAATGTTTCCCCAACGCAATAGCGATCAGTACCCAGTTGCTCAAAACCTCTGTTAGCTTAACATTGTTAAAGATTTAACAGTCCGTTAAGCTAACAGGTTTTGAGCAACCGGGCCCAGGCTGATCTTGGGTTACATTTATCGCTACAGCAATTCCCCATTTTTGTCGCGCCTGCTTTAGCAGAGGCGCGACTATAGTCGGCGCTTTTTCCGCGTCGTCCGCGTCGTCCGCGTCGTCCGCGTCGTCGTCTGCTTTTTATGCCCCACCACGATAGTGGAGGGGGCATTTAGTGTTACCCTTGTCCGTCACAAAACTTTAACGCTCGGGTAAATGTCTCATAATTTCTTCATCCTTCGACCGATCTGCTTCATATTTCATATACACATTGCTCTAATGGTCCTCTACTGTCCTGTGCGAAATCCATGTTCGTCCTGCCCCCGCCAAGCCCAGGGTCAAGGTCACATACTTGGTGCTTCAAAAACTTTAACGCTCAGGTAAATATCTTATAATTTCTGTTCCCTTTCACGGATCAGCTTCATACTTCATATACGCATTGCTCTAATTGTCCTCTACTGCCCTGTGCCAAATCCATGTTTGTCCTGCCCCCGCCAAGCCCAGGGTCATGGTCACATACTTGGTGCTTCAAAAACTTTAAAAAATATTTGACTTTGAATTTGGCCTCATTTATTATCAAAGCGATATGTGGGGCATCCGTGTTCTATGAATACATTTTCTAGTTTTGTAGGGCAAATGCGTTAAAGTTATTGTTTTTTCACAACCCGTAAAATGCCCCGGCAGGCGCGATACCGCTTCCGTGGCGGAATTCTTGTCTATCATGGTGGGACACATATGCTATCTATGACTAGTGAAGACCCGGATTGGGCACATTCTCATTTCAGAATCAACATGATCCACAATCCGACTGAACCACTCTTGTACCATTTCTGACCACATCTTCACTGTATGATGAATACTGTAAATAGAATCTAAACTTTGTATTGGTTTAATATGTTTATTAATAAACCCATTATAGGCTGGATAAAATTGCAGTAGTATGAAAATTTGGTCATATTATTTTTGCTATTTTATCTATTTCAAGGGTTGAAATTTCACTCGCCCAGCTCGCCATGGCGAGTGCTTTTTGTGGCGGTCGAGTACTTTCTACAAGCACTCGCCCAGTTTGGCGAGTGAAAGATTTGGTCAGGATTTTTTTTTTCTGAATAAATTGCCAATTAATTCCATCGATAACGGCCAACAAATGGTATTAATTCAGCGACCATTTGTTGTTTACAGTGTACGTCAAGTTGCTGGAAGTAAGATTCAAGCAGTGTCTATGTACACGGTTACGGGTAGAATCGCTAGCGATTTTGAACATGGTCCATATTTGGCAAGTTTAATTCACGGATTATTTGTCGGCTGTACGCGGCTGGGCTAACAAATAATATGACTGCGAGTAGACTAGTGTATACGCGGCCACATATATATATCGTCTCGTATACAGTTGGGTTAACGCGCATTTCAGACGCCGAACATAACGACTTGGGACGAAACAGTCAGCGCCGGGTCCGAAACCATTGAATTTAGTAATTAAGGCAGCGCGCAGTGCATGCAAACATAGCCACTATAAATTAAACAAAATCTATGTCACTCAGCCCTTATAGAAAATAAGAAGCGTGCAAGCCTCTGAGCAAATTCGCTGCTAAAAACTCGACAAAGTTTATCTCCCGATAAATAATATTCATTTGTTGTTTATGTTCATTTAATACTTAAAATATAAATAACAATAATAGTGAATATGTCTCGTACGTTTTGTAATGATCATATAAATGTAAGAGCTTCTTTTTTTTTAAATAAGATGCAACATTACAAGTCAAATACTGGAAATAGCATTTTATTTTAAAAAAAACTGGGCAAGTAACTTTTTGACCTGGGCAAGTACTTTTTTTTTGTACTTGCCCAGCTGGGCGAGTGGAAAAAAAGGATTTTTTCAACCCCTGTAGTTCTTTCAAAAGTATATGTTGCTACCGCTCATATGAGACTGCCTTGATCGATGAGACGGTTCAAATGTGTGATATTAAAATGGGTTAAACGCGTTGGCATAGACTTGTTTCTTATAAAATCCGTGAACTTATTCAATAAATGTCATTAAATCATCACACGTGGATGATCTTCTATGTAAGGAACTGTAACTCTATTAGCAGCTGTGTTGGATTAATCAAGAGTTATGTTCCTGCAGTTATATGCATTGTTTATTGTACACATATTGGATTTTGTAGGAATTAAATGCTAGGGAGCATTAGCGACCACAGCATTTAGTTCCTTAAAAATCCAACATGTGAACAATAACGTATTTAAAATTAGCCAGGTTTATAATGCAGTCTCCCATCCAAGTATTGATTTTCTATTTCCTGTCAAACAATTATCATTAGAAATGGTACTATGTGAAATAAGCGGAGCGTGGCACTGGCCAATGGATGACTTAGAAAACAAATTATAAACTCAGTAAACTGAATGTGTGTTACCATGGTTACTGTCCTACCCCAGGTGGTATCCTACTGGCGGCCGACTACTCCCAGCTCGAGTTACGCATGATCGCCTACCTGTCTAGTGACTCGAAGCTCATACGCATTCTCAACGAAGATGGCGATGTGTTTAAGCTGATCACCGCTCAGTGGAAAAACATTCCCATCGAGGACGTGACGCCTGAACAACGGGCACAGGCTAAACAGGTATAGTAAGTACAGAGCTCCAGATAAGCTGCGTATTTGCTTAAATACCCAATTAAAATTGCCAAAAACCCAATTGGAATCAGAAGTAGCGAGTATCAAAAAGCAATACAAATTCTGTGGTACCTTTTTCATGCTGCAGGAAACAATAAAAAGACCACAAATATAGCATATATTTCTTATTTTCCATGAAAACACATCTTGTTATTCATTAGAATTGTCTCCAAGGAGACATTTAGAATTGTCTCCAAGGAGACAATTCTAATGAAATGCCAAGATATGTTTTCATTTCGAAGCAAACTATTCAATAATTTCTGTCTGTTGATGTGTAAACAATAGTGTGATTTAATTTTACCCAATTAACATTTTGAAATACCCAATTGCTTCAGAAATGATGGAGTGACAATACTCAATTACTAATTCCTTATCTGGAGCACTGGTAAGTGTGTAATGTGTTTGTTATCCTCTTGCCAATAGATATGCGGGGACATAGCATGCTTGCGTTAGTAACACCATTCAATGTCACTGAGGACTTGACTTGTTCACCTGTTCGTACGACTAAAATGTTCATAAGTGCAAAATAATGATAGTCTGTACATTTCACATTAGCAATGTTTTCTTGTAAACAATTATTGGATTTACATTTATTAAGCATAGGCTGTATATGCAGCCTATGCTCAATAAATGTAAATCCATCAATTGAAATTTTCAGACGATCCTAAATTTGCACTTACGAACATCTTTGTCGTACAAAGTTTAGTGAAACGGACCTCTGGTTTGTAAGGCAATTATGTTGTTTATAAGGCAATTATGTTAAAGTTTTTAGTTTTTATCTCTATAACTGCTTTAAATAACCCCTTCACCGATTTTAATAATATTTGGCCATAATGTGTGTAAGGATGGTGCTTTGTTTCGCATTCACCACACATCGAGGTCAATCAAATAAATACAAACTGTTTGATTGTTTGTACAAAGAACGGTTTTTAAAACATGTATGCGATGAAATATTGATGTCAAATCATGTCGAAAGGTCATGCTTGTGAGCCTTTTATTTAATATTTAAAGTAACTTTGTAAATTCTCCCATGAATGTGTATATGCAGGGTTATCTTCAGCTACATTGTATCGTTTACTCAACTAATCTACTGAAACCACTCCCAAATTTGCCTACATCGTTACCTATACAGTGGAACCTCTCTAAACCAGACACCCTGGGAGGTCCCCAGGGTGACTGGTTTAGAGAGGTTTCACTGTAAAGCAGGCATTTGGTCATTATGAATCACAGCTGTGTGCTATGTGATCACGAACAGACATCATCACCTGAGATAAATGACCAAGAAATTCATCAAAAGTAAGATCACTGGTGAATTCTTGGTATCCGGTTTAGAGAGGTTCCACTGTAGTTACTTTCAAATTTGTTGTTTGGAATATAATAATACTGATCATTTGGAATCAATGTAGGAATGAATGGCCTTTTTGTGGAATTTATCAGAGGCCTCGTCCAGTATACCCGCGACTTTTCCAAGTTTATATCCCCGATAAATTCCACAAAAAGGCCATTCATTCCATATAATTCCAGCATTTGAAATAAATTCATCAAGAAAATGTGTTTATTATACCCCCCGCAACGAGTTGTGGGGGGGTATACTGGAGTCGGGTTGTCTGTCCGTCCGTCCGTAAACTTAACATCAGAGAAATATTGTTATAACTTCTATTTCCTTCATCTAAAATGCTTGATATTTCACACATGCATTCCTGTAAGGCTCTACTACCATGCTGTGCCAAATCCTCGACCGTCCAACCTCCGCAGATCCCAAGGTCAAGGTCAAATACTTAGTCCGTAAACTTAACATCAGAGAAATATTGTTATAACTTCTATTTCCTTCATCTAAAATGCTTGATATTTCACACATGCATTCCTGTAAGGCTCTACTACCATGCTGTGCCAAATCCACGACCGTCCAACCCCCGCAGATCCCAAGGTCAAGGTCAAATACTTAGTCTCTTTACAAAACTTAACATCAGAGAAATATTGTTATAACTTCTATTTCCTTCATCTAAAATGCTTAATATTTCACACATGCATTCCTGTAAGGCTCTACTACCATGCTGTGCCAAATCCACGACCGTCCAACCCCTGCTAATCCTAAGGTCAAGGTCAAATACTTAGTCTCTTTACAAAACTTAACATCAGAGAAATATTGTTCTAACTTCTATTTCCTTCATCTAAAATTCTTAATATTTCACACATGCATTCCTGTAAGGATCTAATACCATGCTGTGCCAAATCCATGACCGTCCAACCCCCGCTGATCCCAATGTCAAGGTCAAATACTTAGTCTCTTTACAAAACTTAACATCAGAGAAATAAGTTATAACTTCTATTTCCTTCATTGAAAATTCTTATTATTTCACTTGTGCATTCCTCTAAGGTTGTACTATCATGCTGTGACAAATCTACGACTGTCCAACCCCCCGCTGATCCAAGGTCAAGGTCACATACTTAGTCTCTTTACAAAACTTAACATCAGAGAAATATGTTATAACTTCTATTTCTTTCATTGAAAATTCTTAATATTTCGTATGCTGTGACAAATCCCCGCTGATCTCGAGGTCAAGGTCACATACATACCGTATGACCTCGAATTAACCCTACTAATAAACGTCCCCCCCACCCCCCCCTCCCCCCCCAATTAAAAAAAAAAAAAAGAAGAAATTACCAATGACCGCCAATTTCAAACACAAATAATCCTTAAATCCTTGTGTTTGAAATTGGCGGTCGGTCCTTGGTGGAATAATTTTTTTTTTTTTTTTTTTTTTTTTTTTTTTTTTTTAATTTGAGGTTATACGGTAGTCTCTTTACAAAACTTAACATCAGAGAAATCGCTTATAACTTCTATTTCCTTGCTCGGATCTGCTTCACATTTCACACACTCATTGCTGCAATGGACCTGTACCACCCTGTGACAAATTCACGTTCATGCCGCTCGCGCTAATCCCAGAGTCAAGGTCACAAGCCCACACACTTGGAAATTTTTACATATTTTAGGGGTACCTGGGCCCACGCGGGGGGTATTCCATAAGCCTCACTTACTGACCAATCTAGTTTTGACAGATTGCAGCCATTTGTTTACGTTGACAGCATTGACAGCGCACCTGTAGAAAGTAGTTCGGCGTGGGAGTTTACTGGGATATAAATTTTGGACAGAGACTTGCTACGGGCCAATCAAATGTTAGGGAATTGTGTAAATATTTTTGTGCTGTAATTATTAGTGCACCACTATGTCTGCAGGTGTGTTATGTATTAGTGCGCCACTATGACTGCAGGTGTGTTATGGTATGATCTACGGTATCGGCCCCAAGGCTTTGGGAGAGCAGCTCGGCGTGGACGAAAACGACGCGGCCGTCTTCATAGAAACCTTCAAGGCCAGATACCCAGGTACATGGTCATGTGTGAGGCACATGGACAAGGCAACTACAGTAGGTGGACAGAAGTAATTTCCCACCCATTGAAATCCCATAGACTTACATGTATTTATAACTGCTTGTTAGCATGTTACTTTAAATATTAACGATTTTAATGTCGGAAATAAAATGCATTTATTAGCCAATAGATTTGCAGAATTTCCTTCATATGTGTATTCAATATTTTAAGTAGTTTACAAGATGCATGCAGTTAAACATATGGAAATATTTTGGAAATGCTGTTCCCATTGACGTCAATGGTGACGTCGCTAAAAAAGTGACGTCAAATAATCACAACATATTTAAAAACATGTATCTATCAAACTGCTTGTGATAATCAGTAACCAAAAACATTCATATTCTGCATAAATCTATTTTCTTTCAAAATCTTTATATTTCATTCATATTGGTAAAGTATACACTGAGCTTCATATTTGAGAATAAAGATGGAAGGAAATATATTCAAGCCAAACTAACTAAGCCTATTTTAACTTTTGGGAAATTACTTCTGTCCACCTAGATTTGCTCTATTTTTTTTTCGGATACATACTGTCTTTGTTACCTTAAATTTGATTGGTTTGAAACTTAATGTACTTAAATGTTATCTGTATGTTTATTCTATAGCCCACCCATGTGACCCTTGTGCTCAAGGTCAAGGTGAAATGAAAGTACATTTTTATGCCCCACCACGATAGTGGAGGGGGCATTTAGTGTTACCCTTGTCCATCAGTCTGTCCGTCCGTCCGTCTGTCCGTCACCAACCTTGTAAGTCGTAAAACTTCGGACCTGAAACTTGGTATGTAGCTTCCTTAATATGATGAGTAGATGCGCAAAGTTTATTTTGATTTGACCCCTGGGTCTCCCCCTTTTCGACTTAGAATTTGTCAATTTTGTCTTGTAAGTCGTAAAACATTTAAACCGTACTAGCTAGACACCTGAAACTTGGTATGCAGCTTCCTTATGATGAGTAGATGCGCACATTTTATTTTGATTCGACCCCGGGGTCATGGATTATCTCCCCCTTTTCGACTTAGAATTTGGCAATTTTGCCTTGTAACTCGTAAAACTTTTAAACCATAATAGCTACACCCCGGAAACATGGTATGTAGTTTCTTTATGATGAGTAGATGCGCAAAGTTTATTTTTGATTTGACCCCTGGGTCATGGATTAAATCCCCCTTTTCGACTCTAGCAATTTTGCCTTGTAACTTGTATATGTTTTAAACAGTAATAGCTACACACCTGAAACTTGGTATGTAGCTTCGTTATGATGATTAGATGCACAAAGTTTATTTAGATGTTTGATTCGACCACGGAGTCGTGGATTATCTCCCCCTTTTCAACTTAGAATTTGGCAATTTTTTCTTGTAACGTAAAACTTTTAAACTGTAATAGCTACAGACCTGAAACTTGGTGTGTAGCTTCCTTATGATGAGTAGATGCGCAAAGTTTATTTCGATTTTTGATTCGACCTTCGGTCATGGATTATCTCCCCTTTTGGACATAGAATTTGACAATTTTGCCTTGTAAGTCGTAAAACTTAATTTTGCCTCGTTTATTATCAAAGCAGAATGTGGGGCATCCGTGATCTGTGAACACATTTTCTAGTTTGGTGTTACAGTTTATGAGGAGTACATCCAGCAGTCGTACTGATTTCTTGTTATTCTGTGGACTGTTTTGTTTTTATCTTTTATGATTGATAATGAAGAAGTGAGAAGAATCCCAGCAACAGTGTTTGTGCCATGGATAAACCCATATCAGGTTTTATCCATGGCACAATCACTGTTGCTGGGATATGGGTTTTATCCATGGCACAATCACTGTTGCTGGGATATGGGTTTTATCCATGTCATAATCACTGTTGCTGGGATATGGGTTTATCCATGGCATAATTACTGTTGCTGGGATATGGGTTTTATCCATGTCATAATCACTGTTGCTGGGATATGGGTTTTATCCATGGTATAATCACTGTTGCTGGGATATGGGTTTTATCCATGGCATAATCACTGTTGCTGGGATCTGTTGCTGGGATATGGGTTTTATCCATGGTATAATCACTGTTGCTGAGATATGGGTTTTATCCATGACATAATTACTGTTGCTGGGATATGGGTTTTATCCATGTCATAATCACTGTTGCTGGGATATGGGTTTTATCCATGGTATAATCACTGTTGCTGGGATATGGGTTTTATCCATGGCATAATCACTGTTGCTGGGATCTGTTGCTGGGATATGGGTTTTATCCATGGCATAATCACTGTTGCTGGGATATGGGTTTTATCCATGACACAATCACTGTTTCTGGGATATGGGTTTTATCCATGGCATAATCAATGTTGCTGGGATATGGGTTTTATCCTCCAGACATGCGGTCGTACCTTCGTAAGACGGTGGAGGTGTGCCGCCAGATGGGGTACGTCCAGACGATGGTGGGCAGGAAGCGGTACCTCCAGGCCATCACCAGCACCAACCCGCACGCCCGGTCGCAGGCTGAGCGGCAGGCCGTGAACACGACGGTGCAGGGGTCCGCGGCTGACCTAGTGAAGAAGGCCATGATAAATATCGACGAGATGTTGATGCGGAAGTATCCTGACTGTCAGCTCACACATGGGCATAAGGCGGCAGGTATATATCAAGAGCCTGTTTCACTAAACTATGTACAAATAATAAGATTGTAAGTAATAGAATAAAAGTATGCACCACAATGACCTGTACATGTAGGGGGAATGTGGGAGATTTAGTGAACCATGTTGATGTGTGAAATAAAATAACACTGTAACAACATTTTTAGCCATGTTTTTTGAAAAAAAATCCAGGCTATTTGATTGGCGAAAGCTGGGCGGGCGGGCGGGCGGGCGGCGGGTGGCGTCCACAATCAATGTTAAGTTTTCGTGTTTGAGTCCATTTCTTTGTTACTGTACCACCTAGGACCACCAAACTTTCACAGATTCATAACCAAGGGGTGCCTACCACATACAACTATCCAACATGTGACCATTTTTTTTACCTTGACCTATTATTTCTACGTAATTGACTTAGCCATTTTCAACTTTAACTTTTTAACATACGTCTTGTTAAAATTTTTTGGTTGAAAGTTTTTCGTTATACTATATCTCTGCAACTGCTTCGCCCATTACCTTGAAACTTCACATGGGTGTTTATCATCATCCATATTTTCATTCTACCCCCCAACCGTGCGGCCCCTATGCCCAATGTCAAGGTCAAATTACTTTGAATTTTTTTGTATACTATATCTCTGCAACTGCTTCACCCATTACCTTGATAGTTCACATGGGTGTTTATCATCATTGTCAGCACGATATCGTCGGCATTTTGACATACGTCCGTCCGTACGTCCGTGTGTCTGGTTAAAGTTTTTTGCTTAAAGTTTTTCCATCTACTATATCTATTTTTTTAGTGTCCATGCCTCGCCCCAAGGCGACATGCAGGCCACGGCCATCTAGTCTACAAAAAGTGGGTATAATTATGTTATCCAAGTGTCTATGCTTGGAAAAAACCTGGCCTTCGTGGCTTTGCCTCGTTTCTTGTTTGTATGATGTTTAGTGAAATGGATTCCAGATCATTTGCTTGTAAAACTTTCCAATCATCTACAGTTTTGTACTTTGAAATCATGCAGTTTGATTGGTTGAGACTGAGCTTATCTATTGGGCCATCTGGGTATTTTTATCTCGTGTTTCTTGCCAAATTTTGAATATGTTTCTACATAATATTTTTGTCGAGCCCGCTTGCGGAAAGCGAGACATAGTGATCACAATGACGTTGTCACAAAAACTTATAAGTTTGGGTTAAAGTTTTTGTCAAAATCTTTGCGTTAAAGTTTTCAGATACCTACTATCTCTGTAACCGTAAGCCAGAATTGTTTGAAACTTTGTACGCTTATTGGTCATCATCCATATATTCACTCTGTGTCCCACTCATGCGGTCCCTTTGCCCCAAGGTCAAGGTCAAATGACTTAGAAGTTTACGTTATTATAAAATATGCGTTAAAGTATTTACATACCTTATATCTCCACATGTTTTACTCCAATTTGCTTCCAACTTCCAATACTTCCTTAATATTCATATTTTCATTCCATAGCCTGCCCAAGTGGTACATATGCCCAAGATCAAGGTCAAATGACTTGAAATTTGTGTTAAAGTTTTTACATACCTTATATCTGCACAACACTTACTCCGATTTACTTCCAACATCCAATACTTTTTATTCATAATCCATATTTTCATTCTAAAGCCTGCCCATATGGTCCACATGCCCAAGGTCAAGGTCAAATGACTTTGAAATTTTTGTTAAAGTTTTTACATACCTTATATCGCCACAACACTTACTCCGATTTACTTCAAACTTCAAATAATTCTTTATTATCATCCATATTTTCATTCTATAGCCCACCCATGCGGCCCACATGCCCAAGATCAAGGTCAAATGACTTTAAAATTTGTGTTAAAGCTTTTACATACATTATATCTCCACAACCCTAATTCAAACTTCAAATAAATACACTCTGAGACCATCAAATGCCTCGGCGGGCTCGACATGCTTAAAATGTTAATGGATATTACTATTTATTCTCTGTATTTATTTTTTGATGTACAATGATCATAATTTATAATCTGTCGAAAATATTATTTTTTTCAGGTGACACATTTAATTAATACGTAGTATAAATAATTAAAAAATATCATGCCTCATTTGCATATTAAAATAGCCTGTTACCACCGCGAGTCACTATCAGTAAAATAAATATGACTAAATGATTATATCTGTATAGCGGGCACTCGTAATTTTTAGAACCGGTGGAATAGTGACACAATTATACACTTATTTAATTCCTATAAAGAACAGTTTGTGCTTGCTGAGTGGGCATGTGCCTTTAAGTGTTGAACATGATTTTGATCCTTTTGTTTTTCAGATAAATCCCAACCCCGTGCCAATCTTTACCCTAGAGGAGCGTATCTGGTGCTACAACTTCACGATGAGCTCATATACGAAGTGAACAAAACAGATCTGCTCGCTGTGGCCAAGATAATCAAACATGAGATGGAAAATGCCTGGGACCTGCCTGTTCGAATGCCAGTAAAGCTGAAATCTGGGCCAACCTGGGGAACACTGGCTGATATGAATGTTTAACTTTCTCCCCTCAGTGCATTAATTGATTCATTTATTGGTGTTTAACGACCTATCAATAGCTAAGGTCAATTAAGGCCGGAGTAACAGGTTTAATCCTGCATTTAACCAGCCCTGAACTTAGAATAACCTGTCCTGGTGCCAGGTTCATACCACACCAGTCACTTGGCCTGTTCAACCTAAACTTTATAGTATTAGTCCCGTATGTGGAATGGACAAGTTATTTTCCAAACTGTTCCGTTTTTACAATGACCTGATCATACCTTACTCTTATTGTCGATTACGACCCTGATCAGACTGGATGGATGTTCAAGCGTGTCTGTGTAAAAGACACCATTCGGACACCATTTGTTTTGGGAAACCCATATTAAATAGGGTTTTCCCACAACAAATGGTATCCAAATACATGTTATTTAACCCTTAGACCGCTACTCACAACAATTGTTGTCAGCTGTTGCTTTTATATCTTGCCTTATTTCTCAATAAAAACATGTTTTGACAACACTTCAGAATCATTTCCAATGGAAATGATTCTGAAGTGCTGTCAAAGCATGTTGTAAATTATTCTAAAGTCCTGTCGAAGAATGTTTTTGGTGATAAACATGGAAAATAGAAAATAAAAAGCAGATGACAAAAAAATGAAGATAGCGGTCTAATGGTTAATAATGTTGATAAACCAGTACAACCATACTAACATTAAACATTTGATCTCTCTTCGTTGTGCGAAACCAGATATTTATAATTATTTGTTTTCCAGAATAAATTGTGTCCGCATATTAGGGTTATTATGGTAAGACTGATTCTGTTAGATGTTGGCACATATCCATGATGTACACACACCACACACTTAATTTCAATGAATGAAAGCGTGATAATGCATCACAATCCATGATTCTGGATATATGGTACATATCTGTGTCAGAAATGGGCCACAGGCTGACAAAATGGACATGGAGCAATTTTCAACCAGCATAGCGCATTATCGAGGCATGCACTATTTGTCGGTCGGACGCAACTTTAGTAGCCCAACTGCCTTCAACAAACCAGTTATATTTTAAGATTGCAAGAGGGTTGTAATCTGCAATAGTTGCAAATGCCGCTAGACCCATTTTCTATTAAAGCTGTTAGCCCAACACTCATGATAATTTTATGTAAATGACACTGTGTGAACTCCTAAGGAGAAATATATTTTTCAAAGAACAATTATCTGTCGCAACCCTTTCAACCCGGCAGACCATAATCCAGTATTTGCAAATAAATAGGGATGGGCCGTGGCCTAGGGGATATGGCATTGGGCTGCAGTATGTGAGGTGGTGAGTTTAATCTGATCGTAGGCATGAAAAATACTTATATAGTGTTTCCAATCCACTGGTCTGTCGGATGAGACTTTAAACTGTGGTCCCGTCTCTATATGACCTTAACTGTTGGTGGGACGTTAAACCCTTTCACTTTAACTTTTGCAAAATGTACATATACTGCCGACCCAGATGAGCCGGATCAATGAGCCGTTTCATAAGGATCTGCAATATTTGTAAATTATTTGCTTTTGAAAATACCCCTTTTGTGATGAATGGAATAGGCCAAAAATAGCATGGAACATTCCTTGTTGGACAGTTAGGGTTGAAAGTATTAAATCATGTCTTAACCCTTAGACCGCTATACACAACAATTGTCGTCTGCTGTTGCTTTTATATCTTGCCTTATTTCTCAATAAAAACATGGTTTGACAGCACTTCAGAATCATTTCCAATGGAAATGATCATTTCCAATGAAAATGATTCTGAAGTACTGTCAATGCATGTTGTTAATTATTCTAAAGTGCTGTCAAAGCATGTTTTTGATGATAAAAATGGAAAATAGAAAATAAACAGCAGACGACAAAAAATTAAGATAGCGGTCTAATTTGCACTATGGAGCGACTTGAAAAACTTCACATGTACAGTATTTATTATGTATTTTATTCAAGGAATAATGTTTTGTTGTGATATTGTTAAATGCTAATGAATTGTTTTGTCAATTTATGACATTTTGTCCACTGCATAAGAGAATGGACCTTACGATGTTTGCGACCAGCATAGCCCCAGATCAGCCTGCGCATCTGCGCAGTATGATCAGTGTCTATGCTGGTCGCCGTTTAATTATGATGTTGTTAATATCCATGAATAATAAATATGACAAGCTTATTGTTGCATGGTTACAAATGATATATTCCTTGATCACTCATGGACTACTGTCTGTTCCACGCATTGCTGCCGACGATCTTTTGGCCATTGAACACATTCAATCTATAAAATATATTTATATATCTATAAAGTACTTTTTGATCAATAACAAAAAAGTCACCCTCCCCAAATTTTTTTATTTGATGAAATTCCGTCTAATAATATTGATTTTATTGCGAAAAAAACATTTTCCTGTGGGATAAAATTTAACATGTTGAAAAATATTATTTTTTTTTTATTATTTTTTTTTTTATACTCCCCCAGCGCTTCCACCTCTTTTCCCCCATGTTAAATTCCCATAGGACAAATTCTTTTTCGCTGTTTTCATCAAACAAAAAAAAATTGCGGAGGGTGACTTTTTTTGTTATTGATGAAAAAGTAGTTACATTTAAATATTTTTTAGATTAATGTATTTAATAGCCAAAAGTTTGTCGGCAGAAAAACGTGGAACTGTCAGTAAGTGGCATAAATATGTCTGTGACTGGAGAAATGGGGCTTATAGGATTTGTGATCAGTGTAGTTTCTGATCAAATATCTCACATCTGTAGCCTGTCTACACATCGGGGGTTTCATTGATGAAATGGCGAACAGTGCAGATATTACGGATGCACAGGCTGATCTGGATCTACACTGATTGCAAAACCCATAAGACCCCCCCCCCCCATTTCTTCTGTCACAGCCACTAATATTTCCATTCAACCAGTGTAGCTCTTCATCTTCTATCATGTCCCTGTGGTCTGTTATGGTTTAGATTATCCAGAAATAGTTTACGAACTATAACATGGCAAACAGTGTATGTACTAATCACCTATCATGTCCCTGTTATCTGTTATGGTTTAGATTATCCAGAAATAGTTTACGAACTATAACATGGCAAACGGTGTAGGTACTAATCACCTATCATGTCCCTGTGATCTGTTATGGTTTAGATTATCCAGAAATAGTTTACGAACTATAACTATCATGTCCCTGTGGTCTGTTATGGTTTAGATTATCCAGAAATAGTTTACAAACTATAACATGGCAAACAGTGTAGGTACTAATCACCTATCATGTCCCTGTGGTCTGTTATGGTTTAGATTATCCAGACATAGTTTACGAACTATAACTTGGCAAACGGTGTATGTACTAATCACCTATCATGTCCCTGTGGTCTGTTATGGTTTAGATTATCCAGACATAGTTTACGAACTATAACATGGCAAACGGTGTAGGTACTAATCGCCTATCATGTCCCTGTGGTCTGTTATGGTTTAGATTATCCAAAAATAGTTTACAAACTATAACATGGCAAACAGTGTAGGTACTAATCACCTATCATGTCTCTGTGATATGTTATGGTTTAGATTATCCAGAAATAGTTTACGAACTATAACATGGCAAACAGTGTAGGTACTAATCACCTATAATGTCCCTGTGGTCTGTTATGGTTTAGATTAGCCAGAAATAGTTTACAAACTATATCATGGCAAATCAGTGTAGGTACTAATCACCTATTTTGTCCTTGTGATCTGTTATGGTTTAGATTATCCAGAAATAGTTTAGGAACTATAACATGGCAAACAGTGTAGGTACTAACCACCTATTATGTCCCTGTGATCTGTTATGGTTTAGAAGGGGCAGAAATAGTTTACTGCAAATAGTGTCGACCCTGATATAATACATTATTATAATGCAGTATTATAATGCAGACACTCCCATGCTGGGTTACTGGTACTCTGTTCACAAGCAAACAAATAAACAAGTGGTGCATCAATTATGTGGCTGTTACAGGAGAAATGTGACCTATTGGTTTTATCGGCAGTCTAGCTCCTGGCCTGATATCGTACTTGTACAACTTGATAAGGATTTATTTAGTTTGTTGGAAACAGGATGGTTGTTTGTATGACTGAACTGCGACCAGTGCAGACCCTGATCAGACTGCACTGATGGGCAGGCTGATCTTGGTCAACACTTGTCACTAAGGCTCCATTCTGCAGTAACATACTAGTATCAATACACACAACGAGTATGCGTAGTCATGAAAATGACCTACTGCTTTGTTACATTTTAGAATTATCAGCCGTTATCAAAATATTTGGAGGATTTACAACTATCTTTATTGAGCTGTTGTCATTCTGATGTTATATGGTTCCATGGCTGACAAAACAAACTTTACGCCACTTGTGTGTATATGTGCCTCACCACAGAAAAATTGGTTTATTGCTTGCGACCATTGTAGTCCCAAATCAACATGTCCACCCCCCCCCCCCCCCAGTAATCATGGCATACACTGTCGGAGCTCCAGATAAGGTACTTATTGGCGTATTTTACTTTAATGACAGTCATTCACAACCATTTGTGGTCAGTTTTATCCTAATCGGGTTCTGTCTGACTGTTCATAGTATAACTTGACATAAATAAAGGGACATTACCGTGTTCACGACCAGAGTAGACAGATTATCTTGCGCATCCGCACAGTCTGATTGGGGTATGCACTGTTCCACACTCAATCACTGAAGTCAACCAGTTATTGTTGTCTCAAGAAGAATTGGTTACTAAAGTGTAATATAAAAATACAAGTGTGCCCATAGGATACGAATGCCCCCACTTGCACGTTACATCAAAGGTCATAATTCTATCCTTTGTGGGAACAAGCATAAACCACAGGTGCACACATTTACATACTATTTACAATTTCTGTAAGGTGTCGAGACTGTTGGTCAAACATTTTTAGAGATATGCACTACACAACATTCCAGTCTTCACAACTGCCAAAATAACTACCTATGGGGGCCATTTCACTAAATTGTGTATAACTGAAATGTTGGTAAGTGCAAAATTATGACGGTATACATTTCCTTGTAAATAATTATTGGATTTACATTTATTGAGCATAGGCTGCATATGCAGCCTCTGCTCAATACATGTAAATCCATGAATTGAAATTTCCACATGATCCTAAATTTGCACTTACGAACATTTTAGTCTACAAAGTTTAGTAAAACGGGCCCCTGGACCATATAACTCAGCGTTCACTGGGAGAAAAATAAAAGCAAAACTACAGGTGCCCAACTACACTTGCTAATTAACTTTTCTGTGAAGTTTCAAGTTTTAAAACAAACTGCTGGCCTAAAATACTTAGGGACTATTTTACTGGACTACTTTCTGCCCCTGTGCACTTTACAGCATCATTTTGTATATGGGTACACAGGCCCGTAGCCAGACCTGTTTGAAAGGGGGGGGGGGTCGTTTTGAAGGCTCAATGGGTCTGAAGTATCTACCTGTTTGAAGGGGGGGGGGGGGTCGTTTCGAAGGCTCAAGGGGTCTGAAGTATCTATGGGGGTCTAAAAAAGTGGACCTCAAGGCTAAAAAAGTGAACCTCGAGGCTGGGCAGGGGGGGTGGGGGTGGGGGGGTCGTCCGACCGCTCAGACCCCCCCTCTCCACCCCCTGGCTACGGGCCTGGTACAGGTATTCTAAGTCCCTTCTTGCACTGGCCCTTTCATGTGTCTCTTGAGAACGTATTATATTCGATACGCCCTTCTGAAGATCAGTGCCAGGTGGTCGCAACAGTTCTAGGCTAAGGTCCTGTTATCTGTATTTTAATATTGCTTTTAAATACTGTCAAAGTCGCTGAATGTGCAATATTTACACGTGCCGATTAGACGCGATTAGACGAGATTTGTAGCATTTAAAGGGGTCATTGGAAGAAAGGGGTCAAGCCCATTCAACTCTATATAATAAGTACATGTATCTAAAAATACAACAGGCTAAAACCAAAGAAACATTTGCGATTTGTTTACTTCATATTGTTGTATGTTTTGGAAGAATAGACCACGTGCTGCATGTTTACATCTAACGCTGTTAGCACCCCTTCTTTCAATGATCCCTTTAAAGGTGCATGCCCACTCGGTAGGCACAAACTGTTCTTTATAGGAATTAAATAAGTGTATAATTGTGTCACTATTCCACGAGTGCCCACTATACAGATATAATCATTTAGTTATACTACTGTTACGGCATTTTTCACAATACGGTTATATTTAGGCCGATTTTATCCAAGGTGAAAATGAAACAATTTAATTTGGGAATGTTCTCGTTGTCGAGATAGCAATTTGAAGTGAGCATAGCGCGTGACAAATACTTGTAATGACAATAATGTAGTTCTTGTGTCCACTTCTAGTTTGACATTTGACACGATTAGATGTACACATTGACACTCTGGCCGGTTAGATCCAGTCCTGATAACAAACAGGTTAAGTGCAATTCAGTGTGACCGGCCGACAACCCAATAGATAGAGAACGGAACTCTGGTCATTTTGGCACGAAGGCATGATCAACAAAACACTTCGAGTCTGGCTTCATCACAAATTCAACGTTATTTCATGATTTTGCGGAAAATATTATATCGTTATAGCGTGCGTGACGTCGAATCATGGTATATATTTCCAAATAATATTGATATATTTATGGCTGACTGAACAATCATGATACAGTGGAACCTCTCTAAACCGGGTACCCTGTGAGGTCCCCAGGGTGTGCGGTTTATATATGTTCTACTGTAAATCTGGCAGTTTACCATTCTGATACATATTTGGATGATTTGCAATCATGAATATACATTAGGCTATCATCTGATAAATACAAAGCAACCCATTAAAAATAGTAATCATAATCTTGGTGTTCGGTTTAGAGAGGTTCAACTGTACTTGTTATCTCGAGGTGTACGATCACGTGGTTTCCGAACCCGACTTTTCGACGTGACGTAATCTGTGACGTCATTTTTACAGTAGATTTTAAAATCTTCCTAACAAACGGACGGATTTTACAATAACTTTCACAAAGAATCGAGTACCGTTTATTTCTTACATTCACGTGCTCTAGTTTTTATTTACATTTACGGTTACTGTAACCGATTCTTCGTCAAAATGACATCATTGTGACATTCATACACTGTTCTTTATATGAGAGACATGAGACATTTTCTGGCAAAATAAACATTCATTCACCATTACCCCATGTATTGATTGGCATTATTATACATTTTATATCAGACGTAAATTTCCAAACTGATATCAGGGGAGATAACCGTGCTTCCTTAAAATGTTAACGGACATTACTATTTATTCTCTGTATTTAGTTTTTGATGTATAATGATCATACCTACAGTGGGGTCAGCGTGTAAGTGCACACACGAACTAACACGACAGGTTGATTTGCTACCCACACAAAGTGTATGTTGTTACCACTCAGTTGAACCGTCTCGCCGAGACGGTTCAACTGAGTGGTAACAACATACACTTTTGATGCGAAATAAAAAAAAAAGTCAGAAAAATATTTACATTTTTTTGTATACATTAAATACAGTGGGGTCAGCGTGTAAAATAAATATTACTAAATGGTTATACCTGTATAGCGGGCACTCGTATTTTTTATAACTGGTGGAATAGTCGCACAATTATACACTTATTTAATTCCTATAAAGAACAGTTTGTGCCTACTGCGTGGGCATGTACATTTAACAATAAAAAAGGGCATCGTGTACCGCACTTGCTGCGGTATATTTCATAACAATACCTCGGTCCATTAATAGAACAATATTAAAGGAAATCTACTGCAAACACATCTAAAAAAAACATGACGTAATGCCGTTCGGAAACACGTGATCCCACACCTTGTATCTGTTGGTAAAAGAGCGAGGCATTAGTCAATTTTCGTAAAGCTGGGACCCGTCTCACTAAACTTCGTACGACTAAAATGTTCGTAAGTGCAAATTTAGGATCGTCTGGAAATTTCAATTGGTGGATTTACATTTATAGACCATGCAGCCTATGCTCAATAAATGTCAGTCTAATAATTATTTACAAGAAACATTGTAAATATGAAATTTACAGACTATTATAATTTTGCACATACGAACATTTTAGTTGTACGAAGTTTAGTGAAACGGGCCCCTGGCAGAATACATAATGAAGTCCGAAAATGTTATAGGAATGAATGGCTTTTTTTGTGGAATTTATCGGGGTATAAACTTGGAAAAGTCGCGGGAATACTGGACCTCGTCCAGTATTCCCGCGACTTTTCCAAGTTTATATCCCCGATGAACTCCACAAAAAGGCCATTTATTCCTTATAATTCCAGCATTTGAAATAAATTTATCAAGAAAATGTGTTTATTTCCGTTTTCTTAAGAATTATTTTACGCCTCACGGTTACGGAAAGTAGTTCGGCTTGGGAGTTTACTGGGATATAAATTTTGGACAAAGACTTGCTACGGGCCAATCAAATGTTAGGGAATTGTGTAAATATGTTTGTGCTAGAATTATTAATGGTGTACATGCAGTATGTAGCATATAGTATTGTTAGTCGGCACCAAGAGAAAACACAGTATGCACGGTGTAATATGTGGCTGTCATTGAAGAAATGGGGCTTATGGGTTTTGCGACGAGTGTAGATCCAGATCCACGTGTGTATCCGGACAGTGTGATCAGGATCTGCACTGTTCGCCATTCCATCATTGAGACACCCGTCGTAGTTCTAACAAGCAATATAGATCGTTATCAGGCTACACGAGTGTGCTATTTGATCAGGAGCTCACTGGTCACAAATCACATAAGCCCCATTTCTCTTCCAGTTACCGCCACATATGATCAAGTATAAGATGCATGTGTCTACAACCTAATTTAAAATTATATGTGCAGTTTTACGCATATGGGCGGACTGAGGATCGTGGTACCTTGTCAACCACTGTAAATCCTGAACAGAATGTGCTTCACCAGCACAGTCAGGACATGAGAGTGGCATACCCACTAGTGCTGCACTCCGCGCCGCCGTACAATAGTTCACGTCGAAAAATGCACCGGTTTCCCGACTAGATGTCACTTAGCTCTATCGCATAAACGCATGTTGCGTATAATAACTGGCGCAAGTATCTTCTGCGTGTAGCTGACTGGGAATTCGTCTGGAATCCGGCGTCTATTTGGACATGACAACATTTTACGCCGGTGCAGAGTGCAGCACCATGTATACAGTGTAGCGGCCTGATCAGACTGTGGCTCCACTGGCCACCAGCGCTGTTTGGGAGATGTGGCCGTTTTGAATGGCGCCGGCACCAGCGCCGGACAGCGTAGCGCCTAATCAGAATGTGGCTACACTGATCACCGTCGCTGATTGGGAGCTCACAGTGGCCGAGTTTTGAATGGCCAGACCAGATGTATCGGTGCAGTTATCACAACTACCTGGCTCGCCGGAAAGTGGGACACCGATTTGGAACATGTCAAGATGTTGTCACGTGTAAAGCATTTGTAAAGATACGGGTATATTTCATGGCTATATCCCATACGGTGAGTACATTCTTTATTTTACCCATATCGAAAAGGAAATAAAATATGGATTGATATGTATTTGTCTTCTATCTACATACCTGCATAATCCGCCTGAAAGCAATTTTATAAAAACTATAATCTTTGCGTTTCCACCGCAGCAACAGTATAGTGGCTCTGTCCTTGACACAAATGAATAAGTGCAAGAACATTTCACATGCAATGCATCATTATGTCTTTTGTAGCCGATTTCATCAAAATTGCAAAGTATACTTATCTAGCAAATTTATTTTTCCCAAAATGCATTATTTCATATAGAACTAACCACTGCACATATTTGATGATTTAAAGTATGCATAATTATTATACTGAATTTATTACATTATCACAGCCAAAATGGCTGTGATAATGTAATACATTCAGTATAATAAAACATAATAAATTTATCCTTAAATTGAAAATTTCTCCCTCAAAGTATACTTTGCTAGATAAGTATACTTTGCAATGTTGGTGAAATAGGCTACAGTGGTGTTCGGCATGGATCGTGTATCTCTTCTCATGACTAGACTAGTTCCAACCCTATCGAGACTACAGACCTCTTTTAGCAGCGTTTGTAACAGTGTATATCTGGATGAACTGACTGGCTCATATGGATGTAGTGCTTGCAAATGTTAGTTCATGGCCTGTGTGGTTGAAAGGATTAACATACCGTTGACCTTTTTATACTCCCGTTTGAAAAAAACGGGACGTATTTTGTATTCACCTCGGGCGGGCACAGCTTGTCCTCGCAATAACTAGAGTGCTACTTGACGGATTGTAACCAAATTCGATATACATGTTTATCACGGCAAGAGGAAGAAGCCTATTGATTGTCCGATAACTTATCTCCCCTTGGCGGCCATTTTTATTTTTCGCACACTGTATCCTTGTCCACGTAATAACTCAAGTTCTACTTCACCGCTCGTAACCAAATTCGGTATACATGTTTATCACGGCAAGACGAAGATGTGTATTGATTTTGAAAAAAATCCGATGGCTAATTATCTCTCCTTGGATGCCAATTTTTATTTTCGGACTTTGTATCTTTGTCTACGCAATAACCCAAGTTCTACTTGACTGATCGTAATCATACATGTTTATCACGTCAAGCTGAAGAACACTATTCGTTTTCAGTGAGTTATCTGCCCTTGTTGACTCGCCTTGCCTCGACGGGCGTATATTGTAACCTTCGGCACTCTTGTTAACATTTACAAGGCCATTGAAACGGTCATTTTTACATGAAAACAAATTATAAATGTAACGTTGTTATTCTATGACTTATATATACCTCCGGAAGAATTGCTGCCAAATTTGGATACTTGGTCATGTTGACATACGCAAGACGTATTCACATTGATCATGATCTTGAATGTTTTTTGGCGTTCGCAAGGTCACTTAGATGTGCAACGGGCGCTTCTTAAATCAACATCGCCTTACATTCGTATGAACTGAAAACAGTTCTGTAGTTGAACCATCAAACACAATAATGACATGCGGATACAATGTATAATCGTCATAAATTACAACAACTACGGAATGCAGATAAGAGAAATCCGTACGATCGCCTTGACCTACATAGAAAGGGATGTAGGTGAAATGTCACCGAACGAACAACAGCTACGAGTGAGGATATATAAATAAGTAAACATATGTTTCCGTGCCAAACCTGATATCTTCTACTTTAAAACTGATACTAGTTAAC
This sequence comes from Conchocele bisecta, assembly GCA_029237695.1. Lineage (NCBI taxonomy): Eukaryota > Metazoa > Mollusca > Bivalvia > Lucinida > Thyasiridae > Conchocele > Conchocele bisecta. Next base: position 136,217,692 of record CM055265.1, read on the forward strand.
CCATTACAGACGGGATACATATATAGTAGTATGAACCATTTGAGAGAAAAAAACCTGTATTCTTAATTTCTCTTTCTAAAGTATATGTTGTTATCACTCATTTGAACCGTCTCGACGAGACGGTTCAAACGAGTGGTAACAACATATACCTTTAACCTTTATCGGGAAATAAACAAAATAATGAGATTTTTTCAACAAAAAATTTCGTATTCTTAGGCTGAAATGGGTTAATACATGTGTTCAGAAACAGTGCAACGAATTAAAATCAAGTTCAGTTTAATGGGCATTTCCAAATGCGATTCTTTCAAGTGACGCGCTAGGGTACTGTATCATCATCCAGTAACGCAGGGGACGTAGAATTATTTTTTATGAATTCGTTCCCACGAAATAACAATTCGTTCCCACAAAATAACAATTCGTTTCTTCAATCTACCAATTCGTTCCCACGAAATAAAAATTTGTTCCCTCGAATTAACAATTCGTTCCCACGAATTGTTATTTCGTGGATAGCGGCATACGTTTGATATGTAGCTGTTGTATCGGTTTCATACAAACAGAGCATACTTTTATATCATATTTGAACAATGTTATTAAAACGAATATACCTACTTCAAACTCGAATATCTTTGAATATTTCAGCAATGTGCATCTATTAAATATATATTTCCATCCAGTCTGATGTATGACAGATCGATGGTAAGGCACGAGAACCTATAGTCCATGACAATAGAAAGTTGGTTTAGTCCGCTGACGCTACATAAGTTGTGAGAAATGTAAGACAAAATCCCTATCGTTTCTAACTTGTCACTTACCAACCTCTGAAGCCCCTCGCGATATGCATATCCGTTAAATTTTATGTATGCATATCGCGAGGGGCTTCAGAGGTTGGTAAGTGACAAGTTAGAAACGATAGGGATTTTGTCTTACATTTCTCACAACTTATGTAGCGTCAGCGGACTAAACCAACTTTCTATTGTCATGGACTATAGGTTCTCGTGCCTTACCATCGATCATACATCAGACTGGATGGAAATATATATTCAATAGATGCAAAGCCCCGTGCAAAGTGCACCCCCCAGTCAGCACCGGTCCTATGAGAATAACACAAATCAACATTAGTATCGTATACTGCTTGGACTGGCAGCAGCGATCCGGCCCTGGAACGGTCAGATAACTAAATCTACTGGATTAAGCTTCTAGATTGGCGCTACTGGTAGCCGAAGTAGCCTTCTAATTTCAAAATCCTAGCGTCAACATAGACACTGGATAGCTCGGCGCCGCTATCCTAATATACTCATTTATCACTCGTCCGACTTGCTAAGCTAATAGCTGGCCAGTATGTCGCTCCACTTATATCCCATATTACATGATTTAACCCAATAAGTTATATATTAACAAATTTAATCACTACCTTTCCAACAGGAATTTAAAATCAATACTAGGATGGGCGACTGCATTATAAACCTGACTAATTATAAGTATGTTATTTAATACATATTGGAGTTTTAAGGAACTAAATGTTACGATCGTTAGCGCTCCCTCGCATTTAATCCAATATGTGAACATTCACTTATACATACCTAGAGCTATTTCAATATGCTTTGACAGCACTTCAGAATCATTTCCATTGTAAATTATTCTGAAGTGCTGTCAAACCATGTTGTATAATTACACTTAAATTTCAGGTTTCATCTCATGCTCACTGCCAGCTTGTAGAGAGACGTGAAGATGACGCTCGACAGTGTGTTGAAGGATATCGGCGAGTTCGGCTTCTACCAGAAGCGGCTGTACTCGCTGTTGGCCGTCCCGGCCATCTCCATTGGCACCATGATCGCCACATTCATCCTTGTTCTCTATACCCCACCACACAGGTAATGCACATGGTGAATACCAGGCTAGTATCTTTGTATGCATATAGTGTTACCCCTGTTCGTGTGTCAGTCCGTCTATCACACAGGTGCCAGAAAAGATTCACCTGACAATGTAGTTTCTAATATAAATTATATAATTTACACCTATACCAGAGACGATACCAAGGTATATGACCACGTGGTTACAACAACAAGTACTGAAATTTCCGGAAGCCTCCGATTCAAAGTACGTATTGTTTTATTTTGTCCTTATTATGTAACGGATTCTGATTAAATATGGCGCATCAAACGCGTCTTGTTAGGCAGCGTTTGGTGGTCTCGGTACTTTGGCCCAAACTTCTGTCGTTTTTGCGAAGAATCGATTTCCGTGTCTACTAACACGGAAATAGATTCTTCGCAAAGACGACATAATTAAGTATGTGCCGAACTCCCTCGACCACCAAATGCAGCTCATGAGTTTGCTTCGCCATATTTCATCAAAAATATCAAATAATATTTACTTTGGAGTGGGCGCGCTTTCAACACTTTCAGCCATTGTTGTTGTTGTTGTAACCACGTGATCATGCACCTTGGCTACTGACATGTGCTTTTTTCAGTCACCTGTGGTCTATCAGTCCATCCGAAATCGTCCGGGCTGTAATTTTGTCATGGGTGTAGGGAATTCGAAATAACTTTGCACAGATGCGCAAGACACATGTCCGTAGCTCAAAGGTCAATGTCATACTTAGAGGTCAAAGGTAAAAAATGAGAATATTCTTATCCGGGATGTAACTTTGTCATGGATAGAGTGATTTCGAAATAACTTTCCGCGATGAGAGACTTACGGTGATGAGACGGCGTGCAGTGCGTACATTTTGTAGATATTTATCATGAGATTTCGAACATCTTCTTACGTATGAAATCACATGGTTCGTCTACATTATGGCTACAGATGCAAGCTCCCGGGGCTAGACAATGATACGTATGCCGTGCAGGGCATGGAACACCAGCTCTACATTAACCGCTCTATTCCGCCGGCAAGTCTCCCCACTAAGATATACGACCCATGCCAGCTATACGACATCGAGACGGCAGTGTTTGGCGCTGATAATCGTCCAATCAACGCCAGTCGAGTTAGCTGTGACGACTGGGTGTTCGATAAATCCGTATTTTCATTGACATTTACAGAAAAGGTACGCGTGTCCGGTATTGAAATTGGTATTTATAAGAAAATAATGCTCACTGGTCCTGAACTCAGCGCCGGCGGAAACTATTTCACGGTCAACAAAACACCGGTTTCCTGAACCCATTATAACTGGCATATGCAACCATTTAACCCTTTCGCCCATAAGTAACTGAATGGGCTGCGATATGTTCGTTTTGCAACCAATCCAATCATCGCAAAATGATTTTCAGACTATTCCATTTATAAAAAGGGGGTATTTGTTTTTCTCAAAAATATGAAAATTACTTTCAAACAGTGCAGATCCTGATGAGACGGCTCGTTACGAGCCGGCTCATCTGGATCTGCACAGTTTGCATAAACCGATATAGCGGGCTTTCGGGTTCAAAGGGTTAAACATGCACTCAGAGTATGCTTCTCTGATTATATAAATACAATATAACATTATGTGCATGCAATAACACGAGTATGATTTGTCGGTTTGGCGTGCAGCTTAAACCTATATTCTAACAGTCAACGATGCCCCCACACGTTGGTTTGGCCTGCATCTTAAACCTATATTCGAACAGTCAATGTTGCCCCCATAAGTTGTTATAATGGAAGTTACTCGTGATTTCCAACATATATACGTACAGTGAAACCTTTCTAAATCAGACACAGATAAACATTAGTTGTGCTTAATTTTATATGTTTCATTGAGGATCATGTATATGCTTATTACAAAGCACCCACGTTTCTCTTGAAGTAGTCATATGTCTGTTTTACAGACCTCACCAGGGGCGGATCTGGAGGGGGGGGGGGGTGGTCCGGGGTTGAACCTCCCCCCCCCCCCCCACCCCCCCCACACACGTTTATCCACAGAGTTTACATAGATAACAGTTTACCACCAGTTGGAGTCTGAATTTAAATGCCGTAAAACACAGGAAAGTGTATTTCGAAGAGCTCGAAAATAGGACAACCCCTAGTTGCGAAGGTAACTCTTGCAAATACTAGATTGCAAGTTACCTTCGTAACTAGACCCCCCTCCCCCCGTTCCACAAATGCTGGATCCGCCCCTGCTCACATGGTGTCCGGTTTATAGTGGTTCCATTGTATAATTCTAGTACATGTATATTGAAATTAGGCTTCATCAATTTCAGACGCACTTGGTATGTGCGGACAAGATGAAGATTTCCCACGCCCAGATGTTCTTTTTCTTCGGCATCCTCGTGTGTGACATCGTCCTGGGCGTGATCGCCGACACGTGGGTGACATTATATCATATTGTGGCTGTGACTGGAGAAATTGGGCTTATGGGATTTGTGACCAGTCTAACTCCTGATCGAATAGCACACTCGTGTAGCCTGATGACGATCGGCATTGCTTGTTAGAAGCATGACGGGTGTTTTAGTAATGTAATGGCGAACATTGTATATCCTGATCAAGCTGTGCGGATGCAGCTATTGTGCTTGCTAGGAGCACGACGGGTGTTTTATTGATGGAATGGCGAACAGTGCAGGTCCTGATCAGGCTGTACGGATGCACAGGCTGATCTGGATCTACACTGGTCGCAAAACACATAAGCCCAATTTCTCCAGTCACAGCCGCCTTTCATGTGTAACATTCCTGTGCCAGGATGTGTCCACTCGCGACCCATAAACATGGCGATCAATGCTCTGTCAGTATCATGTAGATCACGTGGAGTTGCCATTATACACTGTTTATATTATTAATACAAAATAGAGAACAAGATGCCCAAAGGAGACCTATGAACCCGCGTAAAGAAGAAACTAGACATTATGTTTGTAAAACATGGATATGCCGACATGGCATACTGGACTCCAACAGGAGATTGTGTGTACAAATGAACATTTTAAATTTACACAAATTTCAAAGTAATTTGAGAAAGTCTTACAAACTTTTTGACGTAAGAAAATGGCTAGTAAGTGTTTCGGCACCATTTTGAAGGTCACAAAGGTAAAGGTCACGTCATTGGTGTGATTGTGTCACACATGTTCAGGTGAATGAAGTGTGCAAATATTAAAGCAATCTTTCAAGTAATATTGAAGACGTGCGGACGTACATACGCATGTAACCTCAAGAGCAACGCAATATGCCCGCTTGGTATCGCACAGAGCGCATAACTAGCGCAATACAGGATGATAAACACAAGGCACTCGCGAAATCATGTATCGGTTGTTGTCCATATATTTGCTCTCTCAATAATAAAACGTTAGTAACACATTCGTGCGTATTAGTTACTAAATGTTACCATCAATAAAATGTTTGTGTTTCTCTGCAGGATTGGAAGAAAGAAGGCACTGTTCATAGGCCTGATGTCAATGTGTGTGACGTCCATCATATCCACGTGGGCGCCCGAGCTGTATTCATTCGCCGTACTACAGTTCTTCGTCGGCGGCTCTGCACATGCTACTTTCATTGTAGCGTCGGTTATTGGTACGTTATAACTGAACGAGATTGCAACAGCTGGCCACTCAATGAATACAATCATGGTCTGCTGTGTTTACTGTGGTATGGAAAATGATTTTATTAATTATATATTCATTGCATTTTCTGTAAATAATCAAATATGGCGTTAAAATTAAAAATCATTTTCTTTTACGTCATAAAGTCATCTTATTCACCGTTATTGATAACCTCGTAGAGAATAATGGCGTCCAACAAACGTTAACCAATGAACAATGTAGCGCGACGTCTATTCTAGAAAATATCACAGTTTCTGTAAATATTGTTCAGGCAAAATCGCACATCTTCTTAGGTAGGCATACATGTACACAATATCATGGCTCGTCCAATATGGGTCTAGTTTTGCACTGAAGACTGCCGACGATCCGATACCACGGATGAAAAGACTGGGACATGTGACATAAAAATCGTCCATTGAATACTCATATTTATCCCGTCAACACAGTGTGTATGTGTCGTGAAACACGGTGCCGTGAAACATTTTTGATATCCAGTCAATACTATTTTTGCATTTTACAGCCATTTGTAGGTGTTGACGGGATAAATAGAATAGTAGGTTAGTGCCGTAAATGAGAAAAAATATCTGGCGCGGCACGGAAACGGGATGTGCTCGGCACAGCTTCGCCCATCCCGTTTCATGAGCCTTGCCAGATATTTTTCCCATTCACAGCACTAACCTACTATTCTCTATTACCCACCACCTGATGTCGTAATGTGCGCTACGGTTCCCTATAATAAAGTATTGTACAGTACGACACAGTTGGGTGGGGGTAATGGGATGTTTAATGAACATTTTTTTATATCACAGGTCCGAGTTTTCCACTTGTGTCCGATTCCGCAATGACCATATTATGCTCGCCAATAATTTACATCATTGTAAATGTATTTACGCCTTACAGGTTTGGAGATGGTTGGTCCAGCCAAGCGCGTGTATACCGGGCTCTTACTCCACGCTTTCTTCGCCATCGGCCTGTCCATCGCTATCCTCTTTACGTACCTCATTCGCCACTGGCAGTATATTAACTTGGCATGCGCGGTTCCTACCGTGCTGTTTGTATCCTACTGGTGGTGAGTAACTGTATTGTATATTTTACTTCATCGGGTCAGTTTCCATTAAAGTGTATGTCGCTCATATCCAGTGATTTATGAACTAGTATAGCAACATTACTGAACTATCCATTTCCATTATATACTTGCCACTCCTGTAGCCGATTTCATCAAATTTGCAGAGTATACTTACCTAGCAAAGTATACTTTGAGGGAGTAATCATTTATTTTTCCCGAAATTCATTATTTCATACAGAACTACCGACTGCATATTTGATGATTAAACGTATGCATAATTATTATACTGAAGTTATTACATTATCACAGCCAAAATGGCTGTGAGAATGTAATAAATTCAGTATAATAAAAATTAATAAATTTTACCTTAAAGGTACATGCCCACTCAGTAGGTACAAACTGTTCTTTATATGAAATATATTAAATAAGTGTACAATTGTGTCACTATTCCACCAGTTCTAAAAAGTACGAGTGCCCGCTATATAGGTATAATCATTTAGTAATATTTATTTTGCTGATAGTGACGCGCGGTGGTATCAGTCTATTTTCATATGCAAATGAGGCATGGTATTTTTTAATTATTTATACTAATTCAATGTGTCACCTGAAAAAATATATTTTCGACAGATTATAAAGTATGATCATTGCACATACAAAATAAATACAGAGAATAAATAGTAATGTCCGTTAACATTTTAAGGAAACACGGTTATCGTCCCTGATAACAGTGTGGAAATTTATGTTTGATATACGAAATATAATACTGTCAATTATATCGTCGGGAAATGGTTAATGACTGTTTATTTTGCCCCAACAATGTCATATCTAACGAATGGACAAACAAAATATGCCTCCTTTATTATAACCTGGCACGTGGGCATGTACTTTTAAACTGAAATTTTTTCCCTCAAAGCATACTTTGCAATGTTGATGAAATAGGCTACTGATAAGGTGTGACACCAATGAACCACCCGTCAAGCTTCTCACAAGAACTATAGATGGTTATCAGGCTACATGAGTGTTCGATTTGATCTGGAGCTACACTGGTCACAAATCCCATAATCCCATAATTGAATGAATACATATTCACCAGCTTTACTGTGTATACGCCCTTGAATAAAGTTTCAAATATTCAAAGAATAATACGGATATATCACCAATGTTCAAATGTATCGAGAGTTACTTCCCTTGTTGAAGTTTAAACATTTTCGCCATTTTGATATTTTATCCACATGAGGTTAGAGTGTTCTGTGTGAATGATCAAGGTGAATGATCACGTGGTTACAACAACAACAACAACGTCGCCCACTCCAAAGTAAGTATTATTTGATAGTTTCCTTAATATGCAACGGATTTTGATGAAATATGGCGCAGCAAACGCTCTTCTTCAAGAGCTGTATTTGGTGGTCCAGGGAGTTCGCCCAAATTTCTGTCGTTGACACGGTAATCGATTCTTCGCAAAAACGACTGAAGTTTGGACGAACATACAGAGACCACCAAATGCAGATTAACAAGACGCGTTTGATGCGCCATATTTCATCAAAATCCGTTACTAATAAGGACAATATAAAAGAATACGTACTTTGAATCAGATGGATTCTGGAAGTTTCAGTACTTGTTGTTGTTGTTAGTACCACGTGATCATACACCTTGATGATGTTCACACAGGCATTACAAACCTTCTGGATTGGTAGATAATCATTGATTTTGTAATATATAACATATATTATCATAGTTTATCATCGACATATACTATGCTGAATATATTTATTTGTTTGGATTATGGGTTGACCAGGCATTCTTCTACTTTAATGACGTTTGGAAAAGTCAGACTCCACAATACTGATTGATCTTGGTATTATTGGTATTCCAGTAAATTTGGCTTTCTTATAGTTAAATGCATTTAGACCGAGCAGATCTTACGACAATGTGCACAAACAACATACACACATCATGCACTGTCTCCTGTTGACATTTAGTTGAGTTTATGGTTGATACACCCTTCTTCTACTTTGATTCATTCATGCATTTTATAATATGAAGTGATATCTGATTGTGCTCCGACCTGACTTTTCCGATTTAAAGTACAATTGTTCACCATTTGTGTCCATTTTATTACATAGTTCAATAATTTATAATAATATTCATGTTTTCCGACACTTTGTAGTCATCATTCCTTTAAAAATTTGCCTGGAAACACTAAGTCGCAGAATTATTGATGTTGAACACATTCATCGATTTTTACGACTTTTAGCCGAACGCAAAATATGACGTCATCAATGAACAGTGACGTCACTTGTTGTGTTGATGATATCAGATAAACTAAACAGAGAGTGGGAAAGACACCACACAACTTGATATTCTCTGGAAAGGAAATGCTCCAATGTCTTGAAATAAAAAAATATAGAGCTACAGTGGAACCTCCCCGAACGGCCACCTCTCTACAACAGCCACCTCTCTGTAACAGCCGCTATTTTATATCCCAAATGGATGATTTCCTCTATATCTAACCCTTACACTGCTGAGCATGAACATTGTCGTTTGATGTTGATTTTGCATTCTTTCTCAATAAAAACATGTTTTGACAGCATTTTAGAATCATTTCCATTGGAAATGATTCTAAAATGCTGTTAAAACATGTTTTTATTGAGAATTATTGAAGAAAATAAATAAACATCAGACGATAAAATTGTATTCAGCATTAACCTCCCTACAACAGCCACCTCTCTATAACAGCCACTTTTGCCTCTTCCCATGGGTGGCTGTTGTAGAGAGGTTGCACTGTATTTGAATTAGGTCCCCGTTTTTTTTGGGTCACCCTGTAGATATCAGTGAAAACGTTAGGTTAGACTATAATTATTGTATAAGTATTGATATAATGCTCTAGCGTGGATGTAGTTGCGAACGGTAACTCTTGCAATCAACTCCCGCCCGTCCGTAGCCTACGGACGGTACGGGAGTAAATTGCAAGAGTTACCTTCGCAACTAGACAAGATGTATGGTTTACCAGGTAACTCTCTATGCATTGACCGAATACACGATGACTGATAACAACTGGTCATATCCTGCATTGACTAGATACGAATATCCGGGTTACAACGAATCATAACCTGGCGTTTCATTGGTCGATGGAATAGCACCGTGGTTAACGGCCCACCAAGACAAAAGAGTATCATTTAGGGCCAAGCAATTTAGATGAAGATAATATATACAAATAATAATAAAATACTACATTATAGTATATTCTAGATGTGGTAGGCAATCTGATCAAACGATTACGATAAACATAAAAGTATGATGAACACTATAAATGAGTCACATGTATACATGCACAATGATAAAATTAGACTTTCCGATACAAGTTGGTTTCATGGAGAAAGCTATGAAAACCTTCAATAATCTCCACCTGGAAGTAAATGAGCTGTGGCATGAAATACACCACGGACGCGGCTCACCTTTGAGCATATTATATACGAATTCGTTAGTCGTGTCAGCGTGTAAGTGCACACACCAACGAACACGACAGGTTGGAACCAACCTGTCGTGTTCGTTCGTGTGTGCACTTACACGCTGACCCAACTGTATGTCCAATGCGTAACCGACTAAGGACAACTTCATCCCGGCGTACATGTCTGTAGCCAGGAGTCCATTGGAACGATGTCGTTGTAATGAATGGAAACGAATGGTGCTTAACGGCCCACCAACACAAACTAGTAAAATTTAGGGCAAGGCAGTGTAGATGAAGAATAAAAGTAAAATAGTATGTTAGATGTGGTAGGCAATCATCGATTAGGGTAGCAATACAAATATGATGAGCAATAACAAGTCGGTGTAATGAAGTAACAAACAAATCCACGTTCTTGCCTACGATAACCACGTCATAACTTCCATGTTTGTAGCAATGTCAGTCTTATATTGTCTATATACAGGCCCGTACGCAGAGGGGGCGCAACGGGTGCGTACGCACCCCCATTAACCCGTTCAACACCACAGACCTGTATAGTGGTATTGGCAAAAAGTGTAGATCCAGATGAGCCGGCTCGTGACGAGCCGTCTCATCAGGATCTGCACTTTTTGCAAGTAATTTTCATAATTTTGAGAACAAAAACACCTCATGTTCATAAATGGACTGGTCTGAAAAGCATTTTGTGATGATTGGAATGGGTTGCAAAATTAACATATCAAAATCCATTCCAGTTATTATGGGGTGAAATGGTTAATCTGCCGAGGTCTGTCCGTGAATGTGCAAAAAAAACAATGTTTAGCCCTTCGCGCCGTCGATAACGCACCCCCTAAATTAATTCCTGCGTACGGGCCTGATTTACAGGTTGGTGCCGGAGTCCGCCAGATGGTTAGCCAATCAAGGCCGGCGAGAAGAATGCGAGGAGATTATACGACATGCCGCCAAAGTGAACAAAGCCCCGATCACGGAGGAAATGTTGAAGGACGCCTCGCAAAAACATAAGTCGGACACAGAGGGAAAGCTTTGGCACATCTTAAAAAGTCCAGTCCTTATGCGACGAACTCTGATCTTGTGCTTTAACTGGTAATTTTAGATAGTTTCATATGTATTGACGTTAATGAACATGAGCAATACAAAAATAACTCAGGGCTCCAGATAATATATTAGTAATTGAGTATTGTCACTAAATCATTTCTGAAGCAATTCGGTATTTCAAAATTTTAATTGGGTAAAATAAAAGCACACTACTGTTTACACATCAACAGACAGCAATTATTGAATAGTTTGCTTCGAAATGAAAACATGTCTTGGTATTTCATTAGAATTGTCTCCTTGGAGACAATTCTGAATGAAATACCAAAATGTTTTTTCATGGTAAATAAGAAAAATATGCTATATTTGTGGTATGTTTATTGTTTTCTGCAGCATGATAAAGGCACCATAACATTGTTATTGCTTTTTAATACTCGCTACTTCTGATTTCAATTGGGTATTGTGCAATTTTAATTGGGTATTTAAGCAAATACACAGCTTATCTGGAGCTCTGAATAACTGGTAGTGATTACAGCGATTATTATGACTGTATTGTAACGTTTTACCAATTGCATCGTGGCATTTATAAGACAGTGTGGCGTGATCCATGATAATTGCCTAACACGACTACCAGAAAATATATGTTCACATTGCAAATCACGTTTCTGGCCACTGGTTCATTATCGTCAAAGACTATGTTGTCACAGGAGTTTCCATATACATAGCACCACATGCTTGGCTTCATTGTTCCAATACACAATCCCATACGGTTTCAAAGAGGTCACAATAAGGGCGTATCCTTTATTTAAGATATCATGCAGCTGCTTTAGCAAAGAGAACATCTTCTATTCATTCTCACAACGCATTGTCATTTGATGGTATGGCTACCACAATTTTCAGTTTTTATGTTGCAATACCATGTTTTACATACACATGAGTTCAAGTGGGATTTACAAAAAATTGTATTCTCGTTTATTTTTTTTCGGGCGTGAACCTAGCATCATATGAAATTGAGGAGGAATTGGGCTTAAATGTTTTGTGACCAGTGTAGCCCCTGATCAAATAACACATTCGCGTAGCCATATATAGCGATCTACATGCTTGTTAGAAGAATGGTGGGTGTGTCATTTGGTGGACGGCTAACAGTGCAGATCCTGATCAGACTGTGCGGATGCACAGGCTGATCTGGATCTACACTGGTCGCCACACCCATAAGGGCCATTTCTCCAGTCACAGCCACATATTCTTTCTTGTTTCACATTCACTTTCCTCCCCACAGGTTTGTTGTGCCATGACGTATTACGGAGTAACGTTGAACGCCGTCAACATGACGGGGACGTTTCTACGGGAACCCATAAGACCATAAGTCCCATTTATCCAGTCACAGCCATATATGGTCTCTCAGTTCATAGTCGTTTCATAAATGCGCTATTCATTACAGGTGTGTTGTTGCAATGACGTATTACGTAGTAACGCTGAACGCCGTCAACATGACGGTCACGTTTCTCCAGGAACCCATAAGACCATAAGTCCCATTTCTCCAGTCACAGCTATATATCGTTTCTCGTTTCATAACATGCCCTCCCCCCCCCCCCCCCCGCAGGTTTGTTGTTGCCATGACGTATATTATGGAGTAACGATGAACGCCGGCAACATGACGGTCACGTTTCTCCAGGAACCCATAATATCATAATTCCCATTTCTCCAGTCACAGCTATATATCGTTTCTCGTTTCATAACATGTTTTTTCCCCCGCAGGTTTGTTGTTGCCATGACGTATTATGGAGTAACGCTGAACGCCGGCAACATGACGGGGACGTTCCTCCTGAACTTCTTCCTGCTCGTGCTGGCGAGCGCTCCGGGCTATGTGCTCGCCATCGGGCTGGTGGACCGACTGGGCAGACGCTGGGTCACTAGTGGCATGATGATTGTGGGCGGGGCCTCGTGCGTCTGTACGATATTCACAGTTCTGTATGGCGGAACAGGTAGGCCGGCAATTTCCCATTGTGTACAGTGAAACCTCTCAAAACCGGACACCCTGGGAGGTCTCTTTATGGTGTCCGATTTAATGAGGTTTCGCTGTAAATCAGGCATATATCATTCTGAGACATATTTGTGTTCTATGCTATCATGAACAGGCATTGTCACCTGAGATAAATGACAAAGAAATAAGATCAGAGACGTTTTCTTGGCGGTTCCACTGTAGTTATTTTGTGTTGGTTGTCGTTCTTGTTGTGTTTTTTTTGTGTGCTTCTGTTCTGACCGAAACAGTTTCACGTAGCAAATTTGGCTAATTTTCTTTCAGTATTTATCACACAAGTTATTGCACAATCTATGGATATTGTTCGCCATGTTTCATGAATATATCCATGCGGAGAAAATTCATATATGGTGCGTCACAACTAATTCGTGACAGTAACTGGAGAAATGAATCTCTTGAGGGTGTCATGTAATTATTATATACTAGCGGAAAAAAGTAACTGTGTATGGTTATCATGTTGATAAAAACATTATTTCAAGACATAAAACGATCAGATATCATTGTTTATTAGGCAATTCTGCAAAACTTCAATGCATTTAAAATGTCACAGCATCCGTCAGTTCATTGGTATTGTGGATGAAAGACACGGGGGTCAAAAACCAGTTCACAAAGTTAATAACGCGTATAGTCACCGTTTGCGTCGATGCAGGCCTGGCACCGCCGCTTCATAGAGGTTACCAAATTGTTGAAGAATGCCTGGGGAATACCGTTCCAGATCCGGACTAACGTCTGATTCAACGCTGCCAACGTCACCGGCTGGTTAGGCAGCGCACGTACACGACGTTGCATCTCATCCCAGACGTGCTCGATTGGTGCAAGATCGGGTGAGACTTCAGGCCACTGCAACACATCGATGTTCTTCTGCGCTAGAAAATCCCTTACGACCCGTGCGACGTGAGGTCTAGTGTTGTCTTGCTGAAGCGCGATGTGACGTCGCACAAATGGGATGACGTGAGCTTGGATGATTTCGTCACGGTAGCTTACGGCGGTCAAATTGCCACCGATGACCACACGAGCTGTTCATCCAGTTGACGTGATGCCACCTCAAACCATGACACTGCATCCACCAAATGAGCGTCGCTCCACAACACAGGCGTCACTAAAACGTTCTCCAACACAATGATTGACTCTTGAACGGCCGTCGCTGCTGTCTAAGTGAAACCTGAACTCGTCCGTAAACAGAATACCGCCCAGTCTCGGCGATTAAAGCGCAAGTATCTACTACACCAAGCCAGACGTGCTACACGATGGCATCTTAGCAAAACTGGACGGACAGTCGGACGTCGCGTACGGATACACCGTTTACGTAATCGATTCCGTATAGTTCTGGGGCTGATGGCACACATTCAAGGAATGGTCCTCGCTGTCAGACTTGCCGTTTGCAAGCGATTCCTGAGGTGCACGAGTCGAATATGAATGCTGTCGTGACGTCACGCGTGGACGACCTGCACATGGTCTGTCTCTGACATTGTTGAAATCTCCACAAAGCCTGAATGGCAACAGCGCGATGGAGCATACCAGCCTGGATCATACCAATTGCGCGCAGGATGTCATTTTCATTTAGCTTGGGCATTGCTCTTCGACCACTTACAACCGAAAAACCTGCTTTTCTGTTCCCCCGGTTGCCACACAATGGCCCGACGGTAGCAAAGTCGACAAAAGCTGGCGCAGTAAAATGTTGGACGAAACGGCACGTGAAATATGGCATTGACCGGCACTGGTAAAATGTGCAAATGATCGGGCTAAAATATTGGGCGGTGTTAATTTTATCCGATTCTTTAGGTTACACTGTTACTTTTTTCCGCTAGTATATAAGGCATAATCTTGAGGCCAGCATAGGTGCTACGAGCGTATGCCTGCAGTTTAATATAGATATCTACTGTATATGAGGTTGCCAACGTAAACCTGGAGACCAGGGTTGGGTTATTCTGAGTCTTGCGGAGGTCGTCACCCGTCCCACCTCCATTCACATATGTACTGTGATCTGTAAATTACCTTAATTACAAGTAATTGGTGTCATAATTGAAACCAAGCTGCTCTATTGGTAAAACAGAGATGAGAAAAGTCGCTGACGATCAAGGGCCCATTTGGACTGTCGGCTCAGAAAAAGGACTTTTCAATGTATGCGACTAGCGTAATCGCAGACCAGCCAGCTCCCAGATTGTTTAAGTCCCGAAATAACAGTGTTCATGGACGTGATTGTATGAGCCCGTATATATATATATGATCAATATATACGCTGCCATATAAGTCCCGAGACTCAAAATGAGTCTCAGGACATCTATGGCAGCGTAGATCTTGATCTTGATACATTACATTAAACACGATGAATGAAAATCATGCGATTATGGCATATCTATATTTAATAATTGATATAATAGTACTCATAAATGTATGCTATTTCATCTCAGACTTACAGCCGTTGACGATAACGCTCGCTTTCATCGGTAAGGCTGGAGCGTCTGGCGCCTTCGCCCTGATCTACCTCTTCACGTCGGAGCTTCTGCCGACCGTCGTCCGTAACGCCGGCATGGGGTTTTGCTCGTGCGCCGCGCGTGTTGGCGCCATGCTGTCTCCCTACATCGCAAACTCGGTATGGAAAACCAAAGTGATTCGGCTTTATTTGGTATTGGTATATAAACTATATAGCAGCATTTCCATAATTACCGCATTTGACTCCCGAGACACTCGCCACGACATATAGAATTGGGATTTTGATCAGCATATCTCGTGATCAGCTAACTGGGTAACATTCCCCCAGTGGCTTCTTAGTGTGTACATATAACAGTTTTCGATTATGGTACTCAGCAAACAACAAACAGAGTACATGTACAGCCCAGCCTCGAACAACCAAACTTTCTGATTTCAAGCATGATACCGGAATACGCACTCGGAACATTTCATAAGCACGGCCCGTGTTTCACCGTGTCCTATTATTCTTGCTCTGGCTCAGGGTCAAATGGTAGGAGGGAAAATCTCCAAGGCACTGCCGCTGGTCATCTTCGGAGTCCTGTCCTTCCTTGCCGGAGTGCTCCTTCTCCTCCTGCCAGAAACCGTGAACCAGAAACTCCCCGACACTATACAAGAGGGAGAACAATTCGGCAGGTACTACCGTAATGCCATTGTTTATTACAGTATATGAATTATAAAAACTACAATAATTCCGCCACGAAAGCGGTGTCGCGCATGTCGAGGCATTTGACCGTAACATGCGCTAAAGTAAGCATCACAAAGACCATCAGAGAAGTGGATGTTTTAAACACGAAAAAGGTCAAGGTTAAAGAAACAGTTTGACATAACAATTGCTACGTGTTTCTACAACCATGTGAATGTACAACATATCAAGGTCATGTTAATGGCGACATGGGTGTCTTCCAAATGTTCACATGTAGCAAATGTCCAAATATTGAAACAATATGTCAAGAAATATTAAAGTTATACCATGAAGAAGACGCTTGAACAAACGTTTTGACATTTGTTGACGCGGACGACGACGCGGACGACGACGGAAAACGCGGCGACGAAAGTCGCGCCTTCTGCTAAAGAATGCGCGACAAAAACGTATATAAATCATAACAGCACTACCGATGTCGGTTAAATTCAATTTCAGCGGTGTTCATTGAACTCCGTTTGTCTATCGTGTTTCTAGTTAATAATTCTATAAAAAGACCTCCGCGGCATTGCATGTATTGATTGACACGAGAAACCAAGTCATCAACATACTCATAATAATACATTGTATATAATATAATTAATATGCAGATGATGGGCTGTGCAATGTGTCAAGGTGATGCATGTAATCGCAGACTTCAGATTAATAAATCGTTTGACCTTAACCCTTGGACCCACAGAACATAAGCATATAATTCACACTTTTTAAATAATTATAGTTTGACATTGACCCTTGCAGAACTATATAGAATAGTAGGTCTGTGCCGTGAATGGGAAAAAATATCTCGCAAGGCTTAGGAAACGGGATGGGCGAGGCTCTGCACTGCCGTTACAGTGCCGCGCCAGATATGGTTTTTTTTCATTCACGGCACTAACCTACTATTCTACGTATCCAGTCAACACATACAAATAGCTTTAAAATGCAAAAGAATAACCCCAGCCGCATCCTCAAAATCGGAGAATCGACTAGTATGACAAACGCACATATTGATACGCAGTGATTATGTCGTATTGACAGGATATCAACACTGTTTCACGGTACATACGCACTGTGTTGACGGGATAAAGGAATAACATAAGTAAACCAGAAGTAATATGATAATCGCCGAACACGACTACAATATTCTATTAATTGCAAACATTGGTTTACTGCACTTGTTCATTTGTACCAAGCCGACATGGTCCATAGCACAAAGCATCATATCAACGGCTTCGGCAACACGTAATGTAAATAGGGCACACCGAATATTAATCATGCAAACTGCACAATGGTCGATTCGAAAGTCGTGCTTAGGTCAATAACCACAAAGGATGGAGACAAAAATAGCATCCCTGGAAAAACGTACAGTGAGATTTTAGAGCTGCCACACTCACCTTGGCTCAATGATACGAGTTTAAACTTACATGATCACAAGAACACACGGGACATGTGTTTACAGTCACCCACACACTGTACTGAGCCGACAAGCGTATTCGAATAGCTGTAATCAGTGTCAAACAGGCACCGATGACTACCATAATAAAATAAATATACCAGAAACATGTAACATATAACATGAAAGCAACGTAAGCATCATAGAACACAAACGTTAATAAAACACAAGACCAAACACACATCACACGTGTATGTACAACATGACCTCTAATCTGGAAAACCAATAAGAGTAAATGCGTTTAGTTCTGATTAGTTTATTCCCCGGAACATTAAGCATTTCTCAACATACGCTCATTCTATATACATGTATTCTATGTATTTCAGGAAAACGCGAAAGAACAAAGAGGAAATTGGTGATGGCCCGAATGACGTCGCCATGCCCTTCATCGAGAAGGGAGTATGACGTCAGGATGTCTCTAGTACATCATAGACAACCGCCAGTGACAGTAACAATACAATGTAGACACCGCATAGCAATATAAGGTTCGACAATCTCCAGCCGTGGGTAAACGTTTGCCGTGGCACGAGGGAAATGTCTGAAACCCCAAAGCCGTAGGCCGTGGGTTCAAACAGATGCCGATCGCCACGGCAAACGTTTACTTGGGGTTTCAAACAGTTCCCTTGTGCCACGGCAAACGTTTACCCACGGCAGGACATGGTCGAACGGTATTGTTAAATTTGCGTAATATCATGCAATGTGAGCATTAATGCAGTACTGTCGGTACTTTGATAATCTGCTCCATTAAAACAGCTGATTTACTCATACCATGCATATTCCGGGGCCGCAGAACACCGTTGTGAACTGGTCTACAGCCATGCTGTACGTTTGAACACGGCTCTGAGCTGTGTCAAACAGCGATATACAGGTCAAGGATATCAATATGGGTACACGCACATCCGATATCACAGGTTATATTGTAGCTAATGTATTGTATATATGTATTATATTATATAATACGCATTTAGTTAGGCAATTATGAATAAGCGGTTAATGCACCAAGTAGTTGGTTGTGTTGCATCGTAGGGCGGAATTAGAAATATATATATATATAGCATGTTCCTCCCAAGAAACTTAATGTGCATTCGTTTTTGTGTTGAGAAACACATTGCATGAAGTACATATGTATCTCCACCTATTAGTTACGTGTATGATACTGGAACTGAAGGTACATTCAAGCGTTACTTTACATGTTTTACTACGTTGTCGAATGGTGATGCGAAATAGCCATGGATTATACAAACACATGAAATGTGCATCCGTTGTTGCGGATAAGTTCCCGAAAAGTCAAGATCGAATGAAGTTTTTGTCAAAGTAGTTGTTGCGAATTGTTAGTCAATGTATCCTCGTTCCTCGTATCTGTATAACAACATAAATGATTAACTTCAGACGTCGTATGCACATGTGTCTCATCCAGAGTTTAATTTACGTCAATAATTTTCATATTGCTGCCGATATACAAGGGACATTACGCAGCGTAATAAAGCATCATTTTCACATATACATGCTCGTCTGGCGTTATACATTATATATTTATTTCCATTATGCAGGCGAGTAATACAGTCGAAATGCCTGAAATACATTGAACGGTGTTTCGTTATTTAATACCAGTTAGTGGCATCACCTATGTTAAACATGTATTCTAATGCACTCTATAAATATCACGCGATCTGATTGGCTGATGGTCATACATTACAGGTACAATGTATATCATTGGTGATGAACGGTCGCAAATTATTTAATTATGTAGTCCTACGCCAGTAGTAAAGGAGTGTATTAGAAATAGGTTAACGCATTGTAATTTTGAAATTTGCGGCGTATATCAGAAAATGATAGGTAGGAAAACATGTTTAATGGCTCCGCTAGCGCGTCGCCATTAAACAGATTTTCCGACCTATCATTTTCTGATATACGCTGCAAATTTCAAAATTACAATGCAGTTAACCCTATATTCGAAATCAGCGTACGTAGTCATGATATCACCTATTTCGTGCTGTATTTCGTATAATTATGGTTTCTTCACAACAATAGATGTGTTCATATAGGCATATTCACGTATTTGGATAAGGAATATAACTGATTTCACATTTTCAATGTGAATATCATTTTCTAAATTAGCTGAAATTCTGACGTATGCAAAATAGAAGGTCATACACACAATATATTAAATAATTAGGCCAGTGTACAACGGTAGTCGAACAATTATCGATAAAACACAATTCCGCACACATTCATTAGCGATGTACAATCCAACCCGTACAACACAACCATTCTCATTTAGATCAATGTCTACGTAAACACAACATAGACTGGAATAAATGTACATGTATACACCTTGAATGATTTTGCGTTTTCGTTGTGTATGGTGTAATATATTTTGCTTAAATGTTCACATATATATACGTTTTTTTAACCCAATGTAGCACAAAGTCCAAATCAAATGATACATTCAATAATAGACAGGCCACATTTAGTAACGTTCAGTTTTCTGTTAATATCGCCACGTCATCCTTATATATGGCACACATACCCAGTCCGGTATTATATTTAACGCAAGACCGAGTGCTCCATCCCAATAGAAGTATATTACTAGAAATCCATATTACAGAATATTATATGCACGTATACATTATATAAAATGTGTAAATCTTCGATCCACTTTTATTAAGGAAGTATGCAGAAAAGGAATGAAATGGAATGGAATGGTGCTTAACGGCCCATAAATATCATTTATGGCCAAGCAATGCAGATGAAGAATAAAAAGAATAGTAAAATATGTTAGATGTGGTAGGCAATCAGATGATTAGGGTAAAATATTAATATGATGAACAATATAAATGAATAACATGTATAGAATGATAAAATTATAGAAATGATGAACATGAATACAATGATAAAACTAAGATATTCCGATACAAGCTGGTTTCAAGGAGAAAGCCAAGCAAACCTTCAATGGTCTCCACCCGGAATAATCCCGCGAGTGAAGTAACATTGAAGTGTTTGCGTCGAATATCGGCAAAGTCGATACAGTCCAGTAGGATGTGTTGCACGGTAAATGCGATGTGTTATGGAATACACCATGGACGCGGCACACCTTTGAGCATATACGAATGCGTTAGTCGTGCATGTCCAATGCGCAATCGACTAAGGACAATTTCATCCCGGCGTACATATAAGTAACCGGGAGTCCATTCGCCAAAGTCGGTTTAACAGCATCAAGTTTATTATATGTGTGCAGATCCCACCGGGTCTGCATTGAATTGGAGATGAATGAGTTGAAGGATGATTTAAAATCATGATAGCAAACAGGAAAATTAGAAGTCGGTAGCTCCAGTGCGGCCTTGGCAGCACTATCTGCCCTGTCATTGCCCTTGATACCAGTATGACTGGGGAGCCAGCACAAAATAATGCCATTGCCAGACGAAATTAAAAGATGGTGTAGCTCAATGATTTGGCGGATAAGTGGATGCTCAAGTTTCATGTTGTACAAAGCTTGTAGTGAAGATAGTGAATCGGAAAATGAAATGACTTGCTTTCTCCAAGATATTTTCGTAAAATCAAGGGCGAGTAAAATTGCCCTCAATTCCGCAGAAAATATCGAAGATTTATCTGGGAGTCTGGGTTGAAGATCTCTCTCGGGAACAGCGGCAGCAGTAGCCACACGGTCCCCGTCCTTTGATACATCAGTGAAAAGTGGTGTGTTTGTGTTGTACCTGTCTTTAACTTCAAGAAAAAGTCATTTAAAACTGGATGGATCAGTGGTTGCTTTCGTGTGCTGACTAAGATCGACGATCACCTTGGGCTGCTCCAACGGCCACGGTGGAGTATCTGGGACAGCGTATTTGGCAATGTGATCCAGATCTAAGCCAGCATCGTGTATCAAAGGAACCATTCTCTTGCCGAATGGTGGCTTGACGCTTGGTTTCTTATAGAGTACAGCATCTGTAGTTCGAAGAAAGACAGTTTCATAAGCTGGATTAGACGGATTGGAATGCAGTTTAGTGGCATATTGCAAATATAATTTGGTGCGTCTGTCGTGGAGAGAAGGCTCGTTTGCTTCGGCATATAAGCTATGTACGTTAGACATACGGTATAAATGCACACAGACAGAGTCTTAAGCCTTGGTGATGTATTGGATCGAGCATCCGAAGATCAGATTTACTGGCAGATGCATATACAGTGCATCCGTAGTCTAGTTTTGAGAGAATATGTGCGATGTAAAGGCGGTGCATCACCTTTCGGTCGGCATCCCAGTCATGATTTGCTATCACTCGCATTAAGTTGAGTGCTTTCTGGCATTTAGCTTTCAAGTATCGTATATGAGGGTTAAAAGACAGTTTAGGATCAAAGATAAGACCAAAAAATTTCTGTTCCCGAACAACTGGGATGGGATGCGTTCCATGCAGAAAAGGAAGAAATGAATTTTAGCCAACAGTAATATATCTGGCTGAAAATCATCATCCGAGTACTAGTATTAGTAAATGTATTAGCACACGCACACGCACACGCACACGCATACACACGCGCACACGCGCGCACGCGCGCACGCGCGCACGCACGCACGCACGCACGCACGCACACGCACACACACACACGCGCACACAGACACGCACACGCGTTGTCGATCAGCCCATCACACACGCATTCATGCGAACATTTGTTTCATTTGAACGGTGCAAGCAAGTACCGTCGTTCATGTCATCATAATCAAATAACTGACAAGTAGTTTCATTGTACCAACTTCAGAAAAATATGGTTTTGTTATTGTTGTCACGGATGTCTGTCCGTATGACCATCCACCCGCCATCTTTCGTTAAGTTTTTTAATATCGTTAGGGTTAACACTTGATTTGTAGCCTCATTGTCTTGTTGCACTTGGGTTTAATACAATTTTATTCTAGCTCTAAAACTTAATATTAATTTCTGACATGCGTGTCCATTCGGCATACTCCTACTGTGGTATGAACGTCATGGTCGCTGTAGACAGGTATAGTGGATTTTGAAGTCACTTCATGCAACGCCATTTCCTCCTGTTTCCTTTTGCGATCTAGAATTGTAATCAAAACACACTCTGATATCGCGTCAGTTTTCATGTAAGCCATTAATATCGCTTAGGTATAATGTGCACAACTGTCAAAAGGCGTGGTGATACTTCTTTTTACAGCCGCCAAACTGCATTGTATTTCGCTGATAGAAAATTAAAATGACAATACAATGTACATGATGTAAAGATATCCATAATAATTGCCGAAAACGACTACCATAAAATATACATTACGCATTTGACTTAAAATACTTGTTAATAAGTAAAATACTATGCCAATTATATACATTTACCTTCCAAAGGTTTTACCATCTTCTATGGTTTCCGGGAGTTTTTTGTGCAGTGTTTCTGGTAGTACCAATGCCAGTAGTCCCGCAGCAATAGATGCCGAACCAAACACAACCAACGGCAGAGCCCTCCCAAAGTCGCCAGATACAACCTTGTTCTGCAACAGCCAACACTAACACATAAGCAGACAATGTTTATGCAGTGTTAATGCTGTATGTGTTTACCAAGGTGCATGATCACGTGGTTACCACAACAACAACAATGTCTGAAAGTGTTGAAAGCGCACTCACTCCAAAGCATGTAATATTTGATATTTTCCTTAATATGCAACGTATTTTGAGGGAATATGGCGCAGCAAACGCGTCTTCATGATCTGCATTTGGTGGTCTCGGGATTTCGGCACATACTCATGTCCTTTTTTTGCGAAGAACATATTTCCGTGTCAGTAAACACAGTAATCGACTCTTCACAAAAACGACAGAAGTTTGGGCCAAGGTACCGAGACCACCAAATGCAGCGTATGCTGTGCAATGTTTCATCAAAATCCGTTAAATAATAAGGACAATATAACAGAATACGTACTTTGAATCGGAATGGAATGGTGCTTAACGGTCCATCAACACAAAATACTAATAGTATAATTTAGGGCCAAGCATTGTAGATGAAGAAGAAAAGTATAGTAAAATAGTATTATCTGTGAGCAGATCCCACCGGGTCTGCATTGTATTGGAGATGAAAGCGTTAAATGATTTAAAATCCTGATAGCAAACAGGAAAATCAGAAGTCGGCAGCTCCAGGGGTGGCTTTGACTGTCTGCCATGTCATTGCTCGTGATACCAGTATGACTGGGGAGCCAACACAAATAATGTCCTTGCTAGATGATTTAAAGGATAAGTGGATGCTCAAGCTTTATGTTGTAGTGAAGAAAATGAACAGGAAAATAAAATGAATTGCTTTCTCCAAGATATGTTTGCAAAATCAAGAGCAAGTAAAATTGCCCTCAATTCCGCAGAAAATATCGAAGATTTATCTGTAAGTCTGGATTGAAGATCTCCTTCGGGGACATCTGCAGCAGCAGCTACCCAGTCCCCTTGGGCTGCTCCGACTGCCACGGTGGAGTATCTGGGACAGCGTATTTGGCGATGTGAACCAGATCCAAGCCAGCATCATGTATAAAAGGCTCAAATGCCTCGGCATATAAACTCTGTGCGTTAGACGTACGGAATGCACCCAGACATAATGTTAAGCCTTTGTGATGTATTGGATCGAAGATCCGAAGATCGGATTTACTGGCTGATCTATATACAGTGCACCCATATTTTAGTTTTGAGCGAACATGTGCGATGTAAAAACGGTAAAATACAGCAACTATATGCTCATTGCTAACAAAACAAGTCTTGGATGAATGCTTCGAGTCTGGCCAGATTATCGGCAGTGCTTCTCTGGTGACTAAATTCCGATTGATATTCAGATATCAGTCCATTCGATTCCAAGAACCAGACAAGCCTGTCATGAATCATTCGTTCCATGGTTTTACAGACGCAGCTAATAAGTGCGATGGGCCGGTAACTTGGTGGGTCGGTGTGATCCTTGCTCGGTTTGGGAACATGTATTGAGGGCTTGTGTTTCATTGTTACATTGTGAAAGTACGTATATAATAAAGGGCAAACCAAATTTCACATGTATGTCAAGGAGGTCGTCTGAGAAGCGAAGGTAGTCGCACGATGGATTTTGAATGAGAGCGATGGTCCTGTTATACGACATAAAGAAATTGCGGACTTAGAGATCACATGCATAGAACTATGAAATACGAGGCGTATTGGTAAGAAGGAAGCTTTTCACATTCTACAAAATCGGTATACGCCCACCAGTTGTACAGCTGACATCGATATGTGCTGTCATTTGGGGCACCCGTGTCCTATATATATCGCTGCTAGTTTATACATATTATATATAGTTAAAAAGTACCGTAAATATGTATTAGTTTTACACACTACTTCCTACTTTTAAAGTTCCTCATTAGACGTACATGTACTAGGTTTATACTATATTTATTTATAAAAGAGCTGTCAATTTTGCTTATATTTCAAGAATTTAAGGAATTTCACACCTGGAAATTGGAACTTACAATATCAGCGATATATGGAGCAATCATGCCGCCTATGCGTGCGGAGCTGGAACTTCCGCCCATCCCAGCATTCCGTACGACGGTGGGATACAGCTCCGCGGAGAATACATATATTATTGCAAATGCGGCAGACGCCCCCAGTTTGCCACCCATGGCGAGTGTCACCGTTAGCCAGTGTAAACCTGCAATGACGATGTTAGTTTATTCCCATAATACTACTGCGACATGTGTGGCTGTGACTGGAGAAATGGGGCTGATATTATTTGTCATCGGTGTAGCTCTTGCTCAACAATCTTGTAGCCTGGTAACGATCTATATTGTGAATTAGAAGTATACCGGGTGTTTCATTGATGGAATGGTGAACAAGGCAGATCCTAACATGACTATACAGATGCACATACAGATTTACACTGGTATTAAAACACATGCGCCCCATTTCTACAGCCACAGCCACAATTAAAATATGCTTCCGTAAAATGACATGTGTGTCACGAAATATATCATGCTCTGTTTTTCCAACCTTGGAATAAAATACACGAGTCTGAAGAGTATGAGAGAATGAAGTATGTATTGAAATTTAAAATAGGATTTATGGAAACAAATCAAATCTAGTACAATATAAAAAACATATAACGTCTAGCCACATATTTATGCAAAACAACACACATCATTAAATCACAAGCCCCAATGCCCACATAGAATCAAATAATGAACACAGCATACGTTACTCACCGTCGCCTCCATACGTAGTAGTAAACACCGTACACACACAAGCGATTCCCCCGAGCACCATACAGCCGGAGTGCAGCCACTTCCTGCCCACTCGGTCCAGTAGCAGAAGACATAGCGTGTAGGCGGGAAACTCCATAAGGCCGGATAGCAAGAAGTTTACATAGAAATGACCACCAAGATTGCCCGTGTTTAAACCCAAACCGAAAAACACCATGCTGACCACCATCCTGTGAAAGTATTAGCGTATGACTCGTCAAAGTATCACATTTCACTGGTGAACACATTGTTGAGTCCGAAGGTATATTCAAGATGATAAATCGTTTGTCTGAGATACCAAATATCTTGGTATCTCAGACAAGCGATTTCTCATTTTGAGAATAGATTCGGGCCAAGGTATGCAATGTGGAAACAAAATAATTAAATAATTAGTCTAGTTGTGATGTTTGATGTTGATGTACGTATATATGATTTCACGACAATAACGTCACAAGACACCTCATTTCTGGCACTCCGTCAGTTTGACAGTCTGTCTGTTACTATCACAATCAAATAGAATGACACTTGGATAATACGTTTGAGACGTCAGCCACTGTGTTTTGCCACAGTAATAAATCATATGAACGGTAAAAAACGACAAGTTGCAACGAAACTAAAAGTCAAAATTATGTTTGAACAGAAAGCAAAATGTCAATTTGAAGGGCTCTATTTAAGTTGTTGCAAGTTAACGATACACACAGAAAATACTGAAGAACACCAACTTCTATCTTTATAAGCATGTGCCATACGTGGTTTAAGAACTCATCAAAGCTATCGTTAATATATGCGGTAACTATAATATCCCCGACTTTTGTTCGTGGATGCATAAACAGCAGACAGTCAAGATCGAATTTAATCGGTGAACACGGTTGCTGATCATGAATACACAGATAACGTCATTTGACTAACAGACGAATATCACTTTCCATTATGCAACAACTACATGTAGTTACCTGCAATGACTTGTATGGGGAAAGGGGGCGTGAACAGTGTGCTGACGATGTATTATTCAAGATAGAGGTGAGGATGCATTAAAGAGGATTCGTATTGAAAGGCATTCTTGTTGTTGACACCGAGCAGTCAAGATGTCCTCAATTCGTGCTCGCCGTATGTGCCGTACTGAATCCAATGATGCCGGCAGGTGCAGTTTTAGTGAACTTGTTCACGCAACTGTTCGAATATTCCGTTCAAACTATTTACATTTACAAATGTTGAACAACAAAAATCTATTACAGTCGAGAGCTTTACGATGTTTTGAGTCACTCAAGCGGTTTTCTGCACTTGACAGCAGATTAGTCACAAATCTACAGATGATATTATGACTGTCGATCTGAATAGTCATGCGTCTGTTGATGTAATGCCACCGCGTCTACTGATGCATTGGCTGCCCAGATATGACGTCGATTAATCTTAGTTTGAATGCGTACGAATATGGGCACACTTAATGTCTAACAGATCTGTCATATCATTCGAAAATGAATCGTCATGTCATTCTAAAAATAAGTTGTTGACATCTTGGTTTATGATAATTAGCAACTCCACCATTTCGCTTACACACCTAACCGACGCCGCCAGTACTACTACATCGTATCACTAATGCTACATCAAAACATATCAAATATGGTGATTAGAATATGGTGCTTACCAATTGAAGAAGATAACAAGCGTTCGCATCGTTAGAGTTTTCGTACTGAACAATTGCCATATACGACCGGTTGACTGATCCATAGGTGCCGGTGTATCGTGAAATAATACTGGAGGTAGTGTGACCTTGTTGACTCTAGCCGCCTCTCTCAGAATGACTTCTGCTTCTTTGTAGCGCCCTTGTGATACAAGCCATCTGGGAGATTCTGGCAAAATGCTAAAATGGATGAAATGAGACAAGCCATGCGATTTTGTATCTTGTGCAAATTTACACGAAAACTATTTGCGAAAGAAAAGGTGATATTTTCTGTAAATGACGTAACAAGTTGACGAACTTTCATAGCAAATGCGGAATCATTTTGTCAACATTAGTAAAGTTTATAAATATTATTCACGTGACATCTCACATCGTCTTAGGTACAACCTATGTTAGTGCGCCATTCGTATATGTACCTACTTTCCAGTACTATACTGCTAAAAAATGGACATTGAATATGCTTAATAGAATTGATGCCTGTGAAATGAGAAAGTGAATGGGTTCAACATAGCTGGAACATTTAATGTCATATAGAGACGGGACCTCGGTTTCTAGTCTCATCCGAAATACCACGAATGGAATGGAAAGGTGTTTAACGACCCATCAACACACAATAGTATCATTAAGGGCCAATCAATGTAGATGAACAATACAAATAATAGTAAAATAGTATGTTAGATGTGGTAGGCAATCAGATGATTAGGGTAAAAGATTAATATGATGAACAATATAAATGAGCATCATGTATACAATGCTAACATCATTGAAATGAGAAACATGTAGACAACGATAAAAATCAGATCTTCCGATACAAGCTGGTCTCATGGAGAAATCTAAGCAAACCTTCAATGTTCTCCACCTGGAATAACTACGCAAGTGAGATAACATTGAAGTGTTTGCGCCGAAAAGTCGATACAGTCGATTAGGATGTGCTGCACGGTAAATGCGCTGTGGCATGGAATACACCATGGACGCGGCTCACCTTTGTGCATATACGAATACGTTAGACGTGCATGTCCAATGCGCAATCGACTAAGGACAACTTCATCCCGGCGTACATGTCTGTAGCCAGGAGTCCATTCGCCCAAGTCGGTTTCACATCATGAAGTTTGTTATCTCTGAGCAGATCCCACCGTGTCTGTATTGTATCACAGATGACTGAGTTAATGGATGATTTAAAATCATGATAGCAAACAGGAATATTAGAAGTCGGTAGCTCCAATGCGGCTTTGGCAGCACTATCTGCCCTGTCATTGCCATTGATACCAGTATGACTGGGAAGCCAACATAAAATAATGTCCTTGCCAGATGAAAGCAAAAGATGGTGTAGCTCAATAATTACCGGATAAGTGGATGCACAAGCTTCATGTTGTACAAAGCTTGTAGTGAAGATTATGATTCGGAAAATAAAATGACGAGCTTGCTTACGTTCAAGTTGTATAAGGAGTGATGATATCCCTTTGTGAACCGATAGTTTACTACCCATAATAAGAATAAATATGCATGTACAGATTGATGTTGAAAAACGTAAAAGAAATGTAATGTTACATAACCAGCTAACATCAAATAGATACGGGTCAAGTACGTAAAAGGACACATACGATGAACGTGTATGCAGTATGTACTACACGGTTTCAATGTCGCACGATCATGACATGGTGTGCGTTCTTCATCTACGTAAATGCAGAAATTGTAGATGACATACGCAACTAAGTAACTAGTTGAAGTCATACGTTAGGTATGCCATAGTAATACGCTATGTACGGTACTCTTGTCATAAATAAATGAGTATTGATCGTTTGTTTGCACTATGCTTACAAGTAGTATATCAGGTATGGCAACGTCAGAAAGCCGGCTGTCATTTCTATGTATTTCCAGTCTCGGAGAGCGAAGGCGATACCTGTTAATGCAATGGATCCAACTGCATAGAAATACTCCACCACTATGCCTGCCCATATCCGCTTGGATGGACCAACAAGTTCCATTCCTAAAACAAGGATATGTGTTCGAGAGTAAAATATATACATTTGATACACACATATTATGAGCAAATAAGTACATACTTTTAATATTTAATATTACTACTACCACTGTAGTCATCATGCGCATACTCAACCCTCAATAAACAATCTAATCTACATGCAGATGGCATTAATGTTATGCATAATAAAGTTCGTGCAGATGGATATATATGTAAGACGCAGATCGGGGGACAGTCTCAGAACGGGGGTCAATCCCAGAACGGAGGCTAATCCCAGAACGGGGGCCGAAAAATGTGACGTCAATTCCAGAACTGGGGCCAATCTTAAAATGGCCGGAAAATACCGGACAATTCCACACATGGAACATTTGCAAGATACGACCGTCATGGAAACAGGATAGGCATACTGTTAATTCACTTCATTGCTAGACATTTCACAGTAGGTAATGTACGTTTGACCTAGATGACAAACCCGACGTCTTCATTAGTTGCCGATAATTTTTATCTGGACGCATGCGGCCAGGGCGTTACGTTACTTCACTAACTTTGACGTCATTCATTCAGGCTTGAATTGTCCCCCGTTCTTAGAAAAATTGACCCCCGTTCTGGGATTAGCCCCATTCTGGGATTTGGCCCCCGTTTTTGGGCTGACCCCCGATCTGCGTCTTACATATAGTTAGATTTTAAACTACATGTATAATGTTTTGTTTTATAACTACATGTATAAACATGTATATTCGTATATGCTCTTCGTATATGCATATGTCTTGAAATTTATTCTATAAATAACGTTGAAAGTTTTACATATTTGAATATTATGGGAAATATAAACCGTATTCCCAAATTACACCGAAATGTATAACAGGCAATGAAAGCATGACACACGTTATCAATGAATGGTTTTATAAAATACTCCAGAGTTTCGCTATGACAACAAATGTATTTAGTTAAACATGTGATTCACTGAGTAAGCATACGTATCCACTACCTACATATGTATATAGCATTATGCAATTAGTGTGTATCTTACCCATTACGAATGAGGTCATGAACACGCCCGCATTTGATGCACCAACGAGAGACCGCAGGATCACGTACGTGGCATATGTTTCCGCCCATGCGTGAGAAATACTTGAGCCAATCATGATGAGGAAAGACAAATAAAGTGTCTTCTTTCGTCCTATTCTGTAAAAGACGGATATGTGATGAACGCTGTCCTGCCTCATAGCATCTATGCCATAACACATGAAGCTATTACAACAATCTTACCAAAACTTTCCGTCGTGATTATATATGTTGAATTGTACTTAATAAACCATACATTCACAGTTCCAACGTTTCGGCAGAAGTCGGAAGTGGGTTGGTGGTTTATCAACTAGTATTGTGACGCGGCAGCCAATGATGGCTCTGGCCTGATACGCGCTAGTGGTTCATAAGCACAGATGGAATGTTTACACCAATGTGGTACTCCATACAATATTATACACGAACAAGGTGAAAAGCAGTGCCAAGTTTTAGCAGGATCAATACTTTGTCATAAAAATCCAAGATGGCCGCCAAAAATAAAGTACATTTTAAACAGATGTAGTGTAATGAAAGCCTGTCATTACATATAAGTTCTAGATAGCCGTCATAACAACCTGTTACCAGCATTTTATCACGGATACTATTAAGGTAGTTGTACCCTTCTTGTGGCCCCATGTAATGTCAATGGAAATCTAATAAAAAAAACACGAATAAAATAATAGCGACTGACATAAATAAGTTTTTTAGTAGTAATTAGTCAGGTACAAAATAGAGCTATACGATATACCGCACTATACCGAGGTAAGAAAAAATGCATTTTTGCTGAACAAAGTAATCTATAGGTCCACACAGTTCATCGGGGAATATGATTGTAGAGGTCCATCATTTGCAAGCCTAACTCTTACAATAGACGATATAAATCCGTTGACTGTTTCTGTGAGAGTCCGTTGCCTCCTTACCGTCCAATGAAAAGACGGAGCTCATTTAATTTTTTTCTTATTATAATAATAATAATAACACAAACAGTCTTTAATTTATTACGTTTAGGTATTTAATGCATTTATACACCTTCGTCCGTTACTTCAACCTGTGGTCTATTTCACTAATAAATATCTTAGTTTGTCAGTTATGGTTGCTCTAGTTCCTGACTTTCCGAAACATTTCCGCATAACTCTATGCATGTTATATTAATTTTATGTATGCACTTGTTGGACTAATGCTATATTAATTGTATGTATACAATTGTTAGACTAATCCTAATTTCTCAGCCACACATTCGAAGAAAATTTTACATCGTTATTATTCTATGGTTACAGAAAACAACATAAATGTAACTTACACGTCAGATAGGATTCCGAATATTAGTGCCCCTGCAAATATGCCAGCAAAATACAGCATTTTGGCAATGGATGGTAGCATCTGCTTATCACACACAAGGTCCATCTGAAAAATTGCATACTATAGGAATGAATGGCCTTTTTGTGGAATTTATCGGGGTATAAACTTAGAAAAAGTCGCGGGAATACTGGACGAAGGCCGGAAGGCCTCGTCCAGTATTCCCGCGACTTTTCCATGTTTATATCCCCGATAAATTCCACAAAAAGGCCATTAATTCCTTATAATTCCAGCATTTGAAATAAATTCATCAAGGAAATGTGTTTATTTTCCGTTCTCTTAAGAATTATTTTAACTGCGCCTGACGGTTATGGAAAGTAGTTCGGCATGGAGTTTACTGGGATATAAATTTTGGACGGAGACTTCAACGGACCAATCAAATGTTAGGGAATTGTGTAAATATTTTTGTGCTGGAATTATACAATAGGAGTAGTATCGGTTTACAAAATACTATCTGATAGTATTAGTGTTAGTTTGCCGACCGGCTCTACTATAAGTACTATGTAGAATAATGCAAACCGATATTATTTGTTTGAATTATTATATATAATAATTATCTTACAGTGTAGGCACACAAAGATGAAACCATGTAATACCATATAAAACAGGCAAGCATTTAGCGGTCTAAATCACAATCTTGAGCAGGTACCAATGTGCAATCGAGGAGTAGCAGTGTAAGCAAGAAAATAAACACCAACATCAAACCAATGAATGCGTCACAGAACGTAAACGATGAAAGCCCTCCATGAACAAAACAGAATCACAGGTGATTGGTACATGCATAAATAAATAAGAATACATAAATACACATTGAAAAACGATACGTGTAACGATGTAACGTAAGCATGACCGCGTTCGTTTAACCATTTCATTTTTGGCCGTAGTCTAGCATAAGATGTTACCTATAATACGAATACCATGCCAGTGTATTTTGATATCAAATTTATCGTAAATTGCAGGAATACCGAGCCTCTCTGAGAAAGTCCTAAGCGTTTCCTAGCCTTGCCTGATAAACAGGATATCAAAAGATACGTGTATTCTCTATTAAGTGTCAATACATGTACCTTTAACATTTCTATGCCATAAAAATAGAAACAGTAGACACAGAGCAGACCGAAAATGCTAAGTAAACACAAATGAAAGGAGTTAACGTCCCAGAACAGTTACGGAACTATAGTATTAATGCTGCATAAAACTTCCACGCATACATTAGCAACCTGTCTTGAACATATGGAACGCCAAATCTACAGAAACTCAAATAACAGTTAGAGCTAGTATTAACTATTTAGAGCGTTCCATATGAACAGGCACCAATGAGCGCACAATGGTGTACTAGACACAAACAAAATAGGTAACACAATCATACAATAAACGTGAAAAACGTGTCCTCGAACACAACCGCATATGAAGCCCACCAACAAATATGCATGGGCCTGTTTTCATAAAGAAGTCTCCACTTGAACTTAAATTTGATCTTAACTTGTTGGTTCTACTTAGATTTCTACTTACGGTCATCACCGTGAGTTTCACCGAGATTTATCTCCATATATTTGATGATAGTATTATGTACGCATCCACCTATGTCATGACTTAATACGGCACGTACATGAAGCTGTTTTTAAGTATGTCTGTCGTTCGCAATCGTATTGTAATCGACAGCACTCGCATTTTACATGTATTTAATTGTATGATTGTTTCACAACAAATATAATGATCGCATTACGCAATAATATCAAGGTGTGATGACGGCTACAGGTGGCTATAAAGTCATAAGTGCAATGACGAAGACATCGATTACTTTGAGATACCTTGCGACACAGTCAACGGTATCGCGAGTGATCAGCGAAGTGCTGGACAGGTTATCTGCACACCCCAATTGATCACACGTTTCATTAAATTTCCGACAAGTGTTCACGATGTACATGTGAAACAGCAGGAGTTATATAACATTGCAACCTTCCCGGACAGTGTGGGTGTCATTGCTGGAACCACATCCAAACCCAGGCCTCATCCCACAATGAATCTGAATTTGTGAATAGACACCATTATCACGGAATAAGTGTTCAAGTGGCCTTTGATGATGACTACAATATCATTGACCTTGTTGCCAAGTGGCCAGGAGCAACACATGATGCTCGCATACTAAATGAAAGTCGTCTGAAAAGTTTATTTGAAAACAATAGTATTCCGAGCAATGCCCATATGTTAGGTGGCAGTGGGCATCCTGCAAAGCGTGGCTGTCAACACCATTTCTGCGACCAGCCAACCCTGCGTAAATGGCGTACAAAAGGTTTGCATTATTATCATATGCCAATTAATAGAGCACGGGTGTCTGTCCACAGCCTTGGTTATTGACCTTCGTAACATTGGCCCTCGTGGGTGAGACATGCGCCGGTGATCACATTGTTTTCAAAAAATAAATCACAGTTCTGATTTTGTGCAATGGAATAAAAAAATGTGTATTCGACGGAATGCACTTTACAATTAAGGAATAAAACCATGGAGTTTTTCGTTTACTGTGGTAATACCGTATGAAAAACGTTTGGTCTGTTTAAAGTGCGTAGAGTCCGAAGGACTGCATACAAACTTTAAACATACCAAATGTTTTTTATTCTACAGTAAACGCAACTGCCCATGAATATATTACTTACATTTACACTGCATTTTCGGATAGTTTTGAAAATTTATATAAGCAACTACGGCGTTAAAATGACGTATCTTGTTGCTTTACGTCATTTTGTCGCAATTCATGGAACATTGACGTTCTCGGTCAATAGCGTGACGTTATTGACAACGACGATGAACATTATGTATCTTAATGTTGCCAAACAAACTTAAATGAATCAATGTCGCCCGACGTCACGTGGGGCTAATGTAATGCACTGGGATATAAACACAATACGTTGAATGGGCATTTCTATTGTGGATTTAAGCACAGTGTAAATATTTACTTAATATATAAATATGTAACATCTAGATAATAGACCAAGTGTTTTATATACATGCTTTTTTCCGGTACATTTTGACTCTGTGGAGAATCTGAATCTATTTTTATTCGAGCGCTAGCGTAGAACTATACAACCACATGCAGACTGGTCTCGTGTTCATATTGATCGTAATAAGTCCCATTTGTCACTGAGGTCAAGAGCAAGCCTTATACACAGGCATTCTGCGTGTTCCGGCTTTCATCGGTATAACTATATATGAACAACATAATCAAAGGACTGAACGTCCTGAAAGTTACATTTTTCTAAATATGGCGCACACTATGGAGCACAGCCTAGAGATACATCCGTAGCGGGTGAACTACTACATCACAGAAGTTACTTCCATCTTCTAGCCACGCTGAAGTAGTTACCAATAAAATGAAGATATGATGTACTACAATAATCATTACCAAAACTTAGCCTGAGTATTTATAACAATGGTTGCTGACCTCCTTAGAAAATTGGGTCGTTTTTCAAAAGTTTGGTCACTGTCTCTTGGATTTATATACTTGTAAACTCGATAGAAGCCTTATTTTCGA
The DNA here is from genome assembly GCA_029237695.1 of Conchocele bisecta. Lineage (NCBI taxonomy): Eukaryota > Metazoa > Mollusca > Bivalvia > Lucinida > Thyasiridae > Conchocele > Conchocele bisecta. The sequence continues at coordinate 136,253,232 of CM055265.1, forward strand.
ATATGTTTTTACCAAACCTGCTCACAATTTTATCTGAAATTACCCGCAAGTTTGGCTCCCACCTTGCCGCGGTTTGCGGGATTAATCCCATTGGTGGGATACTAAGAGGAGTCTGGAGCAATATATGACATCCCAGCACTCGGATAGATACTCCTGCCCTTGGACGCGAATGTCATTGGTGACCTTCACTAAGCCTTTACGATACCACGTCCTTGGGCAATTTTCCGCACTTGGACGTGATTTATGGGCTTAGCCGGTTGTTGGCCGTGGCCAGTAGGGACGGATGACGGGATCCTAGTGGTTGAGTTTTTTGGGTGGTAGACAGACATAAATTCACATTTAGGTCGTCTGGTGTTGCGCAAATAAACAAGATATCACTTTGGCCCTGTTTCAGGTTTCAATGTTAAGCACGCCTATGGATCAATGCGGTTATTAGTCATTTGGGTGTTCTAAGATATCGGTAATGTATAGTAACGAAGTATGTACCACATGTAACTCCCACTGCAGCCGGCTAGCAGATATACCCGGTGCTCTGATCGCGACCCGAACATTTATATGTTTATTCTTTTACCCATTACCTTCTCTCATAGTTATTCTATCAACGTGTGCATATTATAGTGTTACCTTGTAACGTGTGTGTATTGTTATTTGTTGTTGTTATTTTTTTTGTTGGAAGATTATCAAATAAAAAGTGTACTCAGCCATATTGATGACATGTGCCGTCACTAAAGCGATACATCAGATAATGAGCATCTACTATCTGTTTTAAGAAACCTGTATTGTAGTGTCACCTTGTAACGTGTGTAACCGGATAGCGACCTTAGTATGTATATCTGGAGTGCTACACGAGTGAGACTTGTTTCATTGCTCGAGTATATCACTATGTATCCGTGTTGTACGGTGTCGGCGATCCACATCATATGCACATCCGCTTGTTGGGCTCCACGTTGGGTGGGGAACATAGTGATATCCAAGAACTTCATTTCTTGGTCTTACCTTTGATTCTAAACTGACCTTTAAACGTCATCTGCGATACTTGAAAGCTAAATGCCAGAAAGCACTCAACTTAATGCGAGTGGTAGCAAATCATGACTGGGGTGCAGACAGAAAGGTGCTGCATCGCCTTTACATCGCACATGTTCGCTCAAAACTAGACTATGGATGCACTGTATATGGATCTGCCAAAATTCGCATTTGATTATCATAAATCATGCGCGTGACGTAGTCGTAAGACAAATATCTAAGTCATGGTGATATGTGGCTGTGGCTGTGGCTGGAGAATGAGGCTTGTGTGTTTTTGCGACCTGTGTAGATCCAGATATTATAGCACCCTCTTGTAGCCTGATAACGATATAAATTGCTAGTTTGCGTGTTAGAAGCATGACGGGTGCTTCATTGATAGAATGGCGAACTGTGCAGATCCTGACCAGACTGTGCGGATACACAGGTTGACCTGGATCTATACTGGTCGCAAAACTTATAAACCCCATTTATCCAGTCACAGCCACATATATCAATTATGACTTTATTGTTCTATTGCATTTTTTATTTCTGTTTTTGCTCGGACTGGGCAAATGCATACACTGTCCATGCATGCTTGGAGAAATTGTTTAAAGACGCACGACTAAGACACGTGTTCCATCGAACTTGACAGGATGATTCAAACACCGGTAAGGATTGGCATACTAACTATGAATTTTATTATTAACTATAATAGTCTAACCTTTGAAACAAACGTAGATTTGAATATGGAGTCGTCGTAGACCCATACGTCACATTCCCTTGTACCTGTGTCGTTAGCCAGGTATACATGACACTGGTCGTATGCGAGATCTTTGTCGTTAGGTATAGTCTCGGAAACCATGGATTGATGGTAGGCGTTTTGTATGGCGTATGTGTCATTGGAATATCCCGGTATCGCACATCTACAAATATTACCTTTAATATTAAAACATCATCATCGAAAGAATGGGGGTTAACTAGCATGTTTTTCAGTGAAAGTGCATGTGTATCATGCTGATGGCGGCTAAGTGACTCTATGAGGCGGGCCACCAGGTTATTCTAATTTCAGAGCAGCTGAATACATTATGTTTTTATGTAAATAGACAATTCTTATTTTGCCCTCCCGCACCCCCTCCGCGTCCATACAGATGAAAGCTGTTGACCCAGCCAAAGGTAGAAGTAGGCATTGCCAATAGATCCGTCAATGACCTCCTACTCAGCAATACATTGCAAAACTGAGGGGTTGTATCTGCTGTTGATATATTTCCTAATCATTTATGGAATTCGACAGGAAACAAAGGACTACCATTAATCTTAAAAATTATCGTAAATCAGGTCACCGTGAATATTGTGGGTGGACGATCACTGATTGCATAAGTGCCTTCATATTGCAACATGTAGTATATCTCATGACAGTGGTAGTAACACTTTGAAAACGTCCTACGGAGCTTGTGTAAACGTTAACTGTTAAGCAGGAGTTTATAAAAAATACATGTAATAACCAAATATCGATTATCGATGTCTTGGACATCGCTACAAGCTCTTTGTGAGCTTGGGAAAACGATAACCTGTCGTAGAAGTTTCGAAGTAATAACCAAAAATGAAAGTTTTTCAATCATCGAAATATACGACATCGCTAAAAGTTCGGGCAGACCGTATAAACTGGGAAACGTATACTCCGTCGGAAGTATAACGAGGAACTTCTCCATATACCATCTAAATATGGATAGTTAAGGATGTCTTTGTTGTCGTAAAATTTGATTTCGAAATCCGAAATACACGCTTTATTGAGTGTAAGTTTGGGAGGGTAAATTGTATTCACCATGCATGTAAAGAATGTATTTTCCAATTTGAGTATATGATCGAGCTGCCGTAATAATCAATAACGTCTGACTGTCACACTGTCATTTCCTATACATGGTATCGGTGAAAATGCTTTGACAGTGTTCATTTTCTCGGATATAAGAAAAAAAGTTTGTCCGTAATGAGATTATCTGGGGTAAGGTAGTATACAAGGTAGAACACTCATAAGTGCTGATCGAAGAACAATGAACGTGTTTATTCTGCAACTTGTCGAGCATATCATTCGAGTAATAGACCGAGATAAATTAACACCAGCATTTTCAGAAACAGTAGTACGTACAGTATTTTATTTGTGACATTTAATTGCCGAAAACATGATACTGTTAATAATTTGGAAATAGTTGCATTAGTACAAGCACTAGGCTTGGTAATAAAACGGGCCCTGTAAGGTTTAGTTGCGAAGCTTGGGTATCCAGTACATGGTAGGGAGCTTACAGGGACATAGCATTACGTCAAGGAAGCAGCATGTGCATTTACTATATATATCTGCCTCCTGAAGTTGTGAAGCGATGTAAGCGTTAGTGCTTGCTAGTTCCTTATTAAGTAGCCAGTGGAGTCATATCGTTGCAGCCTAACGAAAAGACTAAGAAAAGCATTGACTATGTTTCGAATTTCCAATCATAGGCTGGCAGTCGAAAGGGGAAGGTGGACAGGGACACCGAGAGCACCAAGAACGTGCGACAAATGTGACAGTGGTGCTTTCGGTGGCGAGTTTCATTTCCTTTTCGAGTGCAGGCATTATGAGGCAAGAAACAAATATATCAAACCGTTTTATTATTGTAGACCAAACACACTCAAATTCAAAACCAATCTGGAAAGCAGTTAAGGACACATGGGGGCCCTGATCATCCAATGATACATGCATAATTGCTTCGTAAATGTGATGGATACAAGCATAACATACATGTGATCATTCTCTTCCTACTATATCCTACACGAGGCATGGAGTTTCCATGTCGGCCATCTTAGTATGTACAGGCCATCGGCCAGTTTTGCTTTTTATTGAGTTTGGCACATACCCCTAATACTATAATGACATACACACACATAAACTTTGTTACAACATGATAGTGAGATATCAGACTACATCGTGCTATGCGTTGTTTTCATCAAATTTATATACAAAGTATGATATCTGAAGGGTTTGTTAACCCTTTGTTGAAATGTTTGACAATTCAGTAAATACTGTGCAACAGTAAGAAAAGTGCACCGTGCTGTAGATATATACATGTAGTACCATCCATACTGTATCGAATCCAGTGCGTGGTAAGCAGTTATCTGAGTGTATTATCATCATTGTCTACGTGCCTGCTATGCTAGTAAATACGGCTTTTATCTGTGGTAGAAGTACTAATAATAATGGACAGTGCATCAGTTTGACATTTTACACATTGAAAAGGTGTCCATTGTATATTTTGTGAATGATGGTAGAAAAGCTCAGATATCTAGTTTTTTGTGTAGTCTGTTGAAATAATAATTGTAGGACGTTGTCATCCTATATATCTGGGACATATTGCACCAAATCTTATTAGATTTGCTGCCATATTATTTGCTGTACGTGTCAAACGTTCCAATTGATGAAAGAGTCTGATAGCATGTACACATTAAAATGGCGGAGATGGCAACTCAATGTGCTGTATAATATACTCTAAGAGTACTACATTTAAAACAAAATGTCATATTCTATAAAGTCAATCCTTAAGAAAACTAGTGAATTTCATAAAAAAAATTTTTTATCCATATTCTGATCAAATTGTCTGTATCCATCGTTGTAGACTGTATCCTCATGTATACATGTACCTCATGTGTCACGTTTGTGATGTTGTGTGAATAAATTTATTATTGTATAGTACATTTATAATCTGGTATGTATAGTTAACCACATACATATTACAATATAATACAGTTGCTTAAGTCTCTGAATCGTCAACGGTGAACATATTTGATCAGTGTATGTTGAGCCGGCGTTTTGGTGACCGCTAGCAACGCACTGTACTGTTTTGTAAATTTAATATTCTTAGGGCAACAGTTCAGCGACTCTTCATACATTCCCTGAAGGAAACCAAAGGATACCAAAGCAACATATTGGGGGCTGGTATGGCTACATATATCATTAACTGTGATACACAGGCATTTCTACTCAGTCTGTTGACCTGGTTTTTCGTATATGAGATTGTTCATGTGGTCAAGTGCTTGGTAGATCTAGTATACTTGGTGTACATACCTTGAAAACATAGTGATAGTGGTACTTTACTGTTCATGACAAAAAGGAGGTGTTTAAGACAATGGCTTACCATTTACAGGGCCTACAGGAGCGATCGGCACTGATCAAAGTACTATTTTTTTTCGATCTGATACAAAGGTGTGAATGGAGAAATGGAACTTACGGCTCTTGCAACCGGTGTATATTCTGGCTCTTCACTGTTTGCCATGCAGTTCAGCATGGGAACTACCCGGCATGTTTTCACAAACAGTAACTGTCCGTATCAGGTTACACGAGTGAGCTAGCTGGCGGATCAGGGGTTCCACTAGCCACAACAGACATAGGCCCCATTTTATGTTCTCAGTCACTCACACTTGCGCTATCAGATATTATGCAACGGATCTTTTAAACAGTATGTTTTTTTTCCATTGTCATATACATTGGTTGCTTGTCGAACCACTTTACTATTGTCCATCCTTGGCACGTCTATGTAACTATTTAATGATAACAATCCAGTTTATAAGTGTGACCGTAGAATGGGACTCGTGACTCGTATTTAATCGTTTGTGTATGCCAATTCGTTTCCATACGATCAGTGCACTTAACCAATTTCCATCAAATTCAATGTATGATATTCGTTATTCAATTTATGGAAAATATCTGTGCGTCAATTTCCTCCCCTAGTCAACCATTTTTATGATCAAATGTTGTATTTACAACTGAATATCCGTCTACACGTGTATATCATATTAAGGTCCCACTGCTGAATATTCAAGAACCTGTCCCAGGTTTATATTTTCTGCGGAATTGAGGGAAATGTTTGCCTTTGATTTTGCGAAAATATCTTGGAGAAATCAATTCATTTTATTTTGTGATTCACTATCTTCACTACAAGCTTTGTACAACGTGAAACGTGAGCAACCACTTATCCGCCAAATCATTGAGTAAACCATATTTTAATTTCGTCTGGCAAGGACATTATTTTTTGTTTGCTCTCCAGTCATATTGATATCAAAGGCAATAACAGGGCAGATGGTGCTGCCAATGCCGCCCTGGAGCTATCGAATGTATCCTTTAATACATGATGTTGGCTTAGATCTGGATCACATTGCCAAATACGCTGTACCATATACTCCACCGTGGCAGTTGGAGCAGCCCAATGTGATCTTCGATCTTAGCCAGCACACGAAAGCAACAACTGACCCATCCATTTTTATATCACTTTTTTCTTGAAGTTAAAGACAGATACAATACATACACTCCGCTTTTCACTGATGGCTCAAAGAACGGGGACCGGGTAGCTGCTTCTGCAGCTGTCACCGAGGGAGATCTTCAATCCGGACTCCCAGATAAATCTTCGATATGTTCTGCGGAATTTAGGGCAATTTTAATCGCCCCTGATTTTGCGAAAATATCTTGGAGAAAGAAATTCATTTTATTTTCCGATTCATTATATTCACTACAAGCGTGCTGCCAAGGCCGCCCTGGAGCTACCGACTTCTAATTTTCCTGTTTGCTACCATGATTTTAAATCATCCATTAACTGATTCATCTCTGTTACAATGCAGACCCGATGGGATCTGCTCACAGATAATAAACTGCATGCTGTGAAACCGACTCTGGGCGAATGGACTCCTGGGTACAGACATGTACCCCGGGATGAAGTTTTCCTTAGACGATTGCGCATTGGACATACACGACTAACGAATTCGTATGTGCTCAAAGGTGTGCCGCGTCCATGGTGTATTCCATGCCACATCGCATTTACCGTGCAACACATTATACTGGACTGTATCGACTTTGCCGATATTCGGCACAACACTTCAATGTTACTTCACTTGCGGATGTATTGCAGGTGGAGAACATTGAAGGTTTGCTTAGCTTTCTCCTTGAAACCAGCTATAAATATTTTTACACTATATTTTCTACCACATCTAACATACTATTTCACTATTATTTGTATTCTTCATCTACATTGATTGACCCTAAATGATACTCTATTGTATTGATGGGCCGTTAATCACCATTCCATTCCCAGTTTTACCGATTATTGATAATTCATCAATTTGCTATAGTGGGAAATAGTCAAACGACCCATGACAATCACCGAACTCGACTTACATTTGAGTTCCAGTTTGTCAGTGTCCGTGACAAAAAAGCGAAATGCAATGTGAAAGCTGCCTTTAATTATTGCTACCAAATGTGCAAAACTCTCAAAGTGCCAGCCGTGCTCCACGACCACCATGGATCGAAATAGTAACATCACTTGAAGAAGTTCATAAAAATGTTATATAGTTACATGCATAACTTCTGCATATGTGGCTGTGACTGGAGAAACGGACTTATGGATTTTGCTATCAGTGTGTATCTAGATCAGCCTGTGCATCCGCACAATCTTAACAGGATCTGCATATTTCGCAATTCCATCAATGAAATACCCGGCATGCTTCTAAGAAGCAATGAACATCGTCATTATGTGTTTTTTATCAGGAGCTACACTGGCCACATATGCCATAAGCCCTATTTCTCCAGTCACAGACACATATAAAGACAGTTATAATACCCTACCTGTGATCTGGAACTCCGAGTAAGAACACATCGATGGCCATTATTATGGAGCAGTTTATTCCCGACAAACATAGCAGGAAATACAGTCGCTTCTGATACGTGCCGAATTCTCCCAGCCCCGCCAGAATCTCGTCAAAATTCATATTTTTACCACCGAATGTCGGGTATGGAACGCAACACGTTCCAATTGGTGCATATAAACGATGTCAGTGTTGTATCATTTGAGTCTATGATTATAAAACTTTCCTGGCAGGCGCTCCGATGCTCAGGAGGCTTGATTGGTCGATGCTGAGCAATGGTCAATCTCGGCGCATCCAATTACCCGATGTTCAATACACATTTCAAGAACGGTGTCAGAACATGTAAAATTCACGGGCTTTGGTGTCGTTCAATTGATATATTTCATTCGTCCTATTTTAATTAGTGGATCCATTTGATATTTACGTGTACTGAATGTAATCAACACATACGGAAATGCGATAAATTTTAGTTTATCAACTCCATGGCCGGATGCCTTCATATAAAGTAGCTTAATAGTTTCTCACCATTCACGACCAGCTGACATGATTCATATGTAAGAACACATTAGTATAAGGAATACAAATGTCCTTGCTAATGTCCAAACAAGTTCAATGTACCCTTCTACCCCTAAGAAACTGGAATGGAATATTCCATTTGCAATAAAATGGGCTTTGACAGTGCATAAACACGGTGTTATAAATATCGTAATAAACTAGTGTAATAAATATGCAAATGGGGCCACATCACGAAAATCGGGGTATTTCTACTCCAATACACATTGGTTATCGATAAACAAATATGCCCCCACCCTATTTGAGACACACAGTGGAACATACCTGTGCAGCTGTACTCATGTGCTGCTTTCCCATGAATACTTATTTAACTAATCTAATGAAACACGTAGCCTAAATGCAAATAGATCCTCAAGCGTTTCAGATAAACTGTAATGCAGTCACTGTACTGTATCCTAGATGGCAGTATCTAATATTTCTTCGGCGAACCAGGTATCCTGACGACCATTCTTGCAAAAAAAACTACCGGGCATGGTCTGTCATACTCACAGTCTATAACTGAGTTATTTTGGAATTTCCCACATGTTAAACGTGTATCAAGGTCAATGTTATTACTAAACATATATAGTATGCATGCACTTTACAAACCGAGGTCAGGAAACTGTGCCAGCAATCGACCGGGCAAAACGTAAACAATTCGATCATGCACCGACAGCATGGTTTGCTCTACATTTTAATTTTGTTTACGGTATTAAACGCGATTAGAAATATTAGTAAATCATTTCAGATTTATAATATTATGACTTGCAGTATTTTCCAAACTCTGTATCAGTATTAACATGTTATGAAGTGAACAGACAATGGGAACTAATGTGCTGGCCGATGTATTGAATTGCGGTACGCTGCCGTGTCATAGTTTTCTCCTAGAGGCCCGATCCCCACGAACAGGAAATGGGTATGCCGCAGGGAAGTATAGTGTCTGTTACTCTTTTTAACATGAAACTCAATAACATTGTAAAATGCCTGCAACCAGGTGTTGACTGCTCATTATATGTCGATGATTTCGTAATATGTTACAAATCAAAGAACATGCAAACTATTGAGCGCCAATTACAAATAAACCCCAATAAAAGTAACAAGTGGGCCACAGAAAATGGCTTTAAATTTTCAGGTGGAGAACATTAAAGGTTTGCTTAGCTTTCGCCATGAAACCAGCTTGTATCGGAAGATCTGATTTTTATCATTGTATACATGTTTCTCATTTCTATAATTGTATCACTGTATACATGTTGCTCATTTATTAATATGTTTACCCTAATAGTCTGATTGCCTACCACATCTAACATACTATTCCACTATTGTTTTTATTCTTCATCTACATTGCTTGGCCCTAAATTATACTATTTTGTGTTGATGGGTTGTTAAGCACAATTCATTCCTAAATGATACTCTTTTGTGTTGATGGACCGCTAAGCACCATTCCATTCCATTCTCATAGAGGCGACAGAACCCACACTAGATAATCAGGCACAGTTTCAATGCAGGATTATGTGGGTATGCAATAAATAAGTAAATAAATTTAATGTGATATTTATTAAACTCGTTTACTGATTTCATAAGAAACTCGGCAGAGAGCCTCGTTTTTTATGAAATCAGTAAAGGAGTTTAATAAATATCACATTATATCATCACTCATGTAAGATCCTTTATGTAAGTGCCATTAAACAGAAAATGAGGATTTTTCTAAAAAAAATATTAAAATATCCACACATTGTGCATATCCTGATGAGACTGTTCGTCTCGATTTACATCGTTTGCAAACTTTGGGATAGATGTTAATAAAATTAATAAAGTTAAAGAGTTAATAAAAATGTGTGTCTGTGTTCAACAACAACAACCTGAACCAGAAACACAAATACATTCTCTGTCAGTGCAGATTGTGCTGAAATACGTGAGTCGCCATGATGGTAAAGTATTAATGTGAGCTTAGCAACTGTTTTGATATCACCTACCACCTGGCTAAATCCCGTTAGGTACATGTATTTGAAATATAGGCATGTGAAACACATCAATAAATAGAGTTTAATCAACTGCTATTTTGAAATATCGGATGTATTTACCGAGACATCTGGAAATCCGTCAAAGAAACGAGTGCGGATAAATCAACATAATAACATAAACTTACAAAAGTAACACACTACACAACAAGTTCTGGTTAGTTGTATGTATTTTACCGATATATGAAAAGCTATGGTTTATGGCGGCATATGTGGTACAAGCGTCGACTACGGTTTGTGTGAACTTCACTTATGACGATAGTGCATTTAATTATGGTAAGATAGTAACGATGTTTTCTTGTAGATGACTTGTCTGACGTGAGACACACATACCCATACAAATGAAAAATATTTCACCCGTCATGCTTGGCGGTCATTCAAACGATGCTTATCTAAACAACTTATGCAGAGCGTGCCACTATCTTCGCGATTGACCTGCTAGCCTCACCATGTATAAACAGCATGTATCATATATGTGTATTATGATAGACTAGGATTTCGTCAGCATTGATATACATTTAGTTATAGTTAGTCGCGGTTTCATGCAAGACAACCTGACTACACAATCATGTAATATTCATAGCATTTTACTTACGACCATCAAATACATTAGCGATACAAGTATGTATGTCGCAGAACAACAAGAATTTTGGTTGTTGTCCATTGTCCCATAGCTAACACATTTCGGTAACTGTGGTCACAGTCCAGCCTCTGGTAACGATGCACACGACGGCTGTTGGCTATCGATTTCATGCTTACGTTTTGAAGAAGAATAATCAAATAATATTTTTTTAGAGAATAAGTATTGTATGCCATGAGCATGCTATGTGGCTGCACATGCCGGTCTGTATATAATGTGACGTTTGTGTCTCTTATCATAGAACACATACAACCAGGCGCTAGTGATGTTGGTATGTGGGTCGACGTACCTATGTGAACGTATTGATAGTGAAGGAGTATGTCATTTAGAGGCAAAATTGATCGCCGTGTGACAATTTTTTCTTACGTCGCTGGCCATTCGCAGATTCTTCCTGTAGTTCACTAATGCCAACCACTTCACAAGACAACTTTATAACTTTAATGTTGCAATTGATTACTTTAGACCTTATTATCAATTGTGCTGAGCTCTGAGTTACTTTTGAGATGTAGACAACAATTGTAAAAAGTGATCTGAAACCATTAATCCCTTTATTTTTTATTTTTTATATTTTATTTATTTTGACCCTTTCCTACTTCGCCATGATGTCGCTCTAAAACGTTTCATCGCAGTACAATTTTGTCAACTGATATGGATCCACAAATGAATAAACTTCATTTTCTGTATAGGTTTTAGTACCACGTGCTATATAGATTTCCAGCAAGCTTTACTTGAACATGACGGTACGTTTCTTGTTTTGCTCAGTATGTTAGTAACGGTACCAATATGTGACACTGAGTTAGCGAACATTGTAACACCACATCAGCATGCGCATCCGCACAGTATGACTATGTCACGCTGCTGCTGCAGCTGTCACCGAGGGAGATCTTCAATCCAGAATCCCAGATAAATCTTCGATATTTTCTGCGGAATTTTATTCGCCCTTGATTTTGCGAAAATATCTTTGAGAAATAAATTCATTTTATTTTCCGATTCATTATATTCACTACAAGCTTTATACTACATGAAGCTTGAGCATCCACTTATCCGCCAAATTATTGAGCTACACCATCTTTTAATTTCGTCTGGCAAGGACATTATTTTGTGTAGGCTCCCCAGTCATACATGTATTAAGGGCAATGACAGGGCAGATGGTGCTGCCAAGGCCGCTCTGGAGCTACCGACTTCTAATTTTCCTGTTTGCTATCATGATTTTAAATCATCCATTAACTCATTCATCTCTGATACAATGCAGACCCGGTGGGATCTGCTCACAGATAACAAACTGCATGTTGTGAAACCGACTTTGGGCGAATGGACTCCTGGCTACAGACATGTACGCCGGGATGAAGTTGTCCTTAGTCGATTGTGAATTGGACATACACGACTAACGCATTTGTATATACTCCAAGGTGAGCCGCGTCCATGGTGTATTCCATGCCACATCGCATTTGCCGCGCAGCACATCCTACTGGACTGTATCAACTTTGCCGATATTCGATGCAAATACTTCAATGTTGCTTCACTTGCGGAGTTATTCCAGGTGGAGAACATTGAAGGTTTGCTTAGCCTTTTCTATGAAACCAACTAGTATCGGAAAATTTAATTTTGTCATTATATGCATGTTGCTCATTTATATTGTTCATCGTAGTTTTATTTTTACCCTGATAATTTGATTACCTACCACATCTGGCATACTGTTTTGCTATTATTTCTTTCTTCAGCTAAACTGCTTTGCCCTAAATGATACTCTTGTGTGTTGATTGGCCGTTAAGCACCATTCAATTCAATTCACACTGGTGTGCATGTTTGATATCTTCACCGTTTTTCGATAACTATTGAGAAATGTGCATTTGTGTTGAAAACACGTTCTCTCTATCCCTCGCCGTTGACGGACGCTGGTTGAAATGAAACACCGCTGTGTGTTCAGTAATTTTTAATTTACCCATTTGATATGGAATTGTTTGTCAACATCCAACTGCACTTGCAGGAACATGATACATATTTAATCGCAGGATGCATTATGTTCCTGCAAATTGAGTCAGGAAGTGTATACCTTTAATTATGTCAATAATTGTGATAGATCGGATGCTTCGAATAGGAAATGCATATAAACCAAATGAAATAATATGGGAGATATTCTTTAAATAACACAAATGTGCAATCTGCGACTGGAGTAAAATATTCTTTGCCAGGTGAATGAACAGTGTCCAAACTGTTGTAATTAATGATAGTTGTCAACCATTGGCATTACCTTCTGTAGGTAGTCGTTGTTGACCTAATAGGCATTCGAAGTACTATTACTGACTATGTCGAACCGATCGAGTCGTTTCCCATCATGCAGGGAAGTGATTATAGGCCATAATGAATTGTTGAACCCTTCGGAATACAAGGTTGTTTTCATTATCGCTTAAGAAATCGCTACCATGAATTAGATCATTGAGAATAGGGGGACAAGGCAGCGATGATACATATCGTTGCCTTTGATTGGCGTAAAGCGGACATGAGAGAATGTAGTGGTTTGCATGCTCGATTGAACTACAGGCGCATGCTGTATTATTGACTGTTGCTTTTCGGAATAAGTCGAAGTTGAGAGCACTACACCCTCGCCTGATCCGAGTTAATAGTATTTGGCCTCGCCGGTCGCCAGCTGCGTAATAGGTTGGTGACTTACGAATGTTAGCATTTAGTGTATGTTTGAATGAATTCAATGTAGAACTATTCCTTGTATTCAAGGGTAATGAGTTCCATTCCATTAGTAGCTAGTCTGTATTTACTTCGGGATTAAGTTGGTTAGATAAGGTGGTGTCATTTTGTAGAATCGAATTAGTTTATGCTTTTCTCTTCGTTTTTTTTATTTTCGAGGTTTTCCCATTTTGATTCTGCAGAGTTTTGTGGCCCCCGTAACAATTCCTGCAGCCTCAATTTGGATTGATTCTAGCTCATTCATAATTCTATTGAACAATTATCCCAAGTACTATCGCTATTTTCGAGCATGTTTTTTTAACGATGTTCTATTTAATGAACATTTTAGAGAGCGAAGCATCCCAATACGGTGATGATTTATGAAATTTGTGGCTACCATTTACCAGTGTCTGAGAATACGACACCTAGGTGTTTATGAGACTCAACTTGTTTAATTACGATATTATTCATAAAAATGGGAGGATGTAGTTGTTTATTTTGTATTCTGGATATCAGCATAGTTTCTGTTTTATCTGGGTTAAGAACTACAAGCCAATCATTCGACCACTTGTGTATTGGATGAAGGTCAGAGTTTAGAATACGTGAAGTAGTGATTGCGTCGTCGATTATGAAATATAAGCCAGTGTCGTCAGCGAATATTCTAATGTTGGACTGAATTTCATTGACTATGTGGTTGATATATATAAGAACTAAGAGGGGCCTATCATTGAACTTAGTGCACAGTCATTTTATTTTAGTTGTGTGTATACGTTGTAAACATCTACTAGTGAACCGTGATATAGCTCTTTAATTCAATTTCCATGCATATACATGTATTTTAAATATATTTAATATTATTCGAACTATGATGATGATGGTCACGATCTGAAAACAATGTTGGACCCGGTAAACAATTCATACGACTAGGGTGGTCCGAGATTGGACTTGCTTTCAGTAGAGATCGGGCTGCGAAATCACTTCCCAGCATTTAGAGATACCAAAGTGGACATACACATAATACAGAGTCTCACAGACACCGAAATCACCTGGCTATGTATTGACTATTGGCGAAAGAACCATGCTTACGGGGAGGGTTAAAAAGGTAACTTTGGCTGAATTAGTGTGGTTCCATTCGATTTGCTTGTAACACTTGATTTTATAACGCTAATGGTTTATTCAGTAGTTGCCCTATTATATATGCAATACAAAACACCTAGCATTACTAGGTAGAGTCCCGTCGTTGCCCCATGTGCAAAAAATACGGCACATGTTTTTGTCAGCATTTCGAAATCATTTACGAAATATTATGGCAAGCCAAATACACAATAATTCCAGAAATCATACGGGTTTGATCTTCAATCATACGTTAGGCAACTCAAACCCTAGTTTGAGCTAAAAGCGCAATTTGCAATTCCAAATAGTAGTTTTCTTAAGCCCTAGTTTGTGCAATTGTTGTGCACTTGGCAGAAATCACAGTTCCTATGCAGCCATGGTTTGGAGCTTAAATCATAGACTGCCCAATGGGTACTTTCAGTCGCCAAATGCACAATACATCCCTAAACCCCAATTTGAGTCTAAACCATGGTTTGAGCTACTATTGAGCATTTTGCCAGAAACTGCCATTTAAAATCGTATTCCAATAAAAGCCTAAACCCTACTTGAACTCCAAACCATATTTTAAGAAAATAAAATGCCAATCGTAACCACAAGTGATATTTTTCTTAAACCCTAGTTTGATAGATTATTATGTACTTGGCGACAGAGCCCAAACTAGGGTTTCATAGGGTAAACTTGGCTGAAAACCATTGTTAAGGGAATTATTGTACATTTGGCTTGCCATAACATTCAAAAACTGATTTCGAAAACATTCGGGTTTTCCCATCCGCCGCCGAGTACACTTGTATTTGGTTTAGACCTATATATTCATAAATATATTAGGAAAGTATTTGAAAATAAATAAACAATATATAGCAACACCGAAAACAATGTTATGTGTCAACGACGGGATTCCCGTCTATGCCATTCCGTGTGTATGAAAGGAATATTACTTATGTAGCATACTTTCACATTACATCTATGTCTATCATCTTTCGAAAAGGTGTTGAGACTGGATTTCCGGTTAAGGAACAATGACAGTGGTTACATTTTTCGCGTCAAAGAATTTTTTCGTACAATTATATTTTGAAGGTAAATCCAATAACGGGGAACGGATTGGCATTGTGGACTATTACTTGTGAATTAAAATCAACATCAAATATATGTAGCAGTGTGTTCATTATTTCATTATTGACTAGAAGTAATCTTTGAAACTTCAACAATTATGACAACAATCCCAACGTATTACTTTCTATATGGGTCGCAGGAAAAGTGTTCTCTACTACAGTTTGTAACTATAGTAAATAAGCGACATCGCTCTATCCTAGTTGATGAATCTGATACAGACACCGAGAGTGTCAGTCCAATTATCGTGTCACATATCAACATGCCGCCGAAAGTCATCTTTATCTGAAGGTTAGTCTGATAAATGAACTTAAAACTGAACTAAACACCTCATCGGAACGAATTATTGAAGGAGTCATTAAAAACCACAAACATGCAGATAGACGAGCTAGAACAATATGGTCGACGCAATCTTCAGTTCATCATTCCCTGGGACTCTGGTGACATCGTTAAAAATGTTGAAACAAAAGTCCTGCATTTAGCCGAAACGCATACTGTCCCTTTATCGGTGTCTGACATTAGGTTAAACACTATTTATTTCAAGTTAAGTGAGATATATATACAATTGAGAACAGGATTAGAAAACACGCTTTTACACTGTGAATTCTTCTCCTGGAGAAGATCAATTTTACAATATGGCTAAGGAGCAAATTGGTGAAATATGGTAACATTGTTTGAACAAACCAAACAAATATTGTGTATATCAAACTGAATGCGTCACACCATGATGGAAGCGCATGTGGTGTTCCGACGTCACACTTTCGCTGGACAGTAGCGATCAGAAGGGACTGAGCTAAAACGCAGACCGCTTTATCATGGTGCGCAACATTGGTATTTATAACATAATGTGACGACATAGGCAAGCTCAACAACACCGCCAGACAGAAGGCTGAAGTCGTGTCCAACGTAACCATTTAAGTTTAGCACTGGTAATGTGAAACATACTTCGTTGAAAAGTTAACTAAACGCGGAATGGTTACATGGACCCGGCTCCTGACATTGATCAACAGTATAGACTAATTCAAAGGCGCGACAGCGGCTTCACGAGGCCGGTAGATAACATGGAATGTAATGGAATGGTGCTTAACGGCACATCAACACGAATAGTTTCATTTAGGACCAGGCAATTCAGATGAAGAAGAAATCAACAGCAAAGCAGTATGTTAGATGTTGTAGGCAATACAATGACTAAGGTAAAAATAAAAATGCGATGACCACAATAGAAATGAGAAACATGCATACACTGATAAAATTAGATCATGCAGATCAAATGACTAGGATAAAATAAAATATTGCTTTCTCCAAGATAGGTTCGCAAAATCAAGGGCGAGAAAAATGACCCTCAATTCGTGCTTACGTAATACATGTTTAAAAGCAGCATGCTTTTCATTGACAGAATACGTATAGACGCCATTTTGTGTGTCATATATAAAGAGATACATGCCTGTGGTCTCAGCTTCTTTCTTATTCAATAATTAACCAAACTTGCCTATGTATACACTGTATGTATTCCTGCCACATTACTATTTACTGATGTCTTACTTAATGAGAACAATACACATAAGCTCATATTGACCTTGTTTTCTGATCCTTATTCACAATAGTTGCCCATGTATGTTGACGTATACGTGTATTCAATCTGAAATAAATAATGTTTAAACTAAGTGAATACAAGACGATCGCCGGCGAGTTATCTCACCCGCTGTCAATGTCATCCGAATGACACAGAGTGGATAGCCATCAATGTGAGGAAGCTATTGAAGTTTAATAAATATCGGACTAACATATTAGATATACATGTACACAAATTGTTGACACCGATGACGCCACCTGGGACAACGCCGGAATTGTAACAGTTACGTCTCATTTCCCACTACCGTGTTGCTGTTGGAGAGATTGTTTAGTTCCAACTGATGGGTAATGAACGGGACTAAATAAATGTTACAAAATTTAGTTTTAATAATATAAGACATATGAATGCTCTTGGTAATAAATTAAATAATATGGAAAACTATATATGTGTATTTTGTTTATTATTTAACTTACATTAAACAATGCGTTACATTAATATAGTAACAATGTATTTGGTATGCATACATGTACATCATTGTTGAACCAAATGGCTCTTTTTACGTACACGCATGAAACCCGCATGACTGATTTCAGCTCTCAGAAGCACACGGATGGATGCGTTTAGCTCTCAGAACCAGTCAAATCTATGGCCTGTCATTTCATAAAACTCTTCATTATACGGTCGGAAGAATACCTTTAACTTGTCAATAACGCTTGTACTAATATTCGGATGACTCCGCCCCTTACCATTTGAAAGACAAATTGTTTTTCTCTGGCTTGAACTTCCGCTAATAAAACAATAAAATCCAGTCTCCGAGTTATATGAAAATCGTTCTCTGGTTAAATAGTGTTCCACTTTTAAAAACTTCTCTGTTCTTCTCATTTCGTTCACAGGGTCTGCTTTAAAACTGTCACCGTCTATTATATGTAAACTTGTGTTGATGTGAAAATAATCCAGCCAACGCTTTAACAAAACACTGTATAGCGACATTTTAATACATGACGCTTTCGTATTCACTTCTCCATTCTTTCGTATAACAACATCGTCAAACGGAAGTCTTGAGGTCTTTGGTTTGTTGTCCCGCACGTTGAGGTAATGCGATATAGCCCTGTCAATAGGGTTTCTCACTATTAATATCAACTTTATGTTCGGGTTCATCTTGTGTATTTTCATTGGTGTCCGTTCGTTGGAGAAATACTGTGGACTTTTCTCTATAACAACTTGATCTTTCGTGCTGCACATCATTTGTTGTCGATACCATTCCAGGCCTAACCCATAGTTTCTACTGCTGAAAAACCGAATAGCTCTCATTTCGAACGACATTGCTACTCCCGGGTGTAGGGCTAGGTAATATTGTAAAGCTTCGGTCCCACACTTCATCACCCCGATCACAATGCTGTCTGGTAGACGCTTGGTGCAGTTGGTGGAGGAAATAAGCATGTCGTCTCGTTGTAGCATGTGGCTTGCTCTGAAACAATATGCACAGTGGGTTACAATATGTGGCTGTGGCTGGAGAAATGGAACTTACGTGGTTTATGTCTAGTGTAGCTCATGTAAGCCTGATAACGATCTGTATTGCTTGTTAGAAGCATGACGGGTGTTTCAAACTTCCATTCATGGAATGGCGAACAGTGTATATTCAGTAGGCTGTCTTGGATCTTCACCGGTCGCAAAATCCATAATTCGCATTTCACCAGTCACATCCACATTAGCACATATAAAAGACAACGAGCTCCATTTAATGGCCGAACTCGACTACAAACAAAAGTATTATTACAGTTTTGTTGCACATGTTAATTTGTGTCACAGTCTGTGCGTACTGTCACTGCCAATGACACAAACGCCCCGAGCACCGACCTACGCATAACTCCATTTACAAGTAAATGAGACACTTTGAATAGGCACTTACAACACACGCACCTATATTTTAGACCCGCTAAGCTTCTGCTTGCATATACCTATATGTGGCCGCCACTGGAGAAATAGGGCTGATGTATGACCAATGTAGCTCCTGATGAGAAAGCATACACCTGTAGCCTGACAACGATCTATATTGCTTATTGGAAGTATGACGGGTGTTTCAATGATGAAATGGTGAACGAACAGTGCAGACCCGTTTCAGACTGATCTGGATCTACACTGGTCGTAAAACACATAAGCTCAATTTCACAGCCACATATATCTCGGTCTCTGCTGGCGCACGTTTGATGTGACAACGCTTGGATTGATACCCCGGGACATTATACTTTATATTATGAAACCAAATAGTAAATTCTACGCATTGCATTGGTCATTTTTGTATCACGTGATAAAATATGCTACCGTGCTTCCCTCTTCATAGCGCAGGGGGCAATAATAGACAGGCTTATTACAATATTACCCTCCTGCCCGAAACTACCAGAAACGTAATTACGGAAACACCCGAATTCTGGTTGAACAGTCCCGGCGTTTATCTAAAACAGAAACCGAAAGTGCGAAAGCATATATGTCTTGGAATTTCATTAGAATTGTGTCCGGAGGACACAATTCTAATGAAATTCAAGACATATACAAATGAACAGACAGAAGACGATGGGCTGTTACCACGGTTACCATGTTACGGTGCCTTTCCTTTTCTAATGGTACAATAGAAACTGGGTGCCAGCTCAGCATTCGTAAACAATATGGCGGATACTCTAGGAAGCAAGCGTTTTGCTATTGTTTCTCTTTCGTAAATAGCGACTTTAATAATGGTCATTAAATAATCGGTATAATAATTAAATGCCGCCCTCGGGAGATATTGCTTCCTCGGGGAGATATCTACAATATTCCCCTCAACAAGGGCAGTATTTATATAATGTATCATACATATGCATGATATGGTGCCTCCATTATAACTGTATAAACTACGAGGGCGGAGTCACCGTCATATGCTATGTATTTGCACATTATTGCATTACAATGGTAGAAGTTGACCCAAAAAGCACATAAGCTTGTTGTATCGTACTTAACCCACCCTAGCTTATTAGTACTACATGTAGTTCATGTTTGTGACTGCTTAGTCGAGTTCGCATTGGGCATACACGACTAACGCATTCGTATATGCTCAACGGTGAGCCGCGTCCATTGTGTATTCCATGCCACAGCAACTGGTGGAATAGTAACACAATTATACACTTATTTCATTCCTATAAAGAACATTGTGCGCTTACTGAGTGGGCATGTACCTTTAACAACATTACATTGGCACCACGATATGAAAACTGACAAAAATATAAAAGATCATAACTGTAGGCTAGCTCTGTATTTTTAGTCAACTATCAATGCCTTTTATGGAAAATGTTGCGTTATTTCCAAATGAAGCATAAATGCAGTATACCTTTGCAGCCGACCCGCCTCCCCATCAAGTGCCTTTATACTGTCACCTTTATGTATCGGCTTGGCTGGTGCAGCATGCTTCTTTTTAGCGACTGAAAAAGTTAAATG
Organism: Conchocele bisecta; assembly: GCA_029237695.1. Lineage (NCBI taxonomy): Eukaryota > Metazoa > Mollusca > Bivalvia > Lucinida > Thyasiridae > Conchocele > Conchocele bisecta. Next base: position 136,274,038 of record CM055265.1, read on the forward strand.
TATTCCTTTAATCAAACAATTAATCAACTGAACTTTACTTCTTCATGTTTGCTTGCTTCATCTAGCGTTGCATGGTCGTCTGTCAAATCTTGCAACATCGATGTGCTAAATTATGATCGATTTCACTGTTAATTATCGCAGACGTCTATAAGTGTTCATGATTGCCATGCACACAAGCATGTGTTTCAGTGCTCTTACATCGTAATTACAGTGAAACATCTCTAAACTGGACACCCCGGTGTCCCGAAGATGCTGGCAAAGTGACAGCTTTTGGAACACACTTATTTGTATGTCCGTGATACTGACAACCTTGCGATGTATGGTAAGGTTTTGCTAATTCCAGTAATTTTGGCACAGCCAGTTTTAATTTAAAAATGATTTCTTCTCGAAATTGATTTAGAAAAGTATTCGTATATTCCAGGATATTAGTCCGTATACGAAATCTACTCTTTTACAGATATTCAAAATAATTTAAGAAAAATGTTATTATTATAATTCTAGATGTACACACATACAGTAGTAGATACACCAATTGATGTGTATACATACCGGTCTTAGTCAGAGAGTAAACATCCGACACCCGTAAAGTGGCAGAATATATTAGCATCACCAGACAGAACACTGTCACGTGGTAGGCTCTTTTCCGCAAGAACACTGTCACATGGTGTATTTTCTTCCACAACGCACATATCGCGGTTCTGAGACATGCCCAGTTTCTGTAAAGTTAAACATAACAATATTTAAATTACAATATTCGCTACGAGTTATATTTGTAGAAAACTATTCGTTCGTGAAATATATTCATAAATAATCCGCGGCTAATGTTTAACTGTTTGTATGCTGGGAAACTTGTGGGCTATAAATAGTTAAAAAATAACGGACAATAATCATCATGTTTTATTTTATTTCTCCTTGTAAATATCATGAATATGTCTTGTAATTTCATTAGAATTGAGTCCTGAGGACTCAATTCTAATGAAATTCCAAGACATATTTGCAGAGACAAATAAAAAATATACTCCTAATTTGTTTGGCGGATATTTTCACCACTAGCGCGCAAAGAGATTAAGCATCTTCACTATTTCGCATGGAGTCGGTAGTATTATCTACTGTTAACCCTTTCTACGCTGTTGACAGAAATTGCCGACTGCTGTTTTTCATTTTTGCTTTAATTCTTAACAAAAACCTGGTTTTGACAGCACATGAGAATCGTCTCCAGTGTCTCCACTGGAGACGATTCTCATGTGCTGTCAAAACCAGGTTTTTGTCGAGAAATATTGAAAATAAAACATTTCCAGCAGACGACATTTAATTCGCCTATTTCAATGTTTAATCTAAATGTTGGGAGCTTGGAAAATGCAGTATCTTTCAGCAATACTGTACCATGCAATATTTGAACTGAGAAAGATACATGAATACTTATGAACCGCAGAAAAATATAACAAGTTGCCCCGACAACATGGCAAAATTATCCACCGCTTGGGGCATATTGATACATTGTGTGTTAAACCACTGTATAATCAAAGGTTGGTGTTGAATATTGTGTACATCTGCCTTATATGTACCATGTACATGTACGTTAGTTTAAACAATATTTATTTCAAATAATATACATGTATATATATGCATCAAAATACATATAAAGTAACAGTGAATAAGGATTAGAAAACAAGCTCGAAGAGCTTATGTGAATTCTTCTCCTTGAGTAAAGCATCAGTAAATGGGAATATGGAGTAAATGGGAATGTACATGTACGTTACACGGGTCAGTTAAACAAATCACACATGTATAACCACAAATAATGTATTGGCTGAATTTCAAAGTTAGGGGAAAGTTTTAAAGAGCAGAGCTTTTTTTATTGATGTGTCCGCATGTGTCTGTTTACCAGGGATATTGAGGGGAAGCGCGCGGTAACGCACACAAATTCAGATCAAATTAGAATTTTGGTTTGTACCGCACACAATATGATGAGCATATGTTCCATATACATACAGGAAAGTGCACAGTTATCGATTAGTTTTACTATTATTTTACTGTAACAACTTGCCCCGACGGGGGTGTAACATCTTTGAACTATAATGTGGCCAGATAAGTATCGTCTTTCAGGCCATTATATATATGTACAAGATATTGACATGTGAACAATGAGGTTTCTGTTAGACATTGATTAGGTTTGATATTTAACAAACTTGTCGAGTCGTGTCAAAAACTGTATTTTTCTCTGCCTTTACTGAAATAGTGGAAAAACAAAACCTGTAGCCTATTTCACCAACATTGCAAAGTATACTTTTCTAGCAAAGTATACTTTGGGGGAGTAATAATTTATTTTTCCTGAAATGCATTATTTCATATAGAACTAACAACTACATATATTTGATGATTAAAAGTATGCAGAATTATTATACTGAATTTATTACATTATCACAGCCAAATTTGCTGTGATAATGTAATAAATTCAGTATAATAAAAATTAATAAATTTATCCTAAAATTGAAAATTTCTCCCTCAAAGTATACTTTGCTAGAAAAGTATACTTTGCAATGTTGGTGAAATGGGCTACTGATGTATATATTCCATTCAAAGAGTCCTGGCAATAAGCATCAATGGATAACGTGTGGCGAACAATTATTTGGTAATGGTTGTACAATGCGCATGACGATATGTTATAAAAACCTGGGGCCCGTTTCACTAAATTTCGTACGACTAAAATGTTCGTAAGTGCAAATTTAGGATCGTCTGGAAAATTAAATTGATGGATGTACATGTATTGAGCATATGCAGCAAATGCTCAATAAATGTAAATCCAATAACTGTTTACAAGAAAACAGTGTTTATGTTGTATTTTCAATATTTATCGATAAAAATCTGTTTTGACAGCTCATGAGAATCGTCTCCACTGGAGATGATTCTCATGAGCTGCCAAAACAGGTTTTGTGTTCAGAATTAAGGCAAAAATGAAAAATAGCAGACGACAATTTTCGTCTCCCGTGTAGTGAGGGTTAAAAAGTGGTACTCACCTTTTCGTTTGATGATAAAGCATACTGTGTTCATTTAAATCAATCCAGTGTGCATATGCACAGCGCACATCAGTACATTTGTTTTTCGACAGCAATTAAGTTATGTAACCCAATGTATACATGTACGAATAGTAATGGCAATTACAGTTAGTTGTAATAACTTTCATGTTTAACAAAATATCCCCGGGCAAAATATAATTGCACTTTTAGGCAATGCTACTAAATGTCCACTTCTGTTCTAATTAATACCTGTCGATGGTTTAACCCTTTCACACATAAATATTCACCTGGATTGTTCCATGTCATCTTTGAGCTGCACATAGTCCGTTAATGAAATAAAAGTACTAAAAGTACTGAACATAGGATGCATTGCAGTAGATGGTACCTGCTGTCCAGCACTTGGTGCTGTCCAGCACATGGTACCTGCCGTTCAGCAAATGATGCCGTCCAGCACATGGGGCCTGCCGCCCAACACGTGGTGCCGTCCATTAGAAGCAATTTGGATGTAAACATTTTGAAACGCTATGTTAATCAGTAGGATGGCCCGTTTATTGAGGTTACACAGCATACGCTTGTCTTTGTAGTATAGGTTTCCTGTAAACTAACTCGTCGTTGGATTGCGTTTGGCGTGTAGGCAACTTTGAAAACGAACAATATATACAGCGCCGGGAACCGCACTGATCGCGTAATCATGCGCTGGATGGCCCGGTTAGTGAGGTTCCACGGTACACACTATTCTTTTTAATTGCACTATTCTGTTTTATTGTTCCCTAGAAATATACTCGTCGTATCATACCGATAGTACATTCAAGGTGTATTCGTGGTAATAACAACAACAAGTACCGATTCAAAGTACGTATTCTTTTATAGTGTCCTTATTACGTAACGGATTTTGATGAAATATGGCGCATCAAACGCGTCTTGTTAAGCTGCATTTGGTGGTCTCTGTATTATTTTCGCCCAAACTTCTGTCGTTTTTGCGAAGAATCGATTTCCGTGTCGATTCTTCGCAAAAACGACATAAGTGCCAAACACCCTAGACCACCAAATGCAGCTCATGAAAACGCGTCTGCTGCGCCATATTTCATCAAAATCCGTTGCAAGGACAATATCAAATAATACTTACTTTCGAGTGGGCGACGTTGTTGTTGTTGTAACCACGTGATCATGCACCTTGACATTTATACTTGATGAAAACATTCGAAAGGGCAATAACAGTACGTACAGAGGGAAACTCACTAACCGCGTCTCAATGGCTCATTTGGTGAGGTTTCATTGTACACGCTATTCGTTTTAAAACTTCCGTTTTCATAGCATACTCAAACTACAGTGGGTTACATTGCATATACTGTTAATTAAACATATCAACACGTACAGCGGGGAGAGAGCTATGCCCTATTTTGTGTTCTAATATACAACTGGGAATGACAACAACAACAACAATAATCATCATAATAATAATAAATTCAGAATAAAAAATACTGAGACCCTGGCCGAGAACAAACCTGCGTGGCAGTCCGACGGTTTTACCCCGCGGACACGGTCTACTTGTTGTCGGAGACTAAGTACCTCCAGGGATTTTGTTAATGTGCAACGAAATAGTTCCACATATTGTTATATAATAGAGGGTAATATACACAATTATATTCTCTGTTGTTTACTTCTTTAAATAAGTATATTGCTCAGGTTATTTTCAACACATTGGTGTCAATGTGAAAGTTAAAAACAGGTCGTTGAAAATATTCATCCGAATCTCCGCAAAAAGTAGTCCTTCGATCTGGTTCACACTAACGAAACTATAAAACAGGATCACAGGCACTTTGCGGTATGAACGAGAAAATCCTCTTTAAATCATACCCAATTTTTCTCCGATTATTAAATATCTAGAAGGTATGACACTCGCCATATTTTCAACCAACGGAAGTGGATTATTTACCTCGGGCCCAGCTCGCTAATTCAGTAATTGCAACGCGCACGAAGGCCGGGACCCTGCTGGTCCCGGCCTTCGTGCGCGTTACAATTACTGAATTACTTCGTAGTCGGTCCAAGGTGCAATAGTACCACTTCCGTTGGTTAAAAAGATGGCGAGTGTCCTGCCATATAATATATGATTAATATCGGAGTAAAATTGTGTATGATTTAAAGAGAATTTTGTCGTTCATACAACAAAGTGCCTGTGCACAGGATGTCAACATAGTATGTAAAAACTGGTATTGCACCAAAAGCTTGTCATGATAATGACAAACGATGCAGCTCCTGATGAGGCTCGTTGTGATGTGGGTCTACAATGTTTGCAAATATTGGCTTTATGGTATTTAGGCTTGACAGGATTAAGGATCCGCTGGAACAGCATATGTAGCAGCAGACTGGAGAAATGGGGCTCAAGCTTATGGTAGTTGTGTCGAGTGTAGCTACTCGTCATATAAACCCTCCTGTAAACTGATAACGCTGTATATTGATTGTTGGAATCATGTCGGGTGTAGCATTGATGCATTAACTAACAGTTCAGATCCTGATCAGACTCTGCAGATGCACTGATCTGGATCTACACTGGTTGCAAAACCCATAAGCCACGTTTCCCCAGTCACATATAATTTAACCAGTTCACCCCTAAGTAACTGGAATGGATTTTGATAAGTTAATTTTCAATCCAATTGGCTTTCAAAAGCAGTGAAACACCAGTAGCCTATTTCACCAAAATTGCTAAGTACGTGTATACTTATCTAGCAAAGTATACTTTGAGGGAGAGATCATTTAGTTTACCCGAAATGCATTATTTCATATAGAACTAACGACTGCATATATTTGATTATTAAAAATATGCAGAATTCTTATACTGAATGGCTGTGATAATGTAATAAATCCAGTATAATAAAAATTAATAAATTTCTCCTTAAATTGAAAATCTCTCCCCCTAAGTATACATGTACTTTGCTAGATAAGTATACAATGTACTTTGCAATGTTGATGAAATCGGCTACATAGTGTATTAACACTCATAATTCACTAGTGTAATCATATAATATGCAATGAGATCACTACGGAAAACACGCCAGGTGATCAGTAGTACATCTTCAATGTCTAATGTACGTAAATAGAATTTAATATTCGCGTTGATTTAATATGCCATTTATTAATTATACTGAATTTATTACATTATCACAGCCAAAATGGCTGTGATAATGTAATAAATTCAGTATAATAACAATTAATAAATTTATCCTAAAATTGAGAATTTCTCCCTTAAAATGTGTTAACTGATTTCGTGAGATGAATATTGAAAACTGAATAATTAAACTAACACACACTGTATAGTAAATCGACCTAGCCCCGCTGATTAGTGTTAACTGATTTCGTGAGATGAATATTGAAAACTGAATAATTAAACTAACACACACTGTATAGTAAATCGACCTAGCCCCGCTGATTAGTGTTAACTGATTTCGTGAGATGAATATTGAAAACTGAATAATAACACACACACGTATAGTAAATCGACCTACCCCGCCCCTGATTATGTTAACTGATTTCCGTAGATTGAAGAAAACTGAAAAAAAATTAAATTAAACAACAACACCCTGTTATATAAAACGAACCTAGCCCCGCTTGATTAGTGTTAACTGATTTCGTAGAATGAATATTGGAAAACTGAATAATAAACCTACACCCCACCACTGTATAGTTAAAAACGACATTTACGCCTTGATAATGTTTAACTGATTTCGTGAATTGAAAATTGAAAACCTGAAATAATTCAACCAACACACACTGTAATAGTAAAAATCGACCTAGCCCCGCTGATTAGTGTTAACTGATTTCGTGAGAAATCGACCTAGCCCCGCTTCTTATGATATCCGTAAACTCGTTTAATAAATAGCATATGATAAATCATCACTCTTGTAATTTCCTCCATATACGTGGTTTCACTATAATGAACACGTATACGGAATATGACACGTAACACGTTCTTAATTAAATTTAATAAAAGTGGCTATTACTGGAGAAATTGGGCTTATGGCCTTTGTGACCAGTGTAACTCCTGATCAAATAGCACACGCCTGTAGCCTGGTAAGGATCTGGGGCCCGTTTCACTAAACTTAGTACGACTAAAATGTTCGTAAGTGCAAAATTATGATAGTCTGTAAATTTAACATTAACATTATGTTCTTGTAAATGATTATTGGATTTACATTTATTGAGCATAGGCTGCATATGCTCAATAAATGTAAATTCATCAATTGAAATTTACAGACGATCTTAAATTTGCACTTACGAACATTTTAGTCGTAAGAAGTGAAACGGGGCCCTGTATTGTATGTTGGATGCATCACGGCGGGTGCTCCATTGATGGAATGGCGAACAGTGCAGACCCTGATCAGACTGTGCGGATGCACAGGCTGATCTGGATCTACACTGGTCGCAAAAAAACCATAATCCCCATTTCTCCAGCTACAGTCATGAATCAGTTAAGATTTTGAACGCCACATAACTTATACCGTATCTACAGGCCCGTGTATGTGGGGCGTCATGGCAACATGTGAGTTATTGACAGGTTGACAAGTACAACTCCATGTCGACTGACGCTCTCATTCTCGCTACTGGCAAATGTATTAATGTGCAGTATGTGTTTTGATGATACACATAAATAGAGGATCTTACGAAGTTTAGTGAAACGGCCCCCTGGTGTTTTGGATATCCTAACTACATGTAGTTTTATCTACATACAGTTTTCGTTATCTAGATATTATTGTGTTCGCGAATTCAACTCCACCCGCTAGTTTTCGCGAAAACAACCTAGTTGCATTCTAGTCATACCGGCTACACTGGTTGCAAACTTCATAGGTTCTTTTTCCTTGTGGCGATTCGTATATTTTTGAATACTATCTAATGGCAAACTGTATAGACCCTGGTGCGTGTTTTTGCGGCTTAGCAGAGTGATCTGGGGGTAGCATTCAGTTTGGTCATTGCGACCATTATTCACATCACACGTCACGAATACAATTGCACAGAATACCGCGGGCAATATGCTATTAACCTGGCGAAATGTGACAGAAAATAAAGTAAGTCCCATTTCTGCTATCATATATGTATTAGTACTAGCACGCATACCCAGCGCCAAATGCCACGAATAGATAGTAGTACTATCGTGGCATCTGGCGCTGGGTATGCGTACTATTGCTTCGTGGCATTTGGCGCTGGGTAGGCGTATTGTCAACATGTTGCGATGTATAGACACCATTTTGGCGACGTGAATTCTTGCAGCATGAGCACGACAATTGAAAAACTGCAATGTTTATTATTGAAAACACTGGAAATAAATTTAGTCGCACCCTGTTCGCCCGTACCTACAATGCCTACTATCGTAAATCTGATTGACTTGAAACATATACGTATTGGTCATCATACATATTTTCACTCATGTGACACCTGTGCTCAAGGTAAAGTTCAGATGGTTTAGAAATTGCATTAACGTTTTTGTTTATACTTTTGTGTTAAGGTTCGTAACACAAGGGTACGTCCATCAATGTTACTGAATTCTTGTGTTTGCTTATTGGTAATGATAATTACCATTATTGGCATATCGTTGTTGGTAATAAAATCGACATTTGGTGGAATCTCATCAAATACAATTATGATTGCTAAACGTGTATACAATGGTGGCTATCTATGGTATTTAAAGGTACATGCCCACTCAGTAGGCACAACATGTTATTTATAAGAATTAAAGAAGTGTATAATTGTGTCACTATTCCACCAGTTCTAAAAATTAAGTAAATGGAAATGCTTTGATTTAACGACGGAACTGGCTCGATTACCTTGCATGACGGGACCGACTGTTTAAGTCCCCATCCGATAGCACGAAGTTGTCTTGCCCAAGGACACGCCGAATCAGCCATTCGGAGCAGGTCGAGGTGGGAACCGACCCCGGGGTCTCCTGATCCGCTGCCCTACCTACTGACGCTCTACCTACTGAGCTAATCCGGCCACTTAAAACTTACGGTGCACTTACGGACCTGGAGCTTCACTGGTCTTACGCGCAGACATTCCCGTTTATCTGATGAGTCATATATATATTAAGTAATCTGGTAAATAGTCCTTCATTGTCAATACTATACATCGAGGCAATTGTATCTATGCAATCCGTTACCCACAGGTCACACTCACGGTACTACATTGTATGATACAACACTTGAATGTCGATCATTGTGTGAACTGTTATCATGTAATTGACAACTTTGAACGTGAAGTGGCCCTAATTCCGGGACGTCAAGATCATGCCTGTATGAAGCAAATGTGGCGTCGCGAAATTAAGGCCAATTCAGCTTTACCTACACTTAATCATATACATGATCTATACTGCTCAAACTAGGTGCTAATTATTTATTTTATATTGTATATGTACACATACATTTGTTACCTAACATTTGAAAGTGACATATAGGTCCATAGGGCCGGGTGTTTTCGTCAATATTATATTGTACATATTCCCTGTTTCGTTTAACACATGTCACTATAATAAACAAATTACTTACTTACTTACTTACATATATACAGTAATCATTTAGTAATATTTATTTTACTGATAGTGACTCGCGGTGGTATCAGGTTATTTCCATATGCAAATGAGGCATGATATTTTTTAATTATTTATGCTAATTAAATGCGTCACCTGACAAAAATAATGTCGACATATTATAAAGTATGATCATTGCACATCAAAAAATAAATACAGACAATAAATAGTAATGTCCGTTAACATTTTAAGGTAACACAGTTATCTCCCCTGTGTGAACATTTACGTCTGATATAAAATGTATAATAATTCCAATCAATACGTGGGGTAATGGTGAATGAATGTGGTTTTTTTTGGCCAGAAAAAGGTATCAGATGATGTCTCTGATATAAAGGACATGTTGTTTCTACTGAGTCGGCATGTACCTTGTTGAAACACGTGGAACCGACACTAGGGAGTGTTTCATACACCTGACCGAGTTACCAGCCTTTTCAAAATTCTGGGAACATTCTTCTTGGCGAATGGAAAACACCATACCTAAAGCATTTAGCTATCTCGTTTAACCCTTTCACCCCTAAATACCTTACATTCAAATTCCATGCTAATCTTTGGACTATTCCATTAATTGCGAAAGCTGTTGTTGTTGTTGTTGTTATTGTTTATTTTCAAGATCTTGAGAATAATGACAAATACTGCGCATATAGATGAGACGGCTCGTTACGAGTCGGCTGATCTGGATCTACAGTGTTTGCAATTGTTGGCCTCGTGATCTGTAATGTTGATAGGGTCAATGCTCGTGATCTGTAATGTCGATAGGGTTAATGCTCGTGGTCTGTAATGTTGATAGGGTTAATGCTTTTGGTCTGTAATGTTGACAGGATTAATGCTCGTGGTCTGTAATGTTGATAGGATTAATGCTCGTGGTCTGTAATGTTGATAGGGTTAATGCTTGTGGTCTGTAATGTTGATAGGATTAATGCTCGTGGTCTGTAATGTTGATAGGGTTAATGCTCGTGATCTGTAATGTTGATAGTTGATAGGGTTAATGCTCGTGATCTGTAATGTTGATTAGGAATTTAAATGTTCGTCGATCTGTAAATTGTTTGATAGGTCAATGTTCGTGGTCTGTAATGTTGATAGGGAATGAATGTGCGTGGGATCTGCAATATTTTGATAGTGATTTAAAAAATTTTTGACGTGTCTGTAATGTTGATAGGGTTAATGCTCGGGTGATCTTGTATATATTGATTAGTTCAATGCTCGTGGTCTGTAATGTTGATAAGGAGGTTTAAAATGCTCGGTGTCGTAATGTTCGATAGGGTTTTAATTGTTCGTGAATCGTAATGTTGATAGGGTTTAATGCTCGTTGGTCTGTAATGTTGAGTAAGTTAATGCTCGTGGAATTCTGTAATGTTGATAGGGATTAAATGTTCGTGATCAGTAATGTGATAGGTTAATGTTCGTGTCTGTAATGTTATAGGGTTTAATGTTTCGTGATCTGTAAAATGTTGATAGGATTAATGTTCGTGATCTGTAATGTTTTGATAGGGCAATGTCGTGGTCTGTAATGTTGATCAGGGTTAATGCTCGTGATCTGTAATGTGATAGGGAATTAATGTCTGTGATCTGTAGTTTGATAGGGTTATTTTTAATGCTTCGTGGTCTGTAATCGTTGATAGGGTTAATGCTCGTGATCTGTAATGTTGGATAGGATTAATGTCGTGATCAGTAATGTTGATAGGGTTCAATGTCGTGTTCGTAATGTAATGTAAATTGTTGATAGGGTAATGTTCCGTGAATGTTCTGTAATGTTGATAGGTTAATGCTTCGTATCTGTAATGTTGATAGAAAGGGTTAATGCTCGTGATCTGTAATATGATAGGGTTAATGTTCGTGATCTGTAATTGTTGATAGGGTTTAATGTTCGTGATCTGTAATGTTGATAGGGTTAATGTTCGTGACTGAATGTTTGATAGGGTTAATGCTACGTGGTCTGTAATGTTGATATTGTTTAATGCTCGTGATCTGTAATGTTGATAGGGATTAATGTCGTGATCTGTAATGTTGATAGGGATAATGCTTGTGTCTGTAATGTAAGTTATAGTTTTAATGTTCGTGATCTGTAATGTTTATAGGGTTAAATGCTACGTGGTCTGTAATGTTTATAGGGTTAATGCTTCGTGATCTGTAATGTTGATACAGGGTTAAATGCTGTGGTCTGTAATGTTGAAAGGTTAAAGTCGTGATCAGTAATGTGGATAGGGATTAATGTCGAGATCTGTAATGTTGATAGGGTTTCAATGCTTTCGTGGTCGTAATGTTGATAGGGTTAATTGTTCTGTTCGTGATCTGATGTAATGTGATAGGGTAATGCTCGTGGTCTTGGTAAATGGTTTTATAGGTTAATGCTCGTGATATGTAATGTGATAGGTTTATTAAATGCTCGTGGTCTGAAATGTTTTGATAGGGTTAATGCTTCGTGAATCAGTAATGTGATTAGGGTTAATGTCGTGATCTGTAATGTTGATAGGGTGAATGTTCGTGATGTAATGAGGGTTAAAGTTCGTGATCTGTAATGTTGATAGGGTTAAAGCTCGGATCTGTAATGTTGATAGGGATTAATGCTCGTGTTCTGTAAAATGTTGATAGCATTATGCTCGTGATCTGAAATGTTGATAGGGTCAATGCTGTTGTCTGTAATGTGATAGGGTTAATGTTCGGATCTGTTAAGTTTGATAGGGTTTAAATGCTCGAGGTCTGTAAATATTGATATGGTTTAATGCTCCGATAAGTTTGATCATTTAATTTCGTGATCATTAATGTCGTGATCTGTACTTGTTGATAGGTCAATGCAATGTGGTCTGTAATGTTGATAGGGTTAATGTTCGTGATCTGTAATGTTTGAGGGAAGGAGAAATAAAGGGTTAATGCTCGTATCTGTAATGTTTGATCAGTGATTAATGTATCTTGATTCTGTCCTGTTGAAAGTCAATTTTTCGTGGACTGTAATTTTGATAGTGGTTAATGTTCGTGCTCTGTAATGTATTGATAAGTGTTTAATGTTCGTGATCTGTCATGTTGATATGGTTTAATGCTCGTGGTCCTTGTAATGTTGATAGGGTAAATGCTCGTGAGCTGTAATGTCGATAGTATTAATGTTCGTATCTGCAATGTTTGATAGGGTCCAATGTACGTGGTATGTAATCTTTATAGGGTTAATGTTCGAGATCTGTAATGTTTGATAGGGTTAATGCTCGTGGTCCTGTAATGTTGAAGAGTTAATGCTCGTGATCTGTTAATATTGGAAAGGACAATGCTCGTGGTCTGTAATGTTATGGATAGGGTTAATGTACGTGATCTGTAATGATGATAGGGTTTAATGTTCGTGATCTGTAATGTTGATCCGTGTTAATGCTCGTGGTCTTTAATGTATGATAGGGTTAATGCTCGTGATCTGAAATGTCGATAGGATTATATTCGTGATCTGTATAATGTAGATAGGGTCAATGATCGTGGTCTGTAATGTTGATTAGGGTTAATGTTCGTGATCACAATGTTGATAAGGGTTAATGCTCAGTGGCTGTAAGTAGATGGGTTAATCTCGTGACTGTAATATTGATAGGTTCAATTGCTCCGTGTTCTGTAATGTTGAGTATGATAAATGCTCGTGGGTCTGTAATGTTGATAGGGTTAATGCTCGTGATCTTATTTTGATAGGGTTTATTGCACGTGGTGCCTGTAATGTTGATAGGGTTAATGCTCGTGAACTGTAATGATGAATAGGATTAATGTTCTGATCTGTAATGTTTGATAGAAAGGGTCAATGTTCGTGGTCTTTAATGTTGAAATAGGGTTAATTGTTCGTGATCTTTAATGGGTTGATAGGGTTAATGTTCGAGATCTGTAATGTTGATTAAGGTTAAAGCTCGTGGTCTGTAATGTTGTATAGGTTAATGCTCGTGATCTGTAATGTCTTGATAGGAAATAATGATCGTGATCTGTTAATGTTGATAGGGTTGGTTTGGGTTAATTGCTCGTGGATCTGGAATGTTGTTTGGATTAAGGGTTGGGAATGCTCGTGATCTGTAATGTTCGATTAGGTGGGGTTCAATGTTCGTGGGATTTGTGCAAATTTGTTGAACTTAGGGTCAATTTTGTTCGTGGTAATGTTAATGTTGATAGGGTTAATGTTTCGTGTCTGTAATGTTGGAATAGGGTTAATGCTCGTGGTCTGTTAAATGTGATAAGGGAGTTAATGGCTCGTGATTCTGTAATATTGATAGGGTTCAATTGCTCGTGGTCTGTAATGTTGTGGAGGTTAAATGCTTCGTGGATCTGTAATGTTGATAGGGTTAATGTTCGTGATCTGTAATGTTGATAGGGTTAATGCTCGTGGTCTGTAATGTTGATAGGGTTAATGCTCGTGATCTGTAATGTTCGATAGGATTAATGTTCGTGATCTGTAATGTTTGCTAGGGGTCAATGTTCGTGGTCTGTAATGTTGATAGGGTTTAATGTTCGTGATCTCGTTAATGTTGATAGGGTTACATGTTCGTGGATCTGTAAATGTTGATATAGGGTTAATGCTCGTGGATCTGTAAACATGTTTAGATAGGGCATTAATGCTTCGTGATCTGTTAATGTTGATAGGGTCAATGATTGTGGTCTTGTAATGGTTGATTAAGGGTTAATGTTCGTGATCTGTAATGTTGATAGGGTTCAATGTTCGTGGTCTGTTAATGTTGATAGGGTTAATGTTTGTGCGTAGATCTGTAATTGGTTGATAGGGTTCAATGCTTCGTGGGTCTGTTAATGTTGTAGGGTTAATGTTCGTGTCTGTTATGTTGAATAGGGTTAATGCTCGTGGATCTGTAATGTTGATTAGGGTTAATGTTCGTGATCTGTAAGTTGATAGGGTTAATGCTCCGTGGTCTGTAATGTTTTGATTAGGGTTAATGTTCGTGATCCTGTAATGTTGATAGGGTTAATGCTCGTGGATCTGTAATGGTTGATTAGGGTTAATTGCTCGTGGATTGTGTAATGTTGAATAGGGGTTTAAATGCCTCGTGGTCTGTAATGTTCGATAGGGTTAATGCTGTTGGTTCTGTTTAATTTCGATAGATTAATGTTCGTGTCTGCCAATGATTGATTAGGGTCAATGTTCGTGGTATGTAATTGTTCGATTAGGGTTAATGTTCGTGATCTGTATGGTTGATAGGGAGGTTAAATGCCTCGTGGTCTGGTAATGTTGATATAGTTAATGCTCGTGATCTGTAATGTTGATAGCATTAATGTTCGTGATCTGTAATGTTGATAGGGTCAATGCTTGTGGTCTGTAATGTTGATAGGGTTAATGTTCGTGGATCTGTTAATGTTGATTAGGGTTAATGCTCGTGGTCTGTTAATGTTGATTATGGGTTAAATGCTTCGTGATCTTTTAATGTTGATAGCATTAATGTGTGAATCTGTTATGTTGATTAGGGTCAATGCTTGTGGTCTGTAATGTTGATAGGGTTAATGTTCGTGATCTGTAATGTTGATAGGGTTAATGCTCGTGGTCTGTAATGTTGATAGGGTTAATGTTCGTGATCTGTAATGTTGATAGGGTTAATGCTCGTGGTCTGTAATGTTGATAGGGCATTAATGTTCGTGATCCTGTAATGTTGATAGGGTGTAATGCTTCGTGGGTCTGTAATTTGGTTGATAGGGTTAATGCTTCGGTGATCTGTAATGTTGATAGGGTTTAATGCTCGTGGTTGGTAATATAGGATATGGTTAATGCTCGTGAATCTTTAATGTTGATTAGGGCATTAATGTTCGTGATCTGTAATGTTGATTAGTTGTCATGTTGTGGTCTGTAATGGTTGATTAGGGTTAATGTTTTATTCGTGATCTTGTAATGTTGGCTAGGGTAATGACTCGTGGTTTCTGTAATGGTTGATAGGGTTAATGTTCGTGATTCTGGGTAATGTTGATAGGTTAATGCTCGTGGTCTGTAATGTTGATAGCATTAATGTTCGTGATCTGTAATGTTGATAGGGTCAATGCTTGTGGTCTGTAATGTTGATAGGGTTAATGTTCGTGATCTGTAATATTGATCTGGTTTAATGGCTCGTGATCTTTCATGTTGATTAAGCATTAAAGGTTCGTGATCTGCTAATGGTTTGATAGGGTCAATGCTTTGGTCTTGTTAATGTTGATAGGGTTAATGTTCGTGATCTGTAATGTTGATAGGGTTAATGTTCGTGATCTGTAATGTTGATAGGGTTAATGCTCGTGGTCTGTAATATTGATATGGTTAATGCTCGTGATCTTTAATGTTGATAGCATTAATGTTCGTGATCTGTAATGTTGATAGGTTCAAATTGGTTTTGGGTTGGTTCTGTAAATGTTGATGGAAGGCGTTAATTTTCGTGATCTGTAATGTTGATAGGGTTAATGCTCGTGGTCTGTAATGTTGATAGGGTTAATGTTCGTGATCTGTAATGTTGATAGGGTTAATGCTCGTGGTCTGTAATATTGATATGGTTAATGCTCGTGATCTTTAATGTTGATAGCATTAATGTTCGTGATCTGTAATGTTGATAGGGTCAATGCTTGTGGTCTGTAATGTTGATAGGGTTAATTTTCGTGATCTGTAATGTTGATAGGGTTAATGCTCGTGGTCTGTAATGTTGATAGGGTTAATGTTCGTGGAATTTTGTTTGGTTAATGTTGATTAAGGGTTAATGCTTCGTTGGTGTTGTAATGGTTGATAGGGCATTAATGTTCTGATCTGTAATGTTGATTGGGTTAATGCTTGTGGGTCTGTAATGTTGATAGGGGTTAATGTTCGTGATCTGTAATGTTTGATAAGGGTTAAGTCGTGGTCTGTAATGTTAATAAGGGTTAATGTTCGTTGATCTGTAATGTTGATATGGTTGTGGGCTCGTGATCTGTTAATGTTGAAAAGGGTTAATGCTCTGGTCTGTTAATGGTTGATTGGGTTAATGTTCGTGATCCTGGTAATGTGATAAGGGTTAATGCTCGGGGTGGAATCTTAATGTTGTAGGGTTTAATTGTTTGTGGGAACCTTGTAATGTTGATAGGGTTAATGTTCGTGGTTCTTAATGTTGATAGGGTTAATGCGGGCGTGGTTCTTGTAATGTTTGATTAGGGTTAATGCTCGTGATCTGTAATGTTGAAAGGGTCAATTGTCGTTGGTCGTAATTTAATAGGGTTAATGGTTCGTGATCTGTAATGTTGATAGGGTTAAGCTTCGTGGTCTGTAATGTTGAAAGGTTAATGTTCGTGGTCCTGTTTATGTTGATAGGGTTAATGTTCGTGGTCTGTTAATGTTGATTAAGAAGTTAATGGGCTCGTGATCTGTAATGTTGAAAGGGGGTCAATGCTCGTGGTCTGGTAATGTTAATAGGGTTAATGTTGTTGATTCTGTAATGTTGATGGGTTAATGCTCGTGATCTGTAATGTTGAAATAGGTTAATGCTCGTGGTCTGTAATGTTGTAGGGTTAATGTTCGTGGTTCTGTAATGTTGATTAGGGTTAATGTTCGTGATCTGTAATGTTGAAATAAGGGTTCTGCTGGTTGTATCTGTAATGTTGATAGGGTTAATTGCTTGTGATCTGTAAATGTTGATAGGGTTAATGGGCTCGTGGTCTGTAATGTTGGATAGGGTTAATGTTCGTGATTCTGTAATGTTGATTGGGTTAATTGTTCGTGGTTCTGTAATGTTGATTGGGTTAATTGCTCGTGATCTGTTAATGTTGATTGGGATTAATGTTCGTGATCTGTAATGTTGATAGGGTTAATGTTCGTGGTCTGTAATGTTGATAGGGTTAATGTTCGTGATCTGTAATGTTGATAGGGTTAATGTTCGTGGTCTGTAATGTTGGGGAAAAAATTTTTAGGGTTAATGCTCGTGATCTGTAATGTCGATAGGATTAATGTTCGTGATCTGCAATGTTGATAGGGTCAATGTTCGTGGTATGTAATGTTGATAGGGTTAATGTTCGTGATCTGTAATGTTGATAGGGTTAATGCTCGTGGTCTGTAATGTTGATAGGGTTAATGCTCGTGGATTCTGAATGTTGATAGGGATTAATGTTCGTGCTCTGAATGTTGATAGGGTCAATGTTGTGGTCTGTAATGTGATGGGTTTAATGTTGTGATCTGTAATGTTGATAGGGTTAATGGTCGTGGTCTGTAATGTTTGATAGGGTTAATTTCGGTGCGTGATTCTTGTATGTTGATAGGGTAATGCTTGGGTCATGTTAATGGTTCGTAGGGGTTTATGTGTCTGTAAGTTTGATAGGGGTTAATGCTCGTGGTCTGTATGTTGATAGGGTTAAATGTTCGTGTTGTAATGTTGATAGGGTTAATGCTCGTGGTAGTAATGTTGTTAGGGTTACTGTTCGTGGACCTGTAATGTTGATAGGGTTAATGCTCGTGGTCTGTAATGTTGAAAGGGTTAATGTCGTGATATGTAATGTTTGATAGGGTTAATGGCTCGTGGGTCTGTTATGTTGATGGGTTTATGCAGGATCTGAAATGTCTTGGATTTAATGTTCGGGATCTGCTATTGTTGATGGGTCAAATGTTCGTGGTAATGTTAAGTTGATAGGGTTAATGTTCGTGATCTGTAATGTGTTGGGTTAATTGTTCGTGGTGTAAGTTGATAGAGTTATGCCTGTGATCTTGTTAAAGTTGATTGCTTTTAATGTCGTGCTTGTAATGTTGTTAGGGTCAATGCTTGTGGTCTGTAATGTTGATAATGTTCGTGATCTTGTAATGTTGTTAGGGTTTAATGCTCGTGGTGTAATAATTGATATGGTTAATGCTCGTGTTTTTAATGTTGATAGCCATTAATTTGTTGTGATTCTGTATTGTTGATAGGGTTCAAGCTTGTGGTCTGTAATGTTGATAGGGTTTTTAATGTTCGTGGATTCTATGTTGATTAGTAATTGCTGTGATCTGTAATGTTGATAGGGTTAATGTTGTGATCTGTAATTGTTGATGGGTTAATTGCTCGTGGTCTGTAATGTTGATAGATTAATGTTCGTGATAATGTTAATGTTGATAGGGTTCAATGCTGTGGTCTATGTTGATAGGGTTAATGTTCGTGCTGTTAATGTTGATAGGGTTAAATGCTCGTGGGTTCTGTATAGATATGGTTTAATTGCTCGTGATCTTTAATGTGATAGATTTTAATGTTCGTGATCTGTAATGGTTGATTAGGGTCAATGCTTGTGGTCTTGTAATGTTGATAGGGTTTAATTGTTCGTGATCTGTAATGTTGATAGGGTTAATTGTCGTGGTCTGTAATGTTGGATAGGGGTTAATGTTTCGTGATCTGTAATGTTGATAGGGTTTTAATGCTGGGTTCTGTAATGTTGGATAGCATTAATGTTTTCGTGGATCTGTAATGTTGATAGGGTCAATGCTTGTGGTCTGTAATGTTTGAAAGGGTTAAGGTTCGTGATTTTTTTATTTGATTAGGTTAATGGCTCGTGATCTTTAAATGTTGATAGCATTAATGTTCGTGATCTGTAATGTTGATAGGGTCAATGCTTGTGGTCTGTAATGTTGATAGGGGTTAATGTTCGTGATCTGGTAATGTTGTAGGGTTAATTGTGTGATTGAATGTTGATAGGGTTAATGTCGTGGTCGTAATATTGAATTAATGGTTAATCTCGTGATCTTTAATGTTGATTGAATTAAGGTTCGTGATCTTGTAATGTTGATAGGGTCAATGCTTTGTGGTCTGTAATGTTGATAGGGTTAAATTTTGTGATTGTTAATGTTTGGATAGGGTTAATGCTCGTGGTCTTGTTAATGTTGATTAGGGTTAATGTTCGTGATCTGTAAAGTTGTTTAGGGTTTAATGCTCGTGGTCTGTAATATTGTTATGGAAATGCTCGTGATCTTTAATGTTGATTGCATTAATGTTCGTGGTTGTAATGTTGGATAGGGTCAATTGCTTGTGGTCTGGATTGTTGATAGGGTTTAATTTTTCGTGATTCTGTTAATGTTGATAGGGTTAATGTGTGGTTAGGTAATGTTTAATAGGGTTTAATTGTTCGTGATCTTGTTAATTGTTGATAGGGGTTAATGCTCGTGGTCTGTAATGTTGATAGCATTAATGGTTTGGTATGTAATGTTGATGGGTCAATGTTGGTGGTCTGTTAATGTTTGTAGGGTTAATGTTTCGTGATCTGTAATGGTTGATAGGGTTAATGTCGTTGGTTGTAATTTAATAAGGGTTAATGTTCGTGATCTGGTAATGGTTGATAGGGTTAAGTGTTGATTGTAATTGTTTGTAAAAGGGTCAATCTCTTGGTCTTGTAATGTTGTTAGGGTTAATGTTTGATCTGTAATGTTGATAGGGTAATGCCTTCGTTGGTCTGTAATGTTGATTAGGGTTAATGTTCGTGATGTAAGGTTGATTGGGTTTTAATGATCGGTGGTTCTTGTTAATGTTGATAGGGTTAATGTCGTGGTCTGTTAAGGTTGGTAGGGTTAATGCTGTGATCTTGTAATGTTGATATTGTCTGGCTTGTGGTTAATGGGTTAATTGTTTAATAAGGGTTGAATTGGGTTCGTGATTTCAATGTAATGTTGATAGGGTTAATGATTGTTGATTGGGTTAATGTTTGAAAGGGTTCAATGCTCCGTGGTCTGTAATTGTTGGGAATTGGTTTGTTAATCGTTCGTGGATCTGTAATGTTTTGATGGGTTAATTGCTCGTGATTGTAATGTTGAAAGGGTCAATGCTCGTGGTTGTAATGTTGATAGGGGTTAAGTTGTGATCTGTTAATGTTGTAATAGGGTTAAATGTTCCGTGGAATCTCTGTAATGTTGGTAGGGTTTAATGTTGTGATCTGTAATTGTTTGAAAGGGTCTGCCTAAGTTGGTCTGTAATGTTGATAGGGTTTAATGTCGTGATCTGTAATTGTTGATAGGGGTTTAATGCCTCGTGATCTGTAAGGTTGATAGGTTAACTGCTCGTGGTTCTGTTAATGTTGGATTTGGGGTTAAAGTTCGGATTCTGTATTTTTTATAGGGTTAATAGTTCCGTGGATTGTTATTGGTTGATTGAAGGGTTATTGGGCTGTTGTCTTTATGTTGATAGGGAATAATGTCGTGATCTGTTGGTGTGGATAGGGTTAATTGCTCGGTGATTCAAGGTTAATGTTCGCAATAGGGTTAGAATGATATTGTTCGGGATCTGTAATGTTCGATAGGAATAATGGGTTCGTGATCAAGCCAATTGTTGATTGGGTTAATGTTTTCGTGGTTGTACTGTTGGGTTTAAGGTTAATGGGTTTTTGATTGTAATGTTGATAGGGTTAATGCTGTTGATTGGTTTAATGTTGATAAGCATTAATGTTCGTGATCTGTAATGTTTGATAGGGTCAATGCTTGTGGTTTGTAATGTTGTAGGGTTAATGTTCGTGATCTGTAATGTTGATAGGGTTTAATTGCTGTGGTTCTGGTTTATTGGGAATTATGTAATGTTGTGGGAATCTTTCAATGTTGATAGCATTAATGTTTGTTCTTGTAATTGATAGGGTCAATGTTGTGGTCTGTCAATGTTGATAGGGTTAATGTTCGAGATCTGTATTGTTGATAGGTTAAATGCTCGTGATCTGTAATGCTTGATTGGGTTATGTTCGTGATCTGGAATGTTGATAGGGTAATGCTCGTGGTCTGTAATGTTGATTGCATTAATGTTTCGTGATCTGTAAATGTTGTTAGGGGTCAATGCTTGTGGGTCTGTTAATGTGATAGGGTTACTGTTCGTGATCTGTAATGGTTGATAGGGTTAATGCTCGTGGTCTGTAATGTTGATAGGGTTATGTTTCGTGAACCTGTTAATGTTGTTAGGGTTAATGCTCGTGGTCTGTAATGTTGTTTGGGTTAATGCTTCTTGATCTTGTATCGGGTTGAATAGGGTTTAATGTCGTGGTCTGTATGTTGATAGGGTTAATGGCTCGTGAATCTGTTATTGTCGTTAGGATTAATGGGTTCGTGAAAAATCTGCAATGTTGATAGGGTCAATGTTTCGGTGGTATGTAATGTTGATGGGTTAATGTTCGTGATCTGTAATTGGTTGATTAGGGTTAATGCTTCGTGTCTGTAATTGGTTGTAGAGGTTAATGCTCGTGATCTGTAATGTTGATTAGAATTAATGTTCGTGATTCTGTAATGTTGATAGGTCAATGCTTGTGGTCTGTAATGTTGATAGGGTTTAATGTCGTGATTCTGTAATGTTGATTAGGGTTAATGCTCGTGGTCTGTAATATTGATATGGTTAATGCTTCGTGGAATCTTTATGTTGTTCAAGCATTAATGTTCGTGATCTGTAATGGGTTGAATAGGGTCAAATGCTTGTGGTCTGTAATGTTTGAATAGGGTTAAGTTCGTGATTCTGTAATGTTGATAGGTTAATGCTCGTGGATCTGTATGTTGATAAGGGTTAATGGGTTCGTGAATCTGTAAATGTTGATAGGGATAATGTCTTGGTTCTGTAATTGTTGATAGCATAATGTTCGTGATCTGTAATGTTGATTAGGGTCAATGCTTGTGGTCTGTAATTGTTGATAGGGTTAATGTCGTGATCTGTTAATGTTGTTCAGGGTTAATGCTCGTGGTCTGTTTTAATATAGATTATGGTAAGCTTCGGGAGATTCTTTAATGGTTGTTAGCTTTAATGTTTCGTGATCTGTAATGTTGATAGGGGTTCAATGCCTTGTGGTCTGTCATGGTTGATAGGGTTATTGTTCGTGATCTGTAATGGTTGATTGGGTTAATGGGATTCGTGCGTCTGTAATGTTGATAGGGGTTAATGTTCGTGATTGTAATGTTGATGGTTAATGCCTCGTGGTCTGTAATGTTGATAGGCATTAATGTTCGTTATCTGTAATGGTTTGATAGGCGTCATATGATTGTGGTCTGTAATGTTGATACGGGGTTAATGTTCGTGATCTGTTATTATTGATTATGGTTTATTGCTCGGATCTTGAATGTTGATTTAGGGCATTATATGTTCGTGATCTGTAATGTTGATAGGGTCAATGCTTGTGGTCTGTAATGTTGATAGGGTTAATGTTCGTGATCTGTAATGTTGATAGGGTTAATGTTCGTGATCTGTAATGTTGATAGGGTTAATGCTCGTGGTCTGTTATTTTTGATATGGTTAATGCTCGTGTGGGTGGGTGGTTTGTTCTTTAATGGTTGTAGCATTAATGTTCGTGAGCTGTATGTTGATAGGCGTCAATGCTTGTGGTCTGTATGTTGATAGGTCGTTATTTTCGTGATCTGTATGTTGATTACGGGTTCATGCTCGTGGTATGTATTGTTGAATAGGGTTATGTTCGTGATCTGTAATGTTGATAGGGTTGAATGCACGTGGTCTGTAATATTGATATGGTTAATGCTCGTGATCTTTAATGTTGATAGCATTAATGTTCGTGATCTGTAATGTTGATAGGGTCAATGCTTGTGGTCTGTAATGTTGATAGGGTTAATGTTCGTGATCTGTAATGTTGATAGGGTTAATGCTCGTGGTCTGTAATGTTGATAGGGTTAATGTTCGTGATCTGTAATGTTGATAGGGTTAATGCTCGTGGTCTGTAATGTTAATAGGGTTAATGTTCGTGATCTGTAATGTTGATAGGGTTTACTGCACGTGATCTGTTTGGTTGAAAGGGTTCAATTGCTCGTGGTCTGAATGTTGATAGGGTTAATGTTCGTGATCTGTAATGTTGATAGGGTTAATGCTCGTGATCTGTAATGTTGAAAGGGTCAATGCTCGTGGTCTGTAATGTTGATAGGGTTAATGTTCGTGATCTGTAATGTTGATAGGGTTAATGTCGTGATCTGTAATGTTGATAGGGTTAATGCTCGTGATCTGTAATGTTGAAAGGGTCAATGCTCGTGGTCTGTAATGTTGATAGGGTTAATGTTCGTGATCTGTAATGTTGATAGGGTTAATAGCTCGTGATCTGTATGTTGTTAGGGTTAAATGACTGTGGTCTGTAAATGTTGATAGGTGTTTAATGTTCGTGTTCTGTAATGTTGATAGGGTTAATGTTCGTGATCTGTAATGTTGATAGGGTTAATGTCGTGATCTGTAATGTTGATAGGGTTAATGCTCGTGATCTGTAATGTTGATAGGGTTAATGCTCGTGATCTGTAATGTTGATAGGGTTAATGCTCGTGATCTGTAATGTTGATAGGGTTAATGCTCGTGGTCTGTAATGTTGATAGGGTTAATGTTCGTGATATGTAATGTTGATAGGGTTAATGCTCGTGATCTGTAATGTTGATAGGGTTAATGATCGTGATCTGTAATGTTGATAGGGTTAATGGGTGATCTGTAAGTTGATAGGATTAATGTCGTGATCTTTTAATGTTGATAGGGTTCAATTGCTTGTGGTCTGTAATGTTGATAGGGTTAATGTTCGTTGATCTGTAATGATGATTGGGTTAATGCTCGTTGGTTCGGTAATGTTGATAGGGTTAATGTTCGTGATCTGTAATGTTGATAGGGTTAATGCTCGTGGTCTGTAATGTTGATAGGGTTAATGTTCGTGATCTGTAATGTTGATAGGGTTAATGCTCGTGGTCTGTAATGTTGATAGGGTTAATGCTCGTGATCTGTATGTTGATTGGGTTAATGATCGTGATTGTAATGTTGATTAAGGGTGAATGCTGTAAGCTCTGTTAAGTTGGAGGGTATGGCTCGTGGTCTGTTAATGTTAATAGGGTAATTGTTCGTGATCTGTAATGTTGTTAGGGTTAATGCTCGTGCCTGGTAATGTTAAGATAGGGTTAATGTTCGTTGACTGTAAATTTGCTAGGGTTAATGATCGTGTCTGATGTGTAGGGTAATGGGTCGTGGTCTGTAATGTTATAGGGTTAAATTTCGTGACCTGTAATGTTTGTTAGGGTTCAATGTCGTGGTCTTGTAATGTTATGGGTGAATGTCGATTGTAATGTTGATAGGGTTAATTGCGTGATCTGTAATGTTTGAGGGTCATGCATCGTGGAGTAATGTATGAATAGGGTTAAAGTTTCGTGATCTGTAATTTTGATAGGGTTAATGCTCGTGATCTGTAATGTTGAAAGGGTAAAGTTCGTTGGTTCTGTAATGTTGATAGGGTTAATGCTCGTGATCTGTAATGTTGATAGGGTTAATGTTCGTGATCTGTAATGTTGATAGGGTTAATGCTCGTGATCTGTAATGTAATGAAAGGGTATGTTGTTGGGTCCGTAATGTTGAAATTAAGGGAATGTTCGTGGATCTGTAATGTTGATCAATGCTCGTGGATCTGAATGTGATAGGGTTAAATGTTGGTTGTAATGTTGGATAGGGTTAATGTGTGATCTGAAATGTTGATGGGTTAATTTTCGTGGTCTGTAAAGTTGATAGTTATGCTTTGATTGTAAGTTGTTAGGGTTAATGCTTCGTGATCTGTAATGTTGATAGGGTTAATGCTGTTGATCTGTAATGTTTATAGGGTTAATGCTGGGTGTTGTAATGTTGATGGGTTTAATGCTCGTGGCTGTAAGTTTGATAGGGGTTTAATGCCGTGATAATGTAAATTGTTTGGAATAAGGGTTAATGTTCGTGATAAGTAAATGTTTGATTAGGGTTAAAGTCGTGATCTGTAATGTTGATAGGGTTAAAGCGTGACGGTAATGTTGATAGGGAAATTATAATGTTTGGTTGTTCGGTAATGT
Organism: Conchocele bisecta; assembly: GCA_029237695.1. Taxonomy (NCBI): domain Eukaryota; kingdom Metazoa; phylum Mollusca; class Bivalvia; order Lucinida; family Thyasiridae; genus Conchocele; species Conchocele bisecta. Next base: position 136,299,314 of record CM055265.1, read on the forward strand.
TGATAGGGTAATGCTTGTGGTTCTGTTAATGTTGATAGGGTTAATGTTTCGTGGAACTGTAATGGATAGGGAAAAGGCTGTGGTCTGTAATGTTGATAGGGTTAATGGGTGATCTGTTAAATGTTGATAGGGTTAATGCTGTTGGCTGTAAAGTTTTGATAGGGTTAAATGTTCGTGATCTGTAATGTTGTGGGTTAATGGCCTCCGTGGGTCTGTAATGTTGATAGGGTTAATGCTCGTGATCTGTAATGTTGATAGGGTTAATGCTCGTGGTCTGTAATGTTGATAGGTTTAATGCTCGTGGTATGTAATGTTGATAGGGTTAATCCTTAGACTGCTACTCACAACAATTGTCGTCTGCTGTTGCTTTTACATATTGCCTTATTTTTCAATACAAAATGGTTTGACAGCACTTCAGAATCATTTCCAATGGAAATTATTCTGAAATGCTATCAAAGCATGTTGCAAATTATTATAAAGTGCTGTCAAAACATGTTTTTGATGATACAAATGAAAGTAGAAAATAAACAACATACGACAAAAATAATAAGATAGCGGTCTAAGGTTTAATGCACATGTTCTTGTTTGGATTTGAGAACGCGTTCTCAAAGAGCAAATTGTACACTCTCGAAAGACAGCTTTTTTTTAATTAACATATAATCCCTGTTCTGGATAAATGTATGTATATTGCACTGACTAACCCAGGCTAATATGGCATGGTATTAGCCATATATATCTAACTGCGGTACAAACTTCATCTAATCTGGGTTTACATTATTCACCAGTCAGTCTGTGAAACTTGGAAACTGAATATATTCTTTATGCATAGAAGTCTCGCGTGTCTGATCAGCGTCTGCCATGTTCGCCATTCAGTCAATGCAGTACCGGGCACGCTTCTAACAGTGTAAACATTTATTAGATAATAGGAGAGCACTAGCTGTTCGGCAGGCAGAGTTGCTATAAAAGGCATGAAAATCACTGTCATAATTCAAGAACCAATAAAACTACATGTATTATTAGGTAACAATGGGCAATCGCGACGTAATAAAACAGGTTATTAACATCATATAATACTCTTGTGTAATAAATTAAAATAATAATAAGGCCACTACAGATCAGTTCGTGATCAGCGCAGTTTTATATATGATACAGCGCTTATGCAATATATATAAAGCAATATATAGAATTCTAACATTTGCATTGATAAAGTATGTTAATTGTTAAACTCGTTCACTAATTACATAAACTTGGCATACATGTCTCTTCGTTGCTTATGAAATCAGTAAACTCGTTTAATGCATATCATATTAAATCTCCACTCATGTATGATCGATCCTCTATACGTGGCTGTGACTGGAGAAATGGAGTTTATGGGTTTTGCGACCAGTGAAGATCCAGATCAGCCTGTGCAGCTGCACAGGCTGATCAGGATCTCCACTGTTCGCCATTCCATCAATGAAACACCCGCCATGCTTTCAACAAGCACTAGTACGCTGTCATGTTAGGGTAATGTTACAATCTCGCGTTTTCTCGGCCTATACACGAGATCGCCAGATCGCGAAAATGAGATGCGAGCTCGCGAAGCGAAAACGCGAGATCGTGAGGCGAACATGAGAGCTTCTATTATATTCAAACTCGCGTGTTCGCCTAATGTTTTCGCGACCTCGCCTCGCCTTTTCGCTTCGCAAACGCGTGTATATGTCGAGATCGCGAAAACGCAAGATTGTAACAAGGCCGCAACAGCGCACCGTACAATATACATGTATACTTCCAGCACAAAAATATTTACACAATTCCCTAACATTTGATTGGTCCATAGCAAGTTTCTGTCAAAAATATATATCCCAGTAAACTCCCATGCCGAACTACTTTCCGTAACCGTCAGGCGCAGTTAAAATAATTATTAACAAAAACGGAAAATAAACACATTTTCTTAATTAATTTATTTAAAATGCTGGAATTATAAGGAATGAATGGCATTTTTGTTGAATTTATCGGGGATATAAACTTGGAAAAGTCGCGGGAATACTGGACGAGGCCTTCCGGCCTTCGTCCAGTATTCCCGCGACTTTTCCAAGTTTATACCCCGATAAATTCCGGCCTCGTCCAGTATTCCCGCGACTTTTCCAAGTTTATACCCCGATAAATTCCACAAAAAGGCCATTAATTCCTATAATATCGTTATCAGGCTACATGCATGAGCTATTCGATCGTGAGTTACACTGGTCGCAAATCACATAACGCCACATCATATCTTCAGTCACAGCCACATATAATGGAGTGCCGAAACATCAGAGTTTCACATCAACCATGTCGTCAATGTCCGTTATATCCGTTACTCCATACATGCTGTTGGACTTTGTTTCTCCATTTAACTGGAAAGCCTCGTTCACATGGATTTCTGTCGATTTGTTCTTCGCACTGAAAGATAACGACGTCATGGAATTGAGTTAAAGTGCTTGCTTTTAGTACAGTGTATGCATATTGAAAATCGCTTTTTGGATTTACACGTACAGTTTGACGCAAATATCATTTGGTCGCAAATAACAGACAACCAATTGTGTCAATGCCAGCGTTTGTTTTGTTTGCTAATACATGTATTTCGAGAGTGATTTCTCAGCATAGATACTCCCATACCATCCTTTGCTGGTGGTGCAAAAGTATTTGAAATGCTACATGTCCACAACGACTCGCAACCGATTGCAAATATACACATTGTATCATAGCAATGAATATTAAACTTCTGAACACGTTCTGTAAATATGTACAGGAAAGTCATGCAGTTTGATTGGTCTAGACTACGCTGTGCCAAACTGCATGCTTTTAACCCGTTCAACCATTTTCACTGATGGCTCAAAGGACGGGGAGCGGGTACTTGCTGCTGCAGCTGTCCCCGATGTGAATCTTCAATCAAGACTCCCAGATAAAGATTCATTATTTTCTGCGGAATTGAGGGCAATTTTACTTACTTTTCATTTTGCGGAAATATCTTGGAGAAAGCAATTCAGTGCTATTATTTTCCGATGCATTATCTTCACTACAAGCTTTGTACAACATGAAGTTTGAACATCCACTTATCCTCCAAATCATTGAGCTACACTATCTTTTACGTCCGTCTAGCAAGGTTTTGTTGGCTCCGCTGTCATACTGGTATCACGGGCAATAACAGGGCAGATTGTGCTGCCAATGCCGCCCTGGAGCTATCGAATTCTAATTTTCCTGTTTGCTATCATGATTTTAAATCATCCATCAACTCATTCATATTTGATGCAATGCAGACCCGATTGGATCTGCTCACAGGTAATAGACTTCATGCTGTGAAACAGACTCTGGGCTACAGACATTGTTTTATAAATGGATTAGTCTGAAAATCATTTTGTGATGATCGGATTGGTCGGAAAATTAACATATCAAATTCCATTCTAGATATTTAGGATTGAAAGGGTTGAACACGAGTATATTCTCAGAAAGATGTATCGTGTTACAGACTCACTGTGCAAAGTTCTTCCCGTCTTCTATTGTTTCTGGCAACTGTTTGCCGAGGGTCTCGGGCAGAGCGAGCGACATAACGCCCGCCACAACACAGAACCCGCCGAACACAACCATGGGTAGGGCCCGCCCGAAGTCTCCAGATACGACTTTATTCTGAAACAGTATTATTATCGGAACAGAATTCCAAAATTCCAAGACTACTACTGTATGCTGAAATAAATACGCAACGTATTGGTATTTAACATAATTCCAAACGCGACTTGTTAGTAGCGGAACAGAATTGCAAAGTCACCAGATACTACTTTATTCAGAAAACAGTACATGACTTATTGGTACCGGAACAGAATGTCAAAATGTCTTACGCGTTATTATAAACCTTTCTGGCCATATGTACTCAGAATCGTATTTTGAGCAATGGAGTACGTTGACGACGTAATTGGCGTTAACGTCGAACATTTATATGTTATTTGATTCGTATGTGGATATATTATATGCACGAGTTCCGCGAATTTAGGAGCGCAATATTGTTGCGCTGCGAAACAAATGGCATATTTCCACATACAAATCAAATAACATTTGTATTATATACGTACATCATTCGCAATGTTTATGCCCTTCAAAAAATATACAAACTGTAAATAAAATTAACAAATTAGTGGCGATTTAGAAGGAACTATTTTGCGAGACGAAGCGTAGTTACAGTACTGACCATTGTGTTTCAATGGGAAACGAAAGTACGTATATAATAATACGCAAATATTGCACGCTGCAAAATAAAATAAATGTGACTAATATGAGTAACTGACATACATGTAGTTTTATAATCGCAGTCCCTGGTTTTTGAATGACAAGTTCGACATTCATTCATTAATAATCTCTTATACAGGAGCACGTACGAGATCAGCTATGTAGGGGGCGACCATTCCGCCGACCCTGGCGCAGCACGAACTGGCGCCCATACCGGCGTTGCGCACTATGGTCGGGAACAGCTCGGCGGAGAATATGTAGATAACCGCGAAGGCGGCCGCCGCGCCCAGCTTACCCAGCATCGCCAGAGTGACGGTGAGAGCGTGGTAGTCTGCAAAACACCCATCGCCTATGTCATAACTACATTTCCATGTATACGCTACGTGTAGTCTGAGGAGATCCACACCCGCCCCACCGCCTACCCACCATAGCTAGTGTGACGATAAAAGCGTGAATGTCTACAACATGGAACACCCATCGCTTAGATTGCAGCTAACTTTTCAATGTATAGGTATTTACGAGGGGTTTCCAGAAAGTTCGAGTACAAATTATGTTTTAGGATAACTAACGGTACATCACTCATCAAAACCAGCATATACATATTAACTTGTATGTGACATGTTGATCATATCATTGCTATGACAACGGCACCAAGCTCGTAACACACGTTATTGTTGGCGGTAGTTAAGCTAATGCTTGTACATGTATTTTAAAGTTAATGTATTGATGGTTATCCGTCATGGATTACACGTTTGTGCAATCTTTAATCTTTAAGATTGTGTGGTCACCATGATACGCAGAACAGCAACCTATATTTCTGATTAATGAAATGGTCTGAAAATTAACATAGAATATTCTATTCCAATTACTTAGAGGTGAACGGGTTAAGCTTACCTTCTCCGCCGTAGATTGTGGTGAACACCGTGGATATACAAGCCACGCCCCCAAGCATCATGGAGGCGAAATGGAGCCACTTGCGGCCAATCCTGTTGAGCAGGAGGATACAGAGGGTGTAGGCCGGGATCTCCACGAGACCACTGAGCGTGAAGTTCAGGTAGAAGTTGCCGTCAAGGTTACCCGTGTTCAGAGAGAGGCCGTAGTACGTCATGCTCACAACCATCCTGCAGTGAGCGGTACGAAAGATATTATCCCAGAATTAACCCATTCACCCCTATGTAACTGGAATGGATTTCGATATGTTAACGTTGCAACCAATCCAATCGTGACAAAATGGTCTTCAGACTAGTCCATTTATGAAAAGGGGGTGTTTTTCGTTCTAAAAATATGAAAAGTACTTTCAAAAAGTGCAGATCTCGATGAGACGGCTCGTGACGAGCCGGCTTATCTGGATCTGCACTGTTTGCATAAACCGCTATTATAGCGAACTTTCGGATTCAAAAGGTTAATGGCGGATATTACACTGTTGATGTAATATGATATGTATTATACCCCGCCCAGGCTACCCGTGTTCAGGGACAGGCCGTAGTACGTCATGCTCACAACCATCATGCAGTGGGGGCAATAGGAACACTCAGACATGCATGGGCACACAATGAATAGAGGACATTAGGATATATGATGGCTTTCTGGGTATGAACAGCCAATTGTCATTATGAAATATAAGCTAACCTACTAATAGTGATGATTTAATGATAATTGTTAAACGCCACCAAGGTTTCCCGTGTTCAGGGATATGCCATAGTACGGCAAGATGAAAGTTCGAACATGCATGAGCTCAGACGTAATACATAGAGAATATTACATGAGCGACTATTTAATATACTTATGTAGAGATAATATAAACGTGTATATTATTGCAGAAATGTATCCAAATGTTATTTTCATTTCGCTCTGAAATTTATACAAAATTCCGTTATTTTATTTCCAGCAAACGACATCAAACAGTTAACCGATCTCGTTGTATTGTAACTACCAGTTAAAGAATATGACCAGTGTCCGTATTGTCAGTGCTTTGGAGCTGAACAGGTGCCATAACTTCCCCTGTGGCCCCGAGTCGCCGGCGTCTGTGTCAAATAGCTTCTCTGGTAGCGTGGCCTTGTTGACGTCGGCGATGTGTCTCATGATGGCCTCGGCTTCCTCTACTCGGCCCTGGGACAGAAGCCAGCGGGGCGACTCCGGTATAATCCTGGTGGATAATAACAGGAAGTGTTAGAGTAGTACGAATTGGTTTAGAGATGTCCCACTAGAGTTCAGGTGAAAGGTACGAATATGTCCACACGAACGAAAATGTCCGCGGACATATTTGGGATGGTCTAAGGTACGAATATGTTCGCAGGAAACGAGTATGTCCGCAGTGATTTTGAGGGTCATCTTAAGGTGTTCTGTGAATTTGTAATATACATGCAGCTATATCGTTTATGGATTCTGAGTTCATCTAAACGATGTTTAAACAATGTAATATCATATGCTCTGTTGCTACCAGGTCGATTAAAACATATGCTCAGAATAGTAGCTGCAAACATCGATACTTGTTTCGTATTGGAATATATCCATTAGTAGACCAAAATGAGCTGGCAGCGTAGACACTGACCAGACTCGGCGAATATTGGGCTACGCTATCAGCTTGTTGTATCACATAATAAATCATATAGTCGCAAATATATCTAAATAAAGAACCAACACGGAACAACTTGTTCATTTACGCAGTCTGTGAGTGGAATATAATAGTCCGTATTGAAGAGACAAACCTTTTTAATGCCCTTAATTCAATATATTGATTCAACTTCAAATCTAGCTGATGAATCGATACTCCATTTGCCCAGGGAGTTGTATATACAGTGGCACCACTGTAATTCGTGCATATGAGCATGCAATGACGATACTTGTATGCCTTGCGAAATCCACCTAACTTGACGATATTATATCATAGAAACGAGTGGTGTGATATATGTATATAGTATATGTAAATATTCTGTCTAGCCTCGTGATGGCGTCCGCCCCTCCACCGACCCTGGGACAGTAGCCAGCGGGGCGATTCCAGCACGATCCTGGGGGCCGTTTCACAAAACGTCTTACGACTAAAATGTTCTTAAGTGCAAAATAATGATAGTCTGTAAATGTCATATTAACAATGTTTCTTGTAAACAATTATTGGATTTACATTTATTGAGCATAGGCTGCATATGCAGCCTATGCTCAATAAATGTAAATCCATCAATTTGCAAACGATCCTAAATTTGCACTTACGAACATTTTAGTCGTAAGAAGTTTAGTGAAACGGCCCCCTGGTAGGCAATAGCAGCGATAAGTATGCATGTATAGTGGCGCATCACTAAACCGGAGCTGGATTATTGGGATACTGGAGGGCTATAGCAGGGAGTCGTATATACAGTGGCGCCTCTCTAAACTGGACACCTTGGTACTCCAATAGCAGGGAGTCGTATATACAGTGGCGCCTCTCTAAACCTGACACCTTGGTACTCCAATAGCAGGGAGTCGTATATACAGTGGCGCCTCTCTAAACCGGACACCGTGGTACTCCAATAGCAGGGAGTCGTATATACAGTGGCGCCTCTCTAAACCGGACACCTTGGGACTCCAATAGCAGGGAGTCGTATAGACAGTGGCGCCTCTCGAAGCCGGACACCTTGGGTCCCCAATGTGTCCGGTTTAGCAATGCCCCACGGTAATTCAGTTATGTGCGCATGGAAGGATGATGATGTGTGTGTGCCTTGCGATAATCAACGGACACGCATCCCCCAACCGGTCCTCGGACAGCAGCCAGTGCGGCGACTCAGGCAGGATATTGGTGGGGCAATTTAATGGAGTATAGTGACGGCAATAGTTTTGAGCAAAAGCAGTGAGTAATATATACATGTACAGTGGCGCCTAGCTAAAGCGGACACGTTCGGAGGTCCCCGTCGTGTAATAGAACTATATTATGTGTTTAACGATAATTGCGTCGTAAGAGTGATTTGATATCTATATATAATATGACGTTTTACATGAAACGAACCATATTGAATATCACGAAATATAATGTCTAAGTGATATACAGTGAAACCTCTCTAAACCGGACAGCCTGGTGTGTCCGCTTTAGAGATGTTCCACTATAAATCAGGCATATGACCATTCTGAAATATATATGTGTGCTTTGCAATCAAGAACATACATTATCATCCGAGATAAATGAGCACGAAACCCATCAAAATACGATCACAATGTTTACATGGTGTTCAGTTTAGAGAGGTTCCACTGTACGATTTATTTTAGAAACAACAACAAGTTCAGGTAGCATGTCAGAATAAAGTAGCATACCACCAATATGACAGGTATATGACGTTTGGGAAGGCGGCCACCATTTCAATGTGTCGCCAGTCACGCAGTCCGTATGCGACGCCGGCCAGGATCAACATGCCAATGGCGAAGAAATACTCGTTGACGACACCCGCCCACATACGTTTGGAAGGTCCCACCAACTCCATTCCTGAAAATCATTCAAGTGGTTCCCAGAGCTCCAGATACGTTGCGTATTTTACTTTTACAAATGTATTATTGATTTTCTTCCTTATTTAAATAGGGAACAAATGATAAAAATAAAACAAATTTAAAAATTCACTTATTTGAGCTGCAAAAAAGCTTGCATCTCTACTAAGTAAATTTTCAACTTTATTACAGTATTTTCACTACTCAATTTGAAAATCACTGCGTATTTTCACATTGCTGTCAGTATGTTGTGCTCCCACGTTTGATAATCACTGCGAATTCTGCTAAAATAAGTGTGTAAAATGCGCAAATACGCACCTTATCTGTAGCCTATTTCACCAACATTGCAAAGTATGCTTTGCAATTTTGATGAAATCGGCTACTGGAGCTCTGCTGTGTCACAATGTGACAAAACGGGGCCTATATTACTTCTCATCAGTAGATACTGGTATTTATAATTAAATAATTTACAAGCATGTCATCAATAGTAGTAAATACAGAATTCTACAAATTGTATTAATGTGTTATAACATGATAGAACAGTAGACAACTCTGCTTTTTGGAAATCTCTTATGTGGCTATGACTGGAAAAATATGGTTTATTAGTTTTGCGATCTGTGTACATAAACAATAAATAGTGAGGATAAATAGTTGTTTCCGTTAACCTTTTAATGAAACACGGTTATTGCCCCTGATATCAGGATTGGAAATTCACGTTTGATATAAAAAGTATAATATTGCCAATTAACGTGTCCGGTAATGGTAAATGAATGTTTACTTTGCACGAAAAAAACGTTAAGTCTAAAGAAAGGACGGAAAAACCTGTACCTTTATGTTACAACCTGGCATGTGGGAGTCAAGTAGCCTATTTCACCAACATTGCAAAGTATACTTTTCTAGCAAAGTATACTTTGAGGGAAAATTTTAAATTTTAGGATAAATTTATTAATTTTTATTATACTGAATTTATTACATTATCACAGCCAGTTTGGCTGTGATAATGTAATAAATTCAGTATAATAATTCTGCATACTCATCAAATTTATGAAGTTGTTAGTTCTATATGAAATAATGCATTTTGGGAAAAATCAATGATTACTCCCTCAAAGTATACTTTGATAGATAAGTATACTTTGCAATTTTGATGAAATCGGCTACAGGCGTAGTTCGATCGTGGCTGAAAATGTAGGCTAGTTTGTATTATTACATCAGCACTGGCTGGAATGTGTTTTAGTTCTTTGCAATGAAAATAACAATCGTCTGATAATGTTTGAAACAATAGCGAATACGATTTCTAAATGAGAAAACACGGATACACAAGACCACAAACATAACGGTTGAGCTACCAACTTGGGACGGTTATTGGGTAAAAATAGTTGAATTGAGCATTGCACATCGTCTTTGGTACAAAGCACAGGCGATCAGCATGTTGATAGGATAGTGCATTATGATTTTTTAGACATGTAGAAAAAAAAATGTATTCATTCTATTGTCAATGTACATGTATATACATTGTCAATAGAATGAACACATTTAAAAACAAATTCTACATGTCTAAAAAAGTATAATACACTATCCTATCAACATGCCGATCGCCTGTGGTACAAAATAACAGTGCTTGTCTCGACTTACCAATGACATAAGCGGTCATAAATGTGCCCGCATTGCCAGAACCGCTCAGGAACCGGAGAATCACGAATGCTGTATACGTGTCTATCCAGGCTAGCCCGATACTGGAGCCGAGGGTTAGAATTATGGACACATATAGCGTCTTCTTCCGCCCAATCCTGATAGAATAAAAACCCATTTATCTGTAGAGAATAGTATCGAAATTTTGACAATTTTTTTAATATTATGTGAATTCTCGTTCCATTTCAAAAATATTTCGACAAAGTTCATAATAAGCAGATACGATACGACAACCATAATAACTGAATAGGAGTGATAGTGATACAGTGGAACCGCTCTAAACCGGCCACCCTGTTAACGAGTGAGTGCTTAACTGTGACTGGTGGCATCGTCATTTATATTATATAATTATCAATTCGATGGTCTAGTAACATAAGGTCGTAACTGCTATGCTTTAGCATAGCAGTTACGACCTTATGTTACTAGACCATCGAATTATGATAACGAATGACATGATCCCCAAGTACACATGCATGTCTTGGACTAGTCATAGAGTAGATATACAACGCAACGTCTCTAAACCGGACACTCTGGGAACCTCCCAGAGTGTCCGGTTTAGAGTGGTTGCACTGTATATCGATTTAGTCAGTCATACCTATAAAATACAAGTCAGTGTGTCATTTTGCCAACAATTGTCAATTATTTTATTTCAAAACACTTGAATATTGTGCTTGGAATCAAGCAGCTTGATGTGTTGAGACTGACCTGTGCTACAACAACTCAGGCTCAGCCAATCATACTGCTTGATTGCGAGTTGAGATTGACAATAGATGCGCAGAAACGTTGACATCTGGGCAAGGTTAGCGCAGGCGGTCGTGTAATATTAATTGACGTTTAATTCCAGTCTCCGGTATTAATCGTGACATGTTCTTTTTACACGAGTTGAAGCTCATACTTACAGATCTGAGAGAACGCCAAAGCCCAGTGCCCCGACTAGCACTCCGGCGAAAAATATCATCTTGGCAACAGATGGCATAAGCTCATCGTCACATATGAGATCATTCTGAAACAAACATTGTTCTTAAGTATAAATCCAAAGTAAGCGAACATTTCAGTTTAAATTTCATTTCAAATGGATTCGCCACCTGATTTGTGTTTGAACGGAAATTAATGGAAGATACGGGCGATGATGGGTCATGTGGTTACGGAGAGTCGCTGGTGGGGCTGGTGTGGAGGATAGAAAGAGGCGTGCCATGCTGGGGGCCGTTTTTTTCCACTAAACTTCGTACGACTAAAATGTTCGTAAGTGCAAAATTTACAGACTATCATAATTTTGCAATTACGTAGTCTTACGAAGTTTAGTGAAACGGCCCCCCGGTGCACATCATCAATGAGTTGTGGTATATACTGTATATATATGTATGTATTTGGTCGAGCAGGTACGTAAATAGATAGTCCCTGTGTGGAGACACGGCTGGCACTAGAAAGTAACGATGTAAAATTGGATTACTGTGCCACTTAAAACGATTAAGTAAACGGAGAGCCAATGTGTACCATGGACACGAACGTAGTTTTGAAATCCGTTTTGTCGTACACCCATTCACTGCAGGCGGACGTGGATGCGTTGACGGGTCGGTTATCGGCGTCATAGCTGATATTGGCAGGAAACCTGTGGCACTCGTCGTAATCGAGTTCTTTATCACTGGAGGCGGGGATCGTCTTGTTTATGAAGATCTGGTGCACGGGGCTCTGAACGGCATACGTGTCGTTGGTGTAACCGGGAATAGAGCATCTGCGAGATAAACACGTGGGTCAATACTACTTTAATAGTGTCGTGCTGCATATAATAGTGTAACCCAAGGAATATGTGTCTGGTCAATAGTTTAGGGTAATATTATGACAGCCAGGAAATTCGTGTTAATACTATTTCTGGACATTTAACGGCTGAAGCACTTTCAGATTTAAAGGGAGATGTTACACTGTGTATGGTGAAACCACATTTGTGCGCCACTATCGTGTAGTACTATTGTTTGTAGTAAACAATTGCAATATGTACATACAGGTTGTAGTAAAGGTATAAGTATACCAGCCTGACATGGCGTTGTTTACATGCTTTGTTTATATAAACATTGGTGTATAAATGAACATGGAATTCCTGTAGGTAGTTCCCTGTTTATTATGGCGTGTCGCTATAGTCATGATCGATATATTGCGATTGACAAAACAGTTTCTCATATTGGAGTAGTGGGTAAACTGGCGGCCAACGGTGCCACTTGATTTAATTTTGCACTGCATGCGTTCGATCCTCACTTTGGCCATTATATATATATATTATTTATTTTAAATATTGTTTTTGTGTTTTCTTTGTCTTTTTAATGCATCTTTATTACATGTAACAACAATTGACATGGTAATTATGAACCACATGCATCCACGTTTATTTATTTATTTGTTTATTATCTGAAGTGAGAGGTTTATTTTTCGACATGGTGTTCTCCGTAACATATTTGCATTTGTAGTGAGTCGAGGTGGACTTTCACAATAACACACGAATGTGCAGAATGCATTTCACAATGATTAGGTTAAAAGTGAAGTGTTTTATAATGTTGTGTGAAAGTAAATGCACGACTGTTTCGGGATGTGTACGTTACCTCTGGCGCCAAAATAGTAAAAGCGAGAGAAAAATGTATCCCTTTGGCAGGATCCGAACTCACGACCGTCCGATCACCAAACAGCAGATCTACCCACTAGAGCACTAAACGATGTTACTATTATTAACAATTCTATCGAATGTTAATGCGTTTCCGCTGGTATACAAATACCATGTCTACAACATATGACGTAAACTATTTAAAAATAGCACGTGTTTACAATAATATTTACAACTAGAAAAAGTCGATGGCGCGCCATCGCAATATACCCACTTTCCCCAAATGCTAAGTCCGAAAGGGGGAGGTAATCCATGATGGAGGGTCTGATAAAAAATCCGAATTTATTTTGCGCATCAGCACATCAAAACGAAGCTACGAACCAAATATCAGACGCGTAGGTATTAGGTGAAAAGTCCGAGCTTACAAGGATGAAATTCTGAAAGCGAGGAGTTATCATGGAAAAAATGGGAAAGGTCGGAAATGATCGGATTCAAAAACTTTGCGCATATGCACATGAAATACGTAGCTTACATAAGCAAATTATGAGGCGGCGGTAAAAAGTATTTGAGTGAGTCGAACCGTTAGGATAAATGAAATTCTTGTTGTCCGAAATGAGGTGGAAAAATCATGATGATCGAATCATATGATCACTGCGCCATGTGCACCAACTGATACGAAGCTACATAGCATATGAGGCGCGGTAGGTAAATGAAGGTGGATAAAAAGTTTTTCCGAGTATCAAGATGAAACATTGAGTTTTTCGAGAGAAAAAAGGTATCCTGATGGATGGTCGATGATCGATCAACTGCGCATCTTGGCACAAATGATAACGGAGCCTACATAGCATATGAGCGGGTAGGTATGAGTTGGAAAAAAGGGTTGTTCCGAGTTACAAGATGATCTGAGTCTAAGAGAATAATCCATGATGGCGAGAGGTCGATGAAATCGATCACCTTTGCGCATGCTGCATGATACGAGCTACTAGGGGCCATATGAGGGCGGGTACGTATGAGGTGAAATGTCGAGTTACAAGGAAAAAATGGGAAATTCTGAGTCGGAAAGGGGGAGACCGTAAAAATCCAATGATGAGTCGGAATGAAAAAATCGATCACTGCGCCAAATCCTGCACCAATGATAACAATGAAAGCTACATACAATATCAGCGCGTAGGGTATGAAAAATTGTGAGTCGAAGTAGAGGTCGATTGGAAAAAAGGAAATTATCCAATGATGGAGGGAGGTCCAATTTGATCGAATCTCTGGCGCAATCCTGCCAAACCATGATACGAGCCTACTAGCAATATGAAAGGCGCGTTAGGTGGGATGAGGTGGAAAGGGGGTCGAGTCAGGGAATTGATTCTGTCGAATGAAAGATCATTGGAAAAAAGGGAAAGAGTCGAAATGAATCGGACCTTCACTGCGATCGCACATGATAACGAAGCTACAAATAGCATATAATGAGGCGGCGTTAGGTATGAAGGTGGAGTCCGAAGTACATGAATGGGATTCTGAGTCCGAAGTGAAAGATAATCCATGATGGAGGGTCGATGAAAAATCGAATTCACTTTGCGCATGCACATGATAACGAAGCTACATCCAAATATCAGCAAGGCATAGTATGAAGGTCGAGTTCGATACAAGCAGATATGACGCGTAGGTATGAACGAGAGTCGAGTAAACCAGCATGTTGACTCTGCGAATCGAAAGGGGGAGATAATCCATTTTTGATGGAGGGAAATTCGATCCGAAATGATCGATCCAACTTTGCGCATCTGCACATATAACGAAAGCTACAAATAGCATATGAGGCGGCGTAAAGGGTATCCAGTGAGTTTTTTATCCGAAGTACAGATAAGAATCTGAAAGACGAGGTAGGAAAAAGATTACAATGGGAAATTGAGTCCGTAATATCGATCACTTTGCGCAGTAACAAGCACATGAAACGAAGCTACAAGTAAACAGTCCAAAGGGGGCCGCGGTAAAAAGTTATTTAAGCTGAGTATCCAAATCGCGCGTAGGTAGAAGGTGAAAAAAGTTTTTTTGAGTTACAAGAAACGTGACGGACGTACGGACGGACGTACGGACGGACGGACACCCGTGACGAAAACAATATACCCATTTTTTTTCCTAAAAAAGTGGGTATAATAATAACGCGCCAGCTCAAAACGGTACACCTTTTCTAGTGGAAAATAAGCTGGGTATCAGGGGGCCGTTTCACTAAACTTCGTACAACTACAATGTTCGTAAGTGCAAATTTAGGATTATCTGTAAATTTCAATTGATCGATTTACATTTATTGAGCATAGGCTACATATACAGCATATGCTCAATAAATGTAAATTCAATAATTGTTTACAAGAAAACAGTGTTAATGTGAAATTTACAGACTATCATACTTTTGCGCTTACGAACATTTTAGTCGTACGAAGTTTAGTGAAACGCTCTCCAGGGGGCCGTTTCACTAAACTTCACACGACTAACATGTTCGTAAAGTGCAAAGTGATGATTGTCTGTAAATTTCACATTAACAATGTTTTCTTGTAAACAATTATTGGATTTACATTTATTGAGCATAGGCTGCATATGCGATCCTAAATTTGGACTTACGAACATTTTAGTCGTAAGAAGTTTAGTGAAACGGCCCCCTGGTAGGCAATAGCAGCGATAAGTACGCATGTATAGTGGCGCCTCACTAAACCGGAGCTGGATTATTGGGATACTGGAGGGCTATAGCAGGGAGTCGTATATACAGTGGCACCTCTCTAAACTGGACACCTTGGTACTCCAATAGCAGGGAGTCGTATATACAGTGGCACCTCTCTAAACCGGACACCTTGGTACTCCAATAGCAGGGAGTCGTATATACAGTGGCGCCTCTCTGCTCAATAAATGTAAATCCATCAATTGGAATTTCCAGACGATCTTGTTTTTGCACTCACGAACATTTTAGTCGTACGAAGTTTAGTGAAACGGGCCCCAGCTCTATAGATGCATTTTCTCGAACATACATTTGAGATATAAATAGAGAATACCAGGCTAGTGTCTTTTGATATCAAGTTTATCAGGCAAGGCTAGGAAACGCGTAGGAATTCCTCGGCTTGCCAAGGAATTCCTACCGTTTCCGAGTCGAGCCTGATAAACTTGATATCAAAATACACTAGCCTGGTATTCTATTTATCAGGTAACGTTTTATGCTCGAAAATGACATTAGATGACGTCGTATTCTATGGACAGAACGCGGACTTGTTTACGTTGCGTCATTACACTGACGTCATTCGGTAACGTCACGTGACGTCATCCGACCAATGGAACGTCAGTTTTCACTTCGTTGTAACCCGGATGTTTATATCAGGGCAATGCCTGATACAACAATATGTTATCAGTCAGTACGTATTCGGTCAATACAGGGCAGGTTACCTGATAAAAAATATGATAAAGTCGATTCTCAAAAGCATGTTCAGGAAAATTCATCTATATAGCTTGTATTCTATATTCTTGTATATATATACTTATATTCTATTATGGTGTTTTTCAATGTGTGTGTGTAAAATGATAAGGTCACTTGAACCTTAAATGACATGTGTTCGCCCTGTAAGCATGTACATGTATGTTGTAGATATGATACTAATTACAACATGTAATCATAATGTTATCTTGCATTAAAAGAAACCGGGACATCCTCGTTATTTATTTAAGTAGGTGTCCGTTGTTCACGGTTCCGTTCAATGCATATACACTTGAGCAATTGAGTGAAGGTTGACATCAAATTGACACAATCCTTACTGGCATTATCCAGTGGAGAAATAAAGTTTAGCCATCTGGTTTATTCATGACGGGTATATCACCCGTCATGAATAAACCAGATGGCTAAATATGCTAAATATGCTAAATACGTATGGCCATTTCCCAGTACGCATTTTACATGTTGTTCTTTCAGCAATAATATACGTCTGTGGCCGTGACTGGAGAAATGGGGCTTATGACGTTTATGGCCAGTGTTGCTCCTGATACGTTACTGGTTAGTGCATTCTTGCAGCAGGATAGAGATCTATACTGTTTTTTTAGAAGAACGCAATGTGATTTACCGACTAAATGGCGATCAGTGTAGATCCTAATCAGACTGATCTGGGCACTCGTCGCAAATGATATAAGCTCCATGCATTTCTCTAGTAACAGCAACATACGAGACACGCCGTGCGATTTTGTACCTAAGAACATGTGCGATATCACATGAAAAATAATTACAAAATTTACGATATTTTCCGTAAATGACGTCGAAAGATGACAAGAATTTCATAGCAAATGCGGAATAGCATTCCGCATTTGCTATGAAAATTTTGTCATCTTTCGACATCAATTACGTTAAAAATATCATATTTTCTGTAAATATATTTCATGAAAATCGCACATGTTCTTAGGTGCAAAATCGCGTGGCGTGTCTCGTACATGTACCTGTGTTTAGGAACGCCCAGCAAGAAGACGGATATCGTCATAAATATTCCCGAGTTTATGCCTGGCAGACATAGTAGGAAGTAGATCCGTTTCTGGTACGTCCCGAACTCGCCGACTTTTACCAATATCTCGTCGAATCTCATGCTGCGCGATAGTCTCCTTTATATGTGGCAAGTCGTTTGATATCTACGACGATTTGTGATTGATCGTGAAAAATATTATTAATGAAGGGTACTATATTGTCCGAAATCGTCAGAGCAAATGCGGAATGCGGAAACTTTCGATGTCATTTACAGAATATATTACAGTTTCTGAAAATAGTTTTCATGTAAAATCGTACATCGTCTTCTGTACAAAATCACATGGTTTGTCTCATACGTGGCTGTGAGAAATTGGCGTGCAGCATCCGTGACCAGTTTTGTTTCAAATCTGCACGCAGCGCTCTTATGGGTTGAGAGAGAAATCTACTGTTTCTATCTAGAAGGGTATTTTCACCGAGTGAATGGCAAACAGTGTAGTCCCTGATCAGACTGTTCTGGGACAGCGCCTGTCGTAACTGCATTGTGCCTTCTTTCTGAAGCCACATATGAAACACGCCATGGGATTTTGCACTATGTGCGATTTTTCATGAAATATAATTACAGAAAATGTGATATTTTCCGTAAATGACGTCGTAAAATGACGAAGCTTTCATAGCAAATGCGGAATAGTATTCCACATTTGCTATGACAATTTCGTCATCATTCGACAGGTACAAAATCTCATGACGTGTCTCAATTATATGTATCGTACTTACTTAAAATACACGTGTTTATGTTAAAATAAATAACTTGAAAATGTGATTTGTTTGGTTATCCGTTTCGTATTCAATTCTTAATGCAACTCCGCATCCTATATGCATTCAAAATAGTATAAACGTTGAAATTACTTTAATTTAAATTGTAAGCACATTAAGTCATCTTCTACACTACATATAACATAACTCCCGTCTGGACGAAGTCAGTTAATCAAGATCGTTAATTAAAACGGCAACGATTGTAATATCACTGTCTAGTAAATTAGAAACATATATGCACACGCATGTGCTTGTTTGTCCGACCGAACTGTTTGATTTATCACGATACAATGCACGGTCCATGAGCGATACCCGGCAAAGGTTCAATAAGAACTAACATATTAAGATACGGCGACATTTTTTAGTTTCTATACATACTTGAGGAAATGTTGCTGATGACATTTTTGGCCAGTCTAGTACTGATCTGCTAGTGCAATATTTAACCTTTCACCCCTAAGTAACTGGAATGGAGTTTGATATGTTAATTTTGCAACAAACCCAATCGTCACAAAATGATTTAGACTAGTCCATTTATGAAAAGGGGTTGTGTTTGTTCTTAAAATTATGAATTACTTGCAAAAATGGCAGACATTAACGAAATGTCACGAGCCGGCTCATCTGGATCTACACTGTTTGCCAATACCACTATACAGGTATATAGTGTTGAAAGGGTGAATTCATGTAATGTTACGCAATGTTTGCTGCTAGAATCATGGAGGCTGTGAATATAATATACAGTGAAACCTCTCTAAACCGGACACCCTGGGAGGTACCCAGGGTGTCCGGTTTAGAGAGGTGTCACTGTAAATCGGGAATTTGATAATTCTGAGCCATAGCTGTTAGCTATTCGATGATGAAAATGCATTATCAACCGAGATAAATGACCAAGAAACTCCTCAAACATATGATCACCTATGTGTCTTGGTGATCGGTTTAGAGAGGTTCCACTTATATGAAGGTGATTTATCATCAAAATTGAAAAGTATACTTATCTAGCAAAGTATACTTTGAGGGAGTAATCATAGAACTAACGACTGCATAGAGTTGGTGATTAAAAGTATGCATACTTATTATACTGAATTTATTATATTATCATAGCCAAAATGGCTGTGATAATGTAATAAATGCAGTATAATGAAAACTAATTAATTTATCCTTAAATTGAATATTTCTCCCTCAAAGTATACTTTGCTAGACAAGTATACTTTGCAATGTTGGTGAAATAGGCTTCTGGTAAACTAGCACACTCTTCAAGCCTGCTAGCGATCTATATTGCTTCCTACAAGCATGGCGGGTGTTTCAATGATGGAATGGCGAATAGTGCAAATCCTACGGAGCCCCGCAGGGGACGTAGAATATTTTTTTTTTATTAATTCGTTACCATGAAATAACAATTCGTTCCCACCAAATAACAATTCGTTCCCTCAATTTAACAATTCGTTCCCACGAAATAACAATTCGTTCCCAAGGGAACGAATTGTTAATTCGTAGGAACGAATTGTTATATCGTGGGAACGAATTGTTAATTCGAGGGAACGAATCGTTAAATTGAGGGAACGAATTGTTATATCATGGGAACGAATTGTTTATTCAAGGGAACGAGTTGTTAAGTTGAGGGAACGAATTGTTATTTCGTGGGAACGAATTAATAGAAAAACATCCATGTCCCCTGCGGGGTTCCGTAAAATCCTGATCAGACTGTGTGGCTGCACAGGCACAGGCCGTTCTAGATATCAAGGTGTATGATCACGTGGTACTAACATCAACAACAACAAGTACCGATTCAAAGTACGTATTCGTTTATAGTGTCCTTATTACGTAACGGATTTTGATGTAATATGCCGCATCAAACGCGTCTTGTTAAGCTGCATTTGGTGGTCTCTTTATTTTCACCCAAACTTCTGTCGTTTTTGCGAAGAATCGATTCTTCGCAAAAACGACATAACTCTGTGCCAAACTCCCTAGACCACCAAATGCAGCTCATGAAGACGCGTTTGCTGCGCCATATTTCATCAAAATCCGTTGCATATTAAGGAACCACGTGATCATGCACCTTGGATATACACTAGTCGCAAACCATATTTCTCCAGTCACAGCCACAGGTGGAAGACTCGGACCTATGACACCAAAAAAATGCCTATTAAAAAAAAATCCCATTACCCCACCCACTTGGTCTCGTACATTACCATCTTATATAAGGAAGGTGGATAACATTGTGGCCATTATAGAAAGAGCCCTCTCGTTTCCGACTCGTACAAACACAATACACATCGATTACATGTATGATTTCTGTCGCTGGCAATCGATAAAGGTATTAGGTGTGTGAATATATTCACTTCAAATCGCTCTTTCCAGCATTTATTCAGTTATTCGCATTGTGTATACCACATACAAAGCGAAATTTGCGTGTACGAAAGAATCTCACACAGAATTGGAGGCCATCCGGCGTGGATTATCGGTCATATTTTACCAATAACTGATCGCCAGCTCAAACTAAAGTGGTGCACCATGACCATATACATTAGAAACTCCAACCATACAAAGTTCGTCCAATTGTGATCGTTCACCGATCTAAAAAAACACCTTTTTTCGACTTTCATTCATGATTCGCGTACTATCAGATATGTCTTCCGGAATCCCGAAATAGGTTGAATGACGTCATTACAGTTTAGATTTAGCCAATCAGAGATGTTCTTTACATAGACGCTTCCGGTTGTATTATGGAAGATGGTGCATTGACCCGGTTCCAGATAATGAACGAAATTAGACAAACAAGTGTTCGGTGAACGATCACAATTGGACGAACTTTGTATGGTTGGAGTTTCTAATGTATATGACCATGGTGCACCACTTTAGTTTGAGCTGGCGATCAGCTATCGGCCAAATATGACCGATAATCCACGCCGGACGGCCTCTGATTCTGTGTGAGATTCTTTCGTACACGCAACTTTCGCTTTGGATGGGGTAATCAAAACGCGAATAACTCAATAAATACTTGAAAAAGCGATTTGAAGTGAGTATATTCACACACCTAATACCTTTATCGATTGCCAGAGACATTATTTCATACATTTAATCGATGTTTATTGTGTTTGTGCGAATCGAAAATAGAGGGCTCTTTCTATAATTGCCATATTCATACCCACCTTCTACAAATAGAAGATGGTAATGTACGAGACCAAGTGGGTGGGGTAATGGGATTTTTTTAATAGGCATTTTTTTGGTGTCATAGGTTCGAGTCTTCCACCTGTGGTCACAGCCACGAATGTGTAAGTACTACTTGACATTGTAGAGCAACTGATACCGCAATCAACATGTGGCTGAGTTCACCAAATTCGCAAAGTATACGTATTCAAGGTGGTACTAACAACAACAAGTACTGAAACCTCCAGAATCAATCCGATTCAAAGTACGTATTCTTTTATATTCCTTATTACGTAACGGATTTTGATGAAATATGGCGCATCAAACGCGTCTTGTTAAGCTGCATTTTGGTGGTCTCGGTAAATTGGCCCAACATTTTACCGACACGGAAATCGATTCTTCGCGCAAAAACGACATAAGTCTGTGCCGAACTCCCTGGACGACCAAATGCAGCTCATGAAGACGCGTTTGCTGCGCCATATTTCATCAAAATCCGTTTCATATTAAGGAAAATATCAAATAATACTTACTTTGGAGAGGGCAAGATTTCAATAATTTCAGCCACTGTTTTTGTTGTTATAACCACGTGATCATGCACCTTGTTATCTAGCTAAGTATACTTTGAGGGAGTAATTATTTATTTTTCTGAAATTCGTTATTTCTTTCCAACAAACTGCTGTTTATATTTGATGATTACAAGTACATGTATGCATAAGAATTATACGGTATTTATTACATTATCACATCCATTTTGTTTTCGTTCGAAAATATTTTATTTCATTAAATAATTAATTATGCATAAATTGAAAATTTCTCCCTCAAAATATTTATTTGAACTGAAACTCATTAGTTCATGCAAAACCAACGACTGTTTGTATTTGATGATTAAAATGTATGCACACGTATTATACTGTATTTATTACATTATCACAACTATTCTTTTGATTAGAATTTATTTTATTTATTGAATAAAAAAGAATAAAACAATATTAATTTATGCATTTATGCTTTCATTGAAAATTGCTACCTCAAAGTACACTTAGCAAGATAGTGAAATCGGCTCCAGAAAGATATGTGTACATGTGTGTATACAACTGGTATACCTACATTCCTCTGTCAGTTTGATACAGGGGAATGTCTACAGACCAAATTGGGACACGGATGCGTGACCCTGTTGCCATTGGTAACCATGGATCACATACGTGCGTGTATTACGGTGATAAAACACGATAAATGAGGCTTATTGAGATTGACACTGTCTGATCAGGGTCTACATTGTTCGCCGTTGAATCGAGCAACATTGCGGACGAAATGTCATGTGGTTGATTTCACCAACAGCGGTCGTGCACTAACCTGGCTAAATATACTTTGAAGGACTTATATTCAATTTAGGTATAAATCACAAGCAAGATAAGGAATTAGTAATTGAGTATTTGAACTCCATCATTTCTGAAGCAATTGAGTATTTCAAAATTTTAATTGGGTAAAACAAGTCACACTACTGTTTACACATCAACAGACAGCAGTTATTGAATAGCTTGCTTCGAAATGAAAACATGTCTTGGCATTTCATTAGAGGTGTCTCCTTGGAGACAATTCTAATGAAATACCAAGATGTGTTTTCTTAGAAAATAAGAAAAATATTCTATATTGGTGGTCTGTTTATTGTTTTCTGCAGCATGATAAAGGTATCATAACATTTGTATTGCTTTTTGATACTCACTAGTTCTGATTTCAATTGGGTTTTTGACAATTTTAATTGGGTATTTAAGCAAATACGCAGCTTATCTGGAGGTCTGACAGGTGATTGAAAATCACCTGTCAGTCCTCCAGATAAGCTGCGTATTTGCTTAAATTGCATGCGTTTCTAGTATATTAGAAACAGAATAATCAAGTTATTTCTTTATTTGTGCCTGTGGTATAAATAGTTATTTTTATTTAATAAAATAATAAATGCATGTACACTACAAGCATAATAACTAAAATCAATACAAAGCCGAATTTCGTGAAGTAAACAAAATAAGGAGGGAGTCTTTTTTTAGTATTTATTAAAAAGAAGTTAAAGTTGGAAAATATTTAGATTTAATGTGTTTAATCGCTAAACGTACGTCGGCAGCAAAACGTGAAACAGACAGTAGTTGTTATCATCAATATAACCAGGCGTTTGTTTATATGCACTAATAAATTTCAGTGCAAATAGATAACTACTAATTCACAGTGTATTTAGTTAGATATGTGCACTGTCGCTAGAATATTTGAAGATTAACCCATTCAACACCACATGCCTGTATAGCGGTATTGGCAAAACGTGTAGATCCAGATGAGCCGGCTCGTGACGAGCCGTCTCATCAGGATCTGCACTTTTTGCAGGTAATTTTCATATTTTTGAGAACAAAAACACCCCCTTATCGTAAATGGACTAGTCTGATTGTTTTGATGATTGGATTTGTCGGAAATTTAACATATCAAAGTCCATTCCATTTACTTCGGGATGAAAGGGTTAATACTGTCGCATATTTACGTCATGATCGAACAAGACGATTAAACGTTGAATCTTTGATATCGTGTGTTACTGCGTAAACTTAAAGATGGGTGACATGACAAAATTGCGGCGATTTACGTGTTGGCCTGTATAGCGATCGCCGAATCAGCCACTGCCAGCGCAAACATTCGGAACTCGCTATCTTTGGGTAACATGACAAAATTGCGGCGATTTACGTGTTGGCCTGTATAACGATCGCCGAATCAGCCACTGCCAGCGCAAACATTCGGAACTCGCTATCAGAACTGTTCGTCCGATAACTGAACAACATGTATAACAGTGAAAACCCTGGTCATACGGCATACCCATGACGTGTGACTAGGGTCTTCACTGTTATGCACATAGTCGGCCAAATAGTTCTGATAGAGAGTTCAGAGTGCATACTATGCTAATCTCGGCAATCAAAATCTAAACAGGCGTTTGTTTATATGAAGTAATACATTTCAGAGAACATAAATAATTACTATTTCAAAGTGTGTTTACCTGGATAAATGCATTATCGGTAGAATCGTTGAATATTGATCCTTTCAACAACAACCAACACAGGCCTGTATAGTGGTATTGGCAAAAAGCGTAGATCCAGATGAGACGGCTCTGCTCATCAGGATCTGCACTTTTTGCAAGTAACTTTCATATTTTTGAGAACAAAAAACACCCCCTTATCATAAATGGACTAGTCTGAAAATTTTGTTTTGATAATTGGCGATTGACGAGCCGTCTCATCAGGATCTGCACTTTTTGCAAGTAATTTTCATATTTTTGAGAGCAAAAACACCCTAACATGTATCATAATGCTAATCTCGGCAATACTTGTAAACGCGGCTGGACCTTCCTTCTCATGACGTCTCATATAATGTAATACGTTTACTCGTATGACGTTGTAAATCAGTATGAGTACAGTGGAACCTCTCTCAAACCGGACACCTTGTGAGGTTCCCAGGGTGTCAGGTTTAGAGATGTTCCACAGATGACTACTACAAGACAAGCGTGAGTGCTTTGTAATCATTAATATACATGATCATCGGAGATGAAGGGCAGTGAAACCTATCAAAATGA
Organism: Conchocele bisecta; assembly: GCA_029237695.1. NCBI lineage: Eukaryota > Metazoa > Mollusca > Bivalvia > Lucinida > Thyasiridae > Conchocele > Conchocele bisecta. Next base: position 136,324,307 of record CM055265.1, read on the forward strand.
AGCACAACTAACGATATCTGTGTCCGGTTTAGAGATGTTTCACTGTATATATACAGGATATATTTCAAAACGAAATTTCCACTCGCGTATAGACGTTTGATCAGGTGGCAGTTAAACTGGCTGTAAATGTCCTAAGCCCATTTCTCCAGTCATATATCAGGAGCTAGACTGATCATAAATGCAATAAGCCACATTTCTCCGCTCACCTTCCAGTGTGAATTATATGCATTGAATTGCGTGTTTAGAGCGAATTTTGTGGAAAGTTATACAATACATGTACATTGTATTTCTGTTCATTTTCACACCTGCAATTTAGCGAGTAAACATTAATTCCCTAACAATCGTTTCCCGCCTATACAAGGATTAGTGGCATTGTACAGAGAGAAGGTGAAGTGTTCACATCTGGTGGGATGGGTGGCTGTAAGGTGATGTATTCTGCATTTTGTGAATTTCTGCACGTTCTCTCTGTTTTGATGCACATTTGTAACATTGCATGTGCGCCACCTCCCCCTACCCTCTTCCCTCAGAATAATGACCTCGCCCCACCCCATCACACCCCAATATTGTTCATGAAAGCCCAAGGTCGCCCAGCAACCACTGCCGATGTGAGGGATAAATCTTTAGCTTTTATCACAGTATTATATAATATTCATTGAATAGTTTCACCCACCCACCACCCCACCCCACTGCGGGTAAATATTTGGGGACGGGCGACGTACAGTGTAGATATACATGTATGAATCCAAGCCGTCTGATCTGGGGCTAACATTGTAATGTAACTTTTATCATCCGTCGGTCCAAATACTAATGTAGGTAGTAAACTAACATACACAAAATACCAAGGGACATTGTATTGCTTTGCGCATGACGTTCCGTCCACCCATCTTACTCTTACCCTTGTCTGTCCGTCCCGTCCGTCTGTCCGTCACAAACATTATAACTAAGAAAGCATTTAAACCGTATTAAATAGAGACTTTAAACTTGGTATGTAACTTCCTTAAGCTGTAGGTGTACAAACCTAATTTCATTTTTGTATTCGACTCTAGGGGTCAATGATTATTTCCCTCTTTTGGATTTAGAATTTGACTATTTTCCCTCGAAACACTTACAACTTTTAAACCGTAATAGCTGGAGGCTTGATACTTGGTATGTAGCTATTTCATGATGTGTAGATGCACACACAATTAAGTTTCCTTTTTATTAGGCACCAGGTCATGGATTATCTGCCCCTTTTGCACTTAGAATTAAAAAAAAACTTAAACAAAAACAGAAGACAATATTGTTTTGTTTGGTTATTCATAGCCGTTATATGTAACAGGTAAACATATATTGTCATTGGCTGTTTTTCTCATATTTATTTTATTTTGACAGCTCATGAGAATCGTCTACCATGTATTGTCAAAGCTTTCAAAAGAAATAAGTTAAATAATACACAACAGTAGAAGACTGGTGTTCTGTCATTTTATTATATCACAATGTATTGTTGCGAGCTGTTATTTCATATTTTTCTTATTTCACTATAAAACATGTTTTGACAGCGCACGAGAATCATCTTCAACGTGAGATGAATGTCATGTACTGTCAAAATGTGTTATTGTAGAGAAATGTAGAATTACAAAAAAATAGCAGACGACATAATTACACCCCCCGCAACGAGTTGTGGTGGGGTATACTGGAGTCAGGTTGTCCGTCCGTCCGTCCGTCCGTGCGTCCGTCCGTCCGTCCGTCCGTCCGGGTAAACTTAACATCAGAGAAATATTGTTATAACTTCTAACTGCTGTGCCAAATCCACGACCGTCCAACCCCCGCAGATCCCAAGGTCAAGGTCAAATACATAGTCCGTAAACTTAACATCAGAGAAATATTGTTATAACTTCTATTTCTTTCATCTAAAATGCTTAATATTTCACACATGCATTCCTGCAAGGCTCTACTACCATGCTGTGCCAAATCCACGACCGTCCAACCCCCGCAGATCACAAGGTCAAGGTCAAATACTTAGTCTCTTTACAAAACTTAACATCAGAGAAATATTGTTATAACTTCTATTTCCTTCATCTAAAATGCATAATATTTCACACATGCATTCCTGTAAGGCTCTACTACCATGCTGTGCCAAATCCACGACCGTCCAACCCCCGCAGATCCCAAGGTCAAGGTCAAATACTTAGTCTCTTTACAAAACTTAACATCAGAGAAATATTGTTATAACTTCTATTTCCTTCATCTAAAAAGCTTAATATTTCACACATGCATTCCTGTAAGGCTCTACTACCATGCTGTGCCAAATCCACGACCGTCCAACCCCCGCAGATCCCAAGGTCAAGGTCAAATACTTAGTCCGTAAACTTAACATCAGAGAAATATTGTTATAACTTCTATTTCCTTCATCTAAAATGCTTTAATATTTCACACATGCATTCCTGTAAGGCTCTACTACCATGCTGTGCCAAATCCATGACCGTCCAACCCCCGCTGATCCCAATGTCAAGGTCAAATACTCTTTACAAAACTTAACATCAGAGAAATAAGTTATAACTTCTATTTCCTTCATTGAAAATTCTTATTATTTCACTTGTGCATTCCTCTAAGGTTGTACTATCATGCTATGACAAATCTACGACTGTCCAACCCCCGCTGATCCCAAGGTCAAGGTCACATACTTAGTCTCTTTACAAAACTTAACATCAGAGAAATATGTTATAACTTCTATTTCTTTCATTGAAAATACTTAATATTTCATATGCTGTGACAAATCCCCGCTGATCTCGAGGTCAACGTCACATACATACCGTATAACCTCGACTTAACGCCCCCCTCCTAATAAACGCCCCCCCCCCCCCCCCCACCAAATAAAACAAAAAATATTTTTTTTTACCAATGACCGCCAATTTCAAACACAAATAATAATCCTTAAATCCTTATTTGTGTTTGAAATTGGCGGTCCTTGGTAAAAAAAAAAATTCTTTTTGTTCTTTTTTCTTTTTTACTGGCTAATAAACGCCCCCCCCCCCCTTTGTAAAATGTAACGCCTCCGGGGGCGTTAATTCGAGGTTATACGGTAGTCTCTTTACAAAACTTAACATCAGAGAAATCGGTTATAACTTATATTTCCTTGCTCGGATCTGCTTCACATTTCACACACTCATTGCTCCAATGGACCTCTACCACCCTGTGACAAATTCACGTTCATGCCGCTCGCGCTAATCCCAGAGTCAAGGTCACAAGCCCACACACTTGGAAATTTGTACATATTTTAGGGGTACCTGGGCCCACGCGGGGGGTATTCCGTAAGCCTCGCTTACTGACCAATCTAGTTTTAATTTGGTCAGAGACAGTCAGATGCGGCCGCCCGGTGAATTGTTGCCTAGCAACCATGAAGGGCAGTATATTACATGCTTTATGTTGGTTATTATCCCCTTGCGGATAGGCAATATGGGATATAGCGTTAGTGCATGCACGTGCATGCGTTAGTAACACATTTCATTTTTCATTAACTTATGAATCGCTTGACCAATGTTGATACGATTTGGCCACAATGTGTGTATGGATGGATGGTGCTTTGTTTTGCATACGACCCAAGTCCGACCGCCCAATGACAAGGTCACTGAGGACTTATGTTCACCTTGTTTGTAAGGCAATTACGTTTTCGATTCGGCTCATATTTAAGGGTGGGAATTGGCTCGAACACCTTCCATACCCGGTGGCAAATACGTTAAAGTTTGTTTTGTTTATTCAATAACTTAGGAACCGCTTCACCGACTTTGATAATACCTGGCCACAATGTGTGTCAAGGGTTGATGCTTTGTTTTGCATATGACCCACGTCCGACTGCCCAAAGTCAAGGTCACTGAGGACTTATGTTGTTTTTATTATTATTATCGAGGCTACCAGCGAGGGGGATTAGCTGAGTGATAACGATGCCCTTGTTCTAATACACGTACATGTATACATAGCAAATGCTATTCATGTTCCCTGTAAATACTTGTATATCTGATAATCCATATTTATATATTGATCATCCATATTTATATATTGTTCATAAGTTTGTCTATATGACACGTATACTATATAGAGGATCTTACATGAGTGATGATTTAATAGTACATTCATTGAATGAATTTTCTGATTTCATTTGAAATTAGGCTGTCATGTTTCTTTTGACATTAGTCCACGAGTTCAACATGTGTGCCATATCTTTTCATATTCTCATGCATTGGACTAACACAACCACATGTCATGACCATTTCCATGACCAATTGTTTCCAGACCAGCATACAATTTGATTGTCTGATGTAATGGTAAACAGTGCAGGGGGCCATTTCATTAAACATCGTACGACTAAAATGTTCGTAAGTGCAAAATTATGATGATCTGTAAATTTCACATTACAAACGTTTTCTTGTAAACAATTATTGGATTTACATTTATTGAGCATAGGCTGCATTTGCAGCCTATGCTCAATAAATGTAAATACATCAATTGAAATTTACAGACGATCCTAAATTTGCACTTCCGAACATTTTAGTCGTCCGTGAAACGGTCCCCAGATCTATGCTGACATTAGCCACGAAGGCCATAGCTACATTTCTCCAACAGTCACATATGTATTGCATTGTATTACAGCTACAGTCTGATAGATTAATTGGGCTAACACAAATACATATACATTCAAATATCATGACAACTTGTTTTTTATTTTAGACGGTTACCAGCTCTCCCAGTTTGAATGTCGGGCAGCCCATTTACAGGTGGAGCTACAGTGGAGCCTCACCGAGCCGGATACCCTGGAATGTCCACATGATGACCGGTTTAGAGAGGTTCCACTGTACATGAAGGACTATTTGTTCTTGTATGCGGGTATTTATTTGGTGGTAAGTAAACGGTATTGTTTGCAGTCATACTTTTGCCAGAAATCTTATTAATACCGGCAATAAATAAATTCTGTAAATAATGTTAAATTTCTTTTTAGAGTATTATATATGCGTTCCAACGTTTAAGGACCAACTATATACCTGATCGTCGTTTGATTCAAAGATAATTGCTTCGCAAATGTAATGGAATATATGTATAACATATATGTGAACACTGCCTCTTTACTGTATCCTATACGGCACCTGGTGTGGCCAAGTCGGCCATCTTTGTGTGTTCCCGCCATCAGCCAGTTTCATCTGTTATGTCGTTTGACAAAGAACTCAAAATGTGAAGTAGAACATACATGTATGATATAGAGAATAGTAGGTTAGTGCCGTGAATGGGAAAACATATCTGGCAAGGCTCAGGAAACGGGATGGGCGAGGCTCTGCCGAGCACATCCCGTTTCCGTGCCGCGCCAGATATTTTTCCCATTCACGGCACTAACCTACTATTCTATTTATCCCGTCAACACCTTCAAATGGCTGTAAAATGCAAAACATGTATTGACTGGATATACAAAATGTTTCACGGCACCGTGTTTCACGGCACATACGCACTGTGTTGACGGGATAAATAATGTAGCTAATCACATGTAGAAAAGCCAGGAGAATGGAATCCTACCAAATGTTATCACACACACTGTAAAATATGTCAGTTTTCTGGACAGGTTTGTGTCTGCGTTTTTAACAGCATGAACCACCATAATGATTGTAAATAACTTCATACACAGAAAATCGCACAGTGTTTCACTTTTACCTGGCAAACCACACAACACGTACCATATATACCCACTACTGTACTCTGTTATTAGCTATCAAATCCAGTGATCCGGAGTGTATTATCCTTGGTGTCTGCTCACCTACTATGCAAGTAAATATGGCTGTACCTATGGGTAACGTGTACAGTAAGACTGTGCATCAGATTGGAAAGTTTACACGTTGAAATTTATTTTGAGATTTATTAGAGAAATGCTCAGATATCTCTTCTTTTTATAGGTTGCTGACATAATAGTTATAGCTTGCCGTTCTCATATGCGTCTATTATGTATTGCACCAACTTTTATTTGTTTTACTGTCATAGTATTTGCTGTATGTGTCAAACGCACGAAGTGGTGAAACTGTACGATGGCTTGTACATACAAATATGGCGGAGATGGCAACTCAATGTACCATATAGTATACATTAACAAGACAATATTCACATATGTTATATTCATATATCACATTACTCTTATGAAGCAATTATCATTGAAGTCAAGTGTATCTATCTATTACCTGTGGGTGGCAGGTGGGAGTATGCGATGGGTTATATAACGATCGGTGTTCATCCTTACCGCAATTCCGACTGGATACCTGGTTTGGCCCTCACATACGTCTTTGGCAGTTTGTATGTGACAGTTGAATCTGGTTATACCCCTGTGAGTATTACGATTACTCGTAATCTTATTTCAGGGGAAGGGGCCAAGTGACTTTGGTGTGGTATGGAACTGACACTATGTTTAATTTAACATATGGGATGATCTGTAGCCGATTTCACCAACCTATGAACACTTGATCAATCAGGACCAGTAGCGTATTTCATCAACATTGCAAAGTATACTTTACTAGCAAAGTATACTTTGAGGGAGCAATCATTGATTTTTCCGAAATGCATTATTTCATACAGAACTAACGATTGCATATATTTGATGATTGAAACTATGGAGAATTATTATACTGATTTTATTACATTATCACAGCCAAAATTGGCTGTGATAATGTAATAAATTCAGTATAATAAAAATTATTCTAAAATTGAAAATTTCTCCCTCAAAGTATACTTTGCTAGGAAAGTATACTTTGCAATGTTGATGAAATAGGCCCCTGATACGCTAAAAAAACGTTCTTGTCAAGAAAAATGACAATTTTGATATAAATAACAGAAAGCAATATTTGTACGTTTATGGGATTTGTGACCAGCGTAGCTCCAGTAGCCGATTTCATCAACATTGCAAAGTATACTTTAGTAGCAAAGTATACTTTCAGGGAGAAATTTTCAATTTTGTTTTAAATTTATTAATTTTTATTCATGATACTGAATTTATTACATTATCACAGCCATTTAATGGCTGTGATAATGTAATAAATTCAGTATAATAATTCTGCATACTTTTAATCATGAAATATATGCATTTGTTAGTTCTATATGAAATAATGCATTTCAGGAAAATAAATGATTACTCCCTCAAAGTATACTTTGCTAGAAAGTATACTTTGCAATGTTGATGAAATAGGCCCCTGATACGCTAAAAAAACGTTCTTGTCAAGAAAAATGACAATTTTGATATAAATAACAGAAAGCAATATTTGTACGTTTTTTTTTTCTAGTTTTATATTTCAAATCTGTTCTTAACTCTTAAAACTGCTGACTTAAATGTTGCCACCTGCTGTTCATTTTATATTGATTTTTTTCCTGAGAATGTTTTGACAGCACATGAGAATCATTTCCATTTTAAATTCCTGCCTTTTACGGGTTAATGCTGAAATTTCATTTACTTCGTATCTAGGACATTGTCTCGGTTACATGATAACAGAAGGACGGACTGTGATTGGACTAATCAATGTATCCATGGGAACAAGATCAGAGATGCCAGTCTACTGGATTGTAAGTAACGAACAGTTCGTGTTTTTCTCACAACTGAAATTCGTGGTTATATTCATTATTAGGGCCACGCTAAGAATTAGTGGAGCCCTATAGTGTTCACTGTGTACGTCTTGAGCATTGCTTATTGAAGTCGATGTCATCACGAATGAGATTGACATACAGTGAACAGGTTGTTGTTAATGTTCCCAGTAAGTTTATATTAGTCTTCTGACATGAAACGGAATGGGTTCCAATCCGGAGGTTGTGGGTTCAAACCTCGCCTTAGACTTCAAAAAATACTTTCATATTATTTCCACCCTACTTGTCTTTCAGATGAGACTTGTAACCGATGTCCCGTCCCTAATGACTTTAGCTGTTGCTGGGACGTTAAACCCATTCACTTTCACTTTTCTGAAATAAAAATATCACAGTGACCATAAACATGTCTGGCTCTCTTCAATTATGGTTGAACGATACACAGTGATCACAATGGTATTCATGCGTGAGTGCGTGTGTATATGTGTGTGCAACTAGCAGTAATGTACGTTAACGTTTTTAAATTACTGAAAGTAACATTATCTCTGCAACTATCAGTTGGATTGATTTGAAACTTCATATTCTTGTTTAGCATCATCCATAAAGGAAATATGTGACCCAACCATTTGAAAAAATATGATGCTTATGGTATTGCGCTGTCTGCGTCCAATCAATTTGCATTAACAATTTTGTTTATATCTATTGTTTCTGTTTGACTTGAAACTTGATAATCCTGTTTATCACCATCAATATTTTCAATATATTCAATATTAGTATATAGCCAAATCATGTGGCTCACTTGCCCAAGGTCGAGATATAATGACTTGGAAATTCGTGTTAAACTTGGGTGCCAATTTTAGATTTCTACATTTGGCGGGTTAATGCAGACCTTTCGACGACAGGACGGACAGGGATTGGATCAACGTCAACCCATAGACACAACTTCAGGGATGCGGGTCTACCGAATTGTAAGTAACAAACATTGTGTGCACCGTGCAATTCGCTGAATTGTTGTATTATTAGGATCATGACAAGAATCAGTGGAAACATTATTATCACTGAGTCTATCTGCCCATCTGTTTGTCACATTTTGTTTCGATGTGATAACATATGGTTTTATCTATGGTTGACGAATACAGATCCAGGTAAAAGAAGTCCTCATTTCTTTTCAGCCACTCTTAAAACTTTACTTTTTGCTATGTGACACGTGCGAGAAAGACAATGGATTTTGTACTTCCCTTCGACACAACATTCACCTTGTTGGTTTATGTCCTTATCCAGGGCATATGTCGTTTCCCTCTTCACATATGTTGCATGATGCTTCACACATGTGTACATCATGGTGCAAGATATGTCACATGCAATAACAGCATAAGTAGTTAACCACTAGTACTATGTTGTGATTGGAGAAATTGGGCTTATGGGCTTTGTGATCCGTATACCTCCTCGTCAAAAAGATCACTTTCATTGATGGATATGCGAACAAAATCTTGATCAGACTGTGCAGATGCAAAGACTGCTTTAGATCTACACTGGTCGCAAAATCTATAGGCCCCATTTCTCCAGTACAATATGCATATTTCGCCCACCCATGTGATCTGACACACATGTGAATTGTGTTCTGAGTACCTTAAGTCTGCAACCAGAAGTCACGTTTACATGAAACTTGATATGCTTCTTTATCATCATCTATGTTTTCATTTCATTCCTTATCCATGTGACCCACATGTCCAAGTTCAAGGTCAATGACTTATCAATACAGTTACAATATTTTTGTTAGTTTTTGAGTACCTCATATTTCTGAAACAGTAAGTCTGACCGACTTGAAATGCTAGATGTTTGTTTATCATTATCCATGATTTTCTTCTATTGCCCACCCATGCAGCATGCATGCCCAACGATAAGGTTAAATTACTTTTAAATTTGCGTTACATGTTTGTCCGACATTTACATTAAATTGTTAAGCACAATGTTATATCTGTGAGTGTATGTATGACTTGAAACTTAACATTCTTGTTTATCATCTAACATTCTTGTTTATCATCTCCCATATTTTAATTCTGTTGCCCATCCATGTGGCCTAAATGCCCAAGACCCATGTCAAATTTATTTAAACGTTGTTGCAACAATTGCTTTTGAATACCTGCAACCATAAGTCATTAAATATCATATGCTTATTTATCATCATCCATAGTGTATTGCCCACCAATACCTGCCCATTGACAAAATCTTTTTGCAACCTTTCTTTATAATTCCCTATCATGAACATCTTCAAATTTACACATGTATATCTGATGCTTAGACAAATCCAAGACCCTCCTTCCATTCCTCCCCTGGTAATATCATGGTCACAAACTTAGTGTATTTATGGGAACCGTAGCATGGGATGACTTTATTATAATTTCTCGTTCCTTCTATGGACTATCTTTATGTGTCGCAGATGCATTTCTATGGTGATTCTTCACCATTTACAATTTTTCCACCACAATGCCATGAACCAACATGGGGTGGGTAGTATTCTATAAGCCTTTGTTTACTGACATCTATTTAATTTCGGCATTTGTTTTTCAATCTGTCAAAATGTGATAGCTATTTGCTTTGTTAAAGTGGTGTAATTTTTTATCCGCATGCCAATGTATGGGTCTATACTGGCTGCACACTACATGTGGTTACATTTTACCCATATCTCTATAGAATATCTCTAAATATAATTTGGATCATAATCTGACAACACCAGGCTTATTACATTTATCACCAATGAAGCAACATATCCGACTGTCATGTCTGATCTCATGGGCGGATTCAGGGGGGGGGGGGGCGGACCCAGCGCGCGCCCTCCCCCCCCCCTAAAATTTGCCGAGTGCCATGTATTCCATGCATTTTTCGGTCGTTGTCTTATTGTTTCAAAATTTAAACGTTTTCAATCAAAAATCATGTCTAAACATACTGTGACAGTGTCAATATGTTTGCTCCAAAATGCACCAGAACGCAGGAAATGCGATGTAGATTTTAAAAAAAATCCGGACCCCCCTAGCGTATCTCCGCTCGGTCGACTATTTTGCAATACTTAACTGCATAGCTCGTTCGATAATATAGTCAAGTATTGCAAAATAGTTACGCCCCCCTAACCCGAAATCCTGGATCCGCGCCTGAATCTGGGGCTTCACAGTTTGCAACCCAGTCAACGAATACATCAATCAAGCCTTCACCAACTGTCACAGAGTTGCAGTGTGCAGTATAACTACACAAATAATCAGGATCTACACTGTTCATGAATGAAACAAGCCCGGTGTGGTCAGATTGTGTCCCTTATAGACTTGTGCTATAAATCACTTGCCAAACTTGGAAAATCACGAGTACATGTACTTTTCCTTAGAACAACTTCCAGGGCATCCCTGACGTTAGAATTGGTGGAATCTGTCAATTTGACATCATATTGTCGGTTTCCGACAATCTACGCCAATTATAATGCCAATAACACCCCGGACGTAGTTCTAAGGGAAGTTACTCCCAATTATTCGACTTTATAAGACTGGTCTACAAATGGAATAATCTCCAAACTACACGATTCTGTTATAATTACAGATTCATTCAGTTCTACAACTTCAACACAGATCTACCACTTCAGCGAGTGTTACAAACGAACATTGACGGCACAACCCCGGTGGACTTCTACAAGTTATCAAATGATATTTCAATTGTAAACCGGACTCCATTTTCTCAGTGTCATGTTACATAATAGAAGCAAATTATAAAAAGATGACCTCGAAATGGTTTACAGTACTGGTTCTACCATGCAAGCTGTTAAACAAGTTTCGTTATCCCCTCGTTGATAGGCAAGAGGGGATGCAACGTTTGTCCATGTATATGCGTACATATGTACGTACGTGTGTATATGCATGCATACGTACGTACATTAGTAACACCTTCCATTTCTTAATAACTGATAAATACATTCGCCGATTTTAATAATACATATCAGTACCTGCTAGTGGTTTCATATTTAGATAATGGTGTTGAAGCAATTAACATTACAGTTAATGACACTGAGAGAAAATGGATGCTGGTATTGCAGAAATGCGACCTGTAAACTGTTCGTGTGTATATGTACATATGTCATTGGCATCATAAACATGCACGCATGCTAACTATGGTTATATACAAGCCACAGTTAGATCACGGTTAGTCCGCATGTATGTCGATCGTACATGCGGACGAACGTGATTTAATCACATCCTCATGTCCATACATTGCCCATGTCATGTGTAAATGCAGAAACAAAACTCCAAAATGTAATCCATGAAGGAACACCAGTGTCAAAAACCAAGAAGCTCAGTTGATCAGGGTCTGCATTGTTTGTTATTCAGTCAATGAAATACCAGTCCTGCTAGTGACTCATATACATGTAGATCCTTATCTAGTCACAAAATTTCCATAACAATTGCGGAATTCAATTCTGCATTTGAGACACGCCATGTGATTTTGTTCCTTCGACATCTGCGTAATTTCATTAAATACGTATACAAAATTTAAAATAGTTTTCATAAATAGTCAAAAATAAATAAAGTTGACAAAATGTTCAGAGTATATGCGGCATGCATGTACTCTGAAAGTTTTGTCAACTTTTGACGCCATTTACGGAAAATATTGTACATTTTGTAAACGTATTTCATGAACTTACGCAGATGTCCGAAGTTACAAAATCACATTGCGTGTCTCATTTCCTCTGAACATTAAGTAAATTTCCGACATGATTTACAGAAAATATCATCAAGTGATTTCGCACATCTTCTTAGGTACACAATCACACGGCTTTTTTCAAATGTGTCAGGCACATTTTGATGGCCAGGACCTATGTACATGTATAACATAATGGCATGCTAATTTAAGTCTTCTCGTGACAAAATGGAACCAAGAGTAAAATGTGCAACCAGTGCCCCCCGATCAGTTTGCACAACTATATATAGATCCATAACAGGCTACATGAGTTTACTAGCTGATCTGGAGCTACACAGGCCACGCCTCAGTTAACCGCAATTTTCATACGAAAAATAAAAACGATGCTTTCTCTTAAATATGCAATGAATTATATGTTGTTACAACTCATTTGAACCGTCTTGGTCACAACATATAATGTCTAATACCTGTTTTGTCATGATGAGTCATATTTTGTTTGGTATACCCAGCGTATACAGTATGCGTGGTATATAGTTTCTGTAATTCTGTCAATACCTTCTTTAAAATATATTACTAGACCTGGTATGCAATATTTGATAAATTTATAAGATAGCACAACTTGACTGGTTGTTTTCAAAAACATATTTAGGGTTTACTTTAATAATAGTTCATTGCAAATGTTAGCGGCATGGGTAATACTACTAAAAAGTACTGACTAGATAACATGCAAATGGGTTGGGCTACAAGTTATATCAACATCAGTTACAGCCCTACCTAATGATGTTTAAGGTTTAATTAAGGTACAGGTACTTCAAATTAACTTCATAGTCATCATCATCTAAAGATTACAACTAATAACTATTACTTAAGTTACCATTACAAACTATATATCTACAGATATGTATTAATTATACCAATCATTATAATCTAAAATTTAATTTAAAGAGTCGCCATGAACCTTTGCAACCATAATATAAGTAACTGGAATGGAATATTCTGTTTTCTGTGATCTACACCGTTTAGAAACATTGGATTATAGGCTTATCAGCAACTCGACACATATCAGTCTGTGTACACCTAGATCTTGACTAAAGCTAATCATGTACAGTTTTTGTCCCACCCAAGTTAGTCACAATTTTAGCGTCAAACATGTTTGACGTACGTCCAAATATTGAACATGTCCTGGTGGCCGTTTCACTAAACTTCGTACGACTAAAATGTTCGTCAGTGCAAAATTATGATAGTCTGTAAATTTCACATTTCTTGTAAACAATTATTGGATTTACATTTATTGAGCATAGGCTGCATATGCAGCCTATGCTCAATAAATGTAAATCCATCAATGGATATTTCCAGACGATCCTAAATGTGCGCTTACAAACATTTTAGTCGTAAGAAGTTTAGAGAAACGGCCCCTTGATCTGTTAGTCGGATCATTTACAAAATATCATCAATAACTTCATCCCAGTGATGACCATCCGCCGTGTCATCCGGGTGACTTTGACCTTCATGGATGAGACACTCGCTGGCGATCACCTTGTTTTATCATACATTTTTGTAACTGAAATGCTATGAGTGCAGTTTACGACCAATGATGTGTATACGACTCATGTGATCCCCTACGACGGGTCATGCTAATACAAAAGGGGTTAATGGAATAATTCTTCCATTGACCCCTTAAAATATATCATAGAATTATAGAATGCTGTAAATCGAAAACATGGTTTCAAAAAGACAAAATTTAATGATAAATTTAGAGTATTACACGACATTACGTATATATGCAATGATTTCATCTTATTTTTACTGCACATATATCCATCAAACGCTCTCCTTTTTCTCAATAAAACAGTCCGTTGCTCCCTGGTGTTTTCTATACCGCCGGCTATATGGCATACACACCGAGCATGTGGAGAAATTCTTGGCCAGACATGAAACGGGGGACTCGCAGAGTGGTCAGAGCCCGGTGAGCTGGTATTGAATTCCCGAAAGTGAGAAACATTTCCTGTCACTTATTTTATGGCATATCTATCGATTCAACAGCAACATTGATAAAAGTATTATGTTGTGACTGCCCATTTGATACATGAGCGGTAACAACATACAATTAATAAAATAAAAAACAATTCATATAAATTTGAAAACATTTTTAATTCTTAATTTATTTAAATCCTTTACTTTTCCTACAGCTTTTCTCATATTTTTTTGCACATAACATATATTCACCATTTTTATTTTATTTTTTTATTGAGGAATGAGATAGGATAAGTAAAGGATTACCGTAATGTATGACACTGCATCAGCTTTATATTTACAACCCGTGTAATCCGGCCGGTCCAGATCCAAATGCCCGGGCTAGCATGAAAATCTGGGTCTACACTGGTGGTAAACTGGATGTTGTATGTTTTTACAGTGGAACCTCTCTAAACCGGACACCCTGGGGCTTCCCAGGCTGTCAGGTTTAGAGAGGTTCCACTCCGTGCATTACTGAAAAATTATATCAAAACTATTTTGAATTAGGTCGGTATGCATGTAGTGACATAAATGTCTCTTACTTTCACTATGCGCTGGGAATTCATTACCATCTTTCTATTCTCTGGTTATTCTTGATTGGCCGTCGTGTCATTTCTGGACAAGCGTTTTTCATCAGGGTCAACTTGTATGCGATGTATACAGCGGCATGGCAACCATTCGGCAATAACTGGTTGTCTTACTTGTCAAAAAGGAAACTGCTTCTTGGGTATTTGTGTCTAGCTAAAAACGACATGAAGTTGCCAACTCCCAAGATAATGAACTGAATCCATTTTAAAGTTGGGCTTTTATTTCTTATTTTCTTGCAATGTTAGCAAGTCTGCCGCCCGAACCTCACATTATGCATTGCACATCCATAGCGATTGGTAGTAAACACCGTGCATACAAATAGTATAAACAGCTTCAAAAATGTATGACTACTGGTTCTACCCAGTACACTTCCGTCTGCGCTAATCTTGCCAACATTTGCCAATTTATTTATTGCATTATATATTGTGCTTGAAGTCAAGCAGCTTGAATGACTGAGCCTGAGCTGTGCTACAACTCAGGCTCAGACAATCAAATTGGTTGATTGCGAGTTGGCATGTCAAGAGACATTGATAATATGTAGCAGATTTCATCAAAATTGCAAAGTATACTTATCTAGCAAAGTATACTTTGAGGGAGTAATCATTTATTTTCCCCGAAATGCATTATGTCAAATAGAACTAACGACTGCATATATTTGATGAAGTATGCAGAATTATTATACTGAATTTATTACATTATCACAGCCAAAATGTAATAAATTCAATATAATAATAATTCAGTAATAAATGTATCCTTAAATTTAAATTTAAAATTTCTCCCTCAAAGCATACTTTGCTAGACAAGTATACTTTGCAATTTTTGTGAAATATGCTACAGGGCAAGATTAATGCAGGCGGTTGTGTAGTGTAACCTCGTAACAGAAATTATCAGCATCGTCTCATATGTGATGGATATATGGGTTTTATGAAATTTGTGGCCAGTCTATCTCCTGATCTGCTAGCACATGGCTGCAGTCTGATAAAGATCTACATTGTTTGTTAAAAAGGGGATGGGTGTTTAACAGACTGAATGGTGTAGACCCTGATCAAATATGCTGAATGATCTGGGTCTACGTTGGTCGCATAGTCCATAAGGCTATACAATAATATACAGAGAATACTCAAACATTTAGTAATTAAGAAAGAAAGTTGAAGGTAAAAACATTAAACATCTAATTTGAAGACTTCGTACTAGTAACTGTAATGTCAGGTACTCCACATGTACATATGTCCTATTAACAAAACAATACATGGAAAAATAAATATAATTCATTAAACAAAACCACAAATGGGAAGAAAATCAATTATAGTTCATTAAACAAAACAATAAATATAAAAAAGTATAATAATAATTCATTAAACGACTAACTGGAAATAAATATAATTAAACGAAAAAACAAAACAAAACAAAACACAATATAAAATTATTACACATTATTTTAAAGTCACTCTTTTTATTAAATTTTCGACCACATGGTCCTTATCAAAAGAGTGAGTTTAAAACAATGTGTATTAAATGTGCTAATCAAAAGAGTGAGTTTAAAACAATGTGTATTAAATGTGCTAATTGGAAATTACTATAACATTATTGTTTGCAACTTTCCACAGTTATGTTTTTTGAACGATACTTCATGAACCACGAACCCACTGTTCCAACGTTTCGGCCCAATGCCTTTATCAAGGAATTACAGTGGGGTCAGCGTGTAAGTGCACACACGAACGAACACGACAGGTTGGTTCCAACCTGTCGTGTTCGTTCGTGTATGCACTTACACGCTGACCCCACTGTAGTCATAGCTGATTGTAGACACTACTGTCTGTTTCACGAAACTGTCCAGTTTTTACGGATATATAAACAACGCAAAAATAATCTTGTTTTTCGATAAGTTTGTTAAAATTTAAGAGTGAGCCTTCTTTTTATTTCGTGAAATTTGGTCAAAAATTTGTTTTATTGCGAATTTTTGCTTTCTAATTTCAGAAATATTTAACTTGTTTTCCTAGTTAGATCATTTCGAAGCTATCTAGCCAGATTTCGGAGTCACTTTCATTTTTTGTTACGTTTTATTTTTGTCTCCTCCCCAAGCTCCTTCAACTCCTTTTGCCCCATGTTAAATTCCCATAGACAAATCAATTTTTCGTAATACATGTACAATCAATATTTAACCAAATTTCACGAAATAAAATCTTATTCTTAAAAATTTTGCTAAAAATTAATGTTATCGAAAAAAAAATTGTTTTGCATTGTTTATATGGCTGTAATATTTGGTCAGGTTTCGTGAAATAGACAGTAATTCCTTACCTTGAGCCGAAATGTTGGAAGAGTGGGTTTGTGGTTATGAAGTGTCGTTTAAATTATTATTTGATATTTTGCTAATTCTATGCGGAACTTACAACCTACTTGGTGGAGACGGGGCGGCTGTGAGGGGAGGTTGGAGGCCGACCATATACGTGGCAGTGACTGGAGAAATGAGGTTTATGCGATTTCTCCGGATCAATATGCGCACGTCTGTAGCCTGGTAGCGATCTATATTGTTTGCTAGAAACATGACGGGTGTTTCATTGATGGAATAGCGAACAGTGCAGATCCTGATCAGACTGTGTGGATGCAAACTCCATAAGCCCCATTCCAGTCACAGCCACAAATAACGATAATAACTGATTCACATGTGCTGTCAGACATGTTTTCATCTTGTCAAATGGAAAATATAAAAAATACAAGAGATGACAAAATTTAATTCAGAATTGTCAGGGTTAAGTCCAAATCACTCGCAAAAACAGCAAAAAGATGCATTTCATTAAACGAAACAACAAAATTATATAAACGATATAATTCAATGAACAAAACAGAGATAACAACAACAGATATTCGTGTAGATGTAACAAAATAGTAACAAGAAAATATATAATTAAATACATTGTACATTAAAAATGAGAATATGATTCATTCAAGAAAACAGTAACTGAGAAAACTGGAGAATGTGGCTTCTGGGTTTTGCGACCAGCGTAGATCCAGATCAGCCTGTGCATCCGCACAGTCTGATCAGGATCTGCACTTTTTGCCATTCCACCAATGAAACACCCGCCATGTTTCTAGCAAGCAATATAGTGTTATATGTGATCCACAATGACAAAAATATGCTTACTGTGTTTGCAACCAGTGTATATCCATATCCAGCTGCAGGAGTGCGTTATTTGATCAGTAGCTACACTGATTGCAAATCCCATAAGCCCCATTTCTCCTGTCACAACCACAACTTATTAACTATTGATAATTGTATACAAAATTACTGTAAAGAATATTCTTATAGGTGACAGGGCGGCTATAAGGGGAGGTTGGAGGCCGACCAAAACCGACCATAACACAAATGGGCTTATCGAGTTTTTGGGCCAGTGTAGCTACTGATCAGCTAGCACACTCCTGCAGCTGGATATGGATCTACACTGGTCGCAAACACAGTAAGCATATTGTTGTAATTGTGGATCACATATAACACTCATATGTGGCTGTGACTGGAGAAATGGGGTTTATGGGATTTGTGACACCTGATCAAATAACACATACCTGTAGTCTGATAACGATATATATTACCTGTTAGAAGCATGGCGAGTGTTTCATTGATGGACTTTGGTGTGGTATGGACCTGGCACAAGGTTCGGTTATTCTAATGTCAGGGCTGAATATATATAATATTTTTATGTAAATATTCCGTTTTTGATTTTGGGATTTCCCCCCAATGCAGCAGGTTAAATGCGGGATCGAACAAGTTAGTCCGGCCATAAATTACCGTAGCTGTTGATAGGCCGTTAAACACAAATACATCAAATCAAATAGTTGATGGACTGACGATCTGTGCAGATCCTGATAAGACTGTGCGGATGCACAGGCTGATCTTGATCTACACTGATCGCAAAATCCATAAGCCCCATTTCTCCAGTCACAGCCACATATATTGGGATAATCCATGATTCTCAAACTAGTCAAGTTGTGCTTACTGTATTATTTTTTGAGTATTCTCCATGAATTAAATTAAATATTGTTTTCTTTTAATGACAATAAAATATATTGTAAAGTACAAATTGGACGCCGACTTATAATAGGGATATTACGTTGTTTTCACTCAGTGTAGCCATACATTGTTCGTCAGTTTGTCACGGAATAGACAAGTTATATAAATAGATACCAAACTTGGAAAATCATGAGAAATTTCCCTTAGAACCACATGCACTACTGCGGCATGCTTGACACTAGCATGGGCGGAATTTGTCTGTTTGACGTCATGTTGTTTAGTTTAAACTAAGCTTAGTTTACACTAAGCAACGTGGTGTCAAACCGACAAATTCTGCCAGTTCCAATGTGTATGATCACGTGGTACTAACAACAACAACAAGTACTGAAACTTCCAGAATCCATCCGATTGAAAGTACGTATTCTTTTATATTGTCCTTATTACGTAACGGATTTTGACACGGAAATCGATTCTTTGCAAAAACGACATAAGTCTGTGCCACACTCCCTGGACCACCAAATGCATCTCATGAAGACGCGTTTGCTGCGCCATATTTCATCAAAATCCGTTGCATATTAAGAAAAATATAAAATAATACTTACTTTGGAGTGAGCGACGTTGTTGTTGTTGTAACCACGTGATCATGCACCTTGAGTTCTAACGCTGATAATGCCCAGGAAATTGTTCTAAGGGAAGTCACTGATGATTTCCCAAGTTTGGTAACCTATTTATAAGACTGGTAGCATTACTGTGTGAACGTGCGGAGGATCAGTATCTACAATTATCGGAAACATTGTAAATTCCCTATTCTCAGCTGGTTTGCCTTTACCATTTACATATAAAAATACAATGTCTGCTATCCCCCCTTATTTTCATTATTTCTTTACTAAAGCATGTTTTGACAACACATGAGAATTGGAGATGATTTCCATGTGGTGTCAAAACATGTTTTTGTTAAGAATTTTGTTAAAGATGGGAAACAAGCTAATATTGCTATTTAAATGATACAATTTTCAAAATACAGAAACTGACTCAAACGTTTGAAGATAGTATACATGAATGCATTTTATGGGCAGGGTCATACGTAATCCTGAATTATGGCAACTGTTCGTCAAAGTTGTGTTTTACACATGTTGACAATGCCTGTGCATTTAAGCGTGGATGGTATCCGTTTGTTTATATTTTACATTTGCAATACAATTAAATGCATTTATTTCTTTTTCAATGTACATGTACCAGACACTTGTGTGTGTGTTTACAGGCATATGTATTGAATTGTCTTTGAGTTTTATTTTCTTCCACATGTGCCCAGGTCCTGTGTTTATTCCGTCCAACATGGAGTAGCATTTGTCGTCTACTGTTGTCTTCAATTTTTCAATGTGCTTCATCAGCACCTTAGAATCATCTCCATAGGAGCTGATTTGTATGTCCTGGCAAAAAACATTTATTAAAATCAATGTTGAAGAAACTATGGAGCCCCGCAGGTGACGTACAATTATTGTTTATATTAATTCGTTCCTTATCTTGGGCTCTTTTGTTACCTGGGAGTTGCATTGGATTATTGCCCATTATAAAAGTAGTAAGATTATTACTAATCCGACTGCTTTTGGGAGGGGCCAAGTGATTCTGGTGTGGCGAGGACCTGGCATCAGATCAGGATTATTCTCATTTCAGGGATGAATATATTGTTTTGTTATTGTAAATATTCAGTTCTGATGTTGGGGTTTTCCCCCCATTTGTATATGTACTTGAACATGTACATGTACATGTACTTGACAGGTAATATATGGGATTTAGTACTAAACCCATTGACCCGGCCTTAAATGACCTTAGCTGTTGATAGGCCGTTAACCCCAACAAACAAACAAACAAAACAAACATTAATTCGTTCCCGCGAAATAAAAATTCGTTGCCACGAAATAACAAACCCTCAATTTAACAATTCGTTCCTATGAATTAGCAATTCGTTCCCACGAATTAACAATTCGTTCCCACGAATTAACAATTCGTTCACTCAATTTAACAATTCGTTCCTACGAAATAACAATTCGTTCCCACGGGAACTAATTGTTAATTCATGGGAAGGAATTGTTATATCGTGGGAACGAATTGTTAATTCGAGGGAACGAATTGCTAAATTGAAGGAACGAACTGTCATTTCGTGGGAACGAACTTGTTAATTCGAGGGAACGAATTGTTAAGTCTAGGGAACGAATGAGGGAACAAATTGTTATTTCGTGGGAATGGATTGAAATTAAACAAATCCATGTCCCCTGCGGGACTCCGTAATAAACAGCCGACGACTATATTTGCCCCCCCCCCCCCACCACCCCACCACCCCGCATTCATGTGGTTATAAAACAGTCTGCAGATGTAGCCGAGCTTAAATCATAATTCAAACAGTTGTATTGGTTGAGTTTGCGTTGAGCTCACACTCTAGGAATCAAGCTGAACAAGAGTTAATGTGCAAGAGGTTTTACAATACCTGGATCCGAGTTCATGAAAGTTACTGACCCTGTATTCTGGTTTTCTTCTTGAAATCTGAGATTTGATTGGTTGAGGCTCAGTCTCGACCAATCCAACTCTGATTTCGATTATAAATGTTTGTGAACATGCTCAACAAGTTTTATAATAGCAGAGTATATAAGTTGGGGTTGACTAACAGTGCAGACCCAGAACATCATGCATCATAGTGCAGAGTAATTTGGTCTACCAATCTGCTGGATCTGGCATTAGATCCGGCTACATGATTCTAACATATATCCGTATTTACACAAAACTTCGTTCCAAACATGAAGCAGTTAGAAGAGCAACAGTAGTACACGGGCTCAACCAAAATTATTTTGAGATTGACATGAACCACTTTGTGTGGTTGAGTAAGAGATTTACTCTGGCTCACCCAATCAAACTGTTTTATCTTCAGCTACACGTTATAAGCATGAGCTTCATTTGATCAATGTAAACACTGTTCACTCTTCCTATTTTCAATAATTGATCAGAATAAGCACTCATAGGAATAAGATACCTTGCAAAATGATTTCACATTTGATAAGGTACATTTCACATAAGCTGATAGTATAGGAAAGGTTTCTCACAAGCCAGACTGAGCAATTATCATAAGTTACCTGTTCCTATGAGTTGAACATATTCAGTTCACGTGAAAAGGTACCTTATGGAATGTTCAACAGGCTGGTGTCAATTATGACAAGGTACATGTTCCTATGAGTCGACCATATTCACTTCATCGGAAAAAGTATCTTCTGAAATTCCAAACCAGCATAGCTAGGCTGGTTTCAACTATCACAAGGTACCTTTTCCTATGGGTTGACCATATTCAGTTCATGGTAAAATGTAGCTTGTGAAATTACAAACCAGCATAGCTAGGCTGGTGTCAATTATTACAAGGTACCTTTTCCTTTGGATTGACCATAATCAGTTCATGGGAAAAGGTACCTTATTAAATTCCAAACCAGCATAGCTAGGCTGGTGTCAATTATTACAAGGTACCTTTTCCTTTGGGTTGACCATATTCAATTCATGGGAAAATGTACCTTATTAAATTCCAAACCAGCATAGCTTGGCTGGTGTCAATTATCACAAGGTACCTTTTCCTGTGAGTTGACCATATTAAGTTCATAGGAAAAGGTACCTTATGAAATTTCAAACCAGCATAGCTAGGCTGGTGTCAATTATCACAAGGTACCTTTTCCTGTGAGTTGACCATATTAAGTTCATAGGAAAAGGTACCTTATGAAATTCCAAACCAGCATAGCTTGGCTGGTGTCAATTATCACAAGGTACCTTTTCCTGTGAGTTGACCATATTAAGTTCATAGGAAAAGGTACCTTATGAAATTCCAAACCAGCATAGCTTGGCTGGTGTCAATTATCATAAGGTACCTTTTCCTAAAAGTCGATCATATTCAGTTCATGGGTAAAGGTACCTTTTGAAATTCCAAACCAGCATAGCTAGGCTGGTGTAAGTTATCACAAGGTACGTTTTCCTATGAGTTGACCATATGCAGTTCGTGGGGAAAAGTACCTTATGAAATTCCAACCCAGCATAGCTAGGCTAGTGTCAATTATCACAAGGTACCTTTCCCTATGGGTTTGCCATATTCTGTTCATGGGAAAATGTACCTTATGAAAGTCCAAACCAGCATACCGAGGCTGGTGTCAACTATCACAAGGTACCTTTTCCCATGGGCTGACCATATTTAGTTCATGGGGAAATGTACCGTATGAACTTCCAAACGAGCATAACTAGAATGGTGTCAATTATCATAAGGTCCATTTTCCTATGATTTGACAATATTCAGCTCACGAGAAAATGTACCTTAGGAAATGTTAAAACAGCATAGCTAGGCTGGTATCAATTATCTCAAGGGGCAATTTCCTATGATTTGAAAATATTCAGTTCATGGGGAAATGTACCTTATGAAATTCTCAACCAGCATATGTGCCAATTATCACAAAGTGCACAATTCTTCTCTATGGTCTCACGGGACAGTGTGCGGCTAGCTTTACAAAGGGGGTGAACGATTTTCTATATACGTCTTCACTACCGACCGACCCTGCAAGTTACACCAGGTTTATGAATATTTCTGGACTTTGGGAGGCTTGACTAGGTGTATGTTTTAGAGTATTTCAGAATTCTGCGAAACTGCATTTTAGCTCCGGTTGATTTTTACATCTTGGAAAATGGCGCATGCTATGCTGTCTCGCCGGTACGGTTTCGCGTCAGAATTTAAGGTATTTTCAGGCATTTGTAGTGAAACTTTGAGGTGGTTATGACCCCGGCTTTGGAATAGTTTTTATAGTCACCCGCCGCAGTCAGAAAAGCAGTCAACTTTGGCTATTTTCAACCGTTCCGTGATGCCTATTACTGCCGCACTATCGTCTCAAGGTGCATGATCACGTGGTTACAACAACAACAACAATGGCTCAAAGTGTTGAACGCGCGCCCACTCTGAAGTAAGTATTATTTTATATTTTCGTTAATAGGCAACGGATTTTGATGAAATATGGCGCAGCAAACGCGTCTTCGTGAGCTGTATTGTGTGGTCCCGGGAGTTCGGCTCATACTTCTGTCGTTTTTGCGAAGAAATCCGTTACATAAAAAGGACAAAATAAAAGAATACATACTTTGAATCGGAGGGCTTCAGGAAGTTTCAGTACTTGTTGTTGTTGTCGTAACCACGTGATCATACACCTTGCATCTGTCATTCAGACTATAGTATATCTATCGACAAACTGCCATCTGTCCGCCATTTACACACTACCTATCATACATGACGTTCATAAATAAAAATGTGAGTTTTGTTTATGTTTGTATATGCCTAATTTGCATATTCATGACTTAGGAAGTTCTTGACCATAAAAACACATAGCTAAACACATTAACTGTTCTTTTAACATGAGTAATAAGGAAAATATAAGCACAACTAGTTTCCAAAAATGGCGGCACCTAATTTACATACATGTATTTGGCTAAAAATAGCACTGAGACCCAAGACTTTTGATATCAACATTTTCCTGCGAGTTGACCATATTCAGTACATCCGAGGGAACAAACACATAACGGCGTACAAATGCTGTGGGGGGCACGCTGGGTCCTGCTAGCCCCATCCAAAATATTTTACCCTTAAGCCAAGTTATCGGTCTATTGTTCACGGACTTCTTGTACATGCTGGTTCACCATAACGCGTGCTGGCTTATCAATCATGTCAATAGTTACAATAATTCGCCTCCGATATAATATGTTATCGCGAGAGGTAATTTTGTTTCTAGCTAGGGCTACACTTGGCGTTTAGAATAATTGGAATAATTGCACAGGCATGTGACTACTCTTCTGTGTGACTGAAACATAGTATTCTCTACAAGTATCAGATATATATATATGTAGCCTATTTCACCAACATTGCAAAGTATACTTATCTAGCAAAGTATACTTTGAGGGAGTAATCATTTATTTTTCCCGAAATACATTATTTCATATAGAACTAACAACTGCATATATTTGATGATTAAAAGTATGCAGAATTATTATACTGAATTTATTACATTATCACAGCCAAAATGGCTGTGATAAAGTAATAAATTCTTTTTGGCTGTGATAATGTAATAAATTCAGTACAATAACAATTAATAAATTTATCCTTAAATTGAAAATTTCTCCCTCAAAGTGTACTTAGCAAAAAAAGTATGGTTTGCAATTTTGGTGAAATAGGCTACTGGTGTCAGGCGCCACCACTACAACCAACCATAAACAATAGCACAACTGTTACTACGGGGCGCCAAGTGGGACATGGCTCAATTTTGTCAACAAAATTCATTTTTGTACCTATAAACTTGACAAAAACAAAACAAAATTAAATATATACTGATTTTGTCAGCAAAATTCACTTTTGTGCCACAAAACTCAATTCTGTGTCATAAAATTCACTTTTGTGTGATTTTGTGATTTTTAGTGTTACAAAACTCAATTTTGTCTGGACAAAATTGGTTTTGTACACATAATTAACCTGTCCTGCATGGCGCCCCGTAGTTACAGCCATTTCTTACATTCCAGCCACTAGTTTACAGAAATATAACGGTGAATTACACCACTCGGCAGCAGTAGTTTACACCACTCTCGTACTTACCATATATGGAGAAATGACGTCGCAATGACCTGTTTCCTTCGGCCAATAAAATGCTGTTCTCAGACACACCCCCTGAATCGCGAGACAGTCCCCTTCACTATACGACCCGCCTCCAAAAAACAGTTGGCCATATTTTACGCTTGATATGCTTTGCTTTTTATAAAGTATCGTGTGTGAAATCTAACAAAACGTTTATATAACCAGGTTAGCTGATTATCCTGAAATAATGCCCTCGTTATTGGGTCCTACGGCTAAACAAACTCTGTTCGCTACGCTCACTCGTTTGTTTCACTTATGGACCCAATCACGCGTGCATTATTTCACAATAATCCGCTTCCCAGATTAAACAAACGATATACATGTATGTTATATACAAGTGGGGAAGGGTATGGAACGCCAAATCTACATAAACTCAAATATATATTGCTAGCAACAAATATTTGGAGCTAGCAATAAATATTTGGAGAGCTCTCGAAATCATTTGGAGAGCTCTCGAAATCAATTAATGATATCTCGAAATCATTTGGAGAGCTCTCCAAATCAAATGTTATATTGCTCGCTTCAAATGATTTCGAGAGCTCTCCAAATGATTTCGAGATATCATTAATTGATTTCGAGAGCTCTCCAAATGATTTCGAGAGCTCTCCAAATATTTATTGCTATCTCCAAATATTTGTTGCTAGCAATATATATTTGAGTTTATGTAGATTTGGCATCTTTGAAAATGGGCAATGATGATGACAATTGTATACCCTGATTACATAAACCAACTGCGTAGATTAAGGACCCGTTCTTTACCTGATCATCGTTTGATTCAAAGATAATTGCTTCGTAAACGTGATAAAATATATGTATTACATATAATGTGAACACTGCCTCGATCGTTACTGTATTCTATACGGCGCACGGAGTGGCCAACTCGGCCATCTTTGACTGTGTAGTCCAGCCATCAGCCAGTTTCACCTCTCCTTGCGTTTGAAGAACTGACAATGCGAAGTAGAACATATGATATAATGTACTAAATATAGCTAATAATACATAGAAAAGCCAGGAGAACGGACTCCTATCACTTACATCACACCAAACTGTAATATATGTCAGTTGTCTGGACAGTGTTGTGCCTGTTTTGAACAACACAAATCACCATTGCCAATAGCCTCATATACATGAATTGGCACATGGATAACGACACAACACATACCATATATATTCACGACTTGACTCTATTATTAGACACATACAATATTGCTGTGGATGTTCATATGGGGATAGTATATCTGGCCCATGTGTATTTACACATATCACAGTACAGTGTCTAGGAAAAGTGTCCACGTCAGCCATAGCTTATGTATATTTTGAGAGTGTTGGAAAAAGTACACCAATATCTGAATTGAAGTACATTTTGGTGTAATATAATTGATAGGAGTCCTTGCCCTGGCTTTTCTATGTATAATTAGCTACATTATAGCATATGTTCCACTTCTCATATTCAGTGCTTTGTCAAATGACAGAAGATGTGAAACTGGCTGATGGCTGGCACACACAAACACACACGGCTGGCCGACATGACAACTTCATATGCCGTATAGGATACATAACAACGAGGCAGTGTTCACATATATCTTATACTTTCCATCCCATTTAGGAAGCAATTATGTTTTAAACATATGATGAGCAGGGATCACGTATGTCCTTAATCGAGAGTATAACCATTTCATAAACACAGTATATTTAGGGTGTTTTGAAAATGACCCGACTCAGTTTATCAAACGAGAATGTTTTTAAAATGGCTAGTCGGGCCGTTGTCAAACACTCCCCTCGTGGTATCAAGTGGGAGTGTTTTGAAAATGGCTACCTGTCCATTTTAAAAACACTCTAAGATTGTTTACATTACATCCAGGGGAGTGTTTTGAAGTTCATAGGGGTCAATTTTTAACTAGGTCAAAATGTAATGGTACACCGGCCGAGGCATTTGATAGTCCAAATGTGTAACTATGTGATTATATACAAGATAGGTCTACGCAATTCTTTAGCAACAAATAATCAAAGTACTGAAAGTACTGAGCTGCTAGCCCAACTGAAATGGGTGGTAAACAGTGTTTTAGTATATTCTCCTTTAAATATTTCAAATAGAGTAATTGTAGTAAATGGTGTTATAGGAGGAAACTGTATAACACTCGACATATTTTGTATGTGGAGAGGGGAAGGAGCTGTATAGAAACAGGAAGAAAACCAGTAAGGCTTAACATTTGTTTTTTATGCATTACATACACATCTTCATAAGTAATAACATGTAATTAACTAGAGGAATGTAATATATTGTTTCACGTGTGTGATACACATATCATGAGCAAATCATTTGTTCAGTCGGTGTTTGCAGCAGAGATAAATGGAAGCCTATTAAGATGCAAATTGCTATAGCCAGTACAGTACATAGTAAGTGCAGCAACACAACGTTTTAATAAATGGCACCACTTTGCACTGATACAGTAACAAGAACAGACGGATCAACATGAGTGTTAAGCGTAAGATAATCTGCCACGATGTGACAAAGGTCCCTATAAAAGACGACAACCAGCCTATCCCAACCAAGAGCATACTATATTCAATTCCACATGAGCTCTGAAATTTTTATCAATTTTCGACATCATTTAAGTAAAATATGACTGATTTTCGAAATCTATATCGGCGAAATACGACGATTCGATAAGGGTGGTAATTCCATATCCGGGCTCAATTATTGTAAGTGAAAGTGTACGCTGTGAACCATCTAGACGACACGGTTACAAATGAGTGGTAACAGTATATTTTTATCAATTTTCGACATCATTTAAGGAAAATATGACTGATTTTCGAAATCAATATCGGCGAAATACGGCGATACGATAAGGGTGGTAATTCCATATCCGGATTCAATGATTCTAACAAATGTGAAATGTAAAATAGCATAAAACGAGTCGTTAACAATGACCTAGATACAAGATGTATACAGACGCGTCACAAGAAAAAATAGCGCCGTGATATCTGACTGTATTTTGAGAACCGGCTACATAAGCTGCGAGAGGCTCGCAGCTAAAAACGACAGAAAAAACACGAATGTCAGAGATGGCTGAGATATACAATGAGAGTATGTACGATATGCACGGACGCGCACACGCAGGTTTTAGGAAAGATTACTTCCGTGGGTATTCGCTATATATAACTACGGAAGCCCATTAGGGCCACTTCACTTTTTTTTTAATTTCCATTTATTCAAGATGTTTTCTTGAATTTTCAAGTTATTTTCTTTAAGTTTTAAGATCTTTTCTTGAATTTTCAAGAAATGATCTTGAAAGTTCAAGAAAAGAACTTGAAAATTCAAGAAAACATCTTGAAATCTTGAATTTTCAAGTTCTTTTCTTGAATTTTCAAGATCTTTAAGATCTTTTCTTGAATTTTCAAGATGTTTTCTTGAAAATTCAAGAAAAGATCTTGAAAATTCAAGAAAAGATCTTGAAAATTTGAAAATTCAAGAAAAGATCTCGAAAATTCAAGAAAACATTTTGAAAATTCAAGAAAACATCTTGAAAATTTGAAAATTCAAGAAAATATCTCGAAAATTCAAGAAAACATCAAGATCTCGAAAATTCAAGAAAAGTCAAGAAAAGATCTCGAAAATTCAAGAAAAGATAAACAAAAGTGAAGTGGCCCTAATGGGCTTCCGTATATAACCGTATCGTCAATAGGTAGACATTTAGGCGGGGGGGGGGGAAGAACATTCAAGAAATACAAAACTACTTCATCTAACATTTGCTACATACACACACATATCAGACACTCCATGTGATTTTGTACCTTCCGACATCCGACTTTATTTATGAAAATTGTTGGAAATTCTGTAAACGTATTTAATGAAATGACGCAGATGTCCGAAGGTATAAAATCCCATGGTGTGCCTCATATTGTATTATGTTGTATACACAGTGTGCCCCTTTGTGAACTCGAATGAACTCACGCACGTACACACGGATGCCATTGCGTTCACTGTCTCGCTTCCGCAAGCTGGCTTGACAAAATCGGTCAGTAAACAATAATCATTAGCATGACAGTGCTATTGTTAAAACATAAGACCAAAATTAGTAAACGATGGCTAACTCTCCCTTTTACTACTAACGTCTTCAATAGTGGATATGAAATGGTGACGTCACCAAGATGGCTGTTCCCATGGAAAGTTGATGACGTCGTCCTCATGGTAACACGTCGCAACGTCTTTGAGATAGGCGGCGGTTGAGATACGAAAAGTACCGGTAAGTTACATTAATTTTACTATGCCAGCTCTAAAAAAAGAAAGTATATTTTACATACTTTACCAGCGATCAGTTCGACGTTAGTATTGTTGTCCCAATATATTCTGACAGCCATACGGACTGACTAACTGATGCTATTACCATGATACCATGGGGTAACTGTACAGAAGAGACTGGCTGTCGAAGTGGACACGCATCGCCTTATTAGCTACAAGTGTTGAGTTCGGAGTTTTCTGCCAGACGACTTGTGAAAAACATATAAAAAAACCTGCTTTCATTTATTTATAATATTGATAAAGGTCAACAATACATCAGGAATTTCCTCCGAACTAAATAGCGAACAGGACAGTCAGTGTCGTCTTCAGGGAGGAGCACTTTAAGTGACGTAATTGAGTCGGTAAATTGCGGAATGCGAAAAAGTACGTTTCTGTAACAGTAAGTTTCTTATTTCAAAATCGCACGGCGTGTCTCATATGTATGATGTCTTCAGGTTCTATGCCGCAGCATCTGCATATTGGGTTGTTTGACTGTTTAAATGTATGTACGTTCACTTGTAACAAGTAAGTTCCAGTCAGCATTCTTCACTTGTTTATGCCCTTTTTACGTCCGATATGGTACAGTTCAGATTTTTGCCAGATCGGGTGAGGAGCACCAACTTTCATACGAGATGTATTCATTACGACACATGTCGACTTATCTTGTATACTGGCTTGCTAGTAGTTCGTCCGGTAGGTATTCAGACTATTTAAACTATGAGGTTGCTTGGTGAATGACGGTTTGGTTAAAGTTTTCTGGTCTGTGCTGTTACCGTTATATGCCACAGCCAGTCGGCTTAGGATGGTATAAGTTAACTGCTTTAGACGTGCAGAAAAAAAGAAGATTTATCTGTAAATAGGCAGAAGCGGGGGTGGTAGATTAGGTACATAATGGTTCAGGATCGCCAAGTGAATGAATGTGTGAACTTTCAAGAAGTTTTGTGAAAGGCAATTTGCCCGCCATGTGACCTGGGGACTAGCGGGGGTCGGATGACCATCAGGGCAGTGCATGCATGCACTATTAAGACATTCCATCTAATGAAATTTACCCGCTAGTAACGTTTTGTGAAGGACGGACACACACACACACACGCACACACGTGCGCGGACAATCCGACAATCGTTGCGGTGGGTATACATATGTAGCCATATATGCATTTAATAAAAACATGACTAATAAATGAATACATAGTGTGCTGTTTCCTACACGTCTAAAATAGTAAGTAGAATACCATTCTATCACGGACCACCTGTGTGGCCATATCAAGGCCAAGGCTAACAAAAGCTAGATCAAAGCCCAGATCCAGGATCTCTAGAGGTTGTTGACATGCGTCATTGTAGCCTATTACTATTTCTTTCACCTGGATGAGATCGCAAAATTGAACCGAATATTTATATAAAATGTATAATATTCAACCCTGAAATTAGTGCAACCTGATCTGGTGCCAGGTCCTCCCCTCACCAATCACAATGGATTCAACTCTCACGCACAAGAAAGCCAAAAATGTACAGGTCTGAAGGGATTTTGGTAATGCTGAATCATACCATATTACAAATCGTCTGTTATGCTCCCAACCTACCGCCCATTTGATTTATCTTCGTATCCATTCTCAAACCACAGAAGCCAACAAAGAACGAAAGAAGAAGATGCACAGACGCCGCAAGTAGTAGATCAACAGAGAAATGAACCAGGGCAGAAGGATGATACGGAAGATCTGCGCCTCGCAGTCCCGTACTTCGTCCGCTAGCAGTACACTACAAACCGATGTCGACACTTTGTACAGAGAACTTGATTTCGGAAGCGACCGGCTAACATACGACTGTAACCTTATACTACTGCAGCTCGAGACATTATTATCCGGCGATACCGACCACTGTGAACACAATCTTAATGACGAGGCTACTGACGCAAGTCCACCCGGACTTGCGTCAGTTGCCTCATCATTAAGACTGCAGTGGGAGAAAGATGATGATGTACATACTGACAAAGATCGTATTGAGGAGGACGGTAAAGTTATCAAGTTAGAACCTCCATATAACGGGATACACGACTCACACAGTGATGTAAGTTTAAACTCAAGTGGAGGTAGGACAGAACGAGATGAAACTGTATATGTCAAAGGTACATTTTCCAAGCGAAGACTGTTGAAGACGGTGTTTAGTCCACTGAAATCTTTTGGTGGACAATTCAGAAGACATTTTAGATACCATGAAAAGAAATAAAAATAACAATGCGTCGAGTGTCTTGATTGTTTTCCTACTTTACCCCGGAGTTGGTTTAATGATGTTTAACGGCCTGTCAACAGCTAATTTCATTTTAGACTATCCCATATTTCACCTGTCATGATCGGGGGTTGGGGTGGGGGATCCCAAAATCAGAACAGAATATTTACATTAACAAAACGGAGTTGAAGAAGCAATTCCACTATTCCACTTTTTTTCACATTGGATAAATGGGTGTTGTACCTGCAAGGGCTGACAAAAAAGGATTTTATAAGGACAAAAACGTTCGAAATAAATAAACAGACATACGGACGGATGGACGGACGGACGGACGGACGGACGGAAGATCAGTAGTGAGGGTAATTGTATTACTACGGAAGGATGTATCGTTACTAATTAATGCATGTGTGCAATATGAAGATATTACCTGAAGGCAAACAGAAATTATAGACGATTTTAGAAACTCTTACAAAAACTTAAAACAAATAAACGGACAGATAGGGCGAAACCTATAGGACGGGGCTCAAATAAACGAATTATGGACATAACCCAACTGTTCTAGACAGTTCGGGTTATTGTGGATATTCAGCCCTGAAATTAGACTGAATAATCTGACCTGGTGTCAGGTCCTCACCACACCAGAGTAGTATGGATGTAGCATCATGCAGTGGAACCGCTCTAAACTGGACAACATTTACACCTATGTGTGGGTAATTTTGATGGGTTTCACTGGGAACATCTTTATACGAACGCTATGGGGACTTCCGGGTGTCCGGTTTAGAGAGGTTGTACTTTACATTGGCTCTGATCTGACAAAGCTAGCAACATGCCACACACATGTCTGATCAAGGTCTTCAATAGTTCATAGCCATTCTGTTAAAAAAAGCTAAAAATTCGACTGTAGGGGCCTGTTTCACTAAACTTCGCACGACTGAAATGTTTGTAAGTGCAAATTTAGGATAATCGGGAAATTTCAATTGATGGATTTACATTTATTGAACATATGTTCAATAAATGAAAATCCAATAATTGTTTACAAGAAAACATTGGCAAATGTGAAATTTACAGACTATCATACGTTTGCACTTACGAACATTTTAGTCGTACGAAGCTTAGTGAAACGCCCACCCCCCCCCCCCCTCCACCCCTTTTCCATGAGTACATGCTTCACAGTATCAACACTGTCCGACATTAGCCTGATTTTGTCAAATACTGGCCCACACAATCCATTGTTCCACAAATGGCGGTACGGGATAATTGCTGTCGGCTGAGAAAAACAAATAGAACATATGTGGCTAGTGTATATCTTGATTATCGTGTGCTCGTGCATTTGTTAAACAATACTTCAGTAACGAAGAACCCACTCTTCCAACGTTTCAGCACAAGGCTTTTATCAAGGCTTTTATCACTAATTTCTTGATAAAGGTCTTGTGCCGATTGTGGACAGTAGACACTAATTCCTTGATAAAGGCCTTGTGCCGAATGCGGATAGTAGACACTAATTCATTGATAAAGGTATTGTGCCAAATGTGGATAGTAGACACTAATTCCTTGATAAAGGACTTGTGCCAAATGCGGATAGATAGTCATTGTGCCGAATGCGGATAAAGGCATTGTGCCAAATGTGGATAGTAGACACTAATTCCTTGATAAAGGCATTGTGCCGAATGTGGATATTAGACACTAATTCCTTAAGAAAGGCCTTGTGCCGAATGCGGATAGTAGACACTAATTCATTGATTAAGGCATTGTGCCGAATGCAGATAGATAAAGGCCTTGTGACGAATGCAGATAGATAAAGGCATTGTGACGAATGCAGAGGCATTGTGCCGAATGCAGATAGCAGTCACTAATTCCTTGATAAAGGCCATGTGCTAAAACGTGTGAAGAGTGGGTTCTTGATTACTGAAATCTTGTTCAACATATCATATTAATGCGGAAAGCTTGCCCATACATTTGGACATCGATCAAAAATATATTGATAGGCATAAACTTTGTTCACTTCAGCCAGCAGTTGCCAGGCCGATCAGGGGCTATAATGGAAATGATGCATGGTCCATTTTCTCAGCAACTGGGTCAAATTCTGGTATGGCGATAAATGCTTAGACAATAATGAATCCTCATGCTCAGTGGTTTGTTTGTTTGTTTATCAGTGTTTAACGGCCTATCAACAGCTAAGGTCATGTAAGGCCGGGCAAACAGGTTCGATCCCATTTTAACCTGCTGTATTGGGGGGAAAATCCCAATATCAGAATGGAATATTTACATTGAGAACAAATATATTAAACCCTGAAATTAGAATAACCTGACCTGGTGCCAGGTCCATACCACACCAAAGTCACTTGGCCCCTTCCCCTAAAATAGGATTACGAATATTGTTTGTTTGTTTGTTTATTGGTGTTTAATGGCCTATCAACAGCTAAGGTCATGTAAGCCCGGGCAAACGGGTTTGATCCCATTTTAACCTGCTGCATTGGGGGGAAAATCCCATATCAGAACTGAATATTTACATTGAGAACAAATATATTAAACCCTGAAATTAGAATAACCTGACCTGCTGCCAGGTCCATACCACACCAAAGTCATTTGGCCCCTTCCCCTAAAATAGGATTACAAATATTGTTTGTTTGTTTGTTTATTGGTGTTTAACGGCCTATCAACAGCTAAGGTCATGTAAGGCCGGGCAAACGGGTTCGATCCCATTTTAGCCTGCTGCATTGGGGGGAAAATTCCAAAATTTGAACTGAATATTTACATCGAAAAAAAATATATTCAGCCCTGAAATTAGAATAACCTGACCTGGTGGCAGGTCCATACCGCACCAGTCACTTGGCCCCCTCCCCTAAAATAGGAATACGAATAATCGTAATACTCACATAAGGGGTATAACCAGATTCAACTGTCACATACAAAATGCCAAAGACGTATGTGAGGGCCAAACCAGGTCTCCAGTCGGGATTCCGGTAAGGATGAACCTCGATCGTTAAATTACCCATCGCGTGCTCCCACCTGCCACCCACTACGGACAATGTGTATTATTTCCAGCTATTTAACTCTTTCAACACGACATACCTATAGCGGTGTTTTCAAACAGTGCAGATCCAAATGTGCCGGCTCGTGACGAGCCGTCTCATCAGGATCTACACTTTTTGCAAGTAATTTTCATA
Organism: Conchocele bisecta; assembly: GCA_029237695.1. Taxonomy (NCBI): domain Eukaryota; kingdom Metazoa; phylum Mollusca; class Bivalvia; order Lucinida; family Thyasiridae; genus Conchocele; species Conchocele bisecta. The sequence goes on from CM055265.1 coordinate 136,359,520, forward strand.
TTATTTTAGAGAAAGACTCGTCTGAAAATCATTTTGTGATGATTGGATTGGTCCTTAAATTAACATGTCACAGTCCATTCCAGTTATTTAGGGTTGAAAGGGTTAAACATATACAAATATTGAATATTCTGAATATACTATAGTATGACGTTTACAATTGTTACAGACAGAAAAAGAAATGAACAGACAAACTTACCATGCTAACATACCCAAAACATAATATACATGTTCGTAACACAAACAAGCTACAAGAACAAGTGTGTATGCTGTATTTACATTTTATTGCACGTTGACAGATAAATACTAAGTTGACCATTTTTATTGAACAAAAATGGAATGTGTGTCTCTAAACATACATGTGTTCAAGGTAAAAATGTATATAAACTTACTGACAGTGATCAATTAACCTCCATTGCCAATGTTGATGTGCTTTAATCCTGCTTTAGTAAATTTGTTTAGCATAATTACTGGTATGTATTTTTCTATGTTCATTTCAAGATGAGTTTATCAATCAGGAAAGGAGTAATTTTATATTTGGAAGTACACATTAATAGGGTAGAGCCTGATGAGACAGTTCACTACGAGCCATCACTGTATCAACAGTTGTGATTGTGGTCCTTGATAATGAAAGGGTTAATATTAGTTTTCACCGATATTGGATTAGACATGTAGGCACATATTATACATAGCAATCCAAAAAATAATGACTCAAAAGTAACATATTTACGGCTTTGATAGTAGAAAGGGGCTTATGGGTTTTGCTACCAGTGTAGATCCAGATCAGTTTGCACTATTCGCCATTCCATAAATGAAACACCTGTCTAACAAGCAAAGTGAAAATTAATGGGCTTAATGTCCCAGCAACACCCAAGGTCATATAGAGATGGGACCACAGTTAAATGTCTAATCCGACAGACCAGTGGGATGGAAAAAAATAAATAAAAAAAAATACCTTTTCATAAATGGACTGGTCTGAAAATCATTTTGTGACGGTTGGATTGGTTGCAAAATTAACATATCAAAATCTATTCTAGTTACTTAGGGGTGAAAGGGTCAACACATGAAATAGCAAGCAATAAACCCTAGAGACCGAATACCGATGGAAAAACAAGCAGCAAGCATAGTAGGACAACAGTAATTGCAGAATTTAAGGACCGACTATATAGAATATGTGTACTGTTCTTACTGTCACACAGTCTTTACTGAATTCTCAAACATTTTAACAAAGGGTCGACAAACCATTCAGATATCAGACGTTGTATATAAATGTCATGAAAACAAGTCAGCTTGCTGTAGTCAGATGTCTCCCCATCATGTTGCACCAAATTTTATTCATGTGTTTGTCATATTATTAGTGGTATGTGTCAAACGCAATAAGAGGTAAAACTGGCTGATGGCTGGTACACACTAAGATGGCCGACATGGCAACTCCATGCACTGTGTGGGATATAGTAAGAAGAGAATGTTCACATGTAATTTTCACATTTTTAAGATATAAAAAACACCCACAATTTACATTTTTGAAAATGTATGTAAATGACATCGAAAGTTGATAAATGTTAGAGGACATGCGAAATTCTGAAATTTAAATCAACTATCGACATCATTTTCAGAAAATATTTTTCCTGAAAAGTCGTACATTTTCTAAGATACACAATCACATGGCTTGCCTCACATGTACACCGACACAAATACACATCTCTGACTGGAAAGATGGGGCTTACGGGTTTTTGCGACCAGTGTAGATCCTGATCAGCCTGTGCACCCGCACAGTTTGGACAGGATCTGCACTGTTCAACATTCATCAATGAAACACCTGTCATGCTTCCAACAAGCAATACAGATCATTATCAGGCTACAGGAGTGTGCTATTTCATCAGGAGCTACACTGGTCACAAATCCCTAAGTCCAATTTCTCCAGTCACCGCCACACTGGCCCAGATTTGAGGCACGCCATGTGATGTTGTACCTGGACATATGCGAAATTTCATTAAATACGTTTACACAATTTACAATATTTTCCATAAAAGATTTCACTTTATTTATGAAAAATATTGTAAATTTTGTAATTGTATTTAATGAAATTACGCAGATTTCCAAAGGTACAAAATCACATATGACAGAGCCAGCCTAGTCTTCACCGACAGGTACGGCATCATCTAGTCTCTTAATGAACTTAATCCTCAGTTCTGTGACGCTGTCCCCCTTGAGTTGGTCCTGTACAAATTTGACGTCTACGTCCATCTGAACCTGAATCAGAAATATATAGAATACCAGGTTTAATAGTGTTTTTGATATCAAGTTTATCACGCGAGGCTAGGAAGCACGTAGAAATTCCTACCATTTCCGAGCCAAGCCTCATAAACTTGATGTCAACAGACACCAGGCTGTCATTCTATTTATCAGGTACCAGTTTATGCTGACCGATCATCAAATATAAACCGATATAAACTAGTTTTCATTGAAAACAACACAAACTTGTTTATGTTTTGTCATTAAACTGACAACATTCGGTAATGTCATGCGACGTCACTGAAACGTCAGTCTTCAATTTGTTGTAATCTGAATATTTGTATCAGGACAATGCCTGATATGACATTATGTTATCAGTCAGTATGTACAAAGCTTGTTACCTGATAAATATCCGAACAGGTAAGAGCACTTCAGAATAAATAGCTCTCCGACCACGGTAGGGCCAGATCGAACTGTACAGTGTACACAATACCTACACATCCTGGCACAGGGTAAAGCAATAACAGCATAAACTTAACCCTTTCAGGCCTGTATAGTGGTATTGGCAAAATGTGTAGATCCAGACGAGCCGTCTCATCAGGATCTGCACTAGAGCCCACTATAGCGGGGTTTGCAAACAGTGCAGATCCAGATGAGCCGGCTCGTAACGAGCCGTCTCATCAGGATCTGCACTTTTTACAAGTAATTTTCATATTTTTGAGAGCAAAAACACCCATTTTTCATAAATGGACTAGTCTGAAAATCATTTTGTGACAATTGGATTGGTTGCAAAATTAACATATCAAAATCCATTTCAGTTACTTAGGGGTGAAAGGGTTAAATGTGGCTGTGACTGGAGAAATGGAGCTTATAGGATTTCTGACCAGTGTAGCTCCCGATCAAATAGCACACTTCTGTAGCCTGACAATGGTCTATATTGCCTGTTAAAATCATGACAGGTGTTTCATTTATGAAATGATGAACAGTGCAGATCATGATCAGACTGTGCGGATGCACAGGCTGATCTGGATCTATACTTGTCGCATAAGCCCCATTTCACAAGTCATAGTCACTCAACAATCATGAAATTCTGAATGCATGCAATATGACACAATAGGCAACTTTGAAAAGGATATCAGCAAAAATGATAGGATTCCTGCAATGGCATCTCGGCACAGCATAGGCACATGTATCAACAGTAAGCCAGGGCCAGGTTGCTCAAAGTTAGTTAGCTTAACAGACTGTTAAATCCTTAGCATTGCTAAGGATTTAACAGTCTGTTAAGCTAACTGAAGCTTTGAGCAACCGGGCCCAGAATTACAGTAGAATCATTTCAAATTGGACCTGTAGCCGATTTCATCAACATTGCAAAGTATACTTATCTAGCAAAGTATACTTTGAGGGAGAAATTTTAAATTTTAGGATAAATTTATTAATTTTTATTATACTGAATTGTTTACATTATCACAGCCAAAATGGCTGTGATAACGTAAAAAAATCAGTAAAATAATTCTGCATACTTTTAATCATCAAACATATGCAGTAGTTAGTTCTATATGAAATAATGCATTTCATGAAAATGAAATGATTACTCCCTCAAAGTATACTTTTCTATAAAAGTATACTTTGCAATTTTGATGAAATCGGCTACAGATCTCCAAATAAGGTGCGTATTGGCGTATTTTACGCACTTATTTTAGCAGAATAGGCATTGATTATCAAAAGTGGGAGTACACAATATTTTTTACTCAGAGCAATGTGAAAATACGAACTGATTTTCAAATTGAGTAGTGAAAATATAATAAAGTTGAAAATTTACTTAGTTGAGCTGAAAAAGTAAACAGCGATATTAAAGCAAATTTTTTTATTTTTTTTAACTTTTTTTATCATTTGTTCCCCATTTAATATGGAAGAAAATCAATCGCACATTTGTAAAAGTAAAATACGCGCTGAATTTGAAATCTGGTGGTACAATACTTTTTAGATACAACACTTACCTGGAGCTCTGTTGGACACCCTAAAAAATTACTGTATTACAATTGTATGACAAAATTAATTTTACTATTTCTGAAAACATTTGAAAATGGGTATAATACAAATTACCATTTGTCCATTTCTAACGTTTTTGTAAATAGTAAAGAATACTTTGTCACTGGACAAGCTAAATTATTCATTCACTTTCTTAGAGACAGGCTATTAATTTGATAAAATTTCAACCCTCGACGACATACCATTTCTAAGGCACCTTTCAGGACCCCGCAGAGTATGTTGGAATAGTTGAGTGCATTGTGCCCATCGGGAAGCTCGACAAAGTCTATAAGGGGATTATTCTCGATGTGGAGCGAGAATTCGTCGCCAGCCGCGCTCCAGTTGCTCACAACAGGAGTTATACCCAGGTACATCTTAAAGCCCAGCTGAAATCACAGAAAACACAGGGAAAATGTGAAATAATATGCCACTCTACATGACAGAAAACTGGTTATTGCTGATGCGACGAGTGTAGCCACAGATCAGGGGTCCGTTTCACTAAACTTCGTACGACTAAAATGTTCGTCAGTGCAAATTTAGGATCGTCTGGAAATTTCAATTGATGGATTTACATTTATTGAGCATAGGCTGCATATGCAGCCTATGCTCAATAAATGTAAATCCATTAATTCTTTACAAGAAAACAGTGTTAATGTGAAGTTTACAGACCATCATAATTTTGAACTTACAAACATTTTAGTCGTACAAAGTTTAGTGAAACGGCCCCCAGATTACCGGCATCTAAAAAATGTATACATGTACACGATTTGTGTGGCTATGACTGGACACCATCTTCCAAGACATATTACACATGACAACTCTTTTCAAGTGTTTCTAGGAATGACATGAGTGGTCACAACATATACACATTCAAAGGGATGAAAGGCCATACAAAACTAAGTACTTTGGTTTGTGGAATGTGAAGCGGGAGGACGGATTTTTTAAATATATTTTCTTTTCTTTTGTTTATGAAGTTTGTCTCTGATTTTTTTTCAAGTTGCCAGATGAACATCTCAAACAAAGAGAATATGTTCTATAAAGTTACCATGACCTCTCTTTTCGTGAGACATGATTGAATTTAACATATTTTGCATGGTAGTGTTTTTTATTGATCATGTGGCAAATTTATAGTAAAATTTGATTTCTCCACGACGATGAAATGCATAATGCGCAGGGATTATTCAGACGCGACGATAATCTGAGAACCAAAGAACATTTCGAAGGTGAACAAGGTCAAGGTCATGTTAATGGTGGAGCGAGTGTGTGACAAATGTTCAGGTGATTCAAGTTTCCAAGTATCGAAGCAATCCTTCACATAATATTGAAGATATGTTGGAGAAACTCTTACAAACTTTTGGACGTAAATGTACACGGACGGACGTATGGAACCTCAAGAGCAATGCAATACGCCCCCTTGTTATCACAAAGGGGACATAAATAGGTGACTTGATTTTACTATCAATACTATGGGTAATTGACCTGTGCATACAGCCACAAAACCACATACCTTAGATATAATATCTGCTGTCTCTCGGAAGTCGTTGCACCTTCCTGTGTTAGACCTGGCCAGAAAGTCCTCAATCAACCGTACTCCGATATTATATCCCCTACAAACAGAATTTAAGAACTAAGTGGAAATGTAGGGCTGTGTACCTTCAGAAAACACCTTTACGGGTATGAAATGTTATGTTATCTTATATTTAAGGGTAGGAATTGGCTTGCAGACCTTTCAAACCTACGCATATGAGCCCAGACAATGTGTCGAGCCAATGGCCGGCCAGTTTTTATTTCTGAATTTAGTATTGGCTGCAATGCAGCCGAAATGTTTGCTTTAAGGAGGTTACAAGACGGTTAATTTAACCTGGCTAGTTCATTCTCCTACCACACTGGTTTGAAATTATTTAAAAAATAATTTATTTTGACTGCCAAGGCCGATCTGGGACGACGCTGGTCGCAAATTTCAATTAGTAATTGAGTATTGTCATTCCATCATTTCTGATGCAATTGGGTATTTCAAAATGTTAATTGGGTAAAATATAATCACACTACTGTTTACACATCAACAGACAGCAATTATTGAATATTTTGCTTCAAAATGAAAACATGTCTTGGCATTTCATTAGAATTGTCTCCTTGGAGACAATTCCAATGAAATACCAAGATGTGTTTTCATGGAAAGTAAGAAAAATATGCTATATTTGTGGTCTGTTTATTGTTTTCTACAGCATGATAAAGGTACCACAATTTTTTTATTGCTTTGTGATACTTGCTACTTCTGATTTCAATTGGGTTTTTGGCAATTTTAATTGTGTATTTAAGCAAATATGCGTAAATATGCAGCTTATCTGGAGCACTGTCTGGCATATCTCCTTGTGAGATGCAGACCAGTAGTCAGCATGACCAAGAGGATCTTCTTCAGTACTTGACCAGAGTTGCTCAAGATCAGTGAGCACATTAATGTGGCTGCGACTGGAGAAACGTGGCTTATGGGATTGGTGACAAGTGTAGCTCCTGTTCAAACAGCACACTCATGTGGCCTCGTAACGATCATCTATATTGCTTGTTAGAAGCATGTCAGGTGTTTCATTGATGGAATGACAAACAGTGTAGATACTGATTTATCCCGTCAACACAGTGCGTATGTGCCGTGAAACACGGTGCCGTGAAACATTTTTGATATCCAATCAATACTATTTTTTGAATTTTACAGCCATTTGTAGGTGTTGACGGGATAAATAGAATAATAGGTGTGCCGTGAATGGGAAAAAATATCTTTTCCTTATTTCTGAACCAAAGTATATGTTGTGACCACTCATTTGAACCGTCTCGGTGAGACGGTTCAAATGAGTGGTCACAACATATACTTCTGATGAGAAATAAAGAAATTCTTGAGCCTTGCCGGATATTTTTTCCGATTCACGGCACTAACCTACTATTCTCTATCAGACTGCAGATGCACAGCCCCATAAGTCCCATTTCTCCAGTCACAGCCACAGTTATACTTTGTGATATGTATCTAATGTTTTCATTAGACATCAAACAGTGTAGGCCCTGATTAGACTGTGTAGATGCACATGTTTATCTCAGAATATTTTGGTCACATGCATGTTGAGGTCAGTATTTGACCAGAGTAGACGCAGATCATCCTGTGCATAAATGAAGGCTGATTCAGGTCTACACTATTATACACATTGACATCACAAACATGCCTGTTGCCTAAAAAACCTTAAGATTCAGGCTGCATAATGATCAGGTTTAACCTGATCATTATGCAGCCTGAATCTAAGGTTATACCATCAGTTATTTTTGGTGCACACAATTATATAATCAAACATAGTACTGTATCAAACCAAGTGGGTGGGGTAATGGATTTTTTGTAATGGGCATTTTTTGTGTCACAGGTCTGAGTCTTCCACCTGTGTTTTGGTGTAGCAGGTCACATGCAAGTGCCTCATGCTCAGAAAAGGGATCTCACAACATAGGAAACCAGCATAGCTCCAGTCTGATCTGGGCCTATATCATGTATATGCTGTTCATCATTTGTTTGTTTGTTGTTGGTGTTTAACGGCCTATCAACAGCTATGGTCATTTAAGGCCAGGCCAACAGGTTCATCCCGTATTTAACCTGCTGCATTGGGGGGAAAATCAGAACGGAATATTTACATTGAACAAAATTCAGCCCTAAAATTAGAATAACCTGACCTGGTGCCAGATTAGAATAACCTGACCTGGTGCCAGATTAGAATAACCTGACCTGGTGCCAGGTCCAAACCACATCAAAGCCACTCGGCCCCTTCCCTAAAAGTAATAGGGTTATGAATAATCATATTACTCATATAAGGGGTGTAACCAGATTCAATTCTCACATACATGTACAAGAAAGCCAAATACATACATGAGGGCCAAACCAGGTCTCCGGTCGTGATTCTGGTAAGGATGAATCCTGATAGTTAAAATACTCATCACATGCTCCCACCTGCCACATTTAATAACTGAAGTAGCAATAATGTCAGCATCATGATTAGATCTTAGGAGAACATATGACAATTGTTAAAATGTTGAATGTTATCAGGTGGTCCAAACAGTTTCCTACCGTAATAACCCTAAATATTCGGACACAATTTGTTTTGCCACCCCCCACAAAAAAAATGTATCCAAATACATTGTTATTGTACAGCGCTCCAGATAAGGTGCGATTAAAATTGCCAAAAACCAATTGAAATCAGAAGTAGTGAGTACCAAAAAGCAATGAAAAAATTGTGGTACCTTTATCATGTTACAGAAAACAATAAACAGACAACAAATATAGCATATTTTTCTTATATTTCCATGAAAAGACATCTCGGTAGGAGACAATTCTAATGAAATGCCAAGATATGTTTTCATTTAGAAGCAAACTATTCAATAATTGCAGTCTGCTGATGTGTAAACAGTAGTGTGATTTTATTTTATCTGATTAAAATTTTGAAATACCCAATTGCTTCAGAAATGATGGAGTGACAATACTCATTTACTAATTCCTTATCTGGAGCCCTGATCGTAACAAACAAGTACAACCATACTGACTGTATATATTTAGATGTTGCTTGCTGTGAGAAACCATATATTACTGTGTTTCACAGAATAAATTGTGTCCGAATATTTATTGATTTTACTTACATTTTCTCCAGTTGTTTGTTGACCTCTTCATCATCTTCATAGTCCCTCAACAACTGTGCCACCAATGCACCGTATGTCAGAGTAAATAGCTCACCATTCTAAAAATATGCACAGGTATTCATCAGCATAATCATGATGATCAGATACATGTACAAGAGTGCCGAAGATAACAAAGTATGGCCGTCAAGACATGGCCGGTAAACAAGATGAAATAACTCACTGAAAATCAATATGGTTCTTTCTCTAGCCATGAATCATGATAAAAATGTGTACAGAATTTGGTTACGATCTGTCAAGTAGAACTTGAGTTATTACGAGGACAAGGACACAGAAGGCGAAAATTAAACATACTCCACCTGCAGCGAGACTATGGATGACAGCAACCCGAATTTTGGCAAATCACTATATATACATTGTATATATAACATATGCGCTGTTATGAGTATCATTAAACTAAATACATGTACATATATATCGAGTCAAAAAAGAAAGTGTTCACTTTTATGTTGGCTGAAATTTCTACAAAAATCAGTATATGTCTCAAATATTGCTCAATTAGTTCTGGCAATACTGGCTCACCATACCTGATAACATCGATATTTCAATGCTTCATTGGCGTTGTATAGCGCTATGTGTAGTTTGCCATTTTTGCATGTGTAAGTCACACAACATGTACAACGTGAATGTTGAAAGGTGATTGACCTCATTATTTAGATACTTTGCGAGTAGGAAATCACAATACATTTATGACAGATGACGTTGCAAAGTGTATAGGCTTTGCCAAAATCAGAGTCCAAGCCGTGACGATGCTACCATCTGGTCAAACCACTACAGCCATCGCTAGAGCTTTCTGTTGCCACAGAAGCTCTATTTTTCGTCTCCATTGGCATTTCCAAATTACAGGTGACATCGTGGATCGAGCGTATGCAGGTAAGCACAGAGTTATGACAGCCCGTACAGATCCATTTATTATGTTAACGCATCTCCGACGTCGAGCACCACGACAGAATACGGCATTTCAGGTCCAACCATTATAAACCGTTTGAGAAAAGTCCATAACCATGTCGGCCATATGTTGGCAAGATAATAAACTACGGTAATGATAACGCTAGAATGCAGGCGTCATTTACGTTGGTGACGTGCTCAGTGGGGTAATGTTCTCTTTATGGACAAGTCTCGGTTTAGTCTGAGTCATGTTGATGGTTGAGTTAGTGTTTACCATAGGAAGGGGGAGCGTTTTGCTGATTTGTGCCTTCTGCAGAGGAATAGATTCAGTGGGGGCGGCGTCATGGTTTGGGGAGGAATCAACATGGAATGATGGATGGACTTGGTTGTCATTTGCGGCACCATTAATGCAGTCGTATATGGACAATGTTCTACGGTGAGCAGTGGTTTCTTTTCTGCAAAGATGCGGCCCAGGTATCCTGATGTAAGGCCGTAAGATTAGCAGAATTTTCTTGATCAAAACAACGTACGTGTCTTGCCTTGGCCCGCTTCATCACCAGATATGAGTGAGTGAGTGAGTGAATAGGGTTTAACGTCTGCTTTTCTGACATAGAGGTACAAGCCTCAGGGAGTCTACACGCAGACGGGTCAACGGGGTCGTGTCCCGTATCCACCTGTCCGAGGGGGGTAAATCCCAACTTCAGAACTCAATATTTACAATCAAAATATATATTCAGTCCTGAAATTAGAACAACCTGATCTGGTGCCAGGCCCTCGCCACACCAGCATCATTTATCCCATCCCCTAAAAGTAATAGGATTAGCGCTAATCTTACTTTTATATATGGGGTATAGCCCGACTCAACTCTCACATACAAGAAAGCCAAAAATGTACATGAGGGCCAAATCCGGTATAGTGGGTTCCGGAAAGTATGAACCCAATCGTTAAGCCAGTTTAGTCGCCTTTTACGACAAGCAATGGCTACTGCAGCACTATTCTCAGGATCAGTTGATCCCGCCCCGGTGCCTGCACGGGGCCATCACCAGATATGAACCCAATTGAGCATATCTGGGATAGAAGGGTAAGATCCAGACACGTGATCAACAATATATGGGAATTATCCAAAGCCCTAGTCCAGGAAAGGAATCGGATTCCAGAAGACGTCATTCGATGGTAGGTACAGTCTATGTGTAGACGCATACTCGGCATAGTCACGTTATTGCACAACAAACTGAGAAAAGTGGGCATAAGCAATATTGATTGAAACATCCGCCCAAACTGCCTTTTTAATCAAACATTTCACGCAACCAACAACACATCAATAATGGTCAACATTGTTAATTTCAAGTGACCCCATATGGTGTTTAAACTGGCGTCACACGAGAACCATTGAAAACACCATTCTCAATTCATTATCGTCTTGTGATGGATAGATTTCCCTAAATTTTGATATATCATATGTAATTATTTGACATGACAGTACATTCAAAAAGTACCAACATATACAGTGAACACTTTCTTTTTTGACTCAGTATACATAATTACTTGCCGACAACTGGTCATCAACGAGAGCAGGTTCAAATAAATATGTCTTCCGCCTACCTCTCTACATGATGATGGTGCGCTTTAAGGACAAAACATTGTAGAGTATGCAGGCGTCATTGCTTACCACCTTTCTTGGATCACCACCGCGTTGTGTCTGGCGAGACATAAGCGAATTATGAACTAAAATCGATTCTAAAATATTGTTTTCACAGGTGACTCAGACCATAACAACAACAACAAATTACTTTTTAATTAGGAAAGCGGTTCAGAAATTGGCTGCCGGATTGGTTATTTTCTTTGGTAACATGTATATCTGTGGAGGAAAACGTACTTTTCATATGTATTTATTCATGTTCTTTAATCGTATAGCGAATGAAATTTGCGGTAGTGTGTGTAATAATGGTTAACAATTGTTATGTCATGTGTTTTCGTGGAATAAAAGTGGCTATCCACACGGTTTCTGAACAAACCGTACTTAGACATGCTAGAAAAGTATGTCTACTACAGACAACGCAGACAGGCAAAATATGAGTTGAAAGAATTGGTTATGCCTGACTGGAATAAAAGCATACAGTGTTATATGTGCTATTTAGGGTAGAAATTGATTAAGATCGAGTTAAAAACGATGGGTCCAAATCTAAGGACTGGAGTGGTGCACCCCTCGTACAACCCGCTTGAAAGCTTCAAGACCGGGCTGCATGACAACAGTGCACAGAAGACTGTTTCACTGCACAACTTGTAACATATTGTAGTTGTATACATGTAGCCATTCTTGTTCTTACTCCATACATCCACGACTTGATTGTCAGGGACACAATACAATATTACAACACAACAATACATGACTGTCCATGGAAAGAATGAGTACTGTAAGTAGCTGGAATTTGTATGAATTTGTATGTAATATGGGTGCATGTGCTTGGTTATTCTCCTGGGATGCCCGAGGTACGATGGGAGTGGGATAACCCAAAATTTCTGTCTGTAAGAGGGATAGTGACTATGTTATTGACAATTTTGTAGAACATGATAAGACGTGCATCTGCACGCCTGTCCGCCAAGCAAATCTATTTACCTTGGTGGTTACATCATCATATGGGGAGTAGTTATTTGATTCCCAGCGGGCCGACCTTCGTTGTACATGTACTGGCTCAACTTTGCGTATGTTTGACTGGGTATGGGGACTCCAGACAGTCGAGGCATATTCTGCTGTCCATAGCAAACAGGTGATACAAGAGTATTTGAAGTGATGTTTCCGCAACTCAAGATAGTCATACAGTCTACTCGCGTGGATATATTATGACTGTCTCTGTCATGTCCTTTATTCCCAGTAGCCGATTTCATCAACATTGCAAAGTATACTTATCTAGCAAAGTATACTTTGAGGGAGTAATCATTGATTTTTCCGGAATGCATTATTTCATATAGAACTAATGATTGCATATATTTGATGATTAAAACTATGCAGAATTATTATACTGAATGTATTAAATTATCACAGCCAAAATGGCTGTGATAATGTAATACATTCAGTATAATACAAATTAATACATTTATCTTAAAATTGAAAATTTCTCCCTCAAAGTATACTTTGCTAGGAAAGTATACTTTGCAATGTTGGTGAAATAGGCTACAGATTTCAGAAATTCATTTATAACAGTTGTTGTTTTAGATCCAGTGATCTTGTCATTATTGCAGACAGCGTGATATAGTCGGCACATTGGCGTTCGTACGTGCGTCCGGGTTAAAGTTTTTGGTTAAAGTTTATTAACTGCACTATATCGCTGAAACCTCTTCACCGATTAACTTTACACTTTTCATGGGTGTTTATCATGATCCATATTGACATTCTACAACCACCCGTGCGGCCCCTGTGCCCAACGTCAATGTCAAATTAAGTCGATGTAAAGGTCAACATTTTTAAGAACACTATACAAGGCAAAATGGCAAATATTCTAAGTCGAAAAGGGGGAGATAATCTATTACCCGGGGGGGACAAATTATAAATCGAAATGAACTTTGCACATCTACTCGTCATAAGGAAGCTAATTACCAAGTTTCAGGTCTGTAGCTAGTACGGTTTAAAAGTTTTACGAGTTACAAGGCAAAATTGGGAAATTCTAAGTTGAAACGGGGAAGATAATCCATGACCAGTGGGTCGAATCAAAAATCGAAATAAACTTTGCACATCTACTCATCATAAGGAAGTTACATACCAAATTTCAGGTGTGTAGCTACTAGGGTTTAACAGTTTTACGAGTTACAAGCGAAAATTGGAATATTCTAAGTCGAAAAGGGGGAGATAATCATTGACCCGGGGTCCGAATCAAAAATGAAATAAACTCTGCGCATCTGCCCATCACATGGAAGCTACATACCAAGTTTCAGGTCTGTAGCTAGTACTGTTTAAAAGTTTTACAAGTTACAAGGTTGGTGACGGACGGACGGACGGGACGGACGGACAAGGGTAACACTAAATGCCCCCTCCACTATCGTGGTGGGGCATAAAAACTTTAAGGTAAATTTCAAAGTAATTTGACCTTGACAATGGGTACAGGGTCGCACAAGTTGGGCATAAAATGAAAATATGGATGATGATTAATACATAATTTGAATGACTTGGCGAAGCTGTTTCAGATACATGTATATAGTGTTCTTAAAAACACGAACCTAAATCAAAAAAAAAATTAAGGTAAATTTCAAAGTAATTTGACCTTGACATTGGGCACATGGGTCTGCATGAGTGGGGTGTAGAATGAAAATATGGATGATGATGAAAAAAGATATAAAGTGAATAGGTGAAGCTGGGCACAGGGGCCGCACGGGTGTGACGTAGAAAATCCGCCGAGGCTTTAATAGTATAACGAAAATAGAGAATAGTAAGTTAGTGCCGTGAATGGGAAAAAATATCTGGCAAGGCTGAAGAATTTCTTTATTTCTCATCAGAAGTATATGTAGTGACCACCATTTGAACCGTCTCGCCGAGACGGTTCAAATGAGTGGTCACAACATATACTTTGGTTCAGAAATAAGGAAAATAGATAGAGAATAGTAGGTTAGTGCCGTTAATGGGAAAAAATATCGGGCAAGGCTCAGGAAACGGGATGGGCGAGGCTCTGCCGAGCACATCCCGTTTCCGTGCCGCGCCAGATATTTTTCCCATTCACGGCACTAACCTACTATTCTATTTATCCCGGCAACATTACAAATAGCTTTAAAATGCAAAAAATAACCACAGTCGCATCTCAAAAATGTTTCACGGCACCGTGTTTCACGGCACATACACACTGTGTTGACGGGATAAAACTTTAACCTCGGACGCACGTGCGAACGGACGTCCGTACGTACGTCAATGTGCCGACTACATGTATATCGCACTGTCCACAAGTTATTAACACCTTTCATTTGTCAATAACTTATGAACCGCTTCACCGATTATGACAATATTTGGCCACAAAGTGTGTCTAGTGATAGCGCTTTGGTTTGCATATGACCCACGACCAACCGCCCTAGGTCAAGGTCACTGAGGTCTTATGTTCACCTTGTTTGCAAGGCAATTTTTTATTTTTTTTTATCAAGGCTGCCAGCGAATGGATTAGCTTAATGATAACGATGCCCTTGTTATAAATATGTTCATTAGAAAACCAATACAAATCTACTGTTACTTGCTCTTTTACCAACTGTTTTGCTCCCATTTCATCCACATCCGAGACCCATGGCCTTTATACATGAAAAGGGTTATAATTATATATACCTTGTTTGCCTACAGTGTGATGTCCGACTCGGATGATGAGCCCCAGCTATCGGCACATACACTTGCTGCACTCGGCGAGTTCTACAGAGAACAGGCCGACGTAGAGGGCCAGCTGCAGGTTGCTCAGGAATCCGGTGATGTTGGAAACGTCACATTGAAGGAGAATTGGGTACAGCTAGTTACTGCTTGATTACTAGACATAGCACTATGACATTAACCATTTCACCCCTCAGTAACTGGAATGGATTTTGATATGTTAATTTCGCAACCAATCCAATCATCACAACATGATTTTCAGATTAGTCCATTTATAAAAAGGGGGTGTTTTTGTTCTCAAAAATATGAAAATTACTTGCAAACGTGCAGATCCTGATGAGACGGCTCGTCACGAGCCGTCTCATCTGGATCTACACTGTTTGCCAATACCACTATATGAAGATAACATAAATGTGGCTGTGACTGGAGAGATGGGGCTTATGGGATTTGTTACCAGTGCAGCTGTTGATCTAATAGCACACTCCTATAGCCTGATAATGATCTGTATTTCTTGATACATGCATGCCGGGTGTTTCATTGATGGAATGGTAAGCAGTGCAGATAATTTTATAATTTTATACATGTTGTTCATTTATATTGTTCATCATATTTACCCTATTAAATCATCTGATTGCCTACCACATCTAACATACTATTATTTTTATTCTTTATCTACATTGCTTGGCCCTAAATGATACTCGTTAAACATTCCATTCCATTCCTGATCAGACTGTGCAGATATGCTGCAGATGCACAGGCTGATTTGGATCCACACTGGTAGCAAAACCCATAAACACCATTTCTCCAGTGACAGCTATAAATATTAATTGATGAAAGTCAGATAATGAAAAATAAAAGTTTAAAATGATATAGAAACATGGCTATTTAGTCTGCTTGATTACACATATGAATTAAATAAAATGTACATGTATCTATAATTATACCCCCCGCAACGAGTTGTGGGGGGGGGGTATACTGGAGTCAGGTTGTCCGTGCGTGCGTGCGTGTGTGCGTGCGTGCGTGCATGCGTGCGTCCGTAAACTTAACATCAAAGAAATATTGTTATAACTTCTATTTCCTTCATCTAAAATGCTTGATATTTCACACATGCATTCCTGTAAGGCTCTACTACTATGCTGTGCCAAATCCACGACCGTCCAACCCCCACAGATCCCAAGGTCAAGGTCAAATACTTAGTCCGTAAATTTAACATCAGAGAAATATTGTTATAACTTCTATTTCCTTCATCTAAAATGCTTAATATTTCACACATGCATTCCTGTAAGGCTCTACTACCATGCTGTGCCAAATCCAAGACCGTCCAACCCCCGCAGATCCCAAGGTCAAGGTCAAATACTTAGTCTCTTTACAAAACTTAACATCAGAGAAATATTGTTATAACTTCTATTTCCTTCATCTAAAATGCTTAATATTTCACACATGCATTCCTGTAAGGCTCTACTACCATGATGTGCCAAATCCACGACCGTCCAACCCCCGCTGATCCCAAGGTCATGGTCAAATACTTAGTCTCTTTACAAAACTTAACATCAGAGAAATATTGTTATAACTTCTATTTCCTTCATCTAAAATGCTTAATATTTCACACATGCATTCCTGTAAGGCTCTACTACCATGCTGTGCCAAATCCACGACCGTCCAACCCCGCTGATCCAAGGTCAAGGTCAAATACTTAGTCTCTTACAAAACTTAACATCAGAGAAATATTGTTATAACTTCTATTTCCTTCATCTAAAATGCTTAATATTTCACACATGCATTCCTGTAAGGCTCTACTACCATGCTGTGCCAAATCCACAACCGTCCAACCCCCGCTGATCCCAAGGTCATGGTCAAATACTTAGTCTCTTTACAAAACTTAACATCAGAGAAATATTGTTATAATTTCTATTTCCTTCATCTAAATGCTTAATATTTCACACATGCATTCCTGTAAAGGCTCTACTACCATGCTGTGCCAAATCCACGACCGTCCAAACCCCCACCCGCTATTTTGATCCCAAGGTCAAATACTTTAGTCTCTTTACAAAACTTAACATCAGAGAAATAAGTTATAACTTCTATTTCCTTCATTGAAAATTCTTATTATTTCACTTGTGCATTCCTCTAAGGTTGTACTATCATGCTGTGACAAATCTACGACTGTCCAACCCCCGCTGATCCCACGGTCAAGGTCACATACTTAGTCTCTTTACATAACTTAACATCAGAGAAATATGTTATAACTTCTATTTCTTTCATTGAAAATTCTTAATATTTCATATGCTGTGACAAATCCCCGCTGATCTCGAGGTCAACGTCACATACATACCATATAACCTTGAATTAACGTCCCCCTCCTAATAAACGCCACCAAATTAAAAAAAAAAATTAAAATTACCAATGACCGCCAGTTTCAAACACAAATAATCCTTAAATCCTTATTTGTGTTTGTTTTTTTGTGTTTTTTTTTTACTGGCTAATAAACGCCCCCTTTTGTAAAATGTAACGCCTCCGGGGGCGTTAATTCGAGGTTATACGGTAGTCTCTTTACAAAACTTAACATCAGAGAAATCGGTTATAACTTCTATTTCCTTGCTCGGATCTGCTTCACATTTCACACACTCATTGCTCCAATGGACCTCTACCACCCTGTGACAAATTCACGTTTATGCCGCTCGCGCTAATCCCAGAGTCAAGGTCACAAGCCCACACACTTGGAAATTTTTACATATCCTAGGGGTACCTGGGCCCACGCGGGGGGTATTCCGTAAGCCTCGCTTACTGACCAATCTAGTTACCATTATTAACCAATTTATAAGATAAACTAACTTGCATTTAGGTGTTTGAATCAGCTCTCTTACATCAACAGTCCGTCACACTTACTGGTTACAGTTTTTCTTTGTTCCCTTTATAAATATAAATATCTATTTCTTTCGGTCTGCAACTAACTCAGTGTCCGGCATGCCATGGAGATACAGAACTCATTTATTAATAAATTATAGATGTATTATCCCCTCGCCGATTGGCAAGAGGGGATAAGTATAGCGTTAGTCCATGTACGTATGTACATATACAGGGATGGTGCTTTGTTTTGCATACGTCCGACTGCCCAAGGTAAATGTTACTGAGGACTTATGTTCACCTTGTTTGTAAGGAAAATGTGTTAAACAATTGTTTTATTATTACGGTATTAATATCAAGGCTGCCAGCGGGGGTATTATCTTTGTAAGAATGATGCCCTTGTTAATTATACATAGACAATCGAACCATGCCATCCTACATACAATCAATGTTAACACAAATCGCGTGAACTGTGAGGACTTAACCAGTAGAATGTGGCAAAGGAAAATTGTTTGCTGTTGTTTCATATTTTGTATTTTCTCTCCATAAATACATGGTTTGGCAGAACTTTAGAATCATTTCCAAATGGAAATGATTCTAATGTTCTGCCAAACCATGTTTTTATTAAGACAAATGGAAAATAAACAGCAGAAGACAACATTTAATTCAGCATTGTAACGGTTAATAATCAGAGTGATCCATGCTGACCAAATACAAGTAGAACCTCTCTAAACCGGATTTACAATGAAACCTCTCCAAGCCGAACACCCTGGGGACCTCGCAGGGTGTCCAGTTTACAGAGGTTTCTCTGTCGTTGGTGATGTTTCAAAATTGCAATTTTATGTGTATGATCATAATACTTGAAGTTGCATTAAGTTTTATTTTACAAGTTCATTCACCAGATTGAATACTGTTTGACCAATCTTTGAGTGGATACAAACAGGCAATTTATTCTTGTGTCTACCCATTTTGAACATGCCTTTTAGTTGAAAATTGTATCATTCTAGCAACCAATCAGGTCCAGAGGAACCTTTATGCTCAACACATAATATTATGTTACGTTTCTCCGAGTTGCAGGCCATTATACCTCAATCAACGAATAAAAATTCAAAAAAATTCTGAATATGTACTTTGTTTTCATGCTCGAAGCCAGAAAGTCTGATTTGACGAGACTGAGCTGTGCTAGTATCAGAAAATCACATTGCGTGATTTCGAGAATAAATTTGGGGAACGTGTTCAGAACGTTTTATAAGCTAAAGCACGACCCCATACTTAATATTTCCGTACTGAATTCAAGTAACAGCATTCAATGAACCCTGGATGTACACCTGTGCCAGTGGGGGCCGTTTCACTAAACTTTGTACGACTAAAATGTTCGTAAGAGCAAACTTATGATTGTCTATAAGTTTCACATTAGCAATGTTTTCTTGTAACCAATTACTGGATTTACATTTATTGAGCATAGGCTGCATATCCATCAATTGAAATTTCCAGACGATCCTGAATTTACGAACATTTTAGTCGTACAAAGTTTAGTGAAACGGGACCCTGTGCATATTTCCCAACTGAGTTACATACATATGAAATAAATAATATTTTTATTTACAGCAACTTAGCCAGTTCTGGTACTCAGAAGAAACGGCGTTGAAATTGGCCCAGGAAGCCCTGCGAATAGCTGGTGAAAATGGCAGGTATCTAACAGTTGGTGACAGTTAATATGGCACAATCGATCATGATTAATCATTGTTAATAATACATGTAATCAGATGTAACCACAAAGCTCCAGATAAGCTGCATATTTGCTTAAATACCCGACTAAAATTGCCAAAAACCCAATTGAAATCAGAAGTAGTGAATATCAAAAAGCAAAACAAAATTGGCAATTTTAATTGGGTATTTAAGCAAATATGCAGCTTATCTGGAGCTCTGAATAAAATAAATTTCCTAATGTTAATACAGGTGGATGGACAACCATTTTACCTTTGATGTACAATGTTTGTATTTCATACAGAATAGTATTGCGTTAAAAACTTAATGCCAGGCTGAGTGTTACAATTACTGTAAACGATGATGAAGTTTTACCACTGTTATTTTTTAAAGTTAATATTCATGGTATATCCTATAATAAAATTCCTTTTCCATCTTTAGACATAATTGTATGTTATAATTTCTACAACACATTGGCGTTTTAATCTTATCCATATGCAGCGTTGCATTTGTGTGTTACTTTTTTGTTACAGAATTGCGTGCATAAGTGCACCAACAGCTTACAAGAAAATCAGGGAAATAAAGCCCGAGTCGTGCACGGCTAAATGCCTGGAGTTTGACGAGAGATTCCAGATGTTTGGTGAAGACTTCCAGTTTTATGACTATAAGGACCCCCTGAAGCTTCCCAGTGAGTGGAAGCAGTCCTTTGACGTTGTGTTGGCCGACCCGCCCTTCCTGTCTGAGGACTGTTTGTGTCAAACTGCGATGACGGCAGGATTTCTGTCCCAGGAGAAGATAATCCTGTGCACAGGTTGGTCATGTGACTACCATCAATGTAGCCCCTGTAGCCGATTTCATAAACATTGCAAAGTATACTTATCTCGCAAAGTATACTTTGAGGGAGTATTCATTTATTTTCCCCATATACAACTAACGATGATTAAAAGTATGCAGAATTATTATACTGAATTTATTACATTATCACAGCCAAAATGGCTGTGATAATGTAATAAATTCAGTATAATAAAAATTAATATATTTATCCTTAAATTGAAAATTTCTCCCTCAAAGTATACTTTACTAGACAAGTATACTTTGGAATTTTGATGAAATAGGCTACCGATCAAGATCCGTCCATAAACTTTAGTCTTTTAACCGTGAACTAATCCTACAGTTTTCCACTGATCAAGTTCATAGTTCCCATACATGACTACTATCATGTCCGGCAGTGCATAGTGCAAAATTATTCTCTCCACATTAAATCCTTACGGAATAATCCCCCTTTTACGACTCCGAAATTCCCATTTTTGATTTGTACACCAAATTAGTCCTCCATGTACATTAGTGCCGCAGTGCGTAACCTCAAATCCTTATGGAATTATCCTTCCCCACCTTTTTTAGCTCGATTAGAGCTTATGTAGTCACCCCGGCGTCGGCGTCACCGTCATGTCACGCCTTGGTTAAGGTTTTTAGTCAAGCTTGTATATGCAATAATTTTGGTCCTACACCCACCATACTTGGACAACTTCATCTCCTAGTGATGTACATCAACAACCCCTGACCTATATTTGACCTTGACCTACATTTAACCTTGAATTACTTAGTTAATTCCCCTTGGTTAAGGTTTTTAGTCAACCTTGGTTAAGGTTTTTACTCAAGCTTGTACATGGAATACTATTGTGCATACATACACCATACTTGGACAACCTTTTCTCATAGTGATGTACATCAATAACCCCTGATATATATTTGACCTTCACCTACATTTCCTCTTGAATTACTTAGTTAATTCCCCTTGGTCCTCTGCCACCCTGTGACAAATCCACATTTGTCCCGCCCCCGCTAAGCCCAGGGTCAAGGTCACAGACTTGGTGCGTTCGAAAACCTCAACGCTCGGGTAAATGGCTTATAATTTCTGTTACCTTGCTCGGATCTGCTTCACATTTCACACACGCATTGCTCCAATGGTCCTCTACCGCCCTGTGACAAATCCACATTCGTCCCGCCCCCACTAAGCCCAGGGTCAAGGTCACATACTTGGTGCGTTCGAAAGCTTAACGCTCGGGTAAATGGCTTATAATTTCTGTTTCCTTCCTTGGATCTGCTTCACATTTCACACACACAGTGCTCCAATGGTCCTCTACTGTCCTGTGACAAATCCACATTCGTCCCGCCCTCGCTAAGCCCAGGGTCAAGGACACATACTTGATGCGTTCAAAACCTTAACGCTCGGGGTAAATGGCTTATAATTTCTGTTTCCTTCCTTGGATCTGCTTCACATTTCACACACACAAATCCACAGTCATCCCGCCCCTGCTAAGCCCAGGGTCAAAGTCACAGACTTGGTGCATTTGAAACCTTAACGCTCAGGTAAATGGCTTGTAATTTCTGTTTTCTTGCTCGGATCTGCTTCACATTTCACACACGCATTACCCCAATGGTCCTCTACCGCCCTGTAACAAATCCACATTCGTCCCACCCCCGCTAAGCCCAGGTTCAAGCTCACAGACTTGGTGCCTTGTTTTCTTTGGCTGCCAGCGGGGGCATTCGTGTGCCGACGGGCCACATTTCTAGTTGCATTATCTATTCCCCGTTGGGCACAGCTGGGCCACGGAATAACTAAAGTTTACTTGACGGATCAAAACCAAATTCAGCATTTTGCACATTGATTTTCAAAAATGTCTGATGACTGATCTCCCCTTGGTGGCCATTTTTAATTTCCGCATTCTGTATCCTTGTCCAAAATACAATGTACAACTAAAGTTCAACTTGACGGATCGTAACCAAATTCGGTGTACATGTTTATCATGGCAATACGAAGAAGCCTATAATTTCCGATGACTTATTCCCTTGGCAGCCATGCACTCTATCCTTGTCCACGCAATAACTCAAGTTCAACTTGACGTATCGCAACCAAATTCGGTATACATGTTTATATCACGTCATGCAATAACTAAAGTTCTACTTCATGGATCGTAACCAAATTTAGTACACATGTCTATCTTGGGGAAAACGAGGAATCTTATTCATTTTCAAAATTGTCACATGACTTATCTCCCCTTGGTGGCCATTTTTGTCGCGCCTGCTTTAGCAGAGGCGCAACTATAGTCGGCGCTTTTTTCGTCATCGTCGTCTGCGTGTGTCCGCGTCGTCCGCGTCGTCCGCGTCGTCCGCGTCGTCCGGTTTTTTTGTAAGGCAAATGCGTTAAAGTTATTGTTTTTTCACAATATCTCTTTAACCCCTTGCCAGACATTGATAATATTTCACATCGATGTTTGTCTAGGGATGATGCTTCATTACGCACACCCCCACATCCAAATTATCAAGGTCATGGTCATTTATTTACTTGTAATGTTCACCGGTTTTGTAACAGAAATACGTTAAAGTTATTGTTTTTTTTCACAATATCTCTTTAACCCCTTGCCAGACTTTGATAATATTTCACATCAATGTTTGTCTAGGGATGATGCTTCATTACGCACACCCCCACATCCAAATTCTCAAGGTCAAGGTTATTTATTTACTTGTAATGTTCACCGGTTTTGTAACAGAAATGCGTTTTGTAACAGAAAAGTTATTATTTTTTCACAATATCTCTTTAACCCCTTGCCAGACATTGATAATATTTCACATCAATGTTTGTCTAGGGATGATGCTTCACTACGCACACCCCCACATCCAAATTTTGAAGGTCAAGGTCATTTATTTACTTGTAATGTTCACCGGATTTGTAACAGAAATGCGTTAAAGTTATTGTTTTTTCACAATATCTCTTTAACCCCTTTCCAGAGATTGATAATATTTCACATCAATGTTTGTCTACGGATGATGCTTCATTATGCACACCCCCACATCCAAATTCTGAAGGTCAAGGTAATTTATTTACTTGTAATGTTCACGGTCAAATGCCTCGGCAGGCGCGACACCGCTTCCGTGGCGGAATTCTTGTTATAACTTCTGTTTCTTTACAGGGAACGCCTTGATATTTCATCCATGCATTCATCTGATGATACTCTATCGTGCTATTGTAAATCCATGACCCACCCCTTTCCCCAAGGTCAAGGTCACAAACTTAGCACATTCATAAACTTAACGTTGGGGTAAATGTCTTATAACATCTGTTTCCTTTCATGGAACGCCTTGATATTTCATACATGCATTCATCTGATGATACTCTATCGTGCTATAGCAAATCCATGACCCACCCCTTACTCCAGGGTCAAGGTCACAAACTTAGCACATTCATAAACTTAACGTTGGGGTAAATGTCTTATAACATCTGTTTCCTTTCATGGAACACCTTGATATTTCATACATGTATTCCTCAGATGACCCTCTAGCATGCTGTAGCAAATCCACAACCCACCATCCAACCCTTTCCCCAAGGTCAAGGTCACAAACTTAGCATGTTCATAAAATTAACGTTGGGGTAAATGTTGTGTAACTTCTGTTTCTTTACCATGTTTACAGGGAACGCTTTTATATAAAATTCATACATGCATTCATCTGATGATCCTCTATTGTGCTACAGCAAATCCATGACCCACCCCCTTCCTCAAGGTCAAGGTCACAAACTTAGCACATTCATACATCATGTGAATAGCTATCATGCTGTAGAAAATCACCAACTTAGTGCGTTCATAAACTTAACGTTGGGTTAAATTTTGTTTTACTTCTGTTTTCAGGGAGCGCATTGATATTTCATACATGCATTCATCTTAATATGCTATATTATGCTATAGCAAACCCACGACCCACCTTGCACCACTGACCGCAATGTCAAGGTCCACCGCACGCCCCTTACTTAACCCAAGGTCAAGTTATATAATATTCATGTTTTTTTATGCAACTGTGCCAAGTTTGTGTGAAGGCTGCCAACAGGCGAGCTTCGTTGTCTTCTGACAACTCTTGTTAATTTTCACATTCAGTATCCTTGTCCGCACAATAACTGGAGTTCTACTTGATGGATCATAACCAAATTTGGACACATGTTTGTCATGACAGAGGTAGAACCCAATTGGTTTTCAGTTAGTTATCTGCCCTGGTTGACTGGTCATGCCTCGATTTAGTTACCAATTTTTTTTCCATGGAGTTATCCCCCCTTGTATACTCGCTCCACCTCGACATGCGTATATTGTGACCTTCGGCACTCTTGTTCATCTTAGATTTAGATCTTTACATTTTTTTTATTGCTCCTATTTTTGGTAGGTGGGGGACATATAGATATGCCCTTTTTGGTTCTTTAATAATCTATTCATAATGTTACAGGTGCGGTGATGGAGGAAATGGCATTGAAGTTGTTAGCCGTGAAGC
This sequence comes from Conchocele bisecta, assembly GCA_029237695.1. Classification (NCBI taxonomy): domain Eukaryota; kingdom Metazoa; phylum Mollusca; class Bivalvia; order Lucinida; family Thyasiridae; genus Conchocele; species Conchocele bisecta. Next base: position 136,384,580 of record CM055265.1, read on the forward strand.
CATGTAGCTTTCAGCCCAGACACACCAACCAGCTGCAGAATGAATTCAGATGTTACACAAACTATGACGGTGGACTGTTAAATGAAAGATAACAGAAACTCCAGTTATTTCTTGTTGGGGAGGTCACATATGAGACACGCCAAGTGATTTTGTACCTTCGGACATATTCTAATTTGCATAAAACCGTTTACAAAATTTACAATATTTTCCGTAAATGGCGCGAAACGTTAACAAAATATTCCGCATGTACTCTGAACATTTTGTCAATTTTTGACCATATTTATGAAAAGTATTGTAAATTTTATAAACGTATTTAATGAAATTACAAGTCATGTGATTTTGTACAATTCCACACCAACTGTATTGTCACAGAGCAGATTTGGATAAGATATCCTATGGACCATGACCGCATGACTTCGGTGTAATGACACAATGTAAACAAGTCCGTACTGTTCATTTACGTTACCTGATAAAAACAGAATACCATGCTAGTGTCTAACATCAAGTTTATTGGGCTCGGCTCTGAAACGGTAGGAATTCTTCGGCGAGTCTCCGAATTTCTACATATTTCCTAGCCTTGCCTGGTAAACTTGATACCTGGCATTGTCTATGTCCTATGGTCTGTTTGGCTACTGTTGGCCCATACATCATTTCTGGGAATAATAGTAGTTGAGTCTTGACAAGAAACGCCTGCTTCTACTTTTATAATATTTATTCGAGTTTGCCATTTCATGAACTACACCACTGGGCATTGCAGTAGAGTGAGTGAGTGAGTGAATAGGGTTTAACGTCCGCTTTTCTGACATAGAGGTACAAGCCTCGGGGAGTCTACACGCAGACGGGTCAACGGGGTCGTGTCCCGTATCCACCTGTCCGAGGGGGGTAAATCCCAACTTCAGAACTCAATATTTACAATCAAAATATATATTCAGTCCTGAAATTAGAACAACCTGATCTGGTGCCAGGCCCTCGCCACACCAGCATCATTTATCCCATCCTCTAAAAGTAATAGGATTAGCGCTAATCTTACTTTTATATATGGGGCATAGCCCGACTCAACTCTCACATACAAGAAAGCCAAAAATGTACATGAGGGCCAAATCCGGTATAGTGGGTTCCGGAAAGAATGAACCCAATCGTTAAGCCAGTTTAGTCGCCTTTTACGACAAGCAATGGCTACTGCAGCACTATTCTCAGGATCAGTTGATCCCGCCCCGGTGCCTGCACGAGGCCATTTCAGTAGAATTTATGGTTATATGCATTAGCATACAATTATAAACACATACAGTGAAACCTCTCTAAACCTCTCTAAACCTGGGAGGTCCCCAGGGTGTCCCAGTTTAGAGAGATTTCACTGTAAATCAGGCATTTGATCATTCTGAGCCATAGTTGTGTAATGCGCACGCATTGTCACCCAAGATAAATGTCCAAGAAACCCCACAAAATAAGATAACACGTTTTATTGGTGTCCGGTTTAGAGAGGTTCCACTGTTCAATATTAGTACTGTGACGTTAACTACCATTATAGTTTTAGAACATATCTGACCATTATCAGACAATGTGGAGCTCTATAAAAATATGTTTGTCACAGGATACTTGTTGGAGTTGCCAGAAAATAGACATTTACACAATATGTTGATACACATGAATCAATGTGTAAAATATAAAATAAACAAGAAATGCGTCTGTTGAACGCGGATGCCACCTGCAGCATATTTGAGAAACTATGACAAAGTGGTTAACCGAAAAGTGTGACGGACAGACAGACGGACAGACGGATGGACGGTCCAAACACTATATGCCACCCGTTTCTTCGAAACCCGGTGGCATAAAAATAAATATGTCAACAAGATAATATTGTAAGAATCATGGATGCCTAAATACTGCTTCAATAATAGAACCAGCTTGGGAGAAAATGGGAGCCAGTACAACAAACGGGATTCAAATGGAAAATATCGCACTGCACTCTTCACATCTACTCGCCTTGCCAAAGAAACAAACCCTCATCTGTTACAATATAAAATATTTAATAGTCACAAATATAGCACAATGACCAAGATGACTGGACAAGGATAATACTTAACCCTTAGACTGCTACACACAACAATTGTCGTCTGCTGTTGCTTTTATATGTTGCCTTATTTCTCAATAAAAACATGGTTGGACAGCACTTCAGAATCATTTCCATTGGAAATGATTCTGAAGTGCTGTCAAAGCGTGTTGTAAATTATTCTAAATAGCTGTCAATGCATGTTTTTAATGATAAAAATGGAAAATAAACAGCAGACGACAAAAAATTAAGGGTTAAATGACCCAACCACTATAGTTGAAGTGCATAATTAATATTACATAACACAATATTGCACATTCTGTTTTCTCAATGGGAAATATCGTCATCAACATGGACAACTTGGCATTTTGCAGGCTGCACTGAACTTGAACTTATTTGAAAGACTGTCACACTCATCGACTGAATACCATATAATCCCTGTTCAACCACGTCTAGTACTAACGGAGCTGTTTTTCTGGAATGTGTTCGGTTGAATCCTGTCTTGTTCATATGAAGGTCACAGTTCCGTTCCTTCTTGTTCATAAAACAGACACGTTTACAGTTTCCCATCTGAAACGGCCCATTTTCTTTAAAATATAAACAATTTCCCATCGAATTGGGTACAAAGCCCGAAATTGTCCCCTTGATCTGAGACAAGTATCTGATTTCACCAAAATTACTAAAGCATACTTATCTAGCAAATTGTACTTTGAGGGAGTAATCATTTATTTTTCCCGAAATGGATTATTTCATATAGAAATAATGACTGCATATATTTGATGATTAAAAGTATGCAGAATTATTATACTGAATTTATTACATTATCACAGCCATGGCTGTGATAATGTAATAAATTCAGTGTAATAAAAATAAATAAATTTATCCTTAAATTGAAAATTTCTCCCTCAAAGTGTAGTTAAGCAAGATAAGTATACTTAGCAATTTTGGTGAAATCGGCTACAGGGCAAAACACAGCGTTCACACAACAGTTCCACTCCCACTTAATCAAATGACGGTCACCTCGACGTCACTGCTTGTGTTGTCTGGGTACACGTGCACCTGTTTGCCGAGACTGCCGTAGTAAACTTGCCCCGGGGAGAACTCCGTGTGATGGGGCGTGACTGGCTCGCCGTCATCACTGTCAGAGTGGGCTTCGTTGTAACTCTCCAGCTCCTCCTCCAGGGCAAGGTCCGCCTTCTTTGCCCACATGTCTACAATGGCGACAGGAATTTTAGTGGCGAAATGGGACTTTGTGGTTAGTTACCGAGTTGCCAGCAAACTCCTGCTGCCTGATAAGGATCCATGTTGTTTGTTAGAAACAGAGTGGGTGGTTCACCGACTCGACAGTGATCAGTGTAGGTCCTGATTAGGCTGATCTGGATCTACACTGGGTGCAAATATAGGTTCTCTGTGCTCAATGTCTACTGCACTACTAGAGTTCTATACTGTATATTTTTATATCGTGAAATTTGGTCAAATATTGATTTTATTACGAAAAATTTATTTGTCTATGGGAATTTAACATAGGGAGGAGTCAAAAAACTAAAAAATTTGGAAATGGACTCTGAAACCTGTCTTAGATAGTTTGGAAATGATCTAACTAAGAAAACAAAAGCTATTTTTGAAATTAGAACAATTTCCCCATGTTAAATACCCATAGACATCACTCTTTAAAAAAATTGTTTTTTCGTAATAAAATCAATATTGGACCAAATATTGTCATCACTGTCTCCTGCACTACTAGGACTATACTGTCTATTAGAAGTAAAATATTGTCATCACTGTCTCCTGCACTACTAGGACTATACTGTCTATTAGAAGTCAAATATTGTCATCACTGTCTCCTGCACTACTAGGACTATACTGTCTATTAGAAGTAAAATATTGTCATCACTGTCTCCTGCACTACTAGGACTATACTGTCTATTAGAAGTAACATATTGTCATCACTGTCTCCTGCACTACTAGGACTATACTGTCTATTAGAAGTCAAATATTGTCATCACTGTCTCCTGCACTACTAGGACTATACTGTCTATTAGAAGTAAAACAGTTGTTTCACTGACTCAATTGAAATCAGTGCAGCTCCTGATCAGACTGCGCAGATCTACACTGGATCTACACTTCTCCAGCCACAGCCACGAATGAGGGTCAATAATCAAGTTGAACTACTGTCTGTTTCACGAAAGCTGCCCAAATTTTACGGCCATATAAACGGAGTGAAGATGTCTATGGGGATTTAACATGGGAATTTTTTTTAGAATTTCAGAAATACTGGACCGATTTTTAAAATTTAACTTTTGTTTTCTTAATTAGATCATTTCCAAGCTATCTAGCTAGGTTTCGGAGTCAATTTTGATTTTTTTTCGTTTTTTGACTCCTCCCACAACTCGTCTACCTTTTTCCTCCCATGTTAAATTCCCATAGACAAATCAATTTTTCGTAATAAAATCAAAATATTTGACCAAATTTCACGAAATAAAAAGAAGGCTCATTCTTAAATTTTCCTTTAATTTAATATTATCGAAATAAATATTGTTTTTGAATTGTTTATATGGCCGTAAAATTTGGGCAGCTTTCGTGAAACAGACTATAGTTTGTTGTATTGTATTTCTCTTTCATCACACGTTTCATGAGAGCAAATTAATGTTGGATTACTGGCGATTATAGAAAATGTGGTCTGTCGACGCACTTTGGGCCCCTATAGGCGATTTGAGAAACTTACAAAAACATCCAAAAAATAAACGTACAGACGGACAGACAGGGCATCGTCGGGGGCCCTAATAAATCGGTGTTGTGATGAACAGTAGTTTTAGGATAGTGCAGATTTACACACAACTGACTACTATGCAGCCAACAGGCTGGTGTAAATGTATTTGTGGTAAATACAAGGATTTATCATGGATTTATGACCTATTGTGCAGCTGTTTCAACATAATAATACATCTAGAAATAAGAAATATATTTATATTCATATTTTTCCTTGCACAAGATGTATCAAAATGTACTGTTTAAATGGAATACCAAGTAAAGTACTACCCGGTACTACTGGCAACTAATGCCATCAATATAAAGTTAAGGGGTTATATAAACATTTATTTATTCAGTGCTCCAGATAAGGAATTAGTAATTGAGTATTTTCACTCCATCATTTCTGAAAGCAATTGGGTACATGTATTTCAAAATTTTAATTGGGTAAAATAAAATCACACTACTGTTTACACATCGACAGACAGCATTTGTGGTCTGTTTATTGTTTTCTGCACCATGATAAATGTACCACAAAATTGTAATTGCTTTTTGATACTCACTACTTCTGATTTCAGTTGGGTTTTTGGCAATTTTAATTGGGTATTTAAGCACATATGCAGCTTATCTGGAGCTCTGTTTATTGATTTATTTAATGGTGTATAATTGCCTGTCAACGGCTCAGATCATTTTAGGCCGGGCTACGAGGTCGAGTCCTCTATTTCACCTGTATGAATGTGGCGAAATCCCAAAATGAGAACTGAATACATTGTATTTACATAAATTAGAATAAGCTGATCTGTAACCGATTTCATCAAAATTGCAAAGTATACTTTGAGGGAGAAATTTTCAATTTTAGGATAAATTTATTAATTTTTATTATACTGAATTTATTACATTATCACAGCCATTTTGGCTGTGATAATGTAATAAATTCAGTATAATAATTCTGCATATTTTTAATTATCAAATATATGCAGTCGTTAGTTCTATATGAAATAATGCATTTCGGGAAAAATAAATGATTACTCCCTCAAAGTGGACTTTGCTAGAAAAGTATACTTTGCAATATTGGTGAAATAGGCTACTGGTGTCACATCCTCACCATACCAGTCACTTAACCCACTTCCTAAAAGTAATATGATTAGTACTAATCTCACTACTTTTATAATGTGTATAACTGAATTCAACACTCGCGTATAATTCAACACTCGCGTATAATCCCAACCAACCTGTCCACCATATGAAATTTACGATAAATAGTAAAAGATCTAATACATACCTTCCTCAGAAAAATTACTTTCATATGCCATCAGCTGGATCCTTGGTACAGGCAGAAAGCCTGTAGTTAATGGCATAATGTCCAGTTCTATCGAACTACTCGCTCCCTTAGGTATCACAAACACACCTGTAAAATATGTTTCTTGTTACAGTTTCAGAATGTTGGGTACTTGGGCAACTGCCTATAAATAAAATCATGAAAAATGTTTCATAAATTACAAATGTGGCTTTATTAACGGACCACATCTATTTCATTTATAACTCAAACTTATTTGTGGCTGTAACTGGAGAAATGGGGCTTACGGGATTTGTGACCAGTGCAGTTACTCATCAAATATCACACATCTGTAACCTGATCATGATCTATACTGCTTGTTAGAATCATGACAGGTGTTTCACTGATGGAATAGCGAACAGTGCAGATCCTGATCAGACTGTGCGGATGCACAGGCTGATCTGGATCTACACTGATCGCAATACACATAAGCCCCATTTCTCCAGTCACAGCCACATTTGATGTTGACCTTTGGTATCAGGCAATATCAGGAATTTCGCCAGTGAAAAAAAAAGTAAATTGCAGGACAAAGTCAAGATCCATGATAATCACTGAACAGGACTGCTAGAAAAATATACATTGTACGTGTAGCGGATCTACACTGCTTGTGAAACCCAATTTGTCCAGTCACAGCCACATATAAGTAAACTGCACAACTGTCGAAACAACAAGTCCTGTAGACTATTTCACCAACATTGCAAAGTATACTTTATATCTAGCAAAGTATACTTTGAGGGAGAAATTTTCAATTTAAGGATAAATTTACTAATTTTTATTGTACTGAATTTATTACATTATGATAATATGATATGTGATAATGTAATACATTCAGTATACTAATTCTGCATACTTTTAATAATCAAATATATGCAGTGGTTAGTTCTAAATGAAATAGTGCATTTTGGGGAAAATAAATGATTACTCCCTCAAAGTATACATGTACTTTGCTAAATACTTGGCAATTTTGATGAAATCGGCTACTGGTCAATGACCCTCAAAAAAAGGATTGGGAAAATAATATCATTGGAAGAAGACACAGGGAGAGTATCTACAGTCTCACACACTGTACTAAACTTCGCTAACCGACAAATATTCCAGTTGGCGTGGCCTTGAGGATAAGGCATCTGCCTCGCAACCGTGAGGTCGAAGGTTCGAGCCTCCGCTCGGACTGGTTCGTGAGCTGCCAGCTAGTTAAATAAATGGTACCAATTGCCTGCCTGCCGGGTCGGGGCTATAGGAAGGAAGTACTGATGTTCAGAGTTTAGAGTGTGACTGTGTCTCATAAGTTAAAGGAAAGTTGATATAAACACAATCAGCACAATAATTACTGACGATAATATGCATGATTTAATGTGGCTGTCAGAAATGGGGCTTATGGGTTTTGCGACCAGTGTAGATCCAGATAAGTCTAATGTAATGGTGTGACAATGGAATTGATCAGAAGTCCCACTGGTTTAAAACTAAACAAGAACACCACCAATGGCATGTATCCATTCACTGTGGTTGTTGATTAATAAACATGAACCATGTATCCATTCACTGTGGTTGTTGATTAATAAACATGAACATGAACTTTTAAGCCAATCATTGATACAGTAAAGAAGTTATAGTAGAACAGAGAAACGTATGCACCTACTGAACCGTTGACATGGCCTTGACCTTAGGTACGAGAACATGAATGGGGCGGGGAATGAAAATATGGATGTTAAACATGCACATGAAGTTTCAAGCCAATCGCTCATATGGTAAAGTAGTTATCGCCAAATGGAACTAGAAATGTGGCCTGTCGGTTTGCGAATGCCCCCGCTGGCAGCCAAAGAAAACGAGGCACATTTGAAAACACAGAGGGCCAGAGAAGTGTGGATTTGAAAAAATAATATTTTCGACATTATAAAGTATGATCATTGCACATCAAAAAATAAATACAGATAATAAATAAATAGTAATGTCCGTTAACATTTTAAGGAAACACAGTTATCACCCCTTATATCAGTGTGGAAATTTACGTCTTATATAAAATGTATAATACATGTAATGCCAATCAATACATGGGGTAATGGTGAATGAATGTTTATTTTCCCAGAAAATGTCTCTTGATATAAAGAACATTTTGTGCCTACGGAGTGGGAATGTACCTTTAACGGAGGCAGGACGATCATGGATTTGTCTCATGGTGGTAGAAGACCATTAGAGCAATGTGTGTGTGAAATATCAAGCAGATCCGTGTAAGAAAACTAAAAATTATAAGACATTTACCCGAGCGTTAAGGGAATATGTACAATATATGGCAGGGGCATAAAAAGTGATGGACAGATGCATGGACAGACATGGCAATTAAAAAGGTGCCTTTGTCAGCCAATGGCCCATATGTAGATGTAATGACCACCATACCTGATGATTTCCCGTGAACTGTCCAGTTCTCTGTGTTCATTTCCTCATCGTAACCTCGTACATGTATTCCTGGTCAAACGGGAGCTTGCATGCTGATGTCGCGGTGATCTGGATCGTCATGCAGGCCAGGCTACCAGTCTTACAGACCTTGTCATGTTCCGCTGGTGTCACATCCACAGAAACAGAGAAAAGCGTCTGAAATGAATGTTTTGTGTGAAGAAATTTTCATCTCGCCCTGGCACAAGGTTATTTTGAAAATCACAACCTCATGTTTCATTTATTGACACAAGTTATCGACCAATTACAATTGTGTAGAGTTTGACAACATGACCATCCCACATCGGCTTCAACTATAAGGTTTGACAATGTCCAGCCGTGGGTAACAAACGTTTAGCCACGGCTGGACATTATCGAACGTTATTGTTACATTTCCGTCGCAGATATTGTGTAATTTGAGCATATATGCTGTACTTTCGGTACTTTGATCACCTGTTCTATTCAAGCAACTGATTTACTCATACATATTCCGGGGCCGCAGTATACGTCGCGTGATGCAGACACCATCAATTTCGAAATTTCAGTGCGACCTTTGCAAACTGGTCTGGTGACGTAATGGCGCGTTCTATTAACGTCATGAGACACATGCATTACATAGGTGTTGGCTTGACCACAAAATGAGCATTGTCTACAGCCATGGTCAAACAGCACATGCTGTACGTTTGAACACGGCTGTGAGCGGTGTCAAACAACGGCAGTTATGTAATAATAAATGTTTAAATTTAGGTATGAATTCAATGAGGTCGAAAATTCATGACAATGTCAATCAGCATTGAAAACACTGTTAATTTTTAACCTATTTTATGGAAAATAATGTATTGTGTGGAAATGCAATCTGAATTGGGAAATGCGAGAAACCTTTTACTAATGTGGATTTGTCACAGGGTGGCAATGCGTGTGTGAAATGTGAAGCAGATCCGAGCAAGGAAACCGAAATTATAAGCCATTTACCCGAGCGTTAAGGTTTCGGGACGGACGGACGTACGGACGCCCGTAACACTATATGCCCCCTCACCATTCAGTGGCGGGGGCATAAATAAATATGCATGTTTATACAGTCTGTACAAACAGAAAGGATTAGAAAACAAACTATTTACAACTTAATATATGAATTCTTCTCCTTTACTTGACTACAAATATACCTGATAATTCTCCAGGTGGAAACTATATGGCATTTGTCTGAATGGCTCACTGCCCACACTGCTCCTGTAGTCCAATGAGAACTGAAGGTCAAGGGGAGGAAACTCCGCAATGTTGGACTTCACTTGCCACAGGCATGATAGGCTCTGGTCCTGGTTAAGGTGCCGCTGTAAATCAAATGGGTAACAAAACTGGACACCGGAGACCAATTTTACTAACCTTTTGTATGATAAAAATGTTCATGTAGATATTTCCACCAATTTACTTCACACATTAACGTGGTTCATTAATATTACACCTCTTTAAATCTGAACACACCAATGAACGATTTACCAACATCGTCTGTCAATGTAAATGTTACTATACATTTCTATGCTTGCACTTACAACATTTGAAAGTGACATATAGGTCCATAGGGCCGGGTGTTTTCGTCAATATTATATTGTACATATTCCCTGTTTTGTTTAACACATGTCACTATAATAAACAAATTACTTACTTACTTACAAACATTTTAGTTATATACAATTCAGTGAAACAAGCACATATGACCTGTTTCACTAAATATCACATGACTAATAAGTAAGTTTGTGCACAAGTAAAATTTACTAAAACACTGTCAGCCGATGTTGGCAAATCATTAGTAAATTTGCTTACATTTATGGAGTTGTACATGTGGATAGAAAACTGATCTACATTGGTCACATCAGGCTTCGGGAGTGCGCTAACAACAGGAGCTAGACATATGACAAATGGGCCTCTAGCTGACAAAAAGAAACTTTTCAGACTACACCGGTCGCAAGACAAAACGTTCCAGTTTAGTCAATTCTAGCTACTAGGACTTGTACAGATTCATGCACGGATTACAACCTACTATTTTTTTCTCATAACCGACAGTGACTGAATGGTGCCGTGCTGATTTGGGACTATGGATATCGCAATTGTTGTTAAATGATCCATTTAACACTTTCAACCCGACAGACCATAAAGCCAACTAGTAAATCGGGATCCAAGATGCGACCACATCATAACAGCTTCCGCGTTTTAATGAAGTGCATATTAATGGGGTCAGACTGTAGTTCAAACACTGTAGATCCAGATGAGATGGCTCGTAACGAGCCATCTCATCAGGATTTGCAGCATTTGTTGGTTTTATTAAATTCTAAGACAAGAAATGAGTAATGCTGATGGAGGATGTACATTTCAAACACTTTAAATCCAGTCATTTGACCTTGAGCACAGGGGCTGCATGGGTGGGCTATACAGTCGAACCACAGGTTGAAGTAACGGACCGAGGTCTATAAATACATTAAATATACCTAAAAGCATCAATAAGTGGGAAAAAAAAAATAAACAAATTATTTACTCCATCCTATACACGGTTACTGTGTATAGCAGGGAGAAAATAATTGTTTAGCTTTTTTTTCCACTTATTGATGCTTTCAGCTATAATTAATGTATCTATAGACCTCGGTCCGTTACTTCAACCTGTGAGTCGAACCGCTCTAAACCGGACACAGAGAAATTTTAGTTGTACTTAATTGATCACTAACATTGCCAATTGATTCATATTTCTGTTCATGATCTCCCAACACCCACGCTTGTCTTGCAATGTTCATCTGCCTGTTTTACAGTGGAACCTCTCTAAACCGGACACCCTGGGAGGTCCTCAGGGTGTCCGGTTTAGAGAGGTTCCACTGTACAATGAAAAGATGGAAGATGATAAAAACTTTAGGACAAATCTCGGACAACGGACAGACTCATTAATGGAATATTCCCAAAAAATAAATAACATGTTTCAGTGTTTAATAGTTACTATGGTACATACCACAGAGGTGGCGGGCATTCCAATCAACTTGAGTTCGACATTGTTGGTGTTAGTGGCCTCCAGTTGCCAGTTCTGCACAGCGAACATCGTCTCACAGTTGCCATGCATGATCATCTGGATGTACTTCCTGTAACAAAATGTGCACAGCCGTGGGAATTTGATGATGGGACAAGTGGGACTTTTATGTTGCATATCTTGGGTGGCAGGTGGGAGTATGCGATGGGTAATTTAACGATCGGGGTTCATGTCTTTGGCATTTTGTATGTGACAGTTGAATCTGATTCCCCTTATGTGAGTATTACGATTTTTCGTAATCCTATTTAGGGGAAGGGGCCACGTGACTTTGGTGTGGTATGGACCTGGCACCAGGTCAGGTTATTCTAATTTCAGGGCTGAATATATATTTTTCTTAATGTAATGTAAATATTCCGTTCTGATTTTGGGATTTTCCCCCAAATGCAGCAGGTTATAATGGGATCGAACCGTTTGCCCAGCCTTACATGAAGTTAGGTATTAGGCCTTACATGAAGTTAGGCCATTAAACACGAATAAACAAACAAAGCAAACAAATGTTGCATATCTAGTTCCAGATCAGCATACGATCCTACACAAAACAGATCAATATCAGACAGCAGGATTGTGCTAGCATATCAGGTGTTAGACTGGCTATTAATCCATTAGCGATGGGATACACTTATAGTAGTATGAAACTTTTGAGGAACAAATTCCCTATTTTCTTTATTTCATCTCGGAAGTATATGTTGTTACCACTCATTTGAACCGTCTCGACGAGACGGTTCAAATGAGTGGTAAGAATATATACCTATATGGAGTAATAAACACATTATTGATGGTTCAAATGAGTGGCAACAATATATACCTATATGGAGTAATAAACACATTATTGACGGTTCAAATGAGTGGTAACAATATATACATATATGGAGTAATAAACAAATTATTTTTTCAACTAAAATTATGGTGTTCTTAGGCTGAAGTGGGTTAACCCCACTTCTTCAGTCAAAAACTTTTCGGACGAATGGGGAGAAAATAGTGAAAGGGTTTAGCGTATCAGCAGCAGCTAAGGATATTAAATAAATATTGAGATGGGGCCTCAGTTTAAAGTAGTTTCTACGATCCAGAAGACAATTGGGATAGAAATACTAACTACTACGATGAAAGAAATCTGTGCATGGATGAAACTCCAGTACTTCTAGATGGATCTTAACCAAATCTGGCATACCGGTACATGTTTATCACAGCAAGAGGAAGAATCCTATTGATTTTCAAAGATTTCTGATGAGTTATTTCGCTGTGTCGGCCGTTTTTAATTTGCCCATTCTGAACCCCGTTGTCCTCGCGATAAGTCAAGTTCTACTTGGCGGATCTGAACCAAATTCGGAATACAGCATCGATGGGTGTATATATACACTGCAGCCCCATTATAACGCGATGGTCGGGATCCAAGATTTCAAATCGCGATTGAATCCGATCACGTTATAAAATTTCGGGACATGCACGGGTACTGGTATCACCCGCATTTCGGTTACCAACTATTGCGGGAATTCCATTAGCAACAGACCCATATAAAATTATGTCATTTGAACAGAAGTTAAAGTAATTATTAATAATGACTATGACATACAAACTTGTATTAATGTATTAAACATAGGAGTTATTTATAAAATCATGCTTATTACATTGTATAGTGCTCGCGATAGACAGACGCTTATTACAATGTATACTGCTCGCGATCAACAGGATTAATTGATAATAAATAATGGTCACGTGTCCTGCCTATTCATGCGGACGATTAGCTGTTGATAAGTGCATACTCTCAGGATGTAGGGTCACGTGATCTATTGTTTACACTGCAACAGTCATATTGATGAATGAAATTTACGATTTATGCGAGACATCATGATTGCCGTGGGCTGCAGTGTAAACAATAGACCACATGATCTCATACCCAGATAATGCTGAATGTATTGTTTCAGATTGCACACAAACACCAGTCTATTTATACTAAATATTACACCTGTCACAATGATGAAAAATCAATACACAATGTACTGGGAGTAAAGTAGAAAAAGGCAACCGAACACGCAACCATTTATTAGCGACAATTATGTGCTAACACGGATATATGTCTCATAACATTGACATTACTTGGTGACAAAAAGTTGTACTTTGATGACTGTCACAAACATCGCGTGATAATTATAGCTCCAGACACGAGTCGGCATGCTCCTTTGATACGACCATTACTTCGCGAATACATGTCAATTGGGATTAAGGTAATTGAATTGATTAATAAATATGCCTATTAACATGATTACCTGATTAAAGGTATTACATTTGCTAACATACTAATAATAATCCTTTCATGGACTTTGAATGTCGTTGTTTGAATAAACTTACAGAAATCACGAATCAACTAATTACACGATGACTACGACGTCCGACGATTTTTTTTTTTTTTTTTTTTTTTTTTTTTTGATTTTTTCTTCTTTTTTCTCTATTTTTAAAAAACAAAATTGGGATCCACGAGAGACCCGCGTTATAATGGAGATCACATTATATGCGATCACGTTATAATGGAGCTGCAGTGTAGTGAGTTAGAGACCTTGTTAAATTTATGTCAACAGCTTCGAAATTTGATGAATTGGGATCATACTCTTAATATATATTTCATTTAACTTTCAAAATATAAAGGCAACTATTAGTTGGTCATCTTACTGTTCCCTGGCAGTTTTCAGGTGGTGCTCGATGCTGATTGGATTCTGGAATGTCACCGTGGTGATCAGTGGCCGTGGCAACCAGGAACAATCAAATGCTACCTGGAAACACAAAGCACTGTAACAGTTGTTACATGGGTTAGTGAATGCACTTTATTATCGCAAACAAGAATTCTCCAAAATTTATTTAAGCCATAATTTACAGACATTTTCAAAAGTCTCTTATACACTGGCTAGTATATTTCTGAACATGCATTCAAGTTCAAGTAGTTTGAATGGTTGAGCACCAGCGACTCATAACACAAAAGCTAACAAGTTTCATATTTGCATGAATATATTTAGGGTTCATATTAATGCCACTTGACTACAGTACATGTATATCTATTTGCACGACTTCTTCAAAAACGTTGACAGGCTGAAATGGGGTAAGGTGGGTTTGACAGTGGATGAATATCAAGATGTAATCAGTAGCCGATTTCACCAACATTGCAAAAGTATACTTTTCAAGCAAAGTATACTTTGAGGGAGTAATCATTTATTTTTCCTGAAATGCATTATTTCATATAGAACTAACTACTGCATATATTTGATGATTAAAAGTATGCAGAATTATTATACTGAATTTATTACATTATCACAGCCAAATTGGCTGTGATAATGTAATAAATTCAGTATAATAAAAATTAATAAATTTATCATAAAATTGAAAATTTCTCCCAATGTTGGTGAAATAGGCTGCAGATCACGACTGTATGCCTTTTGGCACCTATAGAGGATTTTACATGAGTGATGATTTAAAACGAGATGGCCGCGGCCTGCATGTCGAGCCCGCCGAGGCATTGTATAGTACTAAACGAACTTCGATAGTACATCAATGTGCCGACTATATCAAGCTGTCCGCATGCGGGCGCGACAAAAAAAAAAGAGTAATTTGACCTTGACATTGTGCACAGGGGTAGCACGGGTTGGGCATATAATGAAGTATTGAAATATCGATGATGATAAAGACACATGTGAATTTTCGAGTGAATTGGCGAAGTGGTATCAGAGATAAAGTGTTGTTAAAAACTTTAACCTAAATGCACAAAAAATTTAAGGTAAATTTCGAAGAAATTTCACCTTGACATTGGGCATAGGGGCCGCATGGGTGGGGCGTAGAATAACAACATAGATCATGATAAACGCCATGTGAAGTTTTGAGTGAATTGGCGAAGCGGTTTCAGAGATATAGTGTTCTTAAAAAAAGATTTAACCAAAAACTTAAAACAGAACGCACGGATGTACGACTATACGATGGTGGCTCAATAAGTAGTGTCACTCAACGTTTATCTTTCTAACAACTCATCCAACTTGAATAAAATTTGGCACTTGCATTCATCAACATTATTCCCATTTATGTAATGCTCATGGCGATAGTTTCAAATTGACGAGAAATTGCCCAAACTACATCGTAATGAAGAATACACCTTCATGTCTTTCATCGAGGTCAATGAAGAAGCATAAAGATTTAATTATCAAACAAAATTATCAAGCCAGTGTAAGAAATGCTACGATTTGAAGCCTCACTGACAAGTAAAATTATGGCAGAAACAGGAAAAATATAAACTTCTGTCAGACACGATTCAGGTTGTGTAATTATAGTGTGTTAAAGCTATCAATAAAGAATATCACAAAACATTTTTATTCCAAGCTGTCAAGCATAAGCTCTCCAGAAAGGCCTAAAATAACTGGACATGAGAACCATAATTTTACAAAATGATGAGTTGTGCCACCACGCGCGACTAGTGACGTCGTTCCTGCACATGCGGGATTATGACGTTCTACTATATCCTGCCCATTCATCGGACAAAAAGTACACATAGTTGTATTCCATTACATGTATTTGAAAAATACACTACAAAGTATCCGCTATAGAAACTATTTGACATTCAGTGAACATGACCGCAAGCATCGAATGTATCAAAGCCGGTTGCTTAGCAACGAATATTGCGGCACGGCGACAATGGGCATATTCTGTCATAGACCCCACGAGGGACTACCCTAACAGACAATAGAATGTTACGTGTAGTTTTAGACATACTTTTATGTAAGTTATGTATCATGTGACACTACTTATTGATTCACCCTGATATCGCGCTGTCCGCAAGCGGGTGCGACAATGATATTTGTGAAACAATGCCATGTTTTTTATGAAATCAGACAAGGTCAACAAATATAATAACACAAATTCTATTAATTAAGTACGCACATAATTAAACATTGAAGCTGTAGTGGTCAAACATTTTCTGTAGCAGTCTTGGTTACATATTTATCACACTAGTGTATTATGATTACTGGTATACAATAAAACATTATCAAACTATGATTGACCAACTCCACCTTATTTTCGAATTTCTCGGGTCCGTCACTTCTGGCTCCCTGGGTCAATGTCATGGTCCAGTCGACAACCGCCCCCCTTCCTGCTGCATCCAAACTAACTGTGTCACCACCATTGTCACCCATAGCAACGGTCAACCCAGCTGATGGAATAACATTGACCTTGCTACCAGCTTCTATTGTGCAACTCCCTGCGTGCAGATGGACTGTCACTGTTTGGGTGGTCCCGGCAATAATTAGTTCTGGAAGATATTCATTAAATGTATTGTTGGTTTAAACATATTTTATTAGTATATCAGTTATAAGCATGGCATCAATTATAATATAAACAATTCCAGAGCTCCAGATAAGCTACGTATTTGCTTAAATACCCAATTAAAATTGCCAAAAACCCAATTGAAATCAGACGTAGCGAGTATCAAAAAGCAATACATATTTTATGGTACCTTTATCATGCAGCAGAAAACAATAAACAGACCACAAATATAGCATATTTTTCTTATTTTCCATGAAAACATATCTTTATTTCTCCAAGGAGACAATTATAATGAAATGCCAAGACATGCTTTAATTTCGAAGCTAACTATTCAATAATTGCTGTCTGTTGATGTGTAAACTGTAGTGTGATTTTATTTTACCCAAATAAATTTTGAAATACCCAATTGCTTCAGAAATGATGGAGTAACAATACTCGATTACCAATTCCTGATCTGGAGCACTGCAATTCTATACAAAATGGAATGGATTGAAAGCAAGCTGATATAAATTCTCTCCCAAGACATGTATTGTGTTAATGCATGGTTAACACAATGTTTGTTTGTTTGTTGGGGTTTAACGGCCTATCAATAGCTAAGGTCATTTAAGGCCAGGTCAATGGGTTTAGTGCTAAATCCCAAAAATTACCTGTACAAATGGGGGGAAAATCACAAAATCAGAACTGAATATTTACAATAAAACCAGATGGCCGCGGCCCGCATGTCGAGCCCGCCGAGGCATTTGATGGTCTCGGAGTGTATTTATTTGAAGTTTCAATTAAGGGTTGTGGAGATATAAGGTATGTAAAAGCTTTAATGCAAATCTTAAAGTCATTTGACCTTGATCTTAGGCATGTGGGCCGGCCGCATGGGTGGGCTATATAATGAAAATATGGATGATAATAAAGAATTATTTGAAGTTTGAAGTAAATCAGAGTAAGTGTTGTGGAGATATAAGGTATGTAAAAACTTTAACACATATTTCAAAGTCATTTGACCTTGACCTTGACCTTGGGCATGTGGACCACATGGGCCGGCTATAGAATGAAAATATGGATGATGAATAAGAAGTATTGGATGTTGGAAGTAAATGGGATTAAGTGTTGTGGAGATATTGGTATGTAAAAACTTTTAACACAAATTTCAATGTCATTTGACCTTGACCTTCGGCATGTGGACCACATGGGCAGGCTATGGAATGAAAATATGAATGATGAAAAGTATTGGAAGTTGGAAGCAAATTGGAGTCACAATTGTGGAGATATAAGATATGAAAAAACTTTAACGCAGATTTTATAATAACGAAAACTTCTAAGTCATTTGGCCTATGGTTACAGAGATAGTAGGTATGTGAAAACTTGCAAATTTTGACAGAAACTTTAACACAAACTTCTAAGTCATTTGACCTTGACATAGGGGCACATGGGCCGCATGAGTGGGACACAGAATGAATATATGGATGATGACCAATAAGCATACAAAGTTTCAAGCAAATCCGACTTACGGTTACAGAGATAGTAGGTATTTGAAAACTTTAACGCAAATTTTGACAAAAATTTAATGCAAACTTTGACCTTGACCTTGGGCACAGGGGCCGCATGAGTGGGATACAGCATGAATATATGGATGATAACTAGTAAACATATGAAGTTTCAAGTCAATGTGATATAGGACTGCAGAGATATAAGGTATTTAACACACGCATGCACGCATGCACGCATGCACGCATGCACGCACACACGCACATCATTGTGATCACTATGTCTCGCTTTCCGCAAGCGGGCTCGACAAAAACTATATATTCAGCCATGAAATCAGAATAATCCTGATCTGATGCCAGGTCCTCGTCACACCAGAATCACTTGACCTCCTCCCAAAAGCAGTAGGATCAGTAATAATCTTACTACTTTTATAATAGGCAATAGCCCAATTCAACTCCCAGGTAACAAAAGAGCCAAAGATAAAAACGTACCTGAGGGACAAACCAGGCAAATCGAGATTCCTATAAGGAGGAACCCCTACCGTTAATTTACGCCGTCACGTTTGCCTGACCAACCACCCACTAAATACTATGTGAAGTATCTCTTCCGGCTTGCAACGAGCCATCTCATCAAGATCTGCACCAGTTGTGGATAATTTTTACAAATTGACCCCTTTTCTGCATAATTGAACAGTCTTAATATGAAATAGTCCATGCCAGTTACTTTGAAGGGTTGAAAGGGATAATTGTGTTACATTACGTGAGTACTAGTAATGTTTGTAGCTAGTGCTTGGTAGCCTCACCTGGTGTGATCTGGCAGGATATTTCCTCGCCATCCACAGATATACGGAAGTCCGTATCCACATCCTTCAGCAACTCCAGGCATTTGATCCTCACCCCCACCTGGCCCAGCCGAAAACTCCCGGCCATCGTTGCCTGTTTATAACCAATTACGTTGGGAATATTCCTTTTTACAGGTAGGTATTTTAGACATTTTATTTTCTTTATTTCTCAATGGAAGTATAGGTTGTGACCACTCATTTGAACCGTCTCGATACGTCACAACATATACTTCTAAGCACATGAAAAGAAAATATTTTGGATCTTCAACAAACAAAATGGTGCATCCTCAGCATGAAATGGTTTGTTTGTTGGGGTTTAATGGCCTATCAAGAGCTAAGGCCATTTAAGGCCGGGTCAATGGGTTTAGTACAAAATCCCACATATTACCTGTACAAATAGGGGGAAAATCCCAAAAATAAGAACTGAATATTTACAACAAAAAAAAAAAATATATTCAGCTCTGAAATCAGAATAATCCTGATCTGATGCCAGGTCCTTGCCACACCAAAATCACTTGGGCCCCCTCCCAAAGCAGTAGGATCAGTAATAATCTTACTACTTTTATAATGGGCAATAACCCAATTCAACTCCCAGGTAACAAAAGAGCCAAAGATAAAAACATACCTGAGAACCAGGCAAATCGTAATTCCTACAAGGAGGAACCCCTACCGTTAATTTACGCCATCGCGTTCGCCCGACCAACCGCCCACTCAGCATGGAATGGGTTAATAGATATTCAGCAAACAGTGTAGTCCCAGATAAAAACGCAAATCTGTGTAGTGTGGCCATGCTTACAATAAGATGTTCTGAGCACATACTCCATTCTCATGCTCGAAATTTGGAAGATTGATTGGAGAATAGAGAGTATGCTTAGAAACATGGGCCATGATCAAGAGCTACCTTGATCTTATTGAACACAAAAGTCGCAGTCACAGCCATCAGCAAAAGATTAGATTCCAATCAAATTCTGTGAATATGCATAAAGACTACAATGGTTGAAAATGCTGTAATGACCATCTGTTTATAGACTACCGACTCACAGGTTGAAGTAACGGACCAAGGTCTATAAATACATTAAATATGCCTAAAAGCATCAATAAATGAAAACAAATAAGCTAAAAATAATTTTTTACTCCCTCCATATATTGGAGGGAGTAAAAAAAAATGTTTAGCTTATTTCTTTTCATTTATTGATGCTTTTAGGCATATTTAATCTATTTATAGACCTCGGTCCGTTACTTCAAACTGTGTACCGATTATGCTTTTCAATAACTATACATCATTAATTGAAGGATCCAATTTATGGTTACAGAGATAATATGTAAACAAAAACTTTAACCCTTGTCTGCTGTTTATTTTCTATTTTCCATTTTTATCATCAAAAACATGCTTTGACAGCACTTCAGAATAATTTACAACATGCTTTGACAGCACTTCAGAATCATTTCCATTGGAAATGATTCTGAAGTGCTGTCAAAGCATGTTTTTATTGAGAAATAAGGCAAGATATAAAAGCAATTGTTGTGTGTAGCGGTCTAAGGGTTAATGGAAATGCCACAGATGAAAGTATACCTGGATAGCCAGCAAACTGATTTTGATCAGATGAGGGACTCTTGACAATAATAATTATGCATTGTTAAGTAAATGATGCACGTCAATCCAATTTATGATTAGAGATGAACGTATACCGGTAACTGGATAGCCAGCGAACAGACTTTAATCAGATAGTTAACCAGATGGAAATGTCTAGTATTACCTCCCTTTTCAAATCTCCGTTTTTGGCCGATATTGATTTTGAAAATCCATAAAATTGACAAAATATTTCAGAGCTCATAACTGATTTTTTTTACTTTCGGCATGATTTACCAAAAATAATGCATTTTCACGAACTCAATACTGGCAAAACACAGTGTCATGATAGGGGAGATAATTCCAAAATAAACTCCTATTACCCACCCGCCTACTTTGTGTGCCTGGGATACAACAGATTGTGTCTCCATTGGCATGTTAACCATTAGAACGCGGGAAACATAAATTGTAGTCTGCTGTAAATTTATGTTTTGTCTTTTTTCTCAATAAAAACATGTTTTGACAGCACTTTAGAATCATTTCCACTGGAAATGATTCTAAAGTGTTGTCAAAACATGGTTTTGATGAGAAAAATTGAATTGTAAGGGTTAATATTAACCCTTTCAACCCTGCAGACCATAAATCCAACATTTGCGAACACTGAAGATCCAGATGAACCGGCTCAAAACGAGCCGTCTCATAACGATCTGCAGGGTTTCTCATTACTTTTATGATTTTAAAACAATACCCCTTTTTCGATTAATGGAATAATCCACAACTAACATGGAAGAGAGCAGGTTATATATTCTGGGGTGAATGAGTTAAGGAAATCCTACCTTGGATGGTAATTCTATCACATTTTCTCCTTGCTTCAGAATCACATTTTTAACATCAGCTACCTGCGCTGTCTCATCCTTTATTAGCCTTTCCTCCATTGTTTTATTGTTACTTCCATAACTGTCATTTCTCTTCAGAAGTTCCTGTGTATTCACGCACGCAATTCCTGTAGCGTCGAGCGAATTTAAATCACCCTCAATATGTGTCCGTAAATTTATCAAGGAAGGAAACCGTTTCGTGACTGGTTCTAGACTCATCACGTTTCTCCCTTCTAGACTGGTATTACTAGCTTGTCGGTTCAGTGGCATTTTCATGGGAACCGGTCTATGATTTGAAATTGCAGATTCAGAGATAGGGTTACTGTCTACTAACGTCAGCCATATTGAATCACAATTCAGTTCGCATGGCGCGTTGTTAATGACAACAAGTTTGATGTGGAATGTGTCGTCTAGCGTGATTTTCTCTAGATCGTCTATCACCTGGAACTGTAGTAGAGGTGATGCCTTCAGGTAGATGGACCCAACTGAAATGGTGGAGGTGATATGTGGCTGTGACTGGAGAAATGGGGCCTATAGGCTTATAGGGTAGCTCCTGATCAAATAACACATTTCTGTTGCCTGATAATGATATAATATTGGTTGTCAGAAGCATGATGTGTGGTTTATCGATGGAATGGTGAACAGTGCAGATCCTGATCAGACTGTGCGGATGCACAGGTTGATCTGGATCTACACTGGTCGCAAAACCCATAAGCCCCATTTCTCCATTCACATCCACATATTTGATTTGATTTATTGGTGTTTAATGGCATATCAACAGGTAAGGCCGGGCAAACGGGTTTGATCCCACATTTAACCTGGAATGGTCAATGTAGGCCTGATCATGACATGGTCCGCCGGTTGATGAAAAATCCTTAGGACATGTGTAGATCCTGATCATCATGTCTGCTTATACAATCAAATATTAATCAAAATTGTTCCTCAGATGCATAAACCAAACAACTCCCGTCGTGCAGTCTGCTCTGGAGCAAGCTGGACACATAAGTGGTAAGGGTACCCATATGTAAAAATATTCCAAAGGGTATTTGAGTTATGCTCCGGACATGAAATTAGTGTCACAAAAACAAAGGGAGATAACTTGAAAATTAGTGAGACACAAGTTATCATTCTTATGTGTGACACACCCTTTGATCGTGGTCTATGCATGTGTGAAGTTCTATGAAAATATTCCAGAGGATAATCGAGTTATGCTCCGGATAAGAAATCAGGGAGTTAACTCGACAATTAGTGACACAAGAGTTGTCATTCATGCACGCGACACACAGTTGGGTCGTGGTCTATGCACGTGTGAAGTTTCATGAAAATATTCCCAAGAGTTATGCTCCGGACAAGAAATCAGTGCATTAAAAAAACAAAGGGAGATAACTCGAAAATTAGAGTTAGAGTTATCATTCTTGTGTGTGACACCTTTGGGTCATGGTCTATGCATTTGTGAAGTTTCATTAAAATACTCCAAAGGGTATTTGAGTTATGCTCCGTACAAGAAGTGCCTACGTTGGCTGCGGGCACGGACGTGGACAATGTCAAATATAAGAATTCAAAGCAATACCGTTTGCTTTCCAATATAAGGCAACAGGGGCCCGTTTCACTAAACGTCGTACGACTAAAATGTTCATAAGTGCAAATTTAGGATCGTCTGGAAATTTCACATTAGCAATGTTTTCTTGAAAACAATTATTTGACTTACATGTATTGAGCATAGGCTGCATATGTAGCCTATGCTCAATAAATGTAAATCCATCAATTAATATTTCCGGACGATCCTAAATTTGCACTCACAAACATTTTAGTCATCAAAAGTTTAATGAAATGAGCCCCAGAATGCCGTAATTTGATATTTATTAATACAAGTATGATACCCATGTTGTCAGCTGGGGTATTGTCACTGAAACTTTAATATGTTTTAATGGATGACAGAACACAAGGACATCGTTGCGATCACAATGTCGTTCTCTAATGCAGATAATACCATGGAAGTAGTTCTAAGGGAAGCTCATAATTTTCCAAGTTCGGTCACATATTTACAAGAATGCTATTTAAAATTAACTCCGATATGACAAAAATACAAGAATTTGACAATGAAAGTGGTGTAGCACCTGCCGAGGCATTTTAGTATAATATGACCATGGCATGTGCTAAAGCAGACACAACTAGCAGGGGTTGGTAGGTCGTGAATGAAAGAGTACCATTAGAGGAATGCAAGGGTGAAATATCAATAAGGTACATGAAAGTTAACAGAATTTATAAGAAATTTACCCAACTGCTATGTTTGTGGACATGGAAGATGCGGACGATGCAGATAACGATGGAAAAAGCATTGACTATAGTCGCACCGGTTGCTAAGCAGATGCTTCAATAAACCAAGTATTAATATCAGTTTACTATTCTCATACCTGTGGTGTGAGTGGCCACCTCCAGCACCTGTGACATATGGTAGGCCCTGTCTGACAGGTCGAGGGATGAACTGCCCGCCACTTGACATGCGGTCTTCACATACATTGGCAGGGTTAAGGTCTTCAATAGGAAGAGATTGTAATGAGCTATACAACTATAGTAAGCTTTCCACAATACAAACCTTGTGCCAAAACGGCAAAAACCAGGAACCCAATTTTCCGACGTTTCGGCACAAGGCCTTTATCAAGACATTCTTTGATGCAGCCAAAACGGCAAAAACCAGGAACCCACTTATCCGATGTTTCGGCACAAGGACTTTATCAAGGAATTCCTTGATAAAGGCCTTGTACCGAAATGTAGGAAAATTGGGTTCCTGGTTTGGTTAAATTTAATAACCCAATCTGACTATCGCCTATATAGTTAACGTCCTTACAACATCATTCTCTCTGCAACAGCCAGATTTTTTTCTTCCATTGTGTTTTAGAGAGGATTGTATGTCCATGTGTATATCCAAGTCCGATGCCAAGTACCAATGCCGCACAAGTATGCTGGTCCATAATGCTTAGAATTGGAATAAGGTCTTAATTCTCAGTGTTCCCTATATACTGGTAGCACAGCAGTGTCTAGCTACTGGGAGGGAGATCACATGACATACTTGGAAATTTTCAATTGCAAGGACTAGCGGAATATATTAGAGAAATTCTGGTTTAGTCCGGCAATAAGAGTCACTCTATAAAAATGTATTGTACATATTAACAAATGAAAGTATTTGCGGATTGTTCGATGGAGTTCATGACTATAAGCCATGGTGCATCAGAGGCCCGTTTCACTAAACTTTGTACAACTAAAACGTTTGTAAGTGCAAAATTATGATAGTCTGTTAATTTCACATTAACACCGTTTTCTTGTAAACAATTATTGGATTTACTTTATTGAGCATAGGCTGCATATGCAGCCTATGCTCAATAAATGTAAATTCATCAATTGAAATTCTCAGACGATCCTAAATTTGCACTTACGCACATTTTAGTCGTACAAAGTTTAGTGAAACGGGCCCCAGGTGTTTCTGTATGTAAACAGAGAAAGGAAAGTGAAAGGATCCCAGTATGTTTTCATGCCCAGGGCTTGGATTGAAGCCAATATATCTAGCACAGGGGGCCGTTTCACTAAACTTTGTACGACTTAAAAATGTTTGTAAGTGCAAAATTATGATACTGTAAATTTCACATTAACAATGTTTTCTTGTAAATAATTATTGGATTTACATTTATTGAGCATAGGCTGCATATGCAGCCTATACTCAATAAATGTAAATCCATCAATTGAAATTTCCAGACGATCCTAAATTTGCACTTACGAACATTTTAGTCATACGAAGTTTAGTGAAATGGGCCCGTGTAGTCCAAAGCTCTACCCCTAGACTATCAAGCCAATCCGTTGTAAACAAAGAAAGTAAGGATATTTGAGGTGGTCGCCAACGTCTTGCTGGCAGCGAGCCAACTCGAGGCGCGACATCTCCGTGAGGTAGCTCCAGCCCTCCTGGTGGTAAGTCTTCATCGCGTCCAGTAGGAAATTCTCTGCCTTCTGGGGCTCGTTTAGCTTCCTACAGTACACAGGGCAGATATATTTGCAAGGCAGATTGGTACATGTACAGTGGGTCTTATTGGTACATGTACAGTGGGTCTTATTGGTACATGTACAGTGGGTCTTATCTTAGTTTTCTACACAGAGGAGTGATGATGTAATATATTTATATTTGTATTGAACGAGATTTCTTCTGAAATCAGTTAACAAGTTATTACATAAAGATAGCATCATACATCAAAATCTGTTCCAGACGGGTGATTGGGTACAACCAGTTTGCACGCTGTAATGGATGAAACATTGCAAACTTAACATTGAATTCATAAGACCCTTTATGCCAGGTAGCCCTCAAAACTAAATTATAAAGTAATTTTACATGGCATGAAACATGTGTAACATCAAAACTCACATGTAAAATTCTGCGAGATCTTTGCCGATCATTCTGGCTGACCTGAATCTCCCGATGTGCTTGAAGGTTCCCATGGTCAACTCTGACATCTCCTGCAAGATCACACGGGTTTGATGATGATTTAGTAGTCTTAGTCTCGTATTAAGCCATTATATTCTGAGGACATACCATTTTACGGACAGAACATTTCAAATATTTTCGTTATCTCTCATCCAAAGTATATTGTAACCACCATTTGAATTGTCTCATCGAGACGGTTCAAATGAGTGATCACAATATATACTTTCATTAAGAAAATAGAGAAAAAAAGGGTCACTCGGTTGATGAAATCGTGTGACATTATTATGGTTAAATAGATTTAAGAATAAATTGAAATGGACAAGTGTCAGCTTACAAAATTTGTGACAATGTTGATGTACCGTAACAACCCTAAATATTCGGACCTACTTTATTTTGGGAGAAACCTTTATAAATACATTGTTTGCAAAACAAAGAATGTCCCAAAATTTAACATTAGTATAGTTGTACTGTGTTAGCAAAATAATAATGTACTGTA
This sequence comes from Conchocele bisecta, assembly GCA_029237695.1. Lineage (NCBI taxonomy): Eukaryota > Metazoa > Mollusca > Bivalvia > Lucinida > Thyasiridae > Conchocele > Conchocele bisecta. The sequence continues at coordinate 136,411,229 of CM055265.1, forward strand.
CAAAGTGTGTTTGAATATTTAGGGTTATAATGGTATAGTGTAGTTTCAGATTAACATATTGACTATTGTAGTGCTGATGTATCATTACTGTATCTAACAAATATTGTAGATCGTGATATTATTTAAACTAGATGGCCGTGGCACGCATGTCACACCTGCCAAGGCTTTGATAGTATACCAAAAAACTTACCAAAGACTTTAACCCAGACACACGCACGGATGGACGTATGTACGCCAATGTGCCGACTATATCGCACTGTCCACAAGTGGGCGCGATAAAAACCATCCATATCATGATCTACAAAGTTCGCAAATTTCCTTTCACCTTTGTGGCAAATTAAAGGGGTTTGTGGAATAAGGGAGATAACTCAAAAAGTTAGCTGCAATTTCCATTCTTTCTCCTCTGTGTCAAACTGAAGTGGACCCCTTCAATATTTTCTTGCAGTTCCATAACCATGGCATCTTTCTCAGCATATTCTCAAACTTTGTGCTCGACATCAACAACTGTGATTGGCTGAGACTGAGTCCAGATAGGCCTTAGCAAATCAAATTTTGATTGTTTTGGTTTCAAAAACAGATTTAAGCATATATAATTCCAGCACATAAATATTTACACAATTCCCTAACATTTGATGTCTCTGTCCAAAATTTATATCCCAGTAAACTCCCACGCCGAACTACTTTCCGTAACCGTGAGGCGCAGTTAAAATAATTCTTAAGAAAACGGAAAATAAACACATTTTCTTGATGAATTTATTTCAAATGCTGGAATTATAAGGAATGAATGGCCTTTTTGTTGAATTTATCGGGGATATAAACTTGGAAAAGTCGTGGGAATACTGGACGAGGCCTTCTGGCCTTCGTCCAGTATTCTCGCGACTTTTCCAAGTTTATACCCCGATAAATTCCACAAAAAGGCCATTCATTCATATAGTGTGTACACACTCTTTATCGCAAGTACAGGGATTCGGCTTGCTTCAGCTTTCTTTGGTATTGCTATGTAATCTATACAAGGCATCCAGCTGAGGTTGGACATGACCTTGTATCATGCAAGCAGGTGCAACAATGATGATAAACACCCATGTGAAGTATCAAGGTATTGGGTGAAGCAGTTGCAGAGATATAGTACACGAAAAAACTTTAACAAAAAAATTCAAAGTAATTTGACCTTGACATTGGGCACAGGATCGCGCTTTCCGCAAGCAGGTGCGACAATGATGATAAGCACCCATGTGAAGTATCAAGGTATTGGGTGAAGCAGTTGCAGAGATATAGTACACAAAAAAACTTTAACAAAAAAATTCAAAGTAATTTTACCTTGACATTGGGCACAGGATCGCGCTTTCCGCAAGCAGGTGCAACAATGATGATAAACACCCAAGTGAAGTATCAAGGTATTGGGTGAAGCAGTTGCAGAGATATAGTACACGAAAAAACTTTAACAAAAAAATTCAAAGTAATTTGACCTTGACATTGGGCACAGGATCGCGCTTTCCGCAAGCAGGTGCGACAATGATGATAAGCACCCATGTGAAGTATCAAGGTATTGGGTGAAGCAGTTGCAGAGATATAGTACACGAAAAAACTTTAACAAAAAAAATTCAAAGTAATTTGACCTTGACATTGGGCACAGGGGCCGCACGGTTGGGGGTTAGAATGAAAATATGGATGATGATAAACACCCATGTGAAGTTTCAAGGTAATGGGCGAAGCAGTTGCAGAGATATAGTATAACGAAAAAGTTTTTTAACCAAAAAACTCTAACCAGACGTACGTTAAAAAGTTAACGTTGAAAATGGCTAAGTCAATTACGTAGAAATAATAGGTGAAGGTAAAAAAATGGTCACATGTTGGATAGTTGTATGTGGTAGGCACCCCTTGGTTATGAAGCTGTGAAAGTTTGGTGGTCCTAGGTGGTACAGTACCAAAGAAATGGACTTAAACACGAAAACTTAACATTGTAAACGCGAAAACTTAACATTGAAAATGGCTAAGTCGACTGCGCGGAAAAAATGGGTGAAGTTAAAAAAAAAAGTAACATGTTGGATAGTGATATGTGGTGGGTACCCCTTGATTATGAAGCTGTGAAAGTTTGGTGGTCCTAGGTGGTACAGTACCAAAGAAATGGACTTAAACACAAAAACATAACATTGTAAACGCGAAAACTTAACATTGAAAATGGCTAAGTCGACTACGCGGAAAAAATGGGTGAAGTTAAAAAAAAATAAAAAAAAAGTAACATGTTGGATAGTGATATGTGGTGGGCACCCCTTGATTATGAAGCTGTGAAAGTTTGGTGGTCCTAGGTGGTACAGTAACAAAGAAATGGACTCAAACATGAAAACTTAACATTGATTGTGGACGCCACCCGCCGCCCGCCCGCGCGCCCGGCTTTCGCCAATCCAATAGCCTGGATTTTTTTTCAAAAAACCTGGTTAAAAATTATTTTAAATAAGATGGCCGAGCCCGATTGTCGAGCCCACCGAGGATTTGATAGTATACTGAAAAACTTTAACCAATAACTTTGACCAAAAACTTTAACCCGGATGCTTGTATGTATGTACGTATGCCAATGTGCCGACCATATCGCGCTGTCCGCAAGCGGGCGTGATAAAAATCTATTTGTAGCCCCCATGTTAAATTCCCATAGGAAAATAACGTTTACGTAATAAAATCAGTATTTGATGGAATTTCATCAAATAAAAAAATGTGGGGATGATGACTTTTTTATTATTGATGAAAAAGTACTTATAATTAAATATTTTTAGATTTAATGTTCTTAATAGCCAAAAGTTCTTGGCAGCAAAACGTGGAACAGACAGTAGGAATTTCAGCAAGGTAACGATAATTTTGAAATAGACATGTGAAATTTCCACCAAAATGCTTATGTTAAAAGAGTTATTAAAAGTGATGAATTTGTTATGATATGAGTTTGTGTCCAAACTCAGCTGGATTCCTTGAGTACGATAGTTTATATAACAATACCAAAGAAAATCGAAGCAAGCCGAATCGCTGTGACTGCAATAAGGATTGTGTACACAAGTAGGCTTAAATCTGTTTTGATTCAAAACACCCAGACATTAAAAGTGATTGCAAGCAATTTATCGCTGAAAAGTGCTATGGATGAGACAAGTTGCCACAGTGCTAGTATGCATGTTACCAGGTATATTTTCTGGAATGATCCCCTGGAGGACAGGGCTCCCCTCAGCGTGTCACGGGGCGTGGGCAGCATGGAGACTTCTGAAACATAACACATCATATCACCCACACAAATGATCTGGTAAATAGAAAATACCAGGCTAGGGTCTTTTGATATATATCAAGGTTATCAGGCAAGGCTAGGAAACACATGGGGACACAGGAACATGGCCTCCATTTTCCACTGAACCCTTCAATTGCTTCGAGATGCCCATATAACGCTGGTTGGTGTCCATCTTCTATTGAATGGGTCAGTGGAAGAAGGTAGGTGGCAGGTGGGAGAATGCGGAATTCCGACTGGAGACCTGGTTTGGCCCCGACATACGTCTTTGGCATTTAGTATCTTGACTGTTGAATCTGGTTATACCCCTTATGTGAGTATTACGATTATTCGTAATCCTATTTTAGGGGAAGGGGCCAAGTGACTTTGGTGTGATATGGACCTGGCACCAGGTCAGGTTATTTCGATTTCAGGGCTGAATATATTTTTTCTCGATGTACATGTAAATATTCCGTTCTGATCTTGGGATTTTCCCCCCAATGCAGCAGGCTAAAACGGGATCGAACCTGTTTGCCCAGTCTTAGATGACCGTAGCTGTTGATAAGCCGTTAAACACCAATAAACAAACAAACAAACAAACAGTGGAAGAAGAGGTCTAAGTCCCATAAGGGAATTAGCCATCTTTTTCCACTGACCCCTTCAATTGTTTCCAACACCATAAGATCGTCTTATTGAGCCTGGGGCCCAATATAGACCATATAACCCTGGTTACCATACCAGTTCTCACTTGAAGGGGTCAGTAGAAGAAGTGGTCTAAGTCCATAAGGGATTCAGCCTCCTTCTTCCATTGACCCCTTCAATTGCTCCCAATGCCATACGACCCCTTTATTCTGCCGGTGGAAAATGTATTAAGACACCTATTCAACGGGGCCAAAATATACAATGACGCCTTCAATTGTTTCCAATGTCACAGACTGGGCCCATTATAATGGGCCCAGTCTGTGACATTGGAAACAATTTAAGGCATCAGTGGAAGAACAGACTTAGCCCATTCTTCCACTGACCACTTCATTGTATATTTTGGCCCCATTGAATAGGTGTCGTATGGGCCCATTATAGACCATATAACCCTGGTTGGCGTACCTTCATTATCGTTGCCGGTGTCGGCCTCAAGCCCCATGCCTGCGGTGAGATCTATGACACGACTCAGCTGGGCGGATGTGGGCTGGCTGTCCATGTCGGGCATCAGTCCACACAGCTCACCCAGTCTCCGCAGCTGGCCAATAGTAACACATACGGAATAGGGGATATTCCATATTTAACCCTTTGAACCCGAAAGCTCGCTATAGCGGTTTATCAGGATCTGCACTTTTTTAAAGTAATTTTCATATTTTTTTAGAACAAAAAATACCCCCTTTTCATAAATGGACTAGTCTGAAAACTTTTTGACGGTTGGATTGGTTGGAAAATTAGCATATGACAGTCCATTCCAGTGACTTAGGGGTGAAAGGGTTAATAGTCGGAAATAATACACGCGTGTGAGTTGGCTTCTGCCCAAACAACACGCGAGTGCTTGAATGTTGAGACTTATTACATGTTGTCTTAACAGTACGGTAATTAGACATTGTTAAATATCATGTATTAATGTTATCAATGCTTAATCCACAGTTGATATGAGCGACTTTCAAGAAAATACGAAAAATAGGGGAAAATGTCCTCGAAAGTCCCAACAGACATATTGAAAGTGAAAACGAATGGGTTTAACATTCCAGCAACAGCTAAGGTCACGGGGACCACAGTGCAAAGTCTCATCTGACAGACCAATGGATTGGAAATACTATGTAACTATTTTTCATGCCAGGGGTGAGGATTGAACTTAAGACCTCCGGTGTTGAAGTCAAATGTCATATCCCCTAGGCCATGGCCCATCCCCGAGAAAATAACATATTGAGAAATCAATGGTTTGTGTATGGCGTGGTTACCTTCCTACACACGTAGTCCCAGAGTGTGGCGGTATGGAGTCCCTGGGTCCGGTTCTTCAGATTGTCCGTCAAGTTCTCACATCTCTGCAGCACCTCCCGCCCACTCAGGAACACCCAGCAGTCCAGGCTCCCCTCCGGCATAGCCACCTGTACACCGTATGTAGCTGTGACTAGAGGCATGGGGCTTATGGGCTTTATGACCAGTGTAGATCCAGATCAGCCTGTGCATCCGCACAGTCTGATCAGGATCTGCCCTGTTCACTATTCCATCAATGAAATACCCGTCATACTTCTAACACGCAATATAGATTGTTATCAGGCTACAGGAGTGTGCTATTTGAACATGAGCTACACTGGACACAAATCCCATAATCCCCATTTCTCCAGTCATAGCCATATATATGACTCGCATTATGAGAACGCAATGCCTCAGCACAGGTAGACAATATTGAAATGTGCATTTCTTTACATCTGATCACAGGCATTCAGCGTGTTTCGGCTTTCATCAGTATAACTCTATATATACATGTATGAACAAGGCTTATATCTTTGGTCGGACAATTCAACTTCCAGGTAAAAAAGAGCCAAAGATATAAACGTACCTAGGAACCCCTACCATTAATTTACGCAGTCGTGCTCGCACAACCAACCACCCACCCGGTTAGCATGGTTTGCTCAGTCAGTTGAGCGATGGTATGGTAAATCAGAGGTCTCGGTTCGAGTCCCGTGGTCGGGTATGCATTTTTCTCACCCCTGACACTTTGATCTCCTGTACAGTGTTGTGTAGATAGTCGAGGGCCTGTTATCCTCTTTCTATTTGTTTATAATTGTATGTGATGGTTTTTAACGGATTCAACTCTCGCATACCTGTAGCCTACATGGGCAGATTCAGGGGGGTGTGTGGGGGGGGGGGGGCGGACTCGATAATATAGTCAAGTATTGCAAAATAGTTACGCCCCCCAACCCGAAATCCTGGATCCGCGCCTGGCCTATTTCACCAACATTGCAAAGTATACTTATCTAGCAAAGTATACTTTGAGGGAGAAATTTTCAATTTTAGGATAAATTTATTAATTTTTATTATACTGAATTTATTACTGAATTTATTACATTATCACAGCCATTTTGGCTGTGATAATGTAATAAATTCACTATAAAAATTCTGTATAATTTTAATCATCAAATATATGCAGTTGTTAGTTCTATGTGACATAATGCATTTCGGGAAAAACAAATGATTACTTCCTCAAAGTATACTTTGCAATGTTGGTGAAATAGGCTACAGCACTGCTATTGATAACCAAAGGCCATGATTGCTACATACACCGAGTGTTTTGATCTCCTGAACAGTGTTGTGAAGATAGTCGAGGGCCCGTTGTACAATCTCCCCGGGACGCTTCATCAGACAGAGCAACGCACACTGCCGAGAGAACAAGTAGTTGCGGAACGTGAGCAGCGACGCCTCGTTGTCTTTTATCATGTTCCGCTTGTCCCAGGAGATCGGCTTATGGAGGGACAGCCCTACCCAGATCTTACACGGAGCTATCAAACTCTTCAGCCAGGGGACCGAGTCTGCAAGCAATGAGAAGCACTTCAGGAACATAGTAAATACATGTACATGTAGATATGATAGGTCCGGTAAGTTTTGTTTAACCCTTTCACCCCTAAGTAACTGGAATGGATTTTGATTTGATATGTTAATTTTACAACCAATCCAATCATCACAAAATGATTTTCAGACTAGTCCATTTATGAAAAGGGGTGTTATTGCTCTCAAAAATATGAAAATTACTTGCAAAAGGTCCTGATGAGACGGCTTATCTGGATCGACACTGTTTGCCAATACCCCTATACAGGCCTGAGGTGTTGAAGGGGTTCTCAGTGATTGCAAACAGTGTAGATCCAGATAAGCCGGCTCGTAATGAGCCGTGTCATCACAATCTGTTTTGCAAGTAATTTTCACATTTTTTTTAAAGAAAACAAAGCACCCTGAGCCCTGTTTATAAATGGACTAGTTTGAACATAACTTTGTGATGATTGGATTGGTTTGAAAATGAACATATCACATTCCATTCCAGTTACTTAGGATTAATACCCAACACTGGCTTTTCCATACTAATTTTTGGATTATTCTTTTAAAGATGCATGCCCACTCAGTAGGCACAACATGTTCTTTATAGGAATAAGTGTAATATTGTGTCACTATTCCACGAGTTCTAAAAATTAGCCCACATATTGATTGGTATTATTATACATTTTATATCAGACGTAAATTTCCACACTGATATCAGGGGCGATAACCGTGTTTCCTTAAAATGTTAATGGACATTATTATTTATTCTCTGTATTTATTTTTTAATGTGCAATGATCATACTTTATAATCTGTCAAAACATATTATTTTTTCAGGTGACACATTTAATAAGGATTAATAATTAAAATATATCATGCCTCATATGCATATGAAAATAGCCTGATACAACCGCGAGTCACTATCAGTGAAATAAATATTACTAAATGATTATATGTGAAAAGCGGGCACTTGTAATTTTTATAACTGGTGGAATAGTGACACAATTGTACACTTATTTAATTCCTATAAAGAACAGTTTGTGCCTACTGAGGTAGGCATGTACCTTTAACCCACTCAGTAGACACAGAATGTTCTGTATATCAGAGACATCATCCGAGATATTTTCTAGAAAAATAAATATTCATTCACCATTACCCCACTTATATTATTGGCATTATTATACATTTTATATCAGACGTAAATTTTGACACTACTTTCCGGCGAGATAACTGTGTTTATTTAAAATTTTAACTGACAATACTATTTATCATCTGTATTTATTTTTTGATGTGCAATGATCATACTTTTTTCAGGTGACGCATTTAATTAGTATAAATAATTAAAAAAATGTTATGCCTATTTGCATATGAAAATAGCCTGATACAACCGCGCGTCACTATCAGTAAAATAAACATTGCTAAGTGATTATGTCTGTATAGCGGGCACTCGTAATTTTTAGAACTGGTGGAATAGCGACACAATTATACACTAACAACATTTTGAACATTTTGTGCCTACTGAGTGGGTATGCACCTTTAATGAGATTTTTTTTAGAATTGCACAACACAGACAAATGCTGCAGATCCCGATGAAATGGCTCATCTGGATCTAGTGTTAATAACTTGATACATGTTGGTTTTGTGGTCTGTATCATAGTTAACCCTTTCCCTGTTTTGCGATATTTCGACTCATCCAAATCCAAAACATCTGAATAAAAGAATCAAATGCTGGGTCAAATGATGGTTAAATTATCTGATAGAGTAGAAAACATTGTGGGAAAAGGAGAAATTGCTTGTTACAAGCAATTTCTCCTTTTCCCACAATGTTTTCAAAAGACATCTTCTGCAGAGGCGTGAAAAGTCGTCTCTATCAGGGAATGGGTTAATAGGGTTAACATGAAACCAAACTGTACATCCAATACGACAATTAAGTGTATAAAGAGCTAGCATGCATAGAATTACATGTATGTTGTACTCGGACACAAGCATATGGAATACCATGTACTGTAATGATCCCCAAAAAGGCTACACACATGTACATGCACTGGCACACCAGTCACATACTACACTGTACATGTATTGTGAATATGGTACCATATATGGTACTGTCTTTTCATAGAATGTGTCTGTGACTGGAGAAATGAGGTCAACTTTATGGCATTTCTAGCCACTCTATCTCCAGATCTATCGAACTAACATACACTTAACCCTTTCAACACCACATGCCTGTATACCGGTACATAGTGGTATTGGCAAACAGTGTAGATCCAGATGAGCCGTCTCATCAGGATCTGCACTTTTTGAGACCAAAAACATCCCCTTTTCATAAATGGACTAGTCTGAAAATCATTTAGTAACAATTGGATTGCAAAATAAACATATCAAAATACATTCCAGTTACTTAGGGTTGAAATGGTTAATATTGACATATACAGCTTGTTAGAACACAGGCTAATTTTGATTGATACTGGTTGAAATTCCATGCATTCTCCAGCCATTCATTTCTACAGTCACAGCCACACATTTCTGTAACTCTATCTCTCAGTCTCTGACTGTTCCTTGTGTGGCAATTCATACTGAGGGAAGTAAAATTACATGTTAGCAGCACTAATACCTTCCTTTTTCAATGTATTGAAAGCTCTGAACACTAATACAGTATGATGCGACATAAATTACCCATCCACCAATATGACAATGAGTTATCAAGCAGATACAATTAAATGCATGTAAATCTGGCTAATGAAATCACATTGTTTGATTGAATATGGTTTAACTTTAAGAGAGGGGAAGGGGAGAGTATTAACCCATTCCAACAATACACCATTTTCCCCGCAAATATAAATCTTGTCACCACTATTTGAGACCTGGCTGAGAAAAGGGACCTTACGATGTGTGCGACCAGCATAGACCCAGATCAGACTACGCAGCCACTGTTTGCTATTCAGTCACTTAACCATTTCAACACCACAGGCCTGTATAGTGATATTGGCAAAAAGTGTAGATCCAGATGAGCCGGCTCATGACGAGCCGTCTCATCAGGATCTGCACTTTTTGCAGGTAATTTTCATATTTTCGAGAACAAAAACACACCATTTTCATAAAGTCTACACTTGATATCTCAAACTCTCTAAGTCAAACTACAGATAACTCAAAATAAACTTCTTGGTCCCAAGTACATGTTTTACTATAATTATAATCGCTCTCGTTTAATAACTAAAAGTATGTTCTCAGTCCAATGGACTTCGAGCAAACGAGTGTCGACTGTACTTCTACAAAAAAGAAAGAGTATCTATTCAGCAAAATGGTGTATCGTCGGTCACAGGCTGAAGTAACGGACCGAGGTCTATAAATACATTAAATAGGCATAAAAGAATCAATAAACGAAAAAAAAATAAGCTAAACAAAAAAAATTACTCCCTCCATATAGATTTATAGGTATGACTATATGGAGGGAGTAAATATTTTTTTTTAGATTATTTTTTTTCATTTATTGATGCATTTAGGCATATTTAAAGTATTTATAGACCTCGGTCCGTTACTTCAACCTGTGTCGTTGGTATGAGATGAGTTTCAGCCTAACCGGGAGTGAGTTGTTTGGGCTTAGTTGGTGCGGGTGTACTCATGAGTGGGTTGTACTCCACGGGCTCTTCTACAACACTCTTCCTGGCTAGAACAGGCAAAACATAATAATATGTCCACTGCAATGTTATCTGATAATATGAAATTTAACACACAATTTCTCTACATGTACGGTTTATCTTTATTTTGAAGTTTTGTTCAACTGCAGTGTATGCTGGCAAAACATGGTCCCCAGGTATATTGGACACAAAAGAAACTCTTTAGTCTTGTAAACTTTTGGATATGAAAAATGTGTTTCAGCGACCTTGGGAAAATAAAAACTAGAAAATGTGTTCATAGAACACGGATGCCCCACATATCGCTTTGATAATAAATGAGGCCAAATTTACCCGAGCGTTAAAGTTTCGTGACGGACGGACGGACGGATGGACGGACGGGACGGACGGGACGGACGGGACGGACGGACAAGGGTAACACTAAATGCCCCCTCCACTATCGTGGTGGGGCATAAAAATGTCAAGGTCATGTTAATGGTCGCATGAGTCTGTCATATCCATATCAATTTCCTGAATATCAAAGTATTCCTCCTTCAAGTTATGTTGAACTTATCACATGATGAACAAATTTACAAACATTTTGGCGTAAATTACCACAATGGATGGACATACAACCTTCAAGAATATACAAGCCTCTTGCGTTCATTTGTATTATTTGATGAAAATAATTGTCAACTAGAAACATCCAGAGCAAAGTACTGACCTTAAGACTCCATATTTGCCAACGAATGGTGTGCCATGTAAAATTATGCAATAAAATGCCACAACCCAATTACAAATCAAGTCAATAGATAGATGAGACGTGAAACAAACAAGAACAAGGGCATCGTTATTACAAGGCTAATCCCCTCACTGGCAGCCATAATGATAATAATAATAAACAAACAAACTGTTTTTGCCTTACAAACAAGGTGAACTAAGTCCTTAGTGACATTGACCATGGGCGGTCAGATGTAGGTTGTATGCAAAACAAAACAGCATCCCTAGACACACATTGTGGCCAAATATTATCAAAATCGATGATGCGGTTCATAAGTTATTGAAAAATGAAATGTGTTACTAACATGCACACGTACATGAACTAACGCTATATCCCTCCCCTCTAGAATATCGGCAAGGGGATAACAAGAAATCAGTAATACTGATGAATGTAGCCCTCAAATACATTAACGCAAAGTTGACATTGAGTAGAGAGGTCACATAAGCGAGTTATAGAATGACAATATGGATGATACATAAGCATATTAAGTTTCAAACCAATCCAACATATGGTAACAGAGATAGTAGGTAGCTGAAAGCTATAGACAGACAGACGGACAGGGTGGCGACTAAACGCACCCAACTTTTTTCAGGGTACATAAAAAAATATTACCAATTTATCCTTTTTTGCCTGTTTTGGGGGCCATTATTCAGAGTAATTCCCAATCCCAACATTGATGTATGTCCAAAACTGTAATGACACCAAGGTGAAGGTCACCAAAGTCAAGGTCAGACAAATTACATTGGGTGGATAGAATATATTCAACATTTTGTTATAATTCCAGCACAAACATATTTACACAATTCCCTAACATTTGATTGGTCTGTAGCAAGTCTCTGTCCAAAGTTTATATCCCAGTGAACTCCCATGCCGAACTACTTTCTTTAACCGTCAGGCGCAGTTAAAATAATTCTTAAGAAAACGGAAAATAAACACATTTTCTTGATGAATTTATTTAAAATGCTGGAATTATAAGGAATTAATGGCATTTTTGTGGAATTTATCGGGGATATAAACTTGGAAAAGTCGCGGGAATACTGGACGAGGCCTTCCGGCCTTCGTCCAGTATTCCCGCGACTTGTCCAAGTTTATACCTCGATAAATTCCACAAAAAGTCCATTCATTCCTATAGTACGTCCAAAATTGTTCACACCAAGGTGTCGGTCGCCAGAATGACACTAGTTGGATATCCACCAATGTGAAGAAGCTATTGACGAAATTTGGACGTATTGTTGCTGATGATGCTGCCGGAAATTTGACCGCTGTGTCTCACTTACACTATCGAGGGTGTCAAGTTTTCCCAATTTCAAAATTTCTAGTTCCATAATACAGGAAAGTTCTACCTTAAGACCACATCATTATTGAGACCGCCTCGTTAATATGATCACATTTTCAAAGAACCGTTTTATGTACTATTTATTTACAAGGTCGCAGCATTCGATACAACGAACACCCCGCTAATCCGTAATATGGCCACTTTTGAGTCCCGAGATGTCAAAATGTCTTATTTTAGGGACCGTCATTGCGACCAGTATACCAAAAGATTTGTACCCGGTGCGTAAATTAGTGACGCGAAACAATTTTGTGACAATACACAAGATCAATTTATGACACCTGTAGCCTATTTCATCAACATTGCAAAGTATACTTAAGTAGCAAAGTATACTTTGAGGGAGAAATTTTCAATTTTATGATAAATTTATTAATTATTAATTTTTATTATACTGAATTTATTACATTATCACAGCCAATTTGGCTGTGATAATGTAATAAATTCAGTATAATAATTCTGCATACTTTTAATCATGAAATATATGCATTTGTTAGTTCTATATGAAATAATGCATTTCAGGAAAAATAAATGATTACTCCCTCAAAGTATACTTTGCTAGTAAAGTATACTTTGCAATGTTGATGAAATAGGCTACTGGAACACAAACTGATTAAGCTTAATTATTGTTTTAAAGATGCATGCAGAACTCTTCAGCCAATATTATTTTCACTAATTGCGGATTAAGTAGCATTTGCTGTCTCTAATTGGACACAGTTTGTTTGTTTGTTGGGGTTTAACGACCTATCAACAGCTAAGGTTATTTAAGGCCGGGTCAATGGGTTTAGTACTAAATCCCATATATTGCCTGTACAAAAGTACATGAACAAATGGGGGCAAAATCCCAAAATCATATTTACAATAAAACCAGATGGCCGCGGCTCGCATGTCGAGCCTGCCGAGGCATTTGATGGTACTTTTAAAAACTTTAACGAAGATTTCGGATGGACGGACACACGGAGGACGGACGCCCGGACGGACGCACGGACACCCGGACGTCATTGTGATCACTATGTCTCACTTTCCTCAAGCGGGCTCGACAAAAAAACCCAATTCAACTCCCAGGTAATAAAAGAGCCAAATATAAAAACGTACCTGAGGGCCAAACCAGGCAAATTGTGATTCCTATAAGGTGGAATTCCAACCGTTAATTTATGCAATCACGTTCGCCCGACCAACCGGACACAGTACAGTACACAGTTGAAGTAATGCGTGGGCACTGGGACAGTATCAAAAGCTTTAATATGTTTGCGAATGTGACAGGAACAAGAGCTGTAGGAGAACAGCATAGCTCGACTACGAGGGTTGTCGATGTACACATAGCTTGACAAAGAAGGTGGCTGCGGCCTGCATAAAAACCTTAACCAAGGTTGACTAAAAACCTTAACCAAGGGAAATTAAGTAAGTAATTCAAGGTTAAATGTAGGTCAATGTCAGATATAGGTCAGGGGTTATTGATGTACATCACTAGGAGATAAAGTTTTCCAAGTATGGTTGCTGTAGGCCCAGGAGTATTCCATATACAAGCTTGAGTAAAAACCATAACCAAGGGGAGATAACTAAGTAATCCAAGGATAAAAGTAGGTCAAGGTCAAATATAGGTCAGGGATTATTGATGTACATCACTAGGAGATGAAGTTGTCCAAGTATGGTTGATGTAGGCCCAGAAGTATTCCATATACAAGCTTGACTATAAACATTAACCAAGTAATTCAAGGTTAAATGTAGGTGAAGGTAAAATAAAGGTCAGGGGTTATTGATGTACATCCCTATGAGAAAAAGTTATCCAAGTATGGTGTCTGTATGCACAATAGTATTCCATCTACAAGCTTGACTAACACCTTAACCAAGGTTGAGTAAACACCTTAACCAAGGTGAATTAAGTAAGTAATTTAAGGTTAAATGTAGGTCAAGGTCAAATATAGGTCAGGGGTTGTTGATGTACATCACTGGGAGATGAAGTTGTCCAAGTATGGTTGGTGTAGGGCCATGAGTATCCATCTACAAGCTTGACTAAAAACCTTAACCAAAGAGAATTAAGTAAGTAATTCAAGAGGAAATGTAGGTCAAGGTCAAATATAGATCAGGGGTTATTGATGTACATCACTATGAGAAAAGGTTGTCCAAGTATGGTGTCTGTATGCACAATAGTATTCCATGTACAAGGTTGAGTAAAAACCTTAACCAAGGTTGAGTAAAAACCTTAACCAAGGGGAATTAAGTAAGTAATTCAAGGTTAAATGTAGGTCAAGGTCAAATATATGTCAGGGGTTGTTGATGTACATCACTAGGAGATGAAGTTGTCAAAGTATGGTTGGTGTAGGGCCAGGAGTATTCCATCTACAAGCTTGACTAAAAACCTTAACCAAGGGGAATTAAGTAAGTAATTCAAGAGGAAATGTAGGTCAAGGTCAAATATAGATCAGGGGTTGTTGATGTACATCACTAGGAGATGAAGTTGTCCAAGTATGGTGGGTGTAGGGCCAGTAGTATTCCATATAGAAGGTTGACTAAAAACCTTAACCAAAAGGAATTAACTAAGTAATTGAAGAGGAAATGTAGATCAAGGTCAAATATAGATCAGGGGTTATTGATGTACATACCTATGAGAAAAGGTTGTCGAAGTATGGTGTCTGGATGCACAATAGTATTCAATGTACAAGCTTGACAAAAAACCTTAACCAAGGTTGACTAAAAACCTTAACCAAGGGGAATTAAGTAAGTAATTGAAGAGGAAATGTAGGTCAAGGTCAAATATAGATCAGGGGTTATTGATGTGCATCACTAGGAGATGAAGTTGTCCAAGTATGGTGGGTGTAGGGCCAGTAGTATTGCATATACAAGCTTGACTAAAAACCTTAACCAAGGTTGACTAAAAACCTTAACCAAGGGGAATTAACCAAGTAATTCAAGAGGAAATGTAGGTCAAGGTCAAATATAGATCAGGGGTTATTGATGTACATCACTAGGAGATGAAGTTGTCCAAGTATGGTGGGTGTAGGGCCAGTAGTATTCCATATACAAGGTTGACTAAAAACCTTAACCAAGGCGTGACGGTGACGCCGATGCCGGGGTGACAACATAAGCTCTACTTATTCTTCGAATAGTCGAGCTAAAAATGGAGTTGGTGGCATTTGTGACCAGTCTACTGATGATCTGCTGGCAAGATCCTGCACAGACTGAAAAAGGAACATAACCGGTGTTTCACTAAACAGTTAAATGAATAGGCTACAGTCGTGACAACAAAATTATCTATACAATCATATAAAATAACAAAAAAAACCAGTAATTTCTGGTACATGTACAATGCACAAGTAAACAGATGAGCAACCATACACTCGCCAATAAGATCACTTTTCTTCAGACCCACAAGTGGTTTTAATAGAGGAACTTTACTGTAGTGACATGGAAGACCGCTAAAGTATAAATGTGCATAATTATGTGCATAATTATGTACCCACATACATGGACTATTGCTATATTCCCTGTTGCCTACAGGTGAGGTGAGGTAATGAATAGCATATAACTTCAAGAGAATTCAAAGAATAGAAAACAATAAATGCAAATGTATTCATCCAGGCATAGTAGACACAGCTGACTACATAGGTGGGTCAGTATCATGGGACCGATGGAAGGGTCTAACTTTAGTATGATGGATGGATGGATGGCGGGGGATGGATAAGGAGAACGTCAATGTTGATTTTGGCAATATCTACTGGAATTTCTAAACAAGAAACGAGGCAAAGCCACGAAGGCCAGGTTTTTTCCAAGCATAGACACTTGGATAACATAATTATACCCACTTTTTGTAGACTAGATGGCTGTGGCCTGCATGTCGCGCCTTGGGGCGAGGCATGGACACTAAAAAAATAGATATTGTAGATGGAAAAACTTTAACGAAAAAAAATAATTTAACCGGACACACGGACATACAGACGGACGGACGGACGGACGGACGGACGGACGGACATATGCCAAAATGCCGACGATATCGCGCTTTCCGCAAGCGGGTGCGACAATGATGATAAACATCCATGTGAAGTATCAAGGTAATGGATGAAGCAGTTGCAGAGATATAGTACACAAAAAAACTTTAACAAAAAAATTAAAAGTAATTTTTAACTTGACATTGGGCACAGGGGCCGCACGGTTGGGGGTTAAAATGAAAATATGGATGATGATAAACACCCATGTGAAGTTTCAAGGTAATGGGCGAAGCAGTTGCAGAGATATAGTATAACAAAAAACTTTTAACCAAAAAACTTTAACCAGACGTATGTTAAAAAGTTAACGTTGAAAATGGCTAAGTCAATTACGTAGAAATAATAGGTGAAGGTAAAAAAAAATGGTCACATGTTGGATAGTTGTATGTGGTAGGCACCCCTTGGTTATGAAGCTGTGAAAGTTTGGTGGTCCTAGGTGGTACAGTACCAAAGAAATGGACTTAAACACGAAAACTTAACATTGTAAACGCGAAAACTTAACATTGAAAATGGCTAAGTCGACTGCGCGGAAAAAATGGGTCAAGTTCAAAAAAAGGTAACATGTTGGATAGTGATATGTTGTGGGCACCCCTTGATTATGAAGCTGTGAAAGTTTGGTGGTCCTAGGTGGTACAGTAACAAAGAAATGGACTCAAACGCGAAAACTTAACATTGATTGTGGACGCCGCCCGTCCGCCCGCCCGCTCGGCTTTCGCCAATCCAATAGCCTGGATTTTTTTTCCAAAAACCTGGCTAAAAATTAATAAATTTATCCTTAAATTGAAAATTTCTCCCTCAAAGTATACTTTGCTAGTAAAGTATACTTTGCAATGTTGATGAAATCGGCTACTGGTGCAATAATTCCTGTTCATGATCGCATAGCACACAACTATGGCTCAGAATGATCAAATGCCTGATTTACAGTGAAACCTCTCTAAACCAAATACCCTGGGGAATTGCCAGGGTGTCCAGTTTACAGAGGTTTCACTGTATTATGTACATGTATGTGTTGTTACCACTCATCTGAACCATCACATCGAGACTGTTCAACTGAGTGGTAACAACATATACTTTCAAGGAGCAACAAAGAAAATGTGTTTTTTTCTTCTTAATAATTTCATACTGTGTGAAAATGTGTCCAGTCTGTAGAGGGACAAGTATACTTCAGTGCCTGAATCATCCGGGAGAACAGGACATGCTCTGACTTATGCATGCAGTCCGATTACAGCCTATGTTTGTTTCACATGTCAGGTATCTTTCTCAGGCAGTCAGTGGCTGAATTTAAAGCTGTACATGTGACTTTGTCTTGATAAATTAGGCTTATGCTCTTTGTGACATATTTGTCACTCGTTTGTGACATCTGCAAGGTCTGATAAGTCTGTATGTTCACTATTGAGTAACTGGAACACCACTCATTCTTTTGCTCAACAACATTGATCATTAACAGGCTACAGGCGCGTGCAGATCCGCAACTAAACTGGCAGACACAGGCGATATTTCTGTAGTCACAGTCATAACTATAACCGAGGGTACAGAGGGGAAGATATACATGTAGAAAGGAAGTATAAGAGATATGTGCTTATGAATGAAGCAGTTATGTGTGTGGTCAAATTCATTCAGGATGCTGTGAGGACCATATTACATGTAACTTGAAACACTTAACCATTACAGTGTTGAATTAAAATTTGTTGTCTGCTGTTTATTTTTTATTTTCCATTTTTCTTATCAAAAACTGGCTTTGACTGCACTTTAGAATCATTTACAATGGAAATGATTCTAAAATGCTGCCAAACCATGTTTTTATTTGGAGAAAATTTAAAAATGAAACAACACCAGACGACAATTTTCGGTTCCTGCCTTCTAAGGGTTAACATTCTGATCAAAACCAGTGGCCCACATGTTGAGTTTCAAGACAAAGTGACTTTGACATGTTGGCTGTATGGGTACAATGAATGATAATTCCAGCACAAAAATATTTACACAATTCCCTAACATTTGATTGGCCCGTAGCAAGTCTCTGTCCAAAATTTATATCCCATAAACTCCCACGCCGAACTACTTTCCGTAACCATGAGGCGCAGTTAAAATAATTCTTAAGAAAATGGAAAATAAACACATTTTCTTGATGAATTTATTTCAAATGCTGGAATTATAAGGAATTAATGGCCTTTTTGTTGAATTTATCGGGGATATAAACTTGGAAAAGTCGCGAGAATACTGGACGAGGCCTTCCGGCCTTCGTCCAGTATTCCCGCGACTTTTCCAAGTTTATACCCCGATAAATTCCACAAAAGGCCATTCATTCCTATAATAACAAAGAAGCAAGTGATCTTTAAAGGTATTTAAAAACTTTAACGTCAAGTTTTGAAGCACGCATGTTCGGACAAAGGGATGGATGGATGGATAAATGGAAACTTGGACATCATTTTTGTTGCCACAGATGGTCGGCATGTTGATAGGATGTGTAAATATACTGTGATAGACATGTAGAAAACCAAAACATTAGTAGTCATCGTATAGTGAATGTATTTAATTTTAAAATAAATACATTGACTATACAATGACTACAAATGTTTTTGTTTTCTACATGTTTAAAACAGAATATACACATGCCGACTGCCTGTGGTTGTTACATGTATTACGTCTCGCTTTATACAAGCAGGCTCAACAACTACTATGTGACCAGAATACAGTAATCTACCGTGCTGGGAAGGAATAAACATACTTACCTGACCTTAACAAAGTTTCATGTGAAAATGAACCATACCTTGTCCTTCCCCAGTGTATGAGGGCAAGACTAAGCAACATGCTATATACTGACACCATATGCTATATACTGACACCATACGCCCAGAAAAGGTATTAATAACCTATTACATTAGGAATACAACTTTAGCCTTAGGGATATGAAATGTTTTAACCCTTAAACCGCTACACACAACAATTGTCGTCTGCTGTTGCTTTTATATCTTGCCTAATTTCTCAATAAAACATGGTTTGACAGCACTTAAGAATCATTTCCATTATAGAATCATTTCCAATGGAAATGATTCTGAAGTGCTGTCAAGCATGTTGTAAATTATTCTAAAGTGCTGTCAAAGCATGTTTTTGATGATAAAAATGGAAAACAGAAACAAAACAGCAGACGACAACAAAATTAAGATAGCGGTGTAAGGGTTACATTTTTGTTCACAAGGGAAATATATGTTGTGACCACTCATTTGAACCATCTCGATGAGACTGTTCAAATGGTGGTCGCGACATATACTTCTAAGCACATATAAAGAAAATATTTAGGAAAGAAATTCTATAAAGAAAATGGCATATCCTCAGCATGAAATGGGTAAATAAAGTATACATGTACAAATATGGAATGCTGGCTGACATACAATGTAAAGACTCTTAGGACATGTGCGACCACTGTAAATCCTAATCATCATTTGTAATCACACGCCAGGGCCCGGTTGCTCAAAACCTCTGTTAGCTTAACAGACTGTTAAATCCTTAGCAATGCTAAGGATTTAACAGTCTG
Source organism: Conchocele bisecta (assembly GCA_029237695.1). NCBI lineage: Eukaryota > Metazoa > Mollusca > Bivalvia > Lucinida > Thyasiridae > Conchocele > Conchocele bisecta. The sequence continues at coordinate 136,431,221 of CM055265.1, forward strand.
TTAAGCTAACAGAAGCTTTGAGAAACCGGGCCCTGTAGACTATAAAACATTATTATGTGACATAAACACAATACTGTGCAGAGGCATAGGCTGATCTGGGCCTATGCTGTATGCACAGGCTGATCTGGGCCTATGCTGTATGCATAGGCTGATCTGGGCCTATGCTGTATGCATAGGCTGATCTGGGCCTATGCTGTATGCACAGGCTGATCTGGGCCTATGCTGTATGCATAGGCTGATCTGGGCCTATGCTGTATGCACAGGCTGATCTGGGCCTATGCTGTATGCACAGGCTGATCTGGGCCTATGCTGTATGCACAGGCTGATCTGGGCCTATGGTGTATGCATAGGCTGATCTGGGCCTATGGTGTATGCACAGGCTGAGCTGGGCCTATGGTGTATGCATAGGCTGATCTGGGCCTATGGTGTATGCACAGGCTGATCTGGGCCTATGCTGTATGCACAGGCTGATCTTGGCCTATGCTGTATGCACAGGCTGATCTGGGCCTATGCTGTATGCACAGGCTGATCTGGGCCTATGCTGTATGCACAGGCTGATCTTGGGCTATGCTGGGCAATACTGGTCGCAAATATCGTAAGTTATCTTTTGTCAGCAGGCACCCCATATTGAAGGATTGGCTTAGTAGAAAAATGAAAATGAGAGATACAATACCTACTCCAATGTGGCAGATTATATTAACAACAAGAGTTCCGAAAGTCACAAAATACGCCCGTCGAATATGGGCCAGCGAAGATGCAGAAATGTGAAGCTGTCACCAAGGCAAGAAACATTAATGAGAATTTGAAAGTCTATAGCATTATTTCTTCATCTCGTTGTGCTAAACATGTACATGTATACTAATTTAGGCAGAGATAGAAAAGTAGAGTGTAAAGTAGAAATGATAGGGAATTGGATACAATAATGTAGAAAAAATGGCTATTAAGTTAAAAAGGTGATATTTTTATTAAAAAATATGTTTTCGGCATAAAAACACCAAGGTGCTCATCTTCAATATGTGTAGAAGACGTGTGCATAGTTTCAGAACGATCGACTGAACGGTTTCGGAGGAGTTGTGTACACAAACTCTGTACCCTATATAGAATTGTATAGAAAAATGTAGAAAAAATGGAGTTGTGTACACGAACTATGCACTTTTTCTTCAGCCGCCCGCCCGCCCGCCATGCGGTAAAACATAATACGTACCGTTTTTTAAAAACGGTCGTATCATAACAAGAGTGCCGTAAGTCACAAAATACGCCCGTCGAAGATGGGCCAGACAGTGAAGATGCAGAAATGTGAAGCTGTCACCAAGGCAAGAAACATTAATGTGAATTGAAAATCTATAGCATTATTTCTTCCCCTTGTTGTGATAAACAGATATAATAATTTAGGTAGAGATGTGGAGAGATTATATAGAATTGTATACAAAAATGTAGAAAAAATGGTGTAGTTAAAAAGGTGATATTTTTGTTAAAAAAATAAATTTAGGCATAAAAACACCAAGGTGCACATCTTCAATATGTGTAGAAGATGTGTGTATAGTTTCAGAACGAATGATGGAACGGTTTCAGAGGAGTTGTGTACACAAACTATGTAGCATTGTATACAAAAATGTAGAACAAATGGCTAAGTTAAAAAGGTGTACATCTTCAGTATGTGTAGAAGACGTGTGTATAGTTTCAGATCGATTGACTGAACGGTTTCAGAGGAGTTGTGTACACAAACTCTGTACCCTATATAGAATTGTATGCACAAATGTATAAAAAATGTCTATGTTAAAAAGGTGATATTTTTGTTAAAAAATATTTTTTCGGCATAAAAAACCAAGGTGCACATCTTCAATATGTGTAGAAGACGTGTGTATAGTTTCAGATCGATTGACTGAAAGGTTTCAGAGGAGTTGTGTACACAAACTCTGTACCCTATATAGAATCGTATACACAAAATGTAGAAACAATGGCTAAGTTAAAAAGGTGATATATTTTTGTTAAAAAATATTTTTTTCAGCATAAAAACACCAAGGTGCACATCTTCAATATGTGTAGAAGGCGTGTGTATAATTTCAGATCGATTGACTGAACGGTTTCAGAGCAGTTGTGTACACAAACTATGCCGTTTTTCTGTCCGCCGCCTGCCCACCCAACGGTAAAACATAAAATGTACCGGTTTTTTTAAACAGTTGTATAAAAACTGAGAAAAAAGATGTTATTACACTGCCATATTAATTATGTAAGATACCCCAACCACAATCAAGACACATTTTGTGCTTCACTTACTTCTACCACCATCCAATGTGCAGTCTGTATGGACAGAAAATGCTAAATCTTCAATGAATTATAACCAGTCCAAATTAATGTTTAAGCTAGATGGCCGCGGCCCGCATGTCGCACCCGCTGCGGCTTTGATAGTATACAGAAAAGCTTTAAACAAAAACTTTAACCAAGAGGTACGTATGGACGTACATGAGAAAAATCCACTTGTCTAATAAAAAGTCAACTATTATGGTCAGCCATTATATTCTTTTGAAAGTGAAAAGTGAATGGGTCTAATGTCCCAACAACAGCTCTGTAGCCGATTTCATCAAAATTGCCAAGTATATTTATCTAGCAAAGTATACTTTGAGGGAGTAATCATATATTTTTCCCAAAATGCATTATTTCATATAGAACTAACGACTGCATATATTTGATGCTTAAAGGCATGCAGAATTATTATACTGAATTTATTACATTATCACAGCCAAAATGGCTGTGATAATGTAATAAATTCAGTATAATAAAAATTAATAAATTTATCCTAAAATTGAAAATTTCTCCCTCAAAGCATACTTTGCTAGATAAGTATACTTTGCAATGTTGATGAAATAGGCTACAGGTCATATATGGATGAGACCTCGGTTTCAAGTCTCATCTGAAAGACAAATTTTCTTTAGAAGCCATGATTTTCATGATGGTAACATTAGAAACACATACATTTTAGACATTTACCCTTAGATCTTATTTCTTTTGTCGTCTGCTGTTTATTTTCTATTTTGAATTTTTATCATCTTAAAAAACATGCTTTGACACTACTTTAGAATAATTTACAACATGCTTTGACAGCACTTCTGAAGTGCTGTCAAACCATGTTTTTATTGAGAAATAAGGCAAGATATAAAAGCAACAGCAGACGACAATTGTTTATTTTGTTGATTTTAATCAGATAAGGCTCCTTCCGGACAAATAGTCTCTTTGTGAATCATTTTTCAACAATGATCAAAACTGAGTTTCGAGTTCCTGCAAAGCTGGCAATGTTAATTCTCATACACATTAACTGATTTCATTACAATAATGGCAGAGCATAATGGCATCCCTTATTCTAGAATTGATTCTTTTCTCACCAGTGTAGAGCCTGACCAGCTGGCACACAAACAAACAAACTATTATGCAGTCTGTGAAATATACACTGTCCATGCACATTGTTCATATAATCGTCAGACAAAATGGCAAATAGGGAAGATACTGGTCAGATGCACAATGGATCAGTTTCTACACTGGTTGCAAAGAAAATGTTTAAGAAGCAACGATGAACCATTTTGCGGCTGTGACTGGAGAAATGGGGTTTGGGGTTTTGCAACACATGTAGATCCAGATCAGCTTGTGCATTCGCACAGACTGATCAGGATCTGTACTGTTCGCCATTCCATCAATGAAACATGCTTCAAACCATCAATATGGATAATTATCAGGCTACAGTTGTGTGCTATGTGATCAAGAGCTACACTGGACACACATACCATAAGCCCCATGTCCCCCATGTCTCCAGTCACAGCCGCATTTCACAAGGAAGCAACGATGAACCGATTTCACAAAGATTAAAACTACAATGTACTGCTTGAGACACGCAACATTACCTCCTGACGCATGGTTGAGCACAAACTGGGTGAACAATGCATCCAGCTCATCGTACTGTATCAGTGCATCCTCGTATAACTCCAACATCTCAAACATGAACGCCAGCTCCTCCTGCAATGACACATCAAGTAATATTAAAGTTTTTTCAGATTTTATTTTTTTTATTTCCAAACATAGTCCTGTATAAACAAATCAATTACAACAGGTAAACATACAGAAACATACCATAAAATGTACCAATTTGTATACATGTGCCTAGTCATGTGCATGTATCACTATGAATCAATATACATTGATAAATGAATATGTCTGATAAAATAATGTATTAAGGATATAAGGGGAAGAACAGACTCAATAAGACAATAAGAAGAGTGAAGAGAAGACAGAGTTTGGAGAGAGAGAGAGAAAGACAGAGAGGGAGAGCGTGTGAGATAGAGAGACAGAGAGAGTTGAATGTTTGAGTTGAGCAACATCGCAATGAACATAATTTTTATGTATGGGTTTTTTTTCAACTTCGGATCTGCATATAATTTAACCTATGAAAAAGTATTAAATTTAAACTGTATCAGTAGTCGGTGAAAAATCCAAACACCAAAACAAACAACGATATTACTCTAATTGAATGCCATCCTATTTTCGTTCATGAAAAGTAACTTTATTTTTATTAACTGCTATTTCTCTCTCTTTAAAGTTTTTTATCATGATGAAGAAACTTGTACAGATTTGACAATTGTCGACGCGGACGACGACGGTAAAAGCAGGCAAGACAAATATATACAAGGTGTTTCAGAGCTCCAGATAAGGTGCGTATTGGCGTATTTTACGCAATTATTTTAGCCAAATACGCATTGATTATCAAAAGTGGGAGTACACAATACGCACAACAATGTGAAAATACGCATTGATTTTCAAATTGAGTAGTGAAAATACTATCATAATGTTAACTAGAAAAAGTCGATGGCGCGCCATCGCAATATACCCACTTTCCCCAAATGCTAAGTCCGAAAGGGGGAGGTAATCCATGATGGAGGGTCGGATAAAAAATCCGAATTCACTTTGCGCATCAGCACATCAAAACGAAGCTACGAACCAAATATCAGACGCGTAGGTATTAAGGTGAAAAAGTTTTTCGAGTTACAAGGAAAAAATGGGAAATTCTGAGTCCGAAAGGGGGAGATAATCCATGATGGAGGGTCGGATGAAAAATCCGAATTCACTTTGCGCATCTGCACATGATAACGAAGCTACATAGAAAATATGAGGCGCGTAGGTATGAAGGTGAAAACGTTTTTCGAGTTACAAGGAAAAAATGGGAAATTCTGAGTCCGAAAGGGGGAGATAATCCATGATGGAGGGTCGGATGAAAAATCCGAATTCACTTTGCGCATCTGCATGATGGAGGGTCGGATGAAAAATCCGAATTCACTTTGCGCATCTGTATGTCCGTACGTCCGTACGTCCGTACGTCCGTCCGTCACGTTTCTTGTAACTCGAAAAACTTTTTCACCTTCATACCTACGCGCCTGATATTTGCTATGTAGCTTCGTTATCATGTGCAGATGCGCAAAGTGAAAAAATGGAAATTCTGAGTCCGAAAGGGGGAGTATAATCCATGATGGAGGGTCGGATCAAAAATCAAATTCACTTTGCGCATCTGGCACATGATAACGAAGCTACATAGCAAAATATCAGGCGCGTAGGTATGAAGGTGAAAAATACGAGTTCGAGTGAAACGAGGATGGAAATCAAAAAATGAGTCGAAGAGATAATCCATGGATGAAAGGTGGATTCGAATCATCATTCACCTATGGCGGCCAAAATTCACTTTGCGCATCTGCACATGATAACGAAGCACATAGCAAATATCAGGGCGTAGGTATGAAGGTGAAAAAAAGGAGAGTCGAGTTAAACGAGGAAAAAATGGGAAATTCTGAGTCCGAAAGAAAGATATATCATGATGGAGGGTCGGATCAAAAATGCAAAGTCCAAACTTTGCGGCATCGCATCTGCACATGATAACGAAGCTACATAGCAAATATCAGGCGTAGGTATGAAGGGTGAAAAAGTTTTTCGAGTTACGAGGAAAAATGGGAAATTGAGTCCGAAAGGGGGTAATCATGATGGAGGGTGGATCAAAAATGCAAATTCACTTTGCGCATCTGCACATGATAACGAAGCTACATAGCAAATAATCGGCGCGTAGGTATGAAGGTGAAAACGTTTTTCGAGTTACGAGGAAAAAATGGGGAAATTCTGAGTCCGAAAGGGAAAGAGATAATCCATGATGGAGGGTCGGATCAAAAATCCAAATTCACTTTGCGCATCTGCACATGATAACGAAGCTACATACCAAATATCAGGCGCGTAGGTATGAAGGTGAAAAAGTTTTTTCGAGTTACAAGAAACGTGACGGACGTACGGACGGACGTAGGACGACGACGTACGGACGTACGGACGGACGGACACCCGTGACGAAAACAATATACCGGTTTTTTTTACAAAAAAAGTGGGTAATAATAACCCACAATTGGGGGGAGTATTTCTGATGAAATAATGTATGTTGGTGTAGAACAGATAGCAGTTGGCATGTATTTAGGGGGGGGGGGGGGGGGAATATGCATATGGTAGTTGGGGGGGGGGATATTTCCTAGGAAAAATCTCCCCCCCCACCAATACATGCCACATGCTATCTGTTCTACACCAACACATTATTTCATCAGAAATACTCCCCCAATCGTGGGTTATTCTTGAAAGTGAAAAAATGGGAAATTCTGAGTCCGAAAGGGGAGATAATCCATGTATGGAGGGTCGGATCAAAAATGCAAATTCACTTTGCGCATCTGCACATGATAACGAAGCTACATAGCAAATATCAGGCGCGTAGGTATTGAAGTGAAAAAGTTTTTCGAGTTACGAGGAAAACAAAAAATGGGAAATTCTGAGTCCGAAAGGGGGAGATAATCCATGAATGGAGGGTCGGATCAAAAATGCAAATTCACTTTGCGCATCTGCACATGATAACGAAGCTACATAGCAATATCAGGCCCGTAGGTATGAAGGTGAAAAAGTTTTTCGAGTTACGAGGAAAAAATGGGAAATTCTGAGTCCGAAAGGGGGAGATAATCCATGATGGGGGAAGGGTCGGATCAAAAATGCAAATTCACTTTGTCGCATCTGCCACATGATAACTAAGCTACATAGCAAATATCAGGCGCGTAGGTTATGAAGGTGAAAAAGTTTTTCGAGTTACGAGGAAAAAAAAAAAATGGGCAAATTCTGAGTCCGAAAGGGGGAGATAAGCCTCCATGATGGAGGGTCGGATCAAAAATCCAAATTCCACTTTGCGCATCTGCACATGATAACGAAGCTACATAGCAAATATCAGGCGCGTAGGTATGAAGGTGAAAAAGTTTTTCGGAGTTACGAGGAAAAAATGGGAAATTCTCCTGAGTCCGAAAGGGGAAGAAATAAAATCCAATGATGGAGGGGTCGGATCAAAAATCCAAATTCACTTTGGCGCATCTGCACATGATAACGAAGCTACATAGCAAATATCAGGCGCGTAGGTATGAAGGTGAAAAAGTTTTTCGAGTTACGAGGAAAAAATGGAAATCTGATTCCGAAAATGTCCCGAAAGGGGGATAATCCATGATGGAGGGTCGGATCAAAAATGCAAAATTCACTTTGCGCATCTGCACATGATACGAAGCTACATAGCAAATATCAGGCGCGTAGGTATGAAGGTGAAAAAGTTTTTTCGAGTTACGAGGAAAAAATGGGAAATTCTGAGTCCGAAAGGGGGAGATAATCCATGATGGAGGGTCGTATCAAAAATCCAAATTCACATTTGCGCATCTGCACATGATAACGAAGCTACATAGCAAATATCAGGCGCGTAGGTATGAAGGTGAAAAAGTTTTAGGTTTTTCGAGTTACGAGGAAAAAATGGGAAATTCTGAGTCCGAAAGGGGGAGATAATCCATGATGGAGGGTCGGATCAAAAATGCAAATTCACTTTGCGCATCTGCACATGATAACGAAGCTACATAGCAAATATCAGGCGCGTAGGTATGAAGGTGAAAGTTTTTCAAAGTAGTTACGAGGAAAAATAAAAAATGGGGGAAATTCTGAGTCCGAAAGGGGGAGATAATCCATGATGGAGGGTCGGATCAAAAATGCAAATTCACTTTGCGCATCTGCACATGATAACGAAGCTACATAGCAAATATCAGGCGCGTAGGTATGAAGGTGAAAAAGTTTTTCGAGTTACAAGGAAAAAATGGGAAATTCTGAGTCCGAAAGGGGGAGATAATCCATGATGGAGGGTCGGATCAAAAATCCAAATTCACTTTGCGCATCTGCACATGATAACGAAGCTACATAGCAAATCTCAGGCGCGTATGTGAGGTGAAGGTTTTTCGAGTTTTTCGAGTTACGAGGAAAAAATGGGAAATCCTGAGTCCGAAAGGGGGAGATAAATTCCATGATGGAGGTCGGATCAAAAATCCAAATTCACTTTGCGCATCTGCACATGATAACGAAGCTACATAGCAAATATCAGGCGCGTAGGTATGAAGGTGAAAAAGTTTTTCGAGTTACGAGGAAAAAAATGGGAAATTCTGAGTCCGAAAGGGGGAGATAATCCATGATGGAGGGTCGGATCAAAAAATGCAAATTCACTTTGCGCATCTGCACATGATAACGAAGACTACATAGCAAAAATAATCAGGCGCGTAGGTATGAAGGTGAAAAAGTTTTTCGAGTTACGAGGAAAAAATGGGAAATTCTGAGTCCGAAAGGGGGAGATAATCCATGATGGAGGGTCGGATCAAAAATCCAAATTCACTTTGCGCATCTGCACATGATAACGAAGCTACATAGCAAATATCAGGCGCGTAGGTATGAAGGTGAAAAAGTTTTTCGAGTTACGAGGAAAAAAATGGGGAAATGGGAAATTCTGAGGTCCGAAAGGGGGGAGATAATCCATGATGGAGGGTCGGATCAAAAAAATGCAAATTCACTTTGCGCATCTGCACATGATAACGAAGCTACATAGAAATATCAGGCGCGTAGGTATGAAGGTGAAAAACGTTTTTCGAGTTACGAGGAAAAAATGGGAAATTCTGAGTCCGAAAGGGGGAGATAATCCATGATGGAGGGTCGGATCAAAAATCCAAATTCACTTTGCGCATCTGCACATGATTAACGAAGCTACATAGCAAATATCAGGCGCGTAGGTATGAAGGTGAAAAAGTTATTCGAGTTACGAGGAAAAAATGGGAAATTCTGAGTCCGAAAGGGGGAGATAATCCATTGATGGAGGGTCGGATCAAAAATCCAAATTCACTTTGCGCATCTGCACATGATAACGAAGCTACATAGCAAATATCAGGCGCGTAGGTATGAAGGTGAAAAGTTTTTCGAGTTACGAGGAAAAAATAAAAAATGGGAAATTCTGAGTCCGAAAGGGGGAGAAAATAATCCATGATGGAGGGTCGGATCAAAAATCCAAATTCACTTTGCGCATCTGCACATGATAACGAAGCTACATAGCAAATATCAGGCGCGTAGGTATGAAGGTGAAAAAGTTTTTCGAGTTACGAAGGAAAAAATGGAAATTCTGAGTCCGAAAGGGGAGATAATCCATGATGGAGGGTCGGATCAAAAATGCAAATTCACTTTGCGCAATCTGCACATGATAACGAAGCTACATAGCAAATATCAGGCGCGTAGGTGAAGGTGAAAAAGAATTTTTCGAGTTACGAGGAAAAAATGGGAAATTCTGAGTCCGAAAGGGGGAGATAATCCATGATGGGAGGGTCGGATCAAAAATCCAATTCTTTGCTTTGCATCTGCACATGATAACGAAGCTACATAGCAAATATCAGGCGCGTAGGTATGAAGGTGAAAAAAGTTTTTCGAGTTACGAGGAAAAAATGGGAAATTCTGAGTCCGAAAGGGGGAAGATAATCCATGATGGAGGTCGGATCAAAAATGCAAAATTCACTTTTGCGCATCTGCACATGATAACGGAAGCTACATAGCAAATATCAGGCGCGTAGGTATGAAGGTGAAAAAGTTTTTCGAGTTACGAGGAAAAAATGGGAAAATTCTGAGTCCGAAAGGGGGAGATAATCCATGATGGAGGTCGGATCAAAAATCCAAATTCACTTTGCGCATCTGCACATGATAACGAAGCTACATAGCAAATATCAGGCGCGTAGGTATGAAGGTGAAAAAGTTTTTTCGAGTTACGAGGAAAAAAATGGGAAATCTGAGTCCGAAAGGGGGAGATAATCCATGATGGAAGGGTCGGATCAAAAAAATGCAAATTCACTTTGCGCATTCTGCACATGATAACGAAGCTACATAGCAAATATCAGGCGCGTAGGTATGAAAGGTGAAAAAGTTTAAAACGAGTTACGACGGAAAAAAAATGGGAAATTCTGAGTCCGAAAGGGGGAGATAATCCATGATGGAGGGTCGGAATCAAAAATCCAAATTCACTTTGCGCATCTGCACATGAAAATAACGAAGCTACATAGCAAATATCAGGCGCGTAGGTATGAAGGTGAAAAAGTTTTTCAGAGTTTACGAGGAAAAAAAAATGGGAAATTCTGAGTCCGAAAGGGGGAGATAATCCATGATGGAGGGTCGGATCAAAAATCCAAATTCACTTTGCGTATCTGCACATGATAACGAAGCTACATAGCAAATATCAGGCGCGTAGGTATGAAGGAAAATGAAAAAGTTTTTTCGAGTTACGAGGTGAAAAAATGGGAAATTCTGAGTCCGAAACGGGGGGAGGGGAGATAATCCATGATGGAGGGTCGGATCAAAAATGCAAATTCACTTTGCGCCATCTGCACATGATAACGAAGCTACATAGCAAATATCAGGCGCGTAGGTATGAAGGTGAAAAAGTTTTTCGAGATTACGAGGAAAAAAGGAAAAATGGAAATTCTGAGTCCGAAAGGGGGAGATAATCCATGATGGATGGGTCGGATCAAAAATCCAAATTCCCAATTTGCGCCATCTGCACATGATAAACGAAGCTACATAGCAAATATCAGGCGCGTAGGTATGAAGGTGAAACAGTTTTTCGAGTTACGAGGAAAAAAAAAAATGGGAAATTCTGAGTCCGAAAGGGGGGAGATAATCCATGATGGAGGGTCGGATCAAAAATGCAAATTCACTGTTTGCGCATCTGCACATGATAACGAAGCTACATAGCAAATATCAGGCGCGTAGGTATGAAGGTGAAAAAGTTTTTCGAGTTACGAGAAAAAAAAAACAAAAAAAATGGGAAATTCTGAGTCCGAAAGGGGGAGATAATCCATGATGGAGGGTCGGATCAAAAATCCAAATTCACTTATGCGCATCTGCACATGATAACGAAGCTACATAGCAAATATCAGGCGCGTAGGTATGAAGGTGAAAAAGTTTTTCGAGTTAACGAGGAAAAAATGGGAAATTCTGAGTCCGAAAGGAGGAGATAATCCATGATGGAGGGTCGGATCAAAAATGCAAATTCACTTTGCGCATCTGCACATGATAACGAGCTACATAGCAAATCTCAGGCGCGTAGGTATGAAGGTGAAAAAGTTTTTCGAGTTACGAGGAAAAAATGGGAAATTCTGAGTCCGAAAGGGGGGTTGGGGAGATAATCCATGATGGAGGGTCGGATCAAAAATCCAAATTCACTTTGCGCATCTGCACATGATAACGAAGCTACATACCAAATATCAGGCGCGTAGGTATGAAGGTGAAAAAGTTTTTCGAGTTACAAGAAACGTGACGGACGTACGGTACGGACGTACGGACGTACGGACGTACGGACGGACGGACACCCGTGACGAAAACAATATACCCGGTTTTTTTTACAAAAAAAGTGGGTATAACAAGAAACGAGGCAAAGCCACGAAGGCCAGGTTTTTTCCAAGCATAGACACTTGGATAACATAATTATACCCACTTTTTGTAGACTAGATGGCCGTGGCCTGCATGTCGCGCCTTGGGGCGAGGCATGGATACTAAACAAATAGATACAGTCGAACTTCGATGGGTCGAACCCTGGTAAACTCGTCAGCCATGCTTGCCTCGAACTAGCCTTTAGGTCCCGGCAGAATTCCTATATAAATACGTTAAAACTACCCGGTATAGGTCGAACTTGTGAAAGTCGAACAACCCTCAATGCCTCGAATCGCTGTCACGCCCGGTCGTGTATAAATCCACAATAAACACCACAAAAACTCGAACATGTCAGACGATTGTCTCCGGACTAGTTGATTGACATTCACACCTATTATTAACCGGTTGTCAAACAAATCTCAAGTGGTCATTTGAGCGTATACAATAACGGCAGTCGTGACCAGCATACGTGGTAATTATGCATTGACCAATGTCGACGAAGTTGTTAGTTAATTAAAGTGGTAATTTATGGGACATGTGGAATTAAATAGCGCTCAGTTTTAATTAATGACCCAAGCATCTGGCCTTTTAAGTTGTAAATCAACATGAACTGTTTTTACTATGATCAGTAACGAGTGTGATGTGTCATCCGATTTATTCGCCATATAAGCAAAACATATTTTACAGATCATCAGACTCGTAATAATGTCTACCACAAATGCACTAGTTACGACCGAGCAATCCGAGGAAGGACCCGGTTCTGCCGGGGGGATATTCGGATCGGTTAGCGACACTGCGCTATCTGGATCGGCTATGGGGAAATCTGGCGTGAAACGTAAATGGACTACTAAGACAATTGAAGAAAAATACCAGGCTATCATGGAAGTGGAGAAAGGCCACAAATCGAAAGCGGAGATCGCGAGAATAACAGACTTCTTCAATACCGGACGTGTATAACTTTCATGTATAACTTGTACTGGGTTCCATGTAAATTATGATATGCAGTGAATGTGGTTCCGGGTCCGAAGTAGTGATGGGGCGACTGGGCATGATCGTATCGGACGGGGCAATCAAGTCCGCCAATTGTATTTCGTAATTATTTTCTGTTGTTCTCATGTTCTATTGCTGTATAATGGCTATGTAAATAAAAACACACATGACTTTGCCGTTTTCTTTATTTTAATAGGCCTGTTTCTGTTAATAAACGACTGTGACAATCAACCGTGAATGCAAATGTAAGCGCATTTATATGAAACAACGTGTCGTAATTACGACTTGTTTCACTTAGTACACTGACCAACTCGTAGATCTGAAATGGTTACAGTAGAAAATCCCGATGGGTCGAACAACGGATGGGTCGAACTAGAACTTAACCCCGCAGGCTGTTCGACCCATCGAAGTTCGACTGTATAGTAGATGGAAAAACTTTAACCAAAAGACTTTAACCGGACACACGGACGAACGTATGCCAAAATGCCGACGATATCGCGCTTTCCGCAAGCAGGTGTGACAATGATGATAAACACCCATGTGAAGTATCAAGGTATTGGGTGAAGCAGTTGCAGAGAAAAATATAGTACACGAAAAAACTTTAACAAAAAAATTCAAACTAATTTGACCTTGACATTGGGCACAGGATCGCGCTTTCCGCAAGCAGGTGCGACAATGATGATAAAACACCCATGTGAAGTATCAAGGTATTGGGTGAAGCAGTTGCAGAGATATAGTACACGAAAAAACTTTAACAAAAAAATTCAAAGTAATTTGACCTTGACATTGGGCACAGGATCGCGCTTTCCGCAAGCAGGTGCGACAATGATGATAAACACCCATGTGAAGTATCAAGGTATTGGGTGAAAGCAGTTGCAGAGATATAGTACACGAAAAAACTTTAACAAAAAAATTCAAAGTAATTTGACCTTGACATTGGGCACAGGATCGCGCTTTCCGCAAGCAGGTGCGACAATGATGATAAACACCCATGTGAAGTATCAAGGTATTGGGTGAAACAGTTGCAGAGATATAGTACACGAAAAAACTTTAACAAAAAAATTCAAAGTAATTTGACCTTGACATTGGGCACAGGATCGCTTTCCGAGGCAGGTGCAACAAGATGATAAACATTTGTGAATATCAAGATTGGGGTGAAGCAGTTGCAGATTAGACAGACAATAAAAAAACAAAAAAATTAAAGTAATGACCTTGACTTGGGCACAGGTCGCTTTCCGAAGCAGGTGACAATGATGATAAACATGGAAGTATCAAGGTATTGGGTGAAGCAGTTGCAGAGATATAGTACACGAAAAAACTTTAACAAAAAAATTCAAAGTAATTTGACCTTGGGCACAGGATCGCGCTTTCCGCAAGCAGGTGCGACAATGATGATAAACACCCATGTGAAGTATCAAGGTATTGGGTGAAACAGTTGCAGAGATATAGTACATGAAAAAACTTTAACAAAAAATTCAAAGTAATTTGACCTTGACATTGGGCACAGGATCGCGCTTTCCGCAAGCAGGTGCGACAATGATGATAAACACCCATGTGAAGTATCAAGGTATTGGGTGAAGCAGTTGCAGAGATATAGTACACGAAAAAACTTTAACAAAAAAATTCAAAGTAATTTGACCTTGACATTGGGCACAGGATCGCGCTTTCCGCAAGCAGGTGCGACAATGATGATAAACACCCATGTGAAGTATCAAGGTATTGGGTGAAGCAGATTGCAGAGATATAGTACACGAAAAAACTTTAACAAAAAATTCAAAGTAATTTGACCTTGACATTGGGCACAGGATCGCACTTTCCGCAAGCAGGTGCGACAATGATGATAAACACCCATGTGAAGTATCAAGGTATTGGGTGAAGCAGTTGCAGAGATATAGTACACGAAAAAACTTTAACAAAAAAATTCAAAGTAATTTGACCTTGACATTGGGCACAGGATCGCGCTTTCCGCAAGCAGGTGCGACAATGATGATAAACACCCATGTGAAGTATCAAGGTATTGGGTGAAGCAGTTGCAGAGATATAGTACACGAAAAAACTTTAACAAAAAAATTCAAAGTAATTTGACCTTGACATTGGGCACAGGATCGCGCTTTCCGCAAGCAAGTGCGACAATGATGATAAACACCCATGTGAAGTATCAAGGTATTGGGTGAAGCAGTTGCAGAGATATAGTACACGGAAAAAACTTTTAACAAAAAAATTCAAACGTAATTTGACCTTTGACATTGGGCGCACTAGGGATCCGCGCTTTCCGCAAGCAAGTGCGGACCAATTGATGATAAACACCCATGTGATGTATTCAAGGTTTATTGGGTGAAAGCTAGTTGCAGAGATATAGTACACGAAAAAACTTTAACAAAAAAATTCAAAGTAATTTGACCTTGACATTGGTTTTTTTTTCAAAAAACCTGGCTAAAAATTCACTTAGTTGAGCTGCAAAAAGCAAACACAGAGTTTGCTTTTTGCAGCTCAAATAAGTGAATGTTTAAATTTGTTATATTTTTTTTATAATTTTTTCCCTATTTAGTAATGAAGAAAATGAATAATCCATTTAGACACAAATTTTTTCTAGAGCTTTGGTGTTTATGTCTAGAAATTTCCTTTCAGGTATCTGGAATGTTTTGCAAGATAACAGCAGCCAGTGTAGCCCCAGATTAGACTGAGCAACTCCATATTCGTATTCACAAGAATTCCGCGGAATCAAATGTCTCGCCTTGTTCCGCCTTGACCCTGGGCCCAAGAAAAACAAATTTAATAGTTGTATATTCATGTACATATCATAGTAAAGGTATGTATACAGTTTGATGACTGTAGCTGATAAGGTGTTGAAGTAATGATCGTAACACGAAAACTTAACATTGAAAGTATTAAAAACATAGAGTTTGACCTTGACCCTGGGGACCGAGAAAAAAAGAAATAGTCCTATATTCATCTACATATCATAGTAAAGGGATGTATAAAGTTTGATGACTGTAGCTGATAAGGTGTTGAAGTAATGATCGTAACACGAAAACTTAACATTGAAAGTATTAACAAATAGAGTTTGACCTTGACCCTGGAGACCCTTTAATAGTCCTATATTCATGTACATATAGTAAAGGTATGTATAAAGTTTGATGACTGTAGCTGATAAGGTGTTGAAGTAATGACTGTAATACGAAAACTTAACATTGAATGATGACGCTGCCGCCGCCGCCACCGCCGACTCCAGAAAAGCAAAACCTATGTCTCGCTTTCCGCTTCGCAGGTGAGACAAAAATCAGGCAGTGTAAATAGCCAAGATTGATCACGGCTCAGGTCGAGGCCAGCTACAGGATTTCGAGTATGAGAACTGGATCAGCATGGATAACACTATGAACCTTTTACAGAACAATCTAATCTGGTGACACGTCCTCACCACACTGGTCACTTAGACCCACCCCCTAAAAGTAATAGGAATTTCTTATAAGGAGCAGAACTGGATTCAGTTCTCATGTACTCATGAAATATAACTGAACAATGAAATATTCCAGACGTACCTGAACCATGAAATATTCCAGACATACCTGAACAATGAAATATTCCAGACGTACCCGGACAATGAAATATTCCCTACGTACCTGAACAATGAAATATTCCCTACGTACCTGAACAATGAAATATTCCAGACGTACCCGGACAATGAAATATTCCAGACGTACCTGAACAATGAAATATTCCAGACGTACCTGGACAATAAAATATTCCAGATATACCTGAACAATGAAATATTCCAGATGTACATGAACCATGAAATATTCAAGACACACCTGAACAATGAAATATTCCAGACGTACCTGAACAATGAAATATTCCAGACGTGGATGAACCATGAAATATTCCTGACATACCTGAACAATGAAGTATTCCTGGAAATTCCAGCCAAACTCGCCGCGTTTCTCGCGCAGTGCGCGCATGTTGTCCTCGTATTTCTGGAGGTGCCGAGAGAAGGCCTGCAGGAGAAATTGGCGGAGTCGGGACTGGAAAATGTTCCACAACTCCAGGTTCTTGGGCTCCGTCTTCAGGGGATCCGTCAGCAGGATACATCTATATGAGACATCCCATGTGACTTTTTACCTTCGGACATCTGCGTCAGTTCATGAAATATGTTTGCAAAATTTTTCATGAGATATTGCACATGTTCTTAGGTACAAAATCACATGGTTTGTCTCACATGTGATACAAGCCATGCGATTTTGTACCTAAGAAGATATGCAATTCTTCATGAATAATATTTACAGAAGTTGACGAAATGTTCACAGCAAATGCGGAATAGAATTACGCATTTTCTATGAAACTGTCGTCAATGGTTGATGTCATTTACAGAAAATATCACAGTTTCGGTAAATATTTTTAATGAAATATATTCTTAGGCCTGATAACGAACGTGTTAGAAGCATGACGGGTGTTTCATTGATGAAATGGCGAAACGTTGCAATATGTGAAGTAAGTGGAGCACACTGTGATTGGCTTAGAATGGATTTTTAGGTATTAAATGCGAGGAGGGCGTTAGCAAAAACATTTAGTTCCCTAAAAATCAAATAAAATTATAACGCAGTCTCCCATCAAAGTTTTGATTTTTCATTTCCTATCGAACAAGTAGTAGTTAAATCTGGTAATATGTAATTTATTGGGGTAAAATATTGCAATACGTGAAATAAGTGGAGTGCAATACTGGCCAGCGATTGGCTTAGAAAGTAGGGCAAATTGTAATGCAGGATACATGTAGTGATTATCTGATGATTGAAAAATATGGATATTCAATCAGGCAGATAATAGCCAGATATTCTGTTTGTAAATACGGGAATATGATATTTTGGCATACAGGACCCTGACGAGTAACTGAACGACACAAGGTGTACCGTACATGACCACAGATTGATATACAGACCTACATACAGATGGATGGTCGCATTGACAGAACTTCAAGAACAATGTAATATACCCCCATAGTCCTATAACACCCCCTGTAGGAGGCATAATAACCAGATGGCCTCGGCCCGCATGTCGAGCCGGCTGAGGCATTTGATGGTATTTAAAAACTTTAACGCATATTTCGGACGGACGCACGCACTCGCGGAGACCCGGATGTCATTGTGATCACTATGTCTTGCTTGCGGGCTCGGCAAAAATGGGCTGACACATATATATGGCAATGACTGGAGAAATGGGGCTTATGGGTTTTCCAACCAGTGTAGATCCAGATCAGCCTGTGTATCCGCACAGTCTGATCAGGATCTGCACTCTTCGCTATTCCATCAATGAAATACCCATCATGCGTTGGACAAGCAATATAGATTGTTATCAGGCTACAGAAGTGTGCTATTTGATCAGGCGCTGATCAAATAGCACACTCCTGTAGCCTGATAACACGCGTTATTGCAAAAGTGATGATGTAGTAGGCACTATTCGCGGGACAGTATAAAACGCGGATCACGGTACAGACAGCCGGTACCATACGGGAAGTTTTACGCTGCCGATAGATAGGGCACGTCTCCATGAATAAATAACAAATCCACAGACATGGACATGAACGTCTTGAACTGATGTGAATCTCATTGCCTTAGTAATAGATCAACAGCATTCAAGTACTTTTGAAGAGGGGTGGTGGAAATTCCAGCACTTTTCAAGGAATGAATTGAAATTAAGCACTTTTCAAGGAAGAGGCTGAAATTCAAGCACTTTTCATTTCCGTACGAACCCTGGCTACACTGGTCACATATCCCAAGAGGCCCCATTTCTCCAGTCATGGCCACGTAGTCATATAATGAAGCAAACCTGTCTGGCTGTTTACCGCACCAATCGCTCTTCACTTTATCATGCACTGAGGTCCGTGGCAGTAACTTGGTCTTCGCCTTACTCTCATCACTGTTCACGATCACGATCAGCCAATCAGGGATGTTCCGAGCCTTCAGTGCGGCGCACCAGTCAGATATCTCCTCCCGGACTGTCTGCTTGTATGTCTCCAAGTCCTAGGTAGTATGCAGAGCTCCAGATGAGGTGCGTATTTGCATAAATACCCAATTAAAATTGCCAAAAACCCAATTGAAATCAGAAGTAGCGAATATCAAAAAGCAATAACAAATTTATGGTACCTTTATCATGCTACAGAAATCTATAAACAGACCACAAATATAGCATATTGTTCTTATTTTCCATGAAAACACATCTCGGTATTTCATTAGAATTGTCTCCAAGGAGACAATTCTAATGAAATGTCAAGACATGTTTTCATTTTGAAGCAAACTATTCAATAATTGCTGTCTGTTGATGTGTAAACAGTAGTGTGATTTTTTACCCAATTAAAATATTGAAATACCCAATTGCTTCAGATATGATGGAGTGAAAATACTCAATTACTAATTCTGGTATGAATGAATTGTGGCTGTGACTGGAGAAATAGGGCTTGTTGGAGTTTTGACCAGTGTATATCCTGATCAAGTAGCCCACTCCTGTAGCCTGATAACCATTTACTAGCACAGTGGAACCTTTCTAATCCGGACACCCGGGGATGCCCCCAGGGTGTCCGGTTTAGAGAGGTTCCACTGTAATTAAGCACTCCATGAACAATGTTTATCATTTTCAATCATGAACAGACATGAAATAAATTACAGTGAAACCCATCTAAATTAAACACAATGGGGCCCCATGGTGTCCGATTTAGAGAGGTTCCACTGTATGTTGTTTGTTTGTAAGTGAAGATCCTGATCAGACTGTGCGGATGCACACACTGATCTGGATCTATACTGGTCGCAAAACCCTCAAGCCCCATTTCTCCAATCATAGCCAATGAAAAGGCATACCAGCATGCGTTTGTTGAAAATCAAAGGAGTGCAAGGAGTAATACAACTTATATACGAATACTACACTTCTTTCTAAAATGTGTATTAATATAGCCATGTACACAGTCAGTCCAATATGTGTGGAAGTAAAGGCCAGAGACACCATTTCTCCAGTCACAGAAATATATACTCAACTTCCATCCAAAACCAAGATTGCTATAGCAACATACACAGTCAGAAGTCTAGTATATGTGGCAGTATTTATGACGGACAGACATACAAATAGACAGATTAAGATGTACACAAAGTAAATTTTCAACTTTATTACCGTATTTTCACTACTCTATTTGACAATCAATGCGTATTTTCACATTGCTGGGAGTATTTTGTACTCCCACTTTTGATAATCAATGCGTATTCTGCTCAAATAAATGCGTAAAATATGCTAATACGCACCTTATCTGGAGCTCTGGAAACCACCAAGTTGGTAGAGTAACATACAGGCCTCAACAAATGCACTCGTACGCTTGTGAATTTTCAATCTGGACGAGTAGTAATTTGAAGAGACAGTGCAGCATAAACATTAAAACATACAGGAATATACGAGTTTAAGAAGTGAAAGTGAATGAGTTTAACGTCCCAGCAACAGCTATGGTCATATAGAAATGGGACCACAGTTTAAAGTCTCATCTGACAGACCAGTGGGTGGAAATACTATGTTACGTATTTTTCACGCCCAGGGTGAGGATTGAACTCACAACTTCTGGTATTGAAGTCCAATGCCATATCCCATAGGCCATGGCCCGTCCTGTATGAGTTGAAATCCAATCTAGACGAGTGAAAAATTAAGAATTAGAAACATAGTTACACAGTCAGTCCAGTATATGTGGAAGTATGGTCGACTGATGAGAGTCTTGTCTGTATCCTCGGGGAGAATGTCGTCATCATATGGCACAAAGCTTGCCTCCAGGTACACATTCCTCGGGGGTCGCCCGTATGACCTGTTGGACAATATGCACAGACCTTAAGTAAGTCATATGGGCGACACTGAGGATGTGAGCTGTGTATGAACTTCTTGTTGAATCATATGGATGTAAAACCCCATTCAGTCAATCAAGTTTTATGTCCATTCAACAAGGTCTGGATTGATTGACTGCATGGGCATTTACGTCCATTCTACAAGACGGTCGTACACAGCTCACCTCCTTGGAATCTCCTAAATGACATATTGGGCAAAGTGCAAATCTAGCGACAGTTAGCATTCAGCAGAACCCCTGGGTAGGTCCCCAGAGTGATTGGTTTGCAGTAAGTTCATTGAAACTCATTAATACCACAAGTGATTAACTTCACAGTCAACCATAGGCAGATCCGGGGACGCCCACAGTATATTATGTGTATTACAACATGATGGCCACTATGGCACAGACATCGTCACTAAAAATTGACAAAACATTGATGTTCATAAACAGATTTTTTTCACCATATTCAAAAATCTTGACAGCCTTCCATTTATGGTTGTGTCACGGTACGTAACTCACTGTGGGGAGGAAGTGTGTATCTTTCCTCTGTTAGCTCATTTAGGGAGTTAAATAGTCAAGTTGACTGTGATAATACAACACCTCCATGACATGGTTTGCTCCAGTTACACATTACTCACACAACTTGTTGGACAACATGCACAACGGTAAACCGTTTGCAAGGGTTTCACAGTTGTTTTTTTTTTAACTTGATTCGATTAATGTGGCTGCGACTGGAGAAATGAGGCTTATGAGTTTTGTGACCAGTGTAGCTCCTAATCAATTAGCACACTCATGTAGCCTGATAATGATCTATGTTGTTTGTTAGACGCATGATTGATGTTTCAGTTGATATAATGGCAAACAGTGCAGATCCTTAGCAGACTATGCAGATGCAGACTGATCTGGAGCTACACTTGTCACAAAACCCATAAGTCCCATTTCCCTAGTCACAGCCACATTTTAGTCTAGATAAAGCCATATGAAATATGGAATACATATTGGTGAACAGAAAATACTGTTATAACACAGAAACAAAATTGTGAAAAAAATAATAAATCATATTTGAACACAACTGTATGAAAAAAAGATGGAACATTTTCAAACATGACCCTTAGGATCAAATACATGTATGTTCTAAAACCCAATACAATTCTACAGTTAAAGGCATTTTACCAACTGTTTTGCTCACTTCATTCACATCCAATACCCTGGACACATGCCTTTAATTGTTATGTACACAAACAGATTTGACATAATCAATATATCTGCAGTGATTACAAAATATCAGGTCATGCCAGTCGGCCACCCAAATGTACCTTCTCCATTCTGCGGGCTCCTTGGGTAGGCTGTGTAAAATGGCTTGATGGAGACTGGAAAATAGTACCATGTTTCCATGACCTGTAAATATAAAATAAAAATGCTATTATCTCATAAGTTTGCAGCTGTGAATAATGGTACATGTAATTAGCCAACATTTATGAGAATGTGCAATTTTAGAGGAAAGCCAAGTTTCATGTATTTACATCTTAACAGTCTAAACAAAAATAATAAACAAATACATGAATTGTGATTTTATGTCACCTTTGAAACAGACAATTACCAGAGGCGTCGCAGCTGGGACTGCGGCCCCAATATTTTGACGCAGCGGCCCCAGTATTTTGGCGTGGCAGTCCCAATATTTTGGCAAGCTGGGTGGAGGTCGTGTAGCCTTCAAGTATTGTTATCCAAATCATGAAATATTTCTGCAAAAAAAATCCTTTGAACCGGTTATTTATTCAAGCTGCGGCAGGTGAAATAGTGACCTGTGTACCGGGAAATCACGTCCGACGCTTTCTGGTTTCCAAATTTTCATGGGGGAGGACCCCCAACCCCCCAAACCCTATGATGCGCATCGGCGCTTCGCGCGTCATTAACCATTTTTTTACGAGGTCTTGTGGCCCCAATGTCAGCTGCCTTACGACGCACCGGATTGTTGCTAGCAACTGCCATTTATACGCGACCTGTATGGCTGCACCTGTGATTATCTGTTAGTGACTGTACAGTATTGGGTTATGGTACATGGAGGTGTGTGTGCGGTGAGGGAGGGGGAGGGAGGGGTGCATGGACGGTTGGGGAGGAGGGAGGGGTGGGTGTAAGGGCAGTTTTCAGTAAATATTCATTTGGGATATTGTCTCCCCTTATGGCCTCAAGGGTCTTTCTTACAGGTGACGATAGGCTTTGTTTCCATTGTGCAAATAAAGCTGACAATGTGAGTATTGGTGGACTGTCTAGCTATTAGTTTCTGCCAACATTTCGTTACCCCAACTTCAACGTGCTGGAAACATCTGACAGATCGTTAGCATTTTATATCGAACGCTACATTAGTATTTTGGGCACATTATTAATTTATGCAAACGCTTAAATATATTAGGCCAAAATAAGTAGTTAGGTGTACAAGTTTACATACATAGGCTATGGATCATAATACTATTCATATATTACTTAATATGCAACTTTATCTAATAATATCGGATACGAATTGGCAACTGTATACAAAAACCAACATGGCGGACGAGCTCGGTGATGATTGGTGGAAAGAGGGTATTTCTCGAAATATTTGCTATATTTTAATTAATATTTGTGATGACATAGCTGATTTCATAGTCAGATATAGTGGGTTATTTATTTATATGTTGCGTTCGTTAAAATTGCTCTGAGCTGATGAGTTCGCATGGTATCATGCTTTCTCTTGCTTTATGCAGCATGCGTGTTGTTGTTGTTGTTGTATATTTAATTATATTATTGAATACTAGTCACAAGCTGAAAGGACAGGTGCTTTAGCGGGTCTTGGATGATCAATTACTGTTATATGAATATTGATAGTCCGTTAAACCCCAACAAACAAACAAAAAACACTACACCATTTTTAAATGTTTTCTGATTTCTTTTGTGACAAACTTCTGGATTAGTTTTTATTTAATGTTAACATGAAAGAAGCCGTGCCAGATAATGAGTGGTAAATTAGGGTTAATAATCCCGTTAAAATTTCAGAAGACAGTGAGTCAAATGACAGTGAAGAAGCTGAAGAGGTCCCTGATGCCAAGACACAGGCAGATGTAAAGACAGAACCATCCAAACAGGATGGCACAAAGAAAAAGAAAAAACGGAAAAGGGTGATTAATATGTTATTTATATCCTGTGCGCAATGCAGTCCCATGGACAGTCATATTGTATTTTTAAATACATGAGTGTAATGGGCCGAGGTCTCATTTTTCAGGGGACATAATATCCCCCCAATTATTTTATGCCCCACCACAACAGTGGAGGGGTCATTTCGTGTTACCCTTGTAGTGTTCGTCCCATCCGTCACAAGGTTAAACATTTTGTAAGAGCTTGTTTCTTCAATGGTATTAGGCCTACAGCCACCATACTTGCACACTATCATGAGCCAGTGATGTGCACCACAAGCCGATGTGAAACACATGACCTCCATGTGTAGATACAGAGCTCCAGTTAAGATGCGTAATTTGACCAACTATTCGAGGTATTTTTCTTAGTTCTTCACCGAAAATGGTAAGTTGGGAGTTCTTTAGAATCGTCTCAATGAGACGATTCTAAAGCACTCCCAACTTGCCATTTTTGGTGAAGAAATAACAAAATTGCCCCCAAAGTTGATCAAATTACGCACCTTAACTGGAGCTCTGTAGATAGCATGTAACCCATGTAACCAAAGCCATATAGCGGTTACAAATGGACACTCTTGTGCAAAGGTTCGGATTTCGGGCCATATATGTCCATGTGGCCTTAAGGGTGGCAGGTGGGCGAATGTGATGGGTAATTTAACGATCGGCATTCATTCTTACAGGAATCCTGACCAGAGACCTGGTTTGGCCCTCACATACGTTGTTGGCAATCTTGTTTGTGACAGTTGAATCTGGTTATACCCCTTATGTGAGTATTGTGATTATTCGTAATACTATTTTAGGGGAAGGGGCCAAGTGACTTTGGTGTGGTATGGACCTGGCACCAGGTCAGGTTATTCTAATTTCAGAGCTGAATATATTTTTTCTCGATGTAAATATTCCGTTCTGATTTTGGGATTTTCTCCCCCAATGCAGCAGGTTATATAAAAGCCTTAAATGACCCTTGCTGTTGGTAGGCCGTTGAACACCAATAAATCAAATCAATCAAATGTTTACATACATATTTGCCTTGGTTAAAGTTTTTGTTATAGCTTGTATCTCATAAATCTTTAACTGTAATAGCTGGAGGCTTGATACTTCGTATGTAGCTTCCTTATAATGTGCAGATGCGCAAATTTAATTTTGATTTTTTATTCTACCTCGGAGTCATGGATTATCTCCCCCTTTTTAACTTAGAATTTCACCATGTTGTCTTGTAACTCGTAAACTGTAATAGCTGGTGGCTTGATACTTAGTGCTTACCGGTAGTTTCCTTTTGGTGTGTACATGTAGATACGCAAAGTGAATTTCAATTTTTTATTTGACCCCCATTCATGGATTATCTCCACCTTTTGGACTTAGAATTTCACAATTTTGCCTTGTAACTTGTAAAACGTCTAAACCCTAATAGCTGCAGGCTTGATACTTGGTATGTAGCTGCTATATGGTGTGCAGATTATCTCCCCCCTTTTTTGGACTTAAAATTTTGCCTCGTTTATTATCAAAGCATCGTGTTCTATGAACACATTTTCTAGTTCAAGGGGACATCACCTTTTTTATCATTATTTCTCTGTAGAAAACCATTACAGAGGAGCTGAAGGAGACGGGAGACCTGGCCGCCAGACCGGAGGATGTTGTTGCTTACTTACAAAAGGAATATGGCGGCAAACTCACTGCAGTAGAGAAGGATGAAATATCCCTAGACACAGGTATAGAGAATACTAGTCCTGTGTCTCGAAAAAGATAGGAATTCCTTGGCAAACCAAAGAATTCCTACACGTTTCCTAGCATTGTCTGATCAACTTGATATCAAAATATACTAACATGGTATTCTATTTATCAGGGAACGTTTTAAGCTACATAACAAGCAAATATGATGTCAGTTTTCGTTGAAAAGAACGCAGACTTGTTCCCGTGACGTAATTCCACTGATGTAATTCGGTAACGTCATGTGACGCCATTCGACCAATGAAACGTCGGCTTTCAATTTGTTATAACACAGATATTTATATCAAGTCAATGTCTGATATAATATTATGTTATTAGTCTGACAGTAGATATTTGCCAATACAAAGTTTGTTACCTGATAAATGTCACTATTGAGCTATTCCATGGTGGCAATGACGCTGTCTGAACTTTAGGATAGTCTCCATATCACATAATGTGGCTGTAACTGGAGAAATGGTTTATTAGGTAACCCGCAATGCAATGGCCAAACACTTGCTGATTGATAGCAAATTGTCACATCCTGCATTCACTTGATACTCGTCTGGGTAGCAACTATTTTTCTTTGACGTTCAAACGGTGTCACACGAAGTTACCGAATGACATCCGTGTAATGATGCAGCGTAAACCATGTCATGTTTGACCCTACTCTAGCATAAATATTACCTGATAAATTGAATACCATGCTAGTGTCAATTTGATATCCAGTTTATCAGGCTTGGCTCGGCAAGTCTCGGAATTCCTACGGGTTTCCTAGCCTTGCCTGATAAACTGGATATCGAAGGACACTAGCCTGGTATTCTATGTTTATTGTCTTTGCAGCCAGTTTAACCCAGACCAGCCTGTACACTTATATTGGTGAATCATACTGGGTTCACACCTGGGGCCAAGCGATGTGGGGTTCGTTTCACTAAACTATTTAGAATAATAATTTTTGTACGAAGATATTTCGATGGTCTAGTAACATAAGGTCGTAAGTGCTATGCTAAAGCATAGCACTTAAGACCTTATGTTACTAGACCATCGATTTATTAATTTGCTTCTCTCTTTAACGTGATTAACTAACGTTACCATTTTTCACCTGCATGCACACATCATTACATGTGAACACATCCCTTAAGATTTCTCCACATCGGCTGTCAGTGCAAATGTTATTCTATTTAAAGATTCAATTTTGCACTTGCAAACTTCTTAGTCCTATAAAGTTTAGTGAAACGGGTCCCTGGCGTAGTAACTAGTAAAAATACCTGGCACTGGATCAGGACACAGTCTTTCAGTGCTGAAAGTTTTTATGGTAATTCTAGTGCTGAAACATACAATGCTACCCAGTACATGTCCATTCCTGCCTGCATATTGCCCACGGCTGAGAAAAGGTTTTCCTTACGACATACATGTTCTCAGTCTGACCTCGCCTACACTGTTCCTATTTTAGCCGAATACGCATTGATTATCAGTGGGAGTACAAAATACTCGCAGCAAAGTGAAAATATGCTGTTGTATAATACTGTTTAGACACACAACTTATCTCCAGGTCTGAGTCAGTGAAGTAGGATAACTGCCACCTGCAAAAAAAACGGTAATATGTGGCTGTGACTGGAGAACTGGGGCTTATTGGTTTTGCGACCAGTATAGATCCAGATCAGTCTGTGCATCCGCACAGTCTGATCAGGATCTGCAATGTTATCCATTTCATCAATGAAACACCAATCATGTTTCTAACAAGAAATATAGATCATTATCAGGTTACAAGAGTGGGATATTCGATCAAGAGCTACACTGGTGACACATCTGATAAGCCCCATTTCTCCAGTCACAGCCACATATGCCGACCTACAGAGTGAGTGTGCAAGGGAGCAAAGATCTTAAATTGTTGCTATAGTGTCGTTATGTACCTTTTCTCGGCTATCAGCACACACTACCATTGATAGTAATTATGCTCCCTATGCGATAGCAAGGGGGGCATATTGCGTTGCTCTTGAGGTGTACATTTACGTCGAAAAGTCAAAAAGTTTGTAAGAGTTTCTCCAGTTAGAGTCCAGTATGCCACGGGGATACATCCATGTTTTACAAACCTAATGTCTATTTTTAGCTCACCTGAGCGAAGCTCATGTGAGCTATTGTTACCGCAATGTGTCCGTCGTCTTCCGTGAATATTTTCAAACGTCTTCTCCTCGGTAACCATTGGGCCTATAGTCACCAAACTTCATGGTCATGGTCCTTAGGTAGGGGGATTACAAAATTGTTAAAATGACGTCATTACGTAATCCAAGATGGCCGCCGTCTAAAAATAGCACAAATTATTAAAAAAATCTTCTTCTCAAGAACCGCCAACCGGATTTCGACAAAACTTGGTAGGAATGATCGATGTACAATGCTCTTTCAAAGTTGTTAAAATGGTGACCCCGGGGTAAAAAATGGGCGTGGCCCATGGGGTCAAATTTTATTTTTGACCGAATATGGTCATGTCATATATCAAATTGAAGGTATCAATGAGGCGATCACTCTGGTGCATTTGTCAAAATCGGATGGTTATGTCATCCAAGATGGCCGCCGAAAGGTCAAAAGGTCGTTCTTTTATTAGAGATTTCAAAATTCTTCTTCACATGAACCGCTTCGCCCATGGTAGCCAAACTTAAAAGTTATGGTCCATGGGTGAAGCCTTTTCAGATTTGTTAAAATGGAGGTCATCGCTAATCCAAGATGGCCACCGTCTAAAAATAGCATAAATTCTTAAAAAATATTCTTCTCGTGAACCGCTAGCCGGATTTCGACGAAACTTTGTAGGAATGATCGATGTACAATGCTCTTTCAAAGTTGTTGAAATGGTGACCCCGGGGTCAAAAATGGGCGTGGCCCGTGGGGTCAAATTTTATTTTTGACCGAATATGGTCATGTTATATATCAAATCGAAGGTATCAATGAGGCGATCACTCTGGTACATTTTTTGTCGAAATCGGATTGTTATGTCATCCAAGATGTCCGCCGAAATGTCAAAGGTCGTTCTTTTATTAGAGATTTCAAAATTCTTCTTCACATGAACCTCTTGGACCATGGTAGCCAAACTTAAAAGTTATGGTCCATGGGTGACGCCTTTTCAGATTTGTTAAAATGGAGGTCATCGCTAATCCAAGATGGCCGCCATCTAAAAATAGCATAAATTCTTAAAAAATCTTCTTCTCATGAACCGCTAGCCGGATTTCGACGAAACTTGGTAGGAATGATCGATTTACAATGCTCTTTCAAAGTTGTGAAAATGGTGACCCCGGGGTCAAAAATGGGCGTGGCCCGTGGGGTCAAATTAGGGTACAATTTTATTTTTGACCGAATATGCTCATGTCATATATCAAATTGAAGGTATCGATGAGGCGATTGCTCTGGTGCAATATTTGTCAGAATAGGATGATTATGTCATCCATGATGGCCACCAAAAGGTCCATTTATTCAAGATTTTGAACGTCTTTTTCTCAGGAACCACAAGGCCGATGCTGGCCAAACTTCATGGGAAGTTAAGATCCTTGGGTGAAGCATTTTCAGATTTGGTAAAATGAGAGTCATCGCTTAATCCAAGATGACCGCCATCTAAAAATAGCACAATTTTTTTAAAACATGAACTCAATGTCACATTCTCCTCTGGTGTTCATGGAGTCAGGTGAGCGAATTGTTATAATTTCTGTGCAAAAAGCATACAGTTCTCGGTCATACAGGTACATTCCCATTGACCCATTCTGTCACCTGTGATATTGCTGAACAATCATTCAGTCAACCTTTGACACTTCAGTGTCCCATTTCCACGCGAGTAGTAATTGTTGAGGGTGGGGGGTCTGTATAATATTAACTGAATCTCTTATCTCACTTGAAATAAATTTTCTTTAAACCAATGAATGAACCACCTTTGATACTTCATAGGCCCTTTTCTACTGGAGAAAGTGGTGTGGGGGGAGGGGGTGGTGGTCCCTGTGGCCTATCAGCTCAACAGGTGGGTGAATTAGGCTACAGCACATTATCACAGGTGGAAGACTCGGACCTGTGACACAAAGCAAAATGGCCATTAAAAAAAAATTCATTACCCCACCCACTTGGTCTCGTACAGTACTATGTTCCATAGTACTGTACAAGACCAAGTGGGTGGTGTAATGGAATTCTTTAATTGGCATTTTTTTGGTGTCACATATCTGAGTCTTCCAGCTATGCCCATTATTGGCTGTTTCTGTCACCTGTGATACTGCCGAACTATCAATGAATCACTTTTGACACTTCAGCAGCCCATTTCTGTGCGAGTAACAGCTGTGGGGGGTTCCCGGTGGCCTACTTGCGGGGAATCCTCACCAAGTGGAAGAAGTTGAAAGCCGAGCCCCTGGGTGAGGGCTCCCCCCTGCTGCTCATCATATCATCCTCCGCCCTCAGGGCCGTCCAGCTCAACAGGTGGGTGCATTAGGCCAGACCTTTTTAGAATGTTTTTTCACCGTTTCTTTATTTCTTCTCGAAAGTATATGTTGTTACCATTCATCTGAACCGTCTTGACGAGATGGTTCAAATGAGTGGTAACAACATATATTTGTATAAAGAAATATGCAAAATAATCAGACTTTTTTCCATTATATTCATAGACTTGAATGGGTTAATATGCAAGTCTTATACATGTAAATAAGTCAACAATCTTGGAAAATCAGGAGTAAATGCTTAGAACTATTCTCAGGGCATTGCAGCTCAACAGGTGGGCACATTAGGCCACCAGAGCTCCAGATAAAGCCGAGATTGATGTACATGTATCTTTTGCATTTATTATAGCTGAATACATAATGCTTTTCAAAAGTGAGCATATAAAATACATGTACTCACAACAAATTGAAATACTCAATGATTTTCAAAATGAGAACTTCAAACACTCGAAACAAGTTATTTGAGCTGAAGAAGTTTGCTTTTTCAGCCCAAATGAGTGAATTTTCGACTTTGTTTGCTTTAATCCCGATCATTTATTCCATATTTTAAGTTGGATAAACATATGATAAACTTGGTATTTCTATTTGCAAAAGTAAAATATTCACTGATCAATCGCAAAACCCATAAGCCCCATTTCTCCAGACACAGTTACATATGTGTTATGTACATCTCTTCTAGGCAAATACAGGAATTCAAGGGTGATCGATGTAAAAGTGCCAAATTATTTGCAAAACATATGAAGGTAAGTTTATGTTGAATAATGAAACTCCGTGAATGTTTGTTCCACCACATTACCCACCATATGTATGAAAAAAACATTCATAGTATTTCCATCCCGCTGGTCTTTCAGATGAGACTCGAACCTGAGGCCCGTTCTCTATATGTGACTGAAGAAATGGGACTTATGGGATCTGTGACCAGTGCAGACCCAGATCAGGCTGTGCATCCGCACAGTCTGATCCGGATCTTCACTGTTCGCTATTCCATCAATGAAACACCCATCATGCTTCTAACAAGTGATATACACTTACGCGATGTTCTAATTGGTCACCCTATAATTGGGACGTTTTTAGACAATACTTTGATCAATTATTTTAGAGTGATCACATAATGCATTCATAAAATATTTTCTAAATTGCCTTTCTAATGAATTAATACTACATGTATTTAAATCATCTTTTATACTGATTCTGGATCGAATATTAACCACTGATTGTATCTTGTATTTGTCTAAAAACATCACACGTATAGGGTGACCAATTCGCACAAGTGTAGATTGCTGTTTAAAAATAATATTTTAGGCTGCAGGAGTGTGCTATTTGATGAGGAGGTACACTTGCCATTTCTCCAGGCACAGCCACATATGACCTTACATGTTACTGGGAAGTTAAACCTTTTTAGCTCGACTATTCGAAGAATAAGTAGAGCTTATGTTGTCACCCCGGCGTCGGCGTCACCGTCACGTCACGCCTTGGTTAAGGTTTTTAGTCAAGCTTGTATATGGAATACTACTGGCCCTACACCAACCATACTTGCACAACTTCATCTCCTAGTGATGTACATCAATAACCCCTGATCTATATTTGACCTTGACCCACATTTCCCCTTGAATTACTTGGTTAATTCCCCTTGGTTAAGGTTTTTAGTCAATCTTGGTTAAGGTTTTTAGTCAAGTTTGTATATGCAATACTACTGGCCCTACACCCACCATACTTGGACAACTTCATCTCCTAGTGATGCACATCAATAACCACTGATCTATATTTGACCTTGACCTACGTTTCCTCTTGAATTACTTACTTAATTCCCCTTGGCTAAGGTTTTTAGTCAACCTTGATTAAGGTTTTTTTTCAAGCTTGTACATTGAATACTATTGTGCATCCAGACACCATACTTCGACAACCTTTTCTCATAGGTATGTACATCAATAACCCCTGATCTATATTTGACCTTCACCTACATTTCCTCTTCAATTAAGTACTTAATTCCTTTTGGTTAAGGTTTTTAGTCAACCTTCTATATGGAATACTACTGGCCCTACACCCACCATACTTGCACAACTTCATCTCCTAGTGATGTACATCAACAACCCCTGATCTATATTTGACCTTGACCTACATTTCCTCTTGAATTACTTAATTCCCTTGGCCCTACACCAACCATACTTGGACAACTTCATCTCCTGTGATGTACATCAACAACCCCTGACCTATATTTGACCTTGACCTACATTTAACCTTGAATTCCTTACTTAATTCCCCTTGGTTAAGGTTTTTACTCGACCTTGGTTAAGCTTTTTACTCAAGCTTGTACATGGAATACTATTGTGCATACAGACACCATAATTGGACAACCTTTTCTCATAGTGATGTACATCAATAACCCCTGATCTATATTTGACCTTGACCTACATTTCCTCTTGAATTACTTAATTCCCTTGGCCCTACACCAACCATACTTGGACAACTTCATCTCCTGTGATGTACATCAACAACCCCTGACCTATATTTGACCTTGACCTACATTTAACCTTAAATTACTTACTTAATTCCCCTTGGTTAAGGTTTTTACTCAACCTTGGTTAAGGTTTTTAGTCAAGCTTGTAGATGGAATACTATTGTGCATACAGACACCATACTTGGATAACTTTTTCTCATAGGGATGTACATCAATAACCCCTGACCTCTATTTTACCTTCACCTACATTTAACCTTCAATTACTTGGTTAATGTTTATAGTCAAGCTTGTATATGGAATACTTCTGGGCCTACATCAACCATACTTGGACAACTTTATCTCCTAGTGATGTACATCAATAATCCCTGACCTATATTTGACCTTCACCTACTTTTATCCTTGGATTACTTAGTTATCTCCCCTTGGTTACGTTTTTTACTCAACCTTGTATATGGAATACTCCTGGGCCTACAGCAACCATACTTGGAAAACCACGCACCTACGTCCAAGGTCAAGGTCACTGTTGAAGGTCAAAGGTCAAACCTATTGAAATTCCCTTCCGCTCTATATCTTCTTCACCGATGCATGGATTATCAAATTGCTAACCACACACCTACGTCCAAGGTCACAGTTGAAGGTCAAAGGTCAAACCTATTGAAATTCCCTTCCGCTCTATATCTTCTACACCGATGCATGGATTATCAAATGGCTTGGCACAGATGTTTCTCATGATGAGAAGGTGTGTCGCAATCAATAACCACGCACCTACGTCCAAGGTCAAGGTCACAGTTGAAGGTCAAACCTATTGAAATTCCCTTCCGCTCTATATCTTCTACACCGATGCATGGATTGTCAAATGCCTTGGCACAAATGTTTCTCAGGATGAGAAGGTGTATCGCGATCAATAACCACGCACCTACATCCAAGGTCAAGGTCACAGTTGAAGGTCAAAGGTCAAAAATATTGAAATTCCCAAATGGCTTGGCACAAATGTTTCTCACGATGAAAGGGGTGTGTCGCGATCAATAACCACGCACTATGTCCAAGGTCAAGGTCACTGTTGAAGGTCAAAGGTCAAACCTATTGAAATTCCCTTCCTCTCTATGTCTTCTACACCGATGCATGGATTATCAAATGGCTTGGCACAAATGTTTCTCATGATGAGAAGGTGTGTCGCGATCAATAACCACGCACCTACGTCCAAGGTCAAGGTCACAGTTGAAGGTCAAAGGTCAAACCTATTGAAATTCCCTTCCGCTCTATATCTTCTACACTGATGCATGGATTATCAAATTGCTAACCACGCACCTACGTCCAAGGTCACAGTTGAAGGTCAAAGGTCAAACCTATTGAAATTCCCTTCCGCTCTATATCTTCTACACCGATGCATGGATTATCAAATGGCTTGGCACAAATGTTTCTCATGATGAGAAGGTGTGTCGCAATCAATAACCACGCACCTACGTCCAAGGTCAAGGTCACAGTTGTAGGTCAAAGGTCAAACCTATTGAAATTCCCTTCCGCTCTATATCTTCTACACCGATGCATGGATTATCAAATGCCTTGGCACAAATGTTTCTCAGGATGAGAAGGTGTGTCTCGATCAATAACCACGCACCTACGTCCAAGGTCAAGGTCATAGTTGAAGGTCAAAGGTCAAACCTATTGAAATTCCCTTCCGCTCTATATCTTCTACACCGATGACATGGATTATCACACTATGCCCAGGGTCAAGGTCACAGACTTGATGCGTTTGAAACCTAAACGCTCGGCTAAATGGCTTATAATCAAAAATGCCTCGTTTTGTTTGGCTGCCAGTGGGGGTATTCGTGTGCCGACAGGCCACATTTCTAGTTTCCCTTGGTTAATGTTTTTAGTCAACCTTGGTTAAGGTTTTTATGTAGGCCGCAGCCACCTTCTTTGTCAAGCTATGTGTACATCGACAACCCTCGTAGTCAAGCTATGCTGTTCTCCTACAGCTCTTGTTGTTCTTCCATTTCCTGAACTACCAGTAGTACAGTTTTCATAGTTTGACAATCTAATATAGCAATATTCCATGTACAATGTATGTACATACATATATAGCTTATGCCTTTTAATAGCCAATTTATGTAAATGTACTTTCTTTCCTCAATAACTTTCTAACCACTTGACTATATTTTGATAGCAGTGACGGCAGTGTGTGTCAGCATTTAACATGTGCTGTGTGTGCAACACAGGGGGCCATTTCACTACACTTTGCACGACTAAAATGTTCTTAAGTGCAAATTTAGGATCTTCTGGAAATTGCTCAATAAATGTAAATCCAATAATTGTTTACAAGAAAACATTGTTAATGTGAAATTTAATTTTGCACTTACGAACATTGTAGTCGTACGAAGTTTAGTGAAACGGCCCCCAGGTTCCTACACTCTGGATGAATGTTGCTCGTTTGGACTTTGCATACATTTTTAGCCAGGTTTTTTAAAAAAAAAATCCAGGCTATTGGATTGGCGAAAGCCGGGCGGGTGGGCGGGGGGGGGCGGCGTCCACAATCAATGTTAAGTTTTCGTGTTTGAGTCCATTTCTTTGTTACTGTACCACCTAGGACCACCAAACTTTCACAGCTTCATAATCAAGGGGTGCCCACCACATATCACTATCCAACATGTTACTTTTTTTTTAACTCGACCCATTTTTTTCCGCGCAGTCGACTTAGCCATTTTCAATGTTAAGTTTTCGCGTTTACAATGTTAAGTTTTCGTGTTTAAGTCCATTTCTTTGGTACTGTACCACCTAGGACCACCAAACTTTCACAGCTTCATAATCAAGGGGTGCCCACCACATATCACTATCCAATATGTTACTTTTTTTTTAACTTGACCCATTTTTTCCGCGCAGTCCACTTAGCCATTTTCAATGTTAAGTTTTCGCGTTTAATTATGTTATGCAAGTGTCTATGCTTGGAAAAAACCTGGCCTTCGTGGCTTTGCCTCGTTTCTAATGTTCTTAACTGGGTTCATATCAAGAGAAAACATTTTATAGAAATGTGGATGCACTGGCTGATCTGGGACTATGCTGGTTGCAAACTTTGTAATATAAGGTCTGTTTTCTCAGCCGGTGGTCCATTTATAGACATCCAGTTAACGTTTGTCTTTTTTTATTTTTCAAAAAAGAACTATGTGTCAACACTAACAGTGTCCCGGGATCCCGAGGACCCCAGGGGCCCGTTTCACTAAACTTCATACGACTAAAATGTGCGTAAGTGCAAATTTAGGATCGCCTGGAAATTTCAATTGACGGATTTACATTTATTGAGAATAGCAGCCTATGCTCAATAAATGTAAATTCAATAATTGTTTACAAGAAAACATTGTTAATGTGAAATTTACAGACTATCATAATTTTGCACTTACAAACATTTTGGTCGTACGAAGTTTAGTAAAACGGGCCCCGGTTTTGTATTAGGAATCCCTGAACTTTCAATAATCTGAGAGAAATGCATGGAAGTTGATCATCCTACCCTTTTTAAGGTTAATTTAACACTGTTGACTATGACGTCACAATATACAGTACTAGAAGAAAGTCCCATTGCATCTCCCATTTGATCCATTTTATGTAAAACATGTACCTTATATAGCTTGAAGACCAGCAGTCATTCCTGAAGAAGTCTGTCTGCCACATCGGAGTTGGCACGCCGAATAGAATCTTCGCTTTGTTGAAATCAGGTAATAACTTAAGATACCGTGATCTAAATGTAGCCTACTGTGCTAATGCCCAGATCAGCCTGTTTGTCATTCATTCAAGGTGCAGTCATAAAGTTCTAGTATTGTGTTTATATCTACATAACTATTTGGTCAAATCAGTTGGGGAATGTGTCGCGTGAGAGCTAGTTCAGTTCTGCAGACAATAACATATGTGTTATACTTGACTATTGTACAAAATTATATGATTTACTTCCATGAAGTAAATCGTATATTGTATAAAATATTGTTTAAACTAAAAACTAAGTGATATTAATATGGACCCTAAATATATTCATGTGAATATGAATCTTGTTAGCTTCCATCCAATTGTGTTATGAGCCACTGGTGCTCAACCATTCAAACTTGATGCATGCCCAGAAATAATATAGGAATGAATGGCCTTTTTGTTGAATTTATCGGGGTATAAACTTGGAAAAGTCGCGGGAATACTGGACGAAGGCCGGAAGGCCTCGTCCAGTATTCCTGTGACTTTTCCAAGTTTATATCCCCGATAAATTCAACAAAAAGGCCATTCATTCCTTATAATTCCAGCATTTGAAATAAATTCATCAAGAAAATGTGTTTATTTTCCGTTTTCTTAAGAATTATTTTAACTGCGCCTCACGGTTATGGAAAGTAGTTCGGCATGGGAGTTTACTGGGATATAAATTTTGGACAGAGACTTGCTACGGGCCAATCAAATGTTCGGGAATTGTGTAAATATTTTTGTGCTGGAATTATACTACGGTAATTTTGTACAGTAGTCAATTATTCATAGGCATCTACGTCGTTACGAAGCAGTTTGGCGTCGTCGAACGTTACATAAAATCAACATAAATGATTGAATAATATTGTTTCATTCGCTTTCAAAGAGATGTCTGCAAGCACAGATACACTTTTTCATCGCACATGTGCCGTTTTGATATCAAATTTTATTGTTTTGTAACCGGTTCAAGTCATTGTATTTAGGTTTTTTCCATCATTCTCAAAATCAGTTTGACTGAGTATCACTTGTATATTTTCTGTATTTAGTGCATGTTTGGTTACCTGTTTTTGTTGCGCCTGCTTTAGCAGAGGCGGGTCTATAGTCGGCGCTTTTTTCGTCGTCCGCGTCGTCCGTTTTTTTTGTATTACTTAAGGCAAATGCGTTGAAAGTTATTGTTTTTTCACAACACGGTCAAATGCCTCGGCAGGCGCGCGACCGCTTCCGTGGCGGTATTCTTGTCTATATTATAATGCATTTCCACACTTGATTATGTTCATCTTGCATTAATAAACTGCATATATTTTCAATATATATGTGTAAGAGACCTGCAATGATATTTCAAGACCGTGCCAGAATACACACATGTGAGTGGGAGCCACTATGCAACAAAATATAAGACACAGAAATAACCACCGAATGTTGCTCCGTCCATTGACATTATATCATAAATTTTTACTTTGAATTTCGTGCAATGTCCGCATCTGTTTTCAAACGAACAAAGTCGAAACTGGGCAATTTTATGAAGAAAGTCCGAGAGCTTTATTACTGTACCTCGTACTAATGATTCTTTGTATATGTGGCTGTGGCTGTGATGGGGCTAATGGCTTTGTGAACAGTGTAGATCCAGATCAGCCTGTGCATCCGCACAGTCTGATCAGGATCTGCACACTGTTCACTATTTCATCAATGAAACACCCATCATACTTCTATTAACAAGATTGTTATCAGGCTACAGGAGTGTGCTATTTGATCACACGTTACACTGTTCAAAAATCCCATAAGCCCCATTTCTCCATTCAAAGACACAATTTTACATTTAACAACCTCTAAAGACTGCACATGGATTTCTTTTCTAATATTTGATTAATTTATTCCTATTAAAATGAAGAATTTGTGTAAGTCCATTAATTGTGTTTGAGAGAATAGTCAGCCGTAACCTTGTCTAAAAGGTGACATGAGGGCGAGTAATCTTTCTGAATGGAACCAGATCAAAATATTGCAGACTTGATGACAAATTTTGAAAGATTCCACAGTACAATGGGATAAGCTTTGACCTAGGGCATACAATGTATACCATTGGACTTAAATTCCGGAAGTTGTGAGTTCAAAATATTGTCATAGTATTTACAAGTGACTGGTCTGTCGGATGAGACGTTAAACTGTACTGGACTGAAACTAGTGGGACATGTTATAGTGTTATAACGCTGGTCTATATATCTAGGTCACCTGCGCCTGTCGAAGCGGCTGGCCATCGTGCTGGACTGGAACTGGCCGGACGTGTTATTGAGTTATACATTGGTCTATATATCTAGGTCACCTGCGCCTGTCGAAGCTGCTGGCCATCGTGCTGGACTGGAACTG
Organism: Conchocele bisecta; assembly: GCA_029237695.1. Lineage (NCBI taxonomy): Eukaryota > Metazoa > Mollusca > Bivalvia > Lucinida > Thyasiridae > Conchocele > Conchocele bisecta. The sequence goes on from CM055265.1 coordinate 136,469,711, forward strand.
GCCGGACGTGTTATTGAGTTATAACGTTGGTCTATATATCTAGGTCACCTGCGCCTGTCGAAACTGCTGGCCATCGTGCTGGACTGGAACTGGCCGGACGTGTTATTGAGTTATAACGTTGGTCTATATATCTAGAGGTCACCTGCGCCTGTCGAAGCTGCTGGCCATCGTGCTGGACTGGAACTGGCGCGACATGTTATAGTGTTATAACGTTGGTCTATATATCTAGGTCACCTGCGCCTGTCGAAGCTACTGGCCATCGTGCTGGGCTGGAACTGGCGCGACGTGTTATAGTTATAACGCTGGTCTATATATCTAGGTTACCTGCGCCTGTCGGAGCTGCTGGCCATCGTGCTGGATTGGAACTGGCGCCACGTGTTGTAGAGTTATAACGTTGGTCTATATATCTAGGTCATCTGCGCATGTCGAAGCTGCTGGCCATCGTACTGGACTGGAACTGGCGGGACGTGAAGCAGCGCCGCCTGGTGGACATCCCGGAGGTGCGGGCGGAGCTGGCCTCGCTCATGAAGTCGTACCTCATCCCCCACATAAAGACGAACCATTCGTGTAAAATTGGCATCTTGTGATCGACATGAATTGAATATTTTAACATTTGCAAGCATCAAGATGCAATTAATATGGTATGTGGAGAATACCATACTAGTGTCTTTTGATATCGCGTTTCTCAGGCAAGGCTACGAAACGCGTAGGAATTCTGAGGCTCGCTGAGGATTTCCTACCGTTTCCGAGCCGAGCCTGATAAACTTGATATCAAAAAACCGTAACATGGTATTCTATTTATCAGGAAAAAATGGAGAAATGGTGCTTATGGGTTTCGTGATCAGTGTAGATCCAGATCAGCCTGTGCATTCGCACAGTCGGATCAAAATCTGCACTGTTCGTCATTCTATCAATGAAACATCCGGCTTGCTTCTAACAAGCAATATAGATCATTATCAGGCTACAGAAGTGCTATTTGATCTGACAGGATATGCACTGATTACAAATCCCTTCAGCTCAATTTCTCCAGTCAGAGCCACATATTGTATGTGGTATTTTGTATGTGACAGTTGAATCTGGTTATACCCCTTATGTGAGTATTACGATATTCGTAATCTTATTTTAGGGGAAGGGGCCAAGTGACTTGGTGTGGTATGGACCTGGCACCAGGTCAGGTCATTCTAATTTCAGGGCTGAATATATTTGTTCTTGATGTAAATATTCCGTTCTGATTTTGGGATTTTCCCCCCAATGCAACAGGTTAAAATGGGATCGAACCCGTTTGCCCGGCCTTACATGACCTTAGCTGTTGATAGGCCGTTAAACACTAATAAACAAACAAACAGAGCCACATATCATCACTTTCATCATCATCATCATCTATGTTACCCATGGCTTATATAGCTGAAAAATAGCTCGACTGGAGAAATGGGGGTTATGGGATGTGTGATTAGTGTAGCTCCCGATCAAATAGGACATTCCTGTAGACTGATAACGATCTATATTGCTTCTTAGAAGCATCGCATGTGTTTCATTCATGTTATGGCAAACAGCGAATATCCTGATCATATTGGGGATACACAGGCTGATCTGGATCTACACTGGTCACAAAACCCATAAGCCCCATTTCTCCAGTGCCACAAATATGGGTACCAATTTCTAGGTTCACTCATAGAATCTTCTCCATTTCATGTTGAAAATATGGGGGCCGTTTCACTAAACTTTGTACGACTAAAATGTTTGAAATTACAAATTTAGGATATGCTGGAAATTTCAATAGATGAACCTATGCTCAATAAATGTAAATCCAATAATTGTTTACAAGAAAACATTGTTAATGTGAAATTTGCAGACTATCATAATTTTGCACTTACAAACATTTTAGTCGTACATTTAGTGTTTATAGTGAAACAGGCCCCAAGTCGGCAGAATATATTATTCTGTCGTTGATGTGTCCTTATCATGCCTATTCAGTGTTTTCCATTCAAAAACTGATCCGACAGTGATTTATAGCTCAGCTTGTGCCAATACACATCATCCTTAATATAGGAATGAATGGCCTTTTTGTGGAATTTATCAGGGTATAAACTTGGAAAAGTCGCGGGAATACTGGACGAAGCGATAAAAAATTACAATTTTCGAAAAAAAAAAAAAAAAAAAAAAAAAAAAAAAAAAAAATAAAAAAAAAAAAAAAAAAAAAAAAAAAAAAAAAAAAAAAATTGTAATTTTTTAAGGCCTCGTCCAGTATTCCCGCGACTTTTCCAAGTTTATATCCCTGATAAATTTCACAAAAAGGCCATTCATTCCTTATAATTCCAGCATTTGAAATAAATTCATCAAGAAAATGTGTTTATTTTCCGTTTTCTTAAGAATTATTTTAACTGCGCCTTACGGTTACCGAAAGTAGTTCGGCGTGGGAGTTTACTGGGATATAAATTTTGGACAGAGACTTGCTACGGGCCAATCTAATGTTAGGGAATTGTGTAAATATTTTTGTGCTGGAATTATTTGTCCATAGTCACAGTGTATGAATCATGCCACATCATTATTAATAACTCAGGGCTCCAGATAAGGTGCGTATTTTACTCACTTAATATAGCAGAATACGCATTAACTATCAAATGTGGGAGTACAAAATACTCACACCAATGTGGAAATATTTTTATCATTTGTTCCCTATTTAAAAAGGAAGAAAATGAATACTACATTTGTGAAAGTAAAATACGCATTGAAGTTGAAATATGGGGGTATAATACTCTTTAGATACAAAACTTATCTGGGGCTCTGCTAACTAAATCATATTGTTAATTGAGATAGTGGTTTGATTGGCCGTTGGGATTAACCACCATGTTTTATATGATGCAAAACTCAAACAGTCTTTTATACTCATGTCTGTGATTGCACATATATTGTGCCTTACATACTATTGTATCCTTTGGACACATTTAGTCATCAGAGCCCGGTTGCTCAAAACCTCTGTTAGCCTAACAGACTGTTAAATCCTTAACATTGTTAAGGATTTAACAGTCTGTTAAGCTAACAAAGGTTTCGAGCAACCGGGCCCTGATTGTGTATGTAGATTGATCATTTCAACACATTAGCTGTAAATCTCATCATCATTAACATTCAGGGTACTATCATAATACTAATATACATAGTTCCCACATCAGTAAAAGTTTCCGCCCTTTGCTGGATACAGGTAACTACTGTCGGCCATTTTGGGGGGTCACCATTCCGTTTAATAGACGCTATAGACAAATATTGGAAATATTCCCATTATCGGAATTAATGAATTTTGCACACACCGAAAAGACCAGTTGTCTTTACATACGACTTATTTGAACAAAATATATTTGTTTAAGCCCTAAAATTTATATCCGAGCATATATGTCTATTCAATATCAAGATTTCCCCTATTTGCTACATTTGCCCACAAAGATGATGGATAACGGAGAATACTCCATATCACATTAGCAGAGCTCCAGATAAGTTTTGTATCTAAATAGTATTGTACACCCAGATTTAAAAGTCAATGTGTAATTTACTTCTACAAATGTGTTATTGATTGTATTTCTTATTATTTGTTCCAAATGATAAAAAAAAATATAAAAAAATAAAAAAAATCACTTATTTGAGCAACAAAAAGCAAACGCTTTTTGCAGCTCGAGTAAGTAAATTTTCAACTTTATTACATTATTTTCACTACTCGATTTGAAATTCGATGCGCATTTTCACATTGCTGTGCGTATTTTATACTTCCACTTTTGATAATCAATGCGTATTCTGCTAAAATAAATGCGTAAAATACGCCAATACACATCTTATCTGGAGCTCTGCATTAGCTCATCTTTGAATTGGGTTATAAAAGCAGTAAGATTATTACTGATCCTACTGCTTTTGGGAGGGGGCCCAAGTGATTCTGGTGTGGCGAGGACCTGGCTTCAGTAGCCTATTTCATCAACATTGCAACGTATACTTTAGTAGCAAAGTATACTTTGAGGGAGAAATTTTCAATTTTATGATAAATTTATTAATTTTTATTATACTGAATTTATTACATTATCACAGCCAATTTGGCTGTGATAATGTAATAAATTCAGTATAATAATTCTGCATACTTTTAATCATGAAATATATGCATTTGTTAGTTCTATATGAAATAATGCATTTCAGGAAAAATAAATGATTACTCCCTCAAAGTATACTTTGCTAGTAAAGTATACTTTGCAATGTTGATGAAATAGGCTACTGATCAGGATTATTTTGATTTCAGGGCTGAATATATAGAGGATATTCATATTTTTGCAACGAATATGACATATATGTTCATCCCATTAGGCACTCGTGAAATATGGACATTTCACACCACTCGATGAACATATATGTCATATTCGTTGCAAAAATATGAATATTCTATTTATTATATACCGCTCCATGGAAATTAGCAGTTTTTTAGACTGTATACGGTAATGAATGTGTATTTGCAGCCTATTTGTAGTCCGGCACTGCAGATGCGCGTTATGAATATAGATAGCGGAAGTAGTAGTATTTTCACCGGAAGTTGTTTATTTCATCGATGAGAACATATGACTTTTATTTACATCGTATAACTATGTATTTCATGGGTAGGTATATAATAAATAGTGTTTTTATTGTAAATATTCAGTTCTGATTTTGGGATTTCCTCCCAATTTGTACATGTACTTGTACAGGTAATATATGGGATTTAGTACTAAACCCATTGACCCGGCCTTAAATTACCTGAGCTGTTGATAGGCTGTTAAACCCCAACAAACAAACAAAAACAAACAAATCAACTTTTCACTGATTGCACATTTGGAATAGTCCATGATCTTATTTGTGGCTGTGACTGGAGAAATAGGGCTTATGGGTTTCGCGACCAGTGTAGATTCAGATCAGCCTGTGCATAAGCGATATAGATCATTATCAGGCTACATGATTGTGATATTTGATCAGGAGCAACACTTGTCCCAAACCATAAGCCCCATTTCTTCAGTTACAGGTCACATTTTATCCTGCCGAATGTAGATTCAACCTGTGTGTATATGCAATCTTAACAATAATCCACATTATTCACTGGACGCATAATTGATTTTTTGTTAAATTCGGATTTTGTGATTTTCCCTCCATCTGTACCGGTGAAATACGTGATTCAACCTGGTTGACCCAGCCTAAAATGACCTTAGCTGTTGACAGGCAGTTAAACACTAATATTTCAAGACAATCCACTGCTTTTAAATTATAAATGTGTGTGCAGTATTAATGTTTTTGAGGCGTACATCCATTGTTATTGATTTCTTGTTTTCACTTTTCACACCCATCTGTCGTGGGTGGTGGTCGGGTGAACGCGACGGCGTAAATTAACAGTAGGGTTTCCTCCTTATAGGAATCACGATTTGCCTGGTTTGGCCCTCAGGTACCTATCTTTGGCTCTTTTGTTACCTGCGAGTTGAATTGGGTTATTGCCCATTATAAAAGTAGTAGGATTATTACTGATCCTACTGCTTTTGGGAGGGGGCCAAGTGATTCTGGTGTGGCGAGAACATGGCATCAGATCAGGATTATTCTGATTTCAGGGCTGAATATATAGATTTTTTATTGTCTCGCCCGCGAAAGCGTAAAGCGAGTGTAGAGGCAACTTGGATTGGGCAATTACACATGCTAGTACAGGTACATTTGTATTCACAAATTTAAGAGTTAGACTGGTTTTGTCAAATTGTGACCAATTGTTACTCACCATGAGACAATGGGGCTTATTGCAAACAGTGTAGGCCCAGATCAGCCTGCCTGATCAGGGCCTACACTGTTATAGTGGGGAAGCATTGAGCATGCTGGGAACAAAGAACGCAGATCTATATCAGGCTGCATAATTATGCCATTTAATCACGATTAAAAACCTTTTGTCATGGAGTGTCGCGTGGAGTTAACCGTTTCACCCCTAAGTAACTGGAATTTATTTTGATATGTTAATTTTGCAACCAATCTAACCGTCACAAAATGATTTTCAGACTAGTCCATTTATGAAAAGGGGGTGCTTAAGTTCTCAAAAATATGAAAATTACTTGCGAAAAGTGCAGATCCTGATGAGACGGCTCATCACGAGCCGGCTCATCTGGATCTACACGTTTTGCCAATACCACTATACAGGCCTGTTGTGTTGAAAGGGTTTGAGCATGAAATCATTCACTGAAACTCGTCAGGACTTGCCCTTTAAGGGTTAATTATTGTCAAGTACTTCTGATATTACACTCACTACTTCCACTTGCCACCAGACTGTGGTCCATGTTATTTAGTTTTTAAATAAAACAATATTGTATACATGTGCTTATGTTCTTGCTGTGCTGTTTATCCATGTAATCATTATGGAAACTATGTAATGTACAGGTTTGCTTTGCTCTTGACGTTCATTATGTTACACTGTCATACGTCCAATGTCATGTATACAGTGTGCATTGTAAATTTGTAAAAGTTCATTTTAAAGCCCTCGTTGAAAGGCAAGAGGGTATATAGTGAATAGTCCATGTATGTACGTACATGCGTTAGTAACATCTTTCATTTTTCAATAACCAATGTTGATAATATTTCTCCACAATTTGTGTCTAGGAATGGTGCTTCGTTTTGCATACGACCCACATTCGGCCGCCCAAGGTCACTGAAGACTTATGTTCACCTTGTGTGTAAGGCAAAAATATAGATTTTTTTTATTGTTATTATTATTATCAAGGCTGCCAGCGAGGCTATTAGCTTCGTGATAAAGATTCCCTTGTTTATGCGGTCCTGTAGATTTTCTTTTTTTATGTACCCTGAAAAAAACAATTGGGATACATATATAGCAGACACCATGTCCATCTGTCTGAGATTTCCAGTAAAGTTTTTGGCTACCTACATGTACCATCTATGTACCGTATGTCGGATTGGCTTGAAACTTTATATACTTGTTTTTCGTCTTCCATATTTTTTTTAGTTTTTGAGACGTACATCCATCAGTGTTACCGTTTTCTTGTTTACTTGTTATTGCATGGGCATTGAGAGAGTACATTGTATTCAACTTGCAAATACACTATAGTCTGTTTCACGAAAGCTGCCCAAATTTTACGGCTATATAAACAATGCAAAAACAATATTTGTTTCGATAATATTAAATTAAAGGAAAATTTAAAAATGAGCCTTCTTTTTATTTCGTGAAATTTGATCAAATATTGATTTTATTACGAAAAATTTATTTGTCTATGGGAATTTAACATGGGGGAAAAAGTGGTAAGGAAGTGTGGGAGGAGTCAAAAAACGAAAAAATTTGGATATTGACTCCGAAACCTGATTAGATAGCTTGGATATGATCTAACTAAGAAAACAAAAGTTAAATTTTAAAAATCGGTCCAGTATTTCTAAAATTCAAAAAAAAATCCCCATGTTAAATCCCCATACTGTAGACATCTTCACTCCTGGATTTAACATGGGGAAATTTTGTTTTCGCAATAAAATCAATATTTGACCAAATTTCACGAAATTGAAAGAAGGCTCATTCTTAAATTTTCCTTTAATTTAATATTATCGAAAATATTGTTTTTGAATTGTCTATATAGCCGTAAAATTTGGGCAGCTTTCGTGAAACAGACTATAGTGTAATAAATTATAGTCTGTTTCATGAAAGCTGCCCAAATTTTACGGCTATATAGACAATTAGAAAACAATACTATTTTCGATAATATTAAATTAAAGGAAAATTTAAGAATGAGCCTTCTTTTTATTTCGTGAAATTCGGTCAAATATTGATTTTATTACGAAAAATTGATTTGTCTATGGGAATTTAACATGGGGAAAAAGAGGTAGAGGAGTGTGGGAGGAGTAAAAAAACAATTGTTTTTGGAAATTGACTCCGAAACCTAGCTAGATAGCTTGGATATGATCTAACTAAGAAAACAAAAGTTAAATTTTAAAAATCGGTCCAGTATTTCTGAAATTCAAAAAAATTTCCCCATGTTCAATCCCCATAGACATCTTCACTCCGTGAAGATGTCTATGGGGATTTAACATAGGGAAATATTTTTTCGCAATAAAATCAATATTTTACCAAATTTCACGAAATAAAAAGAAGGCTCATTCTTAAATTTTGATAACATTTAATATTATCGAAAAAAATATTGTTTTCGAATTGTTTATATGGGCGTAAAATTTGGGCAGCTTTCGTGAAACAGACAGTAGTGTAATAAATTAGGTTACAGAAAAGTAATCAGTGCAGCTTTAATGTATCATTCTCCACTGATACAATAAATAGAATCTAACATTTGTGATGGTATAGTATATTTATTGAATTTGTTGGCTGATTTCTTAATGAAACTCGACATTGCCTTGTTTCTTTTGAAGTCAGTAAACTATTTTTTAAAGTATTTTTTTAATTCGCCCTGCTTTCTAAGCCAATCAATCACTGGCCAATAATTCCAACACAAAAATATTTACACAATTCCCTAACATTTGATTGGTCCGTAGCAAGTCTCTGTCCAGAATTTATATCCCAGTAAACTCCATGCCAAACTACTTTCCGTAACCATCAGGCGCAGTTAAAATAATTCTTAAGAAAACGGAAAATAAATACATTTTCTTGATGAATTTATTTCAAATGCTGAAATTATAAGGAATGAATGGCCTTTTTTGTGGAATTTATCGGGGATATAAACTTGGAAAAGTCGCGGGAATACTGGACGAGGCCTTAAAAAATTACAATTTTCGAAAAAAATATAAAAAATATATATATTTTTCTCTTTTTTTTTCTTTCAAAAATTGTAATTTTTTATCGTTTCGTCCAGTATTCCCGCGACTTTTCCAAGTTTATACCCTGATAAATTCCACAAAAAGGCCATTAATTCCTATAGTATCACGCTCCACTTATTTCACATATTGCAAGATTTAACCCCACTCGGGTGGGTGGCAGGTGGGAGCATGCGATGGGTAATTTAACGATCAGGGTTCATCCTTACCGGAATCCCGACCGGAGACCTGGGTTTTTTTGGCCCTCGCATATGTCTTTGGCATTTTGTATGTGACAGTTGAATCTTGGTATACCACTCGAGTATTACGATTATTCATAATCCTATTACTTTTAGGGGAAGTTGCTTTGGTGTGGTATGGACCTGACAGCAGGTCAGGTTATTCTGATTTCAGGGCTGAAAATATTATTTTTTATGTAAATATTGTATTCTGATATTGGGATTCCCCCCCCCCCCCCCCCACGGGATCGAACCCGTTGGCCCGGCCTTAAATGACCTTTGCTGTTGATAGGCCGTTAAACACCAACAAACAAACAAATAACCCAAATAAGTTACATATTACCAGATTTAATGAATATAATGGAAAATGAAAACTCGGATGTGGGAGACTGCAATATATAATAAGCCTGGCTAATTATAAGTATGCTATTGTTCACATATTGGATTGTTAAAGGAGATATAATCAGGTTCTGTTTTCGCGGTACGCTTATATATTCATCATTTATATATCAAATAAAACAAATTTCACAGTAATCAGACCAGTATGTGCCGTTCTTTTACGGATTTCATATTCCAGACAGCCAGTTTTTCCAGCCGTCACTGCATGACTAACTTCCCCTTATTTTGCTTTATACTACAGGTATTTCCCTTTGCGGTCACGTGGGTATATGACGTATCAGTAGTACTTCCGAAATGTATGCATAATACGATTACATATTACACTTAATAGTTCAACAGACTACTTAGAACTCCAGTTAATTAGAGCGCTGATATAAATACGGTATATGGCAGCTGTATAAATATAAGAATGCCCTATTTACAAACGATATACTGGAATGCGACAGTGGGTGACAAAATGGACATACTGTGCAATTTTCAACAGCTGTAGGATCCCAGTCTATATACACAGGGCTGTACAAATCGGCACGCCCGACGCCCGGGACAAGTCGGTTTTGGTCTCGGCCAAGTGGCTCTATGCTGAAAGTTAGTCCCGGGCAAGTCACTATTTTCCGTTGAAACGTCCAGCCACAAGCCTGTTTTCTTCACTAGACTAATCCTAAATTTAACATTTCATCGATCGATAACGCCTAGGGCGTGTGTCAGCTTCCCTGTGGCGATACACACTTACACAGAAGCTGCTATACTGTGTATATAGTAAGAAAAGTGATATACTAGCTGTGGCCCTGATTAGATTAATGTATTCGAATTTGAAAGCATAATCCCCACGACAATTCCGCATGAACTCTGAATTTTGTGTCAACTTTTCAACACCATTTACGGAAAATATTTTCGAAATCAATATCGGCGAAATATGGCGACAGGTATGCGTATAATCCAGAGTTTTTTTTTTAATCCATTCCTTTCGGAATACACATTTACGGGCATAAAATTATTAAAAAAAATATTTTTATTTTTGTTATTTCTCAATGAAAGTATACGATGTGACCACTCATTTGAACCGTCTTGACGAGACGGATTAAATGGTGGTCGCGGCATATACTTATGAGTGCATAGAAGGAAAATATTTGTCCGCAAACATAAGCGTATCCTCAGCATGAAATGGGTTACTGCATGATTGCCCCGTGATGCGATGATGAAAGTCGCACGTTCGCGACGTCTGTGGCACATCAAAAGGCGTGTTGACCAATCAGTAACATTTCGAAACATAGCCTAAAGGTCACACAGTTTACAGCCTCGTGCTGAATGAGGTCATACAATAAACACCTGTACACACAGCTGGGTGTATCGATTTTTTGCGCAAAGCATCACACAAATCTCGTCTGTGTAATATGTGTTGGGTGTAATCGCATCTGGATTTGGAATTCATATATCCCCTGGCACGGATATTGCACGGTTCGGATAAGCAACACGGAAGGTCGTATGTCGCCGGACTTCCGTGCAATAGGGGGGTCGCACTGTATGCATATTAACATGATTACCTGATTAAAGGTATTACATTTGCTAACATACTAATAATAATTCTGTCATGTACTTTTTTTTAATATTTTTTTGGGATCCACGAGAGATACGCGATCGCGTTATAATGGAGCTGCAGTGTAATTAGCGAATTAACAGCTGTTGCCAACAAAAAAAACCCTGAAATTTCAAAAAGTTTATTATTTACCGTTCCGCGAACATACTGATAGACATTAAATATTGTAAATATAGACGTGATTTTATTTTCGAGACGGTCAAATGAGTGGACTCCCCGGAATATGTATAGGTACATTATACTTTCCAGGACAAGTCGGCGCAAGTCACCTTTGTCGAGTCACTTGTCCGGGACAAGTGGCTAAAAAAATCAATTTGTACAGCCCTGATACATGTATTTATATTTACATCGTCATGTTACAATCTATGTTTTCCCCGATAGTACTTCTATATAATGCTAAATCAGACGGGCAACAGAGTAGACACTTATCAGAGCTGCCATGTGCATATATGGATCTGGTGCTATGCTGGTCAAACTGTCATCACGTCATTCTCGTAGGCGATTGTCCACTTACAATGAAACGATGCTGTAGATGTGGTCAATTAAGGAAAGCCAAATACCAGGGATGACAGCAGTGGTTGCTCTAATTACCACGGGGTAAGTGGTAATGGTAAGTGACGGCTATATCCCGAGGTCATATGTTGTTTGAAGATATTACGACTGAGAAGGTGCAATAAACCAATAGGGCGTTTACGACCAGTGTAGATCCATTTCAGCATGTGCATCCGCACCGTCTGAACAGGATCTGAACTTTTCGGCATTCCTTCAATGAAACACACTAACAAGCAATCTAGATCGTATTTAGACTACATGAGTGTTCTATTTGATTAGGACCTACACTGGTCACAAATCACACAAACCCCATTTCTCCAGTCACAGCCACATATAGGACCAAGATATGTTTATATCAACATAACCCAAACTTGGCAAAACAACGATTTTCTTCTGGGAAACCTCTTTAGTTTTTAAAATCGAGTCCAAACATTTTAAATTCTGTCCATATGAACATTGAATATATAATTTTAATTATTTTTATCTCTCGAAAAACATAATATGTGATTTAGTTATATTTTAGTATCGAAAACAGTATTTACGTAAACATAAGGGAGGGGATATTCAAGTTACACAATTTTAGTCCGGCAATATAACAATTCCACGTGTAAAAACAAACACATCACGATTGGATTTTCGGAACTGTAGAAAGCATCCTGATGTGCACAGTGTATCTATTCTTCAATGTCTGTCAAACTGGACTCGACCAATCAGCTTGGCATAGGTATGGCCTCGCGGATTCAATATACACCTGCCACATTATTGTTGACATCCGGAGGGCAACCGTTTGAACGTAGCTTCACACGTCTGTCACTGACTAGGACAGATAAACAAAATGGATTCAACCAATCAGCATAGAATAGGTGTGGCTTCGTTGAATTCAGAATACAACTGTACCAAAATACATTTCCCTATTTACCTGCGGTCAAATCATCGGATAAGTTGTTTGCTGTACCAAACTATTAATGACCTCCGGCGGCATCCATTCGAACGTATCTACACACGCGTGTCACTGATTATTTCGCCTCAAAATAAATAATTCATTTCAACTCGAAATTGTCAAAACACAAGTATGCTGAAGTGCAAACAATTGCAGAATCAATTTACGAAATGTCGGAGATTATGTCCGCATTTCGTAAAAAAAGTTAATATTTCAATCCACATTTTTCTGGCTCGGCTGTCTGTTTGACCGTGAATTGCAACCGATTTCCGCACAGATAATCATCGCCGACGATTCCAACCAACGTATAAATAATCCAAGTATAACAAGGCGAAGGAAAAATAACGATTAATTAACATATATATTAAACGACAAAAAAGAATAAATTCTGCAACAAATAAATGATGTCCGTAAATCCAAACGATAGTATATACGAAAGCTTTATCCACCAATCAGGTAAGCTGTACTACTGCTAAGTAATAGAGGTTAATTTTACAGCGCCACCTCGCGCCAGTAGGTCGCAGTAACAGGAGAGATAAGCGATGACCAATTCATTGCCTGGCTCTGTATAGGTGTCAGATACAGTGCGATATGAGAAATCTGAATATCACGAACAATACAAACGAACCGGAAATCGGTTATTATGGTCGCCTTTGTTGTTTGTTTTTAGAGCATTTTGAAGAAAATAAGTGTTATTTTGTAATGTGACCTTTAAGGACGCTACCTTGCATTTAATTCCTTAAACAATAACTTACACAAATTCCATGTAGTAAATGATTGTATAATCAGACACCACAACTGTTCCCAGGGTCAACATCCGAACATGCCGAGAACCCTATATCAGCCGGCACATTCAAAATAAGCATAGCCTCGTTTCTTAAATAATTATAGTAACTGGCGTAGAGGTATATTTTTTCATAGTGAAATAAAAGAAAATAAGGAAACTTGTTTTACAAATAATATCTGTTAATATATTTTATCATGGCTCGTCATAGATATAGGTATTCATATCTTCCAATTTGTGCTCATGGTGAAAATGTGGCAGAACCACAAACCCGAATTTTCTGTCTGTAACACAGAACGACTTACATAAGTCGCCCTGCGTTACAGACAGAACATTCTGTTGAGTGACTCCGGAGGACCCGGCACCAGGTCAGAGGTCAGGTTATTCTTATTTCAAGGCTGATTATATATTTTTTCTGTAAATATTCAGTTCTGATTTTGGGATTCCACGCGCTGTTCACCATTCAGTCTGTGAAATACATGTCATGCCTCTAGCAAACAGTATACATCCTTATCACGCTGCTAGTGTGTTGGCAGACCAGACCAGGGTCTACACTGACCATAAACGATTTAAGCAACATTTCATCAGTTACCGCCTCATTTCTGTATCCCTTGTGCACTTCATATTCCACTGTTGTATGCGCGATCCTTTATTTCAATCTTGGGCACCCTGGTTCAGTACCAGGTACATTTTTGGCTTTCTGGTACATGAGAGTTGAATTCTGTTATACTAATCCTATTACTTTTGGGGAGTGGGGCTAAATAACTGGTGTGGTGGGGACCTGGCACCAGGTCAGGTTTTTCTACTTTCTGGGTTAAATATATATTTTTTCTGTAAATATTCACCACCCATTGCAACAGGTAACATATGGGATTCGACCCTGTTAACCAGCCTAAAATGATACTAGCTGTTGACAGGCCGTTAAACACCATTAAATCAAATCAATCGTGGGCACATATCGATTTGGTAATGTCGACATTCTCGATCTAATCACTGCTTTATGAATGGAACTTCTATTTCCTCTACAATGGCTGGGTTTGGTGTTTTCCTGAAAATAAAGAGCATATATGGCTGTGATTGGAGAATTGGGGTGTATGTGTTTTGCGATTAGCGTAGATTCAGATCAGACTGCATCCGCACTGATCACCATTCCATCAATGAAACACCCTTCACGCATCTAGCAAGCAATATACATTAACATATATGAAAAAGGGGAGCACATATACATGTAAATCTATAAATCATCGTGACTATAAGTCCTTTAGTGATATTACTCTAATCACAGGTGGAAGACTCGGACCTGTGACACAAAATAATGCCCATTAAAAATATATTCCCATTACCCCACCCACTTGGTCTCGTATTGTACTGTGCTATCTCTCTAATAACCGGTGTATTTAGGGTGCATGTCATCAGCTCAGGACACTGTCCTTCAGTGCTGTAAGTTTATATTATTACCCAACTCGCTATATAAGTTGATATTCCATAGTTTTTACTAATTCCCTGGGTTTTGACTTGCATGGGCAATAGTTCCGCGTACCTGGGCAATAGTTCCGCGCGCCCGGGCAATAGTCAAATTTTTGACGAAGATTATGTCATAAATTTGAACGTAATTCATGCGCCCCACGTCACATACACTGGTTACAGGTCGAGTAATCAAACAGTTATTTCATGGTCATTCGGGGAACAGTCAAAACATATTGCCCCTCGGTGCTGTGGACGACAAGATGCACTATTGCTCCATTATTCTAAGAACGGCGGTGCAACAAAATAGTCCACTGTCTAGGGTGTCCGACTGTTAGTCCATCTGCCATGCTCTTGTACTTATAAGGCATGTCAGTTGTATTTAAATGTACATTGTAGGTACTGTGGCTCAGAGGTAGAATACAGGACTTCAATACTGAAGATTGGCAGTTAAAACCTACTTTAGGTCATGCAAAATACTTTCCTAGTATTTCCACCCCACTGTCTGGTAAGACATTAAACTGTGGTTCCGTCCCTGTATGACCTTAGCTATTGCTGGGACGTTAAACTATTCATTTTCATTTCAATATTAAACATAATACCGAGCAAGTGGGTATAATCTGCATTGCTTTAAAGGAAGCTAAATTAATTACTAGCACCTTCATGTGTGCTGAAAACAAATAATGATGCTTTTCCAGGTGTTTCAAAAACAATTAGACTATTTGGCTAGACAATCAACTACATCATGTACATCAGACAAAACTTTAGTTGGTCCCATTTTTTGCATCGCCCATATTCATGACTGTGATTGGAGAAATGGACGTTCACTGTCTGCTATAAACCCATTGAAGTCTATTGATACTAAAACATTTATTGAAAATATCTGATTGGTTCGTTTATTTCTCCTTAAACATATATGTTGTTGCCACTCATTTGAACCGTCTCGTTGAGACAGTTCATATGAGTGGTAACAACATGTGTTTCAAACAGAAATAGAGAAAATAGTGGGAAAATCTACACATTTTCATACTATTGGAAATTGTATCTGACATATAAATGAATGAAGTCAGTGCAACACTTGTCAGGTTTCTTCTAACAAACAGGTGAAATATGGGATTTGACCCTGTTCACCCGACCTAAAATGGCCTTAGATGTTGACAGGCCATTCAATAACTAAACAATATTATATCTGCTTGCTTATCTTGCTGCATTAGTGTGCTAGAAGATCAGGAGCTACACTGGCCATTTCTCCATTCACAGTCACGTATACCCTATCTCGTACCTGCGACCAAATTCATTTGCCTCTTCCAAGGTGTCGGGCAGTTTCTGGTTGTACGTCTCTGGTAGCAGCAGCAGTAGTAGACCCGCAATTATCGACAATCCACCAAATATTAGAAGGGGTTCAACTATGCCAAACTTTCCACCTATTAGTTCACCCTGAAAATGAAAGAAAATGAACCGTGAAATTTGGACAAATTCTGATCTTGAAATGATTTAATGCTTTAAATGACCTTAGCTGTTGATATGCCGTTAAACCCCAAGATACAAACAAACTTTCAACACTACAAGCATCTATCCTATTTTCTGCAAACAGTGCAGTTCCTGAAGAGCCCGTTCATCAGGAGCTGCATGTTCTGAGTATAGTACATTTCAGTTATTTAGGGGCGAGAGGGTTAATATTGATGGATATATCTTACCGATTTAGCAATGTACGGGGCTAACATGCTGCCTATTCTTGCGAAGCATGATGCGGACCCCATGCCGCCGTTCCTCATGACAGTGGGAAGTATCTCTGCTGTGAATACATACACGACTCCAAATGCACACGACGCCCCCATCTTACCCAGGAACGCCAACGCTATCGTCAGCGGCTGTAACTCTGCAAAATCAGAGGCAATGTCTGACTGAAACAAATCTGGGTTTTGGCTGCGTTTGAGAAAAGGAACCTTACTTTACTTAAATATTCAGACATACTTTATTCGGATAAACCTGTATAAATATGTTGTTTCCCAAAACAATACATGCCCCAATATTTCCCATTATAAAAGTAATATGATTAATACTAATCATATTACTTTTGGGGAGTGGGGCTGGTGTGGTGGGGACCTGACACCAGGTCGGGTTATTCTAATTTCAGGGCTGAATGTATATTATTTTCTGTACAATTAATACTTTCTGTTTTGGGATTTAAGGGGCTAACACACACATTCTTCCACTAACCATTTTGAATTATCCATTAATTAAATGGGTCCGTGAAAGAAAGAGGCTAAGTGCCGCATGAACTTAGTCTACTTTTTTCACTGACCCCTTCAATTACCACCAACACTGAACACACTGATTGTTGGATATCTGACTTGGACATGTTCTTTTTACTCAGCTGGCCCTCCATAAAGCATGGTATATATAGTAGAGAGGCAGGTCAGTCCCCCAATACACATGCTGCCATACTCACCTGGCCCTCCATACAGAACGGTAAATAATATGTCAGTAGAGAGGCAGGCCTGTCCCCCAATACACATGTTGCCATACTCACCTGGCCCTCCATACAGAACGGTAAATACAATAGAGTGGCAGGCCAGTCCCCCAATACACATGTTCCCATACTCACCTGGCCTTCCATACAGAACGGTAAATACAGTAGAGAGACAGGCCAGTCCCACAATACACATGTTGCCATACTCACCTGGTCCTCCATACAGAACGGTAAATACAGTAGAGAGGCAGGCCATTCCCCCAATACACATGCTGCCATACTCACCTGGCCTTCCATACATAACGGTAAATACAGTAGAGAGGCAGGCCAGCCCCCAATACACCATGCTGCCATACTCACCTGGCCCTCCATACAGAACGGTAAATACAGTAGAGAGGCAGGCCATTCCCCCAATACACATGCTGCCATACTCACCTGGCCCTCCATACAGAACGGTAAATACAGTAGAGGCAGGCCAGACCCCAATACACCATGCTGCCATACTCACCTGGCCCTCCATACAGAACGGTAAATACAGTAGACTGGCAGGCCAGTCCCCCAATACACATGTTGCCATACTCACATGGCCTTCCATACAGAACGGTAAATACAGTAGAGTGACAGGCCAGTCCCCCCAATACACATGTTGCCATACTCACCTGGCCCTCCATACAGAACAGTAAATACAGTAGAGAGGCAGGCCAGTCCCCCAATACACATGTTGCCATACTCACCTGGCCCTCCATACAGAACAGTAAATACAGTAGAGAGGCAGGCCAGGCCCCCAATACACATGTTGCCATACTCACCTGGCCCTCCATACAGAACAGTAAATACAGTAGAGAGGCAAGCCAGTCCCCCAATACATGTGGCCATACCACATCTGCTCCGCTGTTGGTGTATCGCCGGCCTATCCTGTCCAGGAAGACGATGCCGGTCAGAACGCCGGGAATCTCCGCAAAACTTACAATGAAGAAATTCAGAAAGAAGTTCCCGCCCATCTTACTGATGTTCATTGATACACCGTAGTACGTCATACTCACTACCATCCTGGAAGGAACATAGGAGATTATAATTTATGGTGGGTTAGCAAATTTAAGGGTTCAGTGAAAGAAAATGGGCTAAGTCTCCGTATTCAGTCGCTTGTGTACATCGCCAGATGAATGATGAACACAGGTTGTGCAACCAGGGTAGTGTATCGTTTACCTTTAAAGCTTAAAACGAATATTAAAAGGATGCAGGCATACCTTACAATTCTTATTTTTACACCTTTAAATTTGTAATGGAAACGCCCATTCAACGTATTGCGTTTATATCCTAGTTCATTACATTAGCCCCACGTGACATCGCGCGACGTTCATTGGTTAAACGTTTTTTGACATCATTAATGAATATCAACGACGTTGTCAATAATGGCATGTTATTGACTATGAATGGCGAAAAATGGCGTAACGCAAGATGATTCTTAATGTTAACCATATTTCGTTATTTTTTAAACTATGAAGTGTAACTATAAGTAATAAAACCATGGGCTGTTGCGTTTACTGTGTTATGTCCTAATACGCTAGCGCAATAAATATGTAAATGAACAAGCTACAGAAAACATTGTATCTGATCCGGACAGCTTAAATGTATGATAAGGTGTGTATGCAATAAATATAATATAACATTTATGTTGATTTAATATGATATTTATTAAATAAGTTTCATAAGAAACGTGGCATAGTATCTAGTAAATCGTCACTCATGTAAAATCCTCTAAGAGACGGGTAACAATTCTATTGTTTCAATACATTTACTTGAAGTTGCATATTTTTCAGATTTAACCCTTTCACCCTTATATAACTGGTATGGATTTTGATAATTATGTTGAATTCCGACCCATCCAATTGTCAAAAAAATGATTTTAAGACTAGTCCATTTATAGTGTTTTTTTCTCTAAAAGTATAGAAACTACTCGTCATGAGCCGGCTCATCTGGATCTACACTGTTTGCAAACACCGCTATAGAGGGCTGGTGTGTTGAAAGGGTTAATATGGCCAAATCCCATCAACATACCAATTTATGTATAAGATAAACATGCGCCTCAGTAACACGGGACTTTTAGTAATGTGCCATATATGGCCGTGGACTACTGCCTTCGTGTTGACCTGAGTCTCCAACATTGTCGCTGGTATATCTCTCTTGTTCACAGAGGCAGCCCGCATAATTATGGCCTTCGCCTCTTCATGTCGGCCCTTACTGATCAGCCATCTCGGGGATTCTGGCACCAACCTGAAGCATTTACAATAGTAGCCTGTTATATTCTCATTTTTCGTAACATGGGAGTGTAGGGCAAGAAAACAGAAGATAAAAACAAATGATAGATGAATATAATACAAAACACATGCAGAAAACGCCATCTAAAAATTATAATCCGATCAAAATTTGATTGTCATTTGTTTCTGAAAAAAAGAGTCACTAATCTGAAAAAGTCTCTGTATTGGTCAGGAATGTGGCTGTGAATGGGGAAATGGGGCTTATGACAATTGCGATCGTGCATTCTGTTCTGGATCATCGCCACCTGACTATAAGCCTTATTTGTCCAGTCACAGCCACAAAAGAACATTAGTAGGAGCAGCTATTTTTTATTTTTATATGCGAACTTGACCACACTATTTTTCTATATGTATGCTAAATTGGCCCCAAGAGATGCCCCTACTCGATATACTAACACGTATTGTCAGAAGACAATGAGGCGCGCCTGGTGGTGCTTTAGTTTAACGAATATCAAGAAACAATGTGAAAGGAAACAGAAATTATAGCAAATTTCTCCGCATGTTAAGTTTGCGAAAGCGTTAAGATTGTGACATTGAGGTTAGCGGGAGTCTGTCGTGGATTTGGCATGGCATGATAGAGCACCATTAGAGGAAGGGCTGTGCAAAATATCAAGAAGAGCGGTGAAAGGAAACAAATTCCCCCAGCGTTATGTTTATGAAAGCACTAAGACTGTAACATTGACCTTGGGGTTATCAAGGGTCTAAGCATCGTGGATTTGTCACATCATGATAGAGCATAATTAGAGAAAGGCATGTGTGAAATATCAAAACGTTTGGTGAAAGGAAACAGAAATTATAACAAATTTCCCCAGACGTTAAGTTTATGAACGCACTAAGAATGTGACCTTGACCTTTAGGTTAGCGGGCGTTTAAGTGTCGTGGATTTGTCAAAGCATAATAGAGAATCATTGTGTGAAATATCAAAACGTTTGGTGAAAGGAAACATAAATTATAACAAAAATTCCCCCAACGTTAAGTTTATGAAAACACTAAGACTGTGACATTGTCCTTGGGGTTATCGAGGGTCTGATCATCGTGGATTTGTCACACCATGATAGAGAATCATTAGAGAAAGGCATGTGTGAAATATCAAACTATTTGGTGAAAGGAAACAGAAATTATAACAAATTCCCCCCAACGTTAAATTTTCGATTTTTTGAAGACCGACATACGGACAGAGAGACAGAGAGACAGACAGACAGACAGACATTGACTACGACGCCGGGGGTATGCCGAAAGCACTCCTTTCCTACTAGACCAGTAGGAGAAATAGAATACTGTGGTCAGCATACAGGCAATGTTGATCTGATGGCTGCTAATGTGGCCCGACAGGGATGGCCCTGTCACTACTAAAACTAAACTCACGACCAGTATGAAAGACATAATACAGTAGGCAGCATACAGGCAATGTTGATCTGATCCACATATAACGCTGCGAATGTGGACCGAAAGAGATGGCCCTACTGTTAATGAAATTAAACTCACCACCAATATGAGAGATAGAAGACAGTAGGCAGCATGCATGCGAGGTTGATCCACATGTAGCGCCGCAGGGCGAATGCGATTCCAGCGAGAGCAACGACGCCGACGGCGAACAGCACCTGTATCAGCATACCCGTCCACACCCGCTTGGACGGCCCCACTATCTCCATACCTGACAATATGGCGTGACTAATACAGTACTTAGCATTCCCAAGATGAATATGTCAAAGAAAAAATAAAAATATTGGCAAATTCTTCTTTCTCAATACAAACACGGTTTTACAGCACTTTAGATGATTATAAAGTGTTGTCAAAGCATGTTTTTGATGAGACAAAACAGGAAAAAAATAGAAGAAACATAAGACGACAAATTGTAGTTCAGTATTGTAAGCGTTAAGGAAGTCGGTTTAAGTTACTGTAAATATATCCCGGCGAACAGTTCAACAGCACCTGTACCAGCATGCCTGTCCACACCCACTTGGACGGCCCCACTATCTCCATACCTCTGGCGAGGAGGGACGAACAGTAAAATTCCAAATTTAAGATCACACGTCGACATTTTGTGTTTAGAAATACGTGCGACTTAAATAAACTGGCCTGGTATTTTCATCCTAAACTCATCCGCGTGGTCGTCCCCACGATCTCCATACTTTGGGAAGGACATACAGCAATGTGAAAAATTTGCATTTAAAACAATGGCTACATTTCGTTAGAATGTGGGAAACATTCTGATACTGTCTCCTATAGGGCTGGTATATTCGGCAGTGCACTTACTGATGACGAAGACGACGAGCATGGCCCCGTGGGCCGAGGCGCCGACGATAAACTCAAGTATGGAGAAGGAGAGGAAGCTGGGGGCCCACGTGACGGACACGGATGACACGAGCAGGGTCACGATGGCTAGGTACAGCGCCTTCTTCCGCCCGATCCTGCAACGGGCCGAAGTCACGGGGTGGTTGTAGCTGTCTTACAGGACATTTATAGAGACTATACATTGTGATTGATAATGTATGTTCTCTCTAAATACCTTTAGTTATAATGATACAATGATTGACAATTCAGTGTCGTTGGATATTTAAACAGAAATATACATCGCGTTACCAGGCCCGTAAGCAACTCCCTACTTAACCCTTTCAACACCACATGCCTGTATAGTGGTATTGGCAAATCGTGCACTTTTGCAAGTAATTTTCATAATTTGGAGAACAAAAACACCGCATGTTCATAAATAGACTGATCAGAAAATCATTTTGTGATGATTAGATTGTGTTGCAAAATTAACATATCAAAATCCATTCCAGTTACTTAGAGGCGAAAGGGTTAATCCGCCACGGTCTGTCCGTGGATGTGCAAACAAAAATGTTCAGCCCTTCGCGCCGTCGACAACGCACCCGCTAAATTAATTCCTGCACACGGGCATGGCTACTCAAGTCAGTGGCATAGGTTATTGAGGAAGATTTTCTGTTCCGTATCGGTGTATTTAGACGGAGATACATTGTATATACATGTACATTGATATGGTCAATTCATTGACAGAGGGTATTTATAAAGAAACACATTGTGACTGTTATTCTATTCCTATATGATATTTAGCCAGAAATACACAGATTGGTTGTCAATTAATTCCAATACGGTAGTTAGCCAGATATATACAGACTGATTGTCAATTTATTTCCATATGATATTTAGACAGAGATATACAGTACATAATGTAAATTGTGGAAACACTATCGAATATGGTCGAATATGACACAATAGTGCAATAGTGGTTCATTGGTCCAATATCTTATTTATATATGTTTGTTCATCTGCGTGCTCATCGGTTCCCTGACAGATTACTACTCACAGATCGGCCAAGACCCCGATGATGAGATCGCCGACGAGCACACCGAAGTAGTACAACATCTGGATGTGGGAGATCTTCAGTGCGTCGTCACATACTAGGTTATCCTACAACATACATTGTATGTGACTGTGACTGGAGAAATGGGGCTCACGGGTTTTGCGACCAGTGTAGATCCAGATCAGCCTGTGCATCCGCACAGTCTGATCAGGATCTGCACTGTTCGCCATACCGGCAATGAAACACCCGTCACGCTACAAGCAATATAGATCAGTATACGGTGACATGAGTGTGTTATTTAATCTGGATATACACTGGTCACAACTCCCATAAACCCCAGTTAGTCCAGGTCCGTACGCAGAGGGGATGCGACGGGTGCGTACGCACCCCGATTAACCTTTTCAATACCACAGGCCTGTATAGCGGTATTGGCAAAAAGTGTAGATCCAGATGAGCCGGCTCGTGACGAGTAATTTTCATAATTTTGAACAAAAACACCCCATGTTCATAAATGGACTGGTCTGAAAATGTTGTGATGATTCGATTGGTTGCAAAATAAACGTATCAAAATCCATTCCAGTTACTTAGGGGTTAATCTGCCGAGGTCTGTCCGTGGATGTGCAAACAAAAGGTTTAGCCCTTCGCGCCGTCGATACGGGCCAAGTTACAGCTACATATTTGTAATTATACTGGATTACATGTCATCGGTACCTCCAGTGTCATCTTCATCGTCTAGTATAATCCAATAACATAACAGCCATCATAATGCAACATGCAATGCCAGTTGCATATGTCGTCATTGCGTCGCAAGAAACTTTATTGTGAGAATGAATTTCCAGTTTCTGTTACTAATACACTCATGCTAGCTGTGCCACCGGTATTGTATGTAAGGGATAAAGATATGGGGCCCGTTTCACTAAACGTTGTACGACTAAAAGAAGTTCGTAAGGGCGCAATGGAACTGTACAATAACATTTGATCTGACAGCAGATAGTGGCACATCTGTTGTTAGTGGCACATCTGTTGTGAATGTGCTCATATTTAATTGTATGTACAAGTAGGCAGAAATGATAGCATTCATGAATCACGTTAATGTGAGAGGCAAATTATTAAAATTCTTCGTAAGACATTGTCATGGTACGAAGTTTAGTGAAACGGGTCCCCGAACACTAATCTTATGTTGGAACGGTGTGATCGGTCACAGCTCTGAATGAACTGTGTTCAACTCAATAGAACATAATGAAAATAGCAATGATCGTAATTGTATATGTAACATATATTATACGGACTTCTAGGGCATCGAAGACGCAATGCATTCCTTAAGCCGTGGCTACTTACAGCAATTATTAACCCTTTTCATGCTGACGGTACGCCATTATGTTTTCGAAAAATCCTAAAAAGTTTCCTTCTATGCGCTCAGAAGTATATGTCGCGACCACCATTTGAACCGCCTCGTCGAGACGGTTCAAATGAGTGGTCACAACATATATTTGCATTGAGAAATAACAAAAATAAAATATTTAATAAATTTCATACCCGTAAAGGTGTTATCCGAAAGGAATGGGTTAAGAGTTCCAACGATTTCAAATCTTCAGAATAAATACAGAATACCAGGCTGAAGTGTCTTTTGAATCAAGGTGATGCAATGACATATGTGTAGTGTAGGAATTGCCAGTTTAGCCAAGGATTTCCCAACCTTTTCCATGCCGAGCCTGATAAACTTGATACCGAAAGACACAAGCCTGGTATTATATTTATCAGGTCACAACGCTGTATGTTATTAATTGCGCAAGTGTCCATCTTGTTGGCATGCACATGAAGTGCACTTATTTACGTTACGTCATTGCATTGGCGTCATTCCGTAACGTCGTAAGACCAATGAAGCGTCAATAAAAATACACGCGTATGCAGTATACGGAATCACCGCCATACATTACATCACTTCATTACGAGCCCCGCAGGGGACGTATAATTATTATACAATTAGTACAATTAGTTCCCTCAATTTAACAGTTCGTTCCCTCGAATTAACAATTCGTTCCCACCATATAACAATTCGTTCCAACGAAATAACAATTCGTTCCCTCAATTTACATTCCCTCAATTTAACAATTCATTCTCACGAAATATCAATTCGTTCCCACGGGAACGAATTGTTAATTCGTGGGAACGATTTGTTATATCGTGGGAACGAATTGTTAATTCGAGGGAACGAACTGTTAAATTGAGGGAAGGGAACGAATTGTTAAATTGAGGGAACGAATTGTTAGTTCGTGGGAACGAATTAATAAAAAACATCCATGTCCCCTGCGGGGCTCCGTACTTCAGTGACAGTACCAGGATCAGTATTTAGTGTCATCAGTCGGCGTGTATTCGGACAATGGGAATCGAGCTACCAGATAAACTACCTATCTCTGACCTGAGTAGTAAATGTGGACACGAATACGGTCTCGTCGTACACCCACTCATTGCACGTTGTAATGCTGGCGTTGGCCGGCGTGTTGACGTCAACGTCAGTCGCCCCTCTGGTGTAGACATGGCACTGGTCGTACAGTTTTGTCTCGTCTATCGATGGCGGGATGCTGCGGTTGATGTACGCCTGATGGACCGCGTCTTGTACCGCGAATGTGTCGTTGTTCAAACCCGGGATCTTGCACCTGAATCATTTTGTGTGTGTGTGATATCGCTTTACATGCTGCAGATATACTAATTTTCTAAAGAAAACATTTGAATACTTATCATCTTTCTCCACAAAAGAATCTGTTGTGACAACGCATTTGAACCGTCTCGTAAACATTCGAATAGAAATGAGGAAACAATAGCAGACAATTATGTATGCCTGGTGCGCCGCGAATGTATCGTTGTCCAAACCCGGGATCTTGCACCTGAATCAAAGTTGTGTGTGCGTGTTATACCTTCACATGCTGCATATATACCAATTTTCTGATGGAATGATATTATTGTTATTATTTATGTTATTTCTCCACGAAAATACATGATGTTACCTCCATTTGAATGTAGTATTATTTCTCAAAAGTATATGTTGTAACCACCATTTAAACCATCTCGTTGAGACGGTTCAAATGAGTTGGCATAACATATACCTTCGAAAAGAAATGAGAAAAAAATAGCAAAACATATTTAGAAATAAAATGTTTATGCTATACACGTATATGTAACAAATGAAAAGTACTTCCTTAAAATGTGCTAGATTAGTGATTAGTGCAGTTAGTGATATTGGCTACTGATACCAACTTTTTCATAAATTCATGGAATATGGACAGAGTGACCACGGATGCTTTAACGTGTCTTGGATGGTCAGTTATATGTATACATGAAACATGTTTCTAAACAATGTACAAAACAATTCATATGCGCCTCGATGTAAGCACACTATTTATGTACATACCGATTACCAATACGTTAAATATACCTGTGGGATTGATATTAATATATGTGGCTGTGACTGGAGAAATAGGCATATGGGGTTTGCGATCAATGCAGGCCCAGATCAGCCTGTGCATCCGCACAGTCTGACCAGGATCTGCACTGATCGTCATTATATCAATGCACTGTTCATCCGGCATGATTCTCATATCTTTATCAGGCTATATGAATGTGCTATTTGATTAGGAGCCACTCTGGCCACGTACTCCATAAGCCCTATGTCCAACAACATGGACGTACCGACGGTAACACGCCACCCCCCCACCTCCCGCCACCCCTCCCCGTACCTGTGTTCTGACGTGTATACCATGAGTACGACCATCAACATGGACGTACCGACGGTAACACGCCATCTTCCCAGTACGTACCTGTGTTCTGGCGTGTGGACTATGAGTACGACCATCAACATGGACGTACCGACAGTAACACGCCACCTCCCCGTACGTACCTGTGTTCTGGCATATAGACTATGAGTACGACCATCAACATAGACGTACTGACAGTAACACGCCATCACCCCGTACGTACCTGTGTTCTGGCGTGTAGACTATGAGTACGACCATCAACATAGACGTACCGACTGTAACACGCCATCTCCCCAGTACGTACCCGTGTATACTATGAGTACGATCATCAACATAGACGTACCGACAGTAACACGCCACCTCCCCGTACGTACCTGTGTTCTGGCGTGTAGACTATGAGTACGACCATCAACATAGACGTACCGACAGTAACACGCCACCTCCCCGTACGTACCTGTGTTCTGGCGTGTAGACTATGAGTACGACCATCAACATAGACGTACCGACTGTAACACGCCATCTCCCCCTGTACGTACATGTGTTCTGACGTGTAGACTATGAGTACGACCATCAACATGGACGTACCGACGGTAACATGCCATCTCCCCCGTACGTACCTGTGTTCTGGCGTGTAGACTATGAGCACGACCATCAACATGGACGTACCGACGGTAACACATGGCATCAACAGCAGCAAATACAGGCGTCGCTGGAACGTACCGAACTCCCCTAACTTATGCACTATCTCGCATGCACCCCCCTCCCGCCACCCCTCCCCGTACCTGTGTTCTGACGTGTATACCATGAGTACGACCATCAACATGGACGTACCGACAGTAACACGCCATCTTCCCCGTACGTACCTGTGTCCTGGCGTGTAGACTATGAGTACGACCATCAACATAGACGTACCGACAGTAACACGCCGTCTCCCCGTACGTACCTGTGTTCTGGCGTGTAGACTATGAGTACGACCATCAACATAGACGTACCGACGGTAACACACCATCTCCCCCGTACGTACCTGTGTCCTGGTGTATAGACTATAAGGACGACCATCAACATTGACGTACCGACTGTAACAAACCATCTCCCTCGCACGTACCTGTGTTCTGGCGTGTAGACTATGAGCACGACCATAAACATGGACGTACCGACGGTAACAGGCCATCTCCCCGTACGTACCTGTGCCCTAGCGTATAGACTATAAGGACGACCATCAACATGGACGTACCGACGGTAACACGCCATCTCCCCCGTACGTACCTGTGTTCTGGAGTGTAGACTATGAGTACGACCATCAACATGGACGTACCGACGGTAACACGCCATCTCCCCCATACGTACCTGTGTTCTGGCGTGTAGACTATGAGCACGGCCATCAACATGGACGTACCGACGGTAACACGCCATCTCCCCCGTACGTACCTGTGTCCTGGCGTATAGACTATAAGGACAACCATCAACATGGACGTACCGATGGTAATACGCCATCTCCCCCGTACATACCTGTGTTCTGGCGTGTAGACTATGAGCACGACCATCAACATGGACGTACCGACGGTAACACATGGCATCAACAGTAGCAAATACAGGCGTCGCTGGAACGTACCGAACTCCCCTAACTTATGCACTATCTCGTCGAAGTGCATCTTTCCACAAATTGTTTAATTCAAATTATTTTGTTGTAACAATAATTCACATGTTCATAATCCAGTTCATTGTGAGTACCTTTCCGCGATAAAAGATATCCGCAAGTCTGCTCGACCTCTCTTGAACCCCCAAAGTGCGTGTCTGATAAATGTGGTAGCAGTTAAACATCCGATGTAGACAGGTGACTAATCTTTCGTTATCCAGCCTTTAATGTAAACCCTGATATTACTACATATGTCTTTACGCAACTTTATTCGCATACGACTAGTCGGTACCATTATATACAATAAGCGAATCATGTGTTCTCTGACCACCAGTATTAGGATACAGTAATATATACGTGTATGCTGGTCTGAGTAAGTTGGTCAGTGACCTATATAACTGCATGGATACTTTATATCCTGACCAGGCTGATCTGCCAATTTGCCAAACATCGCGCTATGCACGCGCACTCGTGTTATATGTAGACAGACCAACAGATGCAATAATCTCCGAAATTCGGTACATTAGTATAATTTGCGACTCTCCATGACAAAACAAAATGTTTTGTCTAGAATTGTGTTTGTATTGCCAGTTCAGTACATGATTAACTAGCACACTATTTATGCATGACCATGGAGGAGAAATATGGCTGTTCCTGGAGAAATGCGGCATTAGTGACAATCTATCTCGTAATCTGCTATCACTTTCCTGCAGCTTGATAGGAAAATATACTGTTTACATTACGGATCTTGCACCGACGGAATGGCGAATAGTGCATTCCCTGGCTGACCTGGTACTACACTGTTCGCAAATACCATAAACCTCATTTCTGCAGTCTCATCCACTAATGCGTTTGATGAAGCACACCACAATGGACAAGGTAGCGAAGCCAGGCTCACTTTAACCACAGATGTAAAACGCATAGCAGGAACGGTAACCTTGTTAATATATCATTAATTATATTTAGAAACCAGCAGAAAGTCAGAAGAAATAAAAAATGCCATGAAAACCAAAATCAACCAATAAAGTCGTATTATTAGTCATAATAACAGGCCTTTATTGACGTGTTTTTTGTCGCGCCTGCTTGCGGACAGCGCGGTATAGTCTGCACATTGGCGTACGTACGTGCGTCCGGGTTAAAGTGTTTCGGTATACTAACAAAACCTTGGCGGGCGCTACATGCGGGCCGCGGCCATCTAGTTTTTCTAGACATATATGTATATACAAATGCTACATATACAAATGTAAAACTCGTGAATTTGTTATCATTCTACCATCAATGCTACGCGTTGTTCACCTGTGACATTAAAACCTACCGGTAATCAGTAACAGTGTGTAGTTGCTGGCTAATCCGCCTAAAACAGTCACAGAACCAATACGCCGCATTCTTGCGTGGTATCCTAACATTAAAATAGCAATAAAACACGCTAAAAGTTTAAATTGGCAATTTGAAAGCCTAACAAAAAAATTGGATCCATCACAAATAAATTATTTTGTGCTGTGTTTGCTATTTATGCATATGGGTCATTCAAAAGGTGATGGCAGTTGAGCTATAACGAGCTATTATAAGTTGTGCACTACCATTTGTCTATCAACTTATCTGGAAATACACGCTAAGCTGGGTATTTAATACAGTAGCTCCGCTATTGAAGTCCAATGATATACCATTAGACTGATTGCGGGGACGTAATTCTTCGAAACCTCCAGGATCGTACGAAGGTCTCTGCTACATGCGGCTCGGGAGTAGTATATAAGAGTCAGAATTATACCACCACCCTCTGGAAGCCACCGGCTACGCGCGGTGCCACCCACCGCATGGTGGTATCATTGTTGACTCTTATATACTACTTGGATTTTCCCCCGCTGTCCGGTGGGTATGTATGAGAAGAATGGAACATATTTTTCATCAACCGCGAGACCATATATTTCTGTCATAATTATCGGCAACTTACACCCTATTAGAGATAAGAATCTATTGGTTATACTCAGTATATATATAATAACATAATGGTTCTAGTTAAGTGTGCGTGGTTGAAGACAGGTAGTCACGAGAGGTGTCATTGAACCGGTATTTACGAATATTGCAAACATCACCGTGCATGGATGCGAAGAGGTTCCGTTTCGCCTCGCCCATGTCGGCATTGTGGGGTAGGGACAAAAGTCGAGTCACTGCTATGTCCACCATGCGGTGGCACTCAGGCTACTCATCGAATGGTTAACAAGGGATTACGTGCTCGTAAGTATTATCGTTTAGTAATAATTCAAATCGGAAAGTCAGTTAGAAAGATAGAATCGATCTGATGTGTAGTTTTTGATAAGTCACGGTGTTTCTACAGCGTTAAAACACTGTAAAATGACAACACTATTCAAAATCGAATACATGAAATATCAGCGTAATTTATTACGCTCCGATAAAAACGTTGCATTTACAATATTAAACCGGCAATTATGTCGCTGGTACAAGGATCAAATTCGCGAAATGAAGTGACTAAATAGGATCGGAGAACAAGTACCGAAACATTATCAAATACAATTGGAAATTGAACAGAAAAAACACTACAACTATTATTAGATACAATGGATAATAAAATACAATGTGAATTGAAAGCTTATAATGACTGTGTTGAAGAAGTTTACGAAGATTACGGGGGTTATAGTCCTATATATAAATTCTATCAATTGAAAACACTAGACAACATCGAATACATGAAATATCAGCGTAATTTATTACGCTCCGATAAAAACGTTGCATTTACAATATTATACAGGCAATTATGTGAACTATACAAGGGGCAAATACAAACATTAAGACGGATAACGCGTATCGGATATACAACTAAGGTGTACATGTATTATATAAAATTGTTAAAACCCCACGATTTGTTTACGAATATACATTTCTACGATATTATTGAACAGAACAAACACTACTAATTAATTTATGTTGTAATCACAACACCAAGCAGACTACAATGTTCCAATTACACGTGTTATGAACATGCAAATTAGGTGTCCCACCTTACACGCATATTAAGTGTCCCATTTTAGAGAGATTTACGCAATTACATCTTCCGGGATGGAAAATAAACACACTGTAATATATACTACACACACGAGGGTGTGTATTACAGCCGAGAATATGGCAACCCGCTATCGATATTCCGGAAGTATTTCTTACATTCTGATTGGTTGGCATGTTTTTTATTTTTCTAATTTTACTTTTAATAATTTAGAACGTTATAACCTATATTATTAAATAAAAAACGAACTTGTTATATAAAAAAAACAAATAAAAAAATAAGTAAATATTTGGCATTGCACAACACGGTTTTAGCTTAATATATGTAAAATTAACAACAATAATTTGTCTTGGGGGAGCCCCTTGATAAAAAATGAGCGCTCAGTGCTTCCGTGCAGGCACTTCCAAGGTTGCCTAGAATTTCGACACTAATCTAGATCAGCCGATAGATGGGGGTGTACTGTACGGGTAGCTATTACACCCGGCTAGCCACGAGATGAGAAAGAGAAAGAACAAAGAAGGTGGCTAGCCGGGTGGGCCCAGAAGGGTTTTGCTGGCGCGAGTTCGAGCCTCGGTTGGATCTAAAACGTTTTATTTTTAAATTGTTTTAATTGTTTATTATTATTAATAAATTGTTTACTGCACCAATATAATTAATTTCATAATTTTATTAAAATTAATTATTTAATAAAATACCACAATTTCGGGGTGGTGGTGCTGTAACATTTCCTCCGACTTTATTTCCAAGTTTTACCCTAAATTTATCCCAATCAGTACTCTCAATCTTGGGCATGGTGGCGCGGGCTTTGATTCTAATATCATTTTTTAATTCTTCATATCTCACCATTTCTTCCACCACGGATTCAAACTCTAAATTTGATATTTCATTATCGGTCAATGCTTTGGACACTATAACATCGATGCTATTTTTCTTTGACCTGGCGCGAACGGATATTCTATTATGTTTTCTACATTTTTTCTCGAGTTTTCCACCCGCCGCCCTAATTACCATACAAAGTATTCCAGATAAAACGGTAATTCCACTCAAAACCCCTGCAAGTGGAACCGTTACAATTGTAGATAGCGTTGCAGCAGTCCCCGCACCACTCAATACAGATAAACTTGCCAGAACCGTACTAGATGCTTCAGCTATATTCGCCACGCGCTTACATTTTTTAGCGTTTCTTTTTCTATTTGTACATTCTCTAACTAAAATATCCTGCATAGCGACGATATTATCCAACCTAATATCTAAACTTCTTTCGTGAATTGGATACAGTGTTGGTGGATTGGTATTGACAATTGGAAGCGGTTATTCATTCATGATTACATTTTACAAATCAAGTTCAATTAACAATGTAACAACAGTGGAAGAACTTGCTGGGTCAGCGATTTTCGTAACAAAGTTAATAACACTACCTTCTGAAAGTCTAATTGGATCGTCACCGGCGAACAAAACCACCGATGAAATATCTCCAGCGAGTTTATTGACTCCAACACCCCGTTCTTCCCCATCCACTACTAGATTTACCACGACCGCGCCCACAGGTTTACCATTAGCATTAACCGAGCAGACCGCCATTCGGAGAAGTGTACCTGGAGCTGTCATGGCGTATCCCCCATATGTATTGCTCGCTTTGGCACCGAATGAATATTCATAGAGCCCCTCATTCAATAGGCCCCGCTTCTCAGCCCAAACTGTGATGACACGTTTTTGCGTTTTCAATGTTTTCAACAATCCGGCAAGCCCCCCGATAGAGGTATGGGCCTCAGCACGAACCTCTTCAGCGGTCTCCTCAAGTGCTTTGTTCGCGGCTCTACGAACACGTTTCAGTTTATCGGAAACTTCGGTTATTTTCCCGTCTAGTTCAGTAAGCGCTGCATGATCCTCAGAGCGCAACACCCCATACGGCTCCGTAAGGGCCGCCTGGTGGTCTTCTCGGGATTTCTCAATACCCGTTCGGACTCCCTCAATCCCCAACCGGGCCTCTTCCCGAAATTCTGTTATTTTTTCCGCCTAGTTCAGTAAGTGATGCTTCTCTGATGAGAGAGTCCTCTGAGCGCAACACCCCATAAGCCTCCGTAAGGGACGCCTGGTGGTCTTCTCGGACTTTATCAATCCCCAACCGGGCCTCTTCCCGAAATTCGGTTATTTTCCCATCTAGTGCAAGTGATGCACGATCCTCTGAGCGCAACACCCTATAAGCCTCCGGAATGGTTGCCTGGTGGTCTTCTCGAACTTTATCAATACCCGTTCGGACTCCCTCAATTCCCAACCGGGCCTCTTTTCGAAATTCTGTTATTTTTCCGCCTAGTTCAGTAAGTGCTGCTTCTCTGATGAGAGAGTCCTCTGAGCGCAACACCCTATAAGCCCCCGTAAGGGTCGCCTGGTCTTTCTAAATACCCGTTCGGACTCCCTCAATTCCCAACCGGGCCTCTTCCCCAACTTGTGCAGTTGCTGTCAGTACGTCTACTCTAAGCTGTGCTATACTCCTGTGAATCCCGTTTGTGGCCTGCGATATAGTTTTATTGATCAGGGCCTTGGTTTTTCCGGTAGTTAAAAAGTCGCTCTCTGTCGGGATGAATCCCCTTCTGCCGGTTCCAAATTCTTTGAATCTGTCACCCAATCCCGATTGGAATTGGAAGAACTACCTGGTCCGTATATACTCATAATTAATTTTATAATTTTCTTTAAATTAATTATAAAATTGGGGCACATATACTCAATTGGAAATTTCGAGAATGACCGAAATCGGGTAATAGTTATTCAACTTTCTCGCTTGATCATCAGGAATAGAGACCGTAAATTCGTGGATGTGCCCCGTTTCCAAAACTTTCATCTCGGGGTGTGGGAAGTCTAAGGTCACCGTCTCCCCAAACAAACAATCACTGGCTTGCACGGTTTTCAGTAATGTGCTGGGTGATCCGTCTACCGTGTTGTACGATGTGTTCACCCGATCCAGGTGCACCCTGAGAGTTTTCGTGAAGGCGAAGTCCACCGGGTTATCACCGACGTACTCACCTGGGGAAAACACGCCTTTATTCGCGGAGTATGTCTCTCTAAACCCGAGTTGAATACCCAACATCGGGGAGGTCACTATCTGGCTGTCTGGGCCGATGGTCATTGTTGCAAGTCCGGTAGCCTTCGATACTGTGAGGTTGACTATACCGTCAAGCTCTGTGGAAACAAAATATTTGAGCTGTCTAAAACTCCACAGTCCGGGAGGCAGCTTTACACCTACTTGTTGTCCATCCTTCACATAGTAAAACCCTTCGCTCCACCCCACATTCTCCCACCCGACCGTGAAGGTGATTGATCTGAGCCCTACCCGGCGTTTTCCGCAGCAGTTGTCGATTGACTTTTGAAGTTCACAACTCTCTTTTTGAACATTAGTGATAGTAGCAAACATAATAATATATTTTAATGGATACCAAAGCATTTAGCTTTAATTATAATGCAAAGTACAAAGTTGGTGGTAAATACACGCAAAAAGACGTTGTTAACCGCCTTGTACACCCAACTGTAACAGTTAGACCGGACAGTGGCTTTACCACCAATTTCCCTAACATGTTTGAGAAATATGTAGTTCCAAAGGCTACTAGTCAAGATGTAATACTAAGATGGAATTTTCCCCATATGAACTTCCGGCAGAACCAGCTAAATTTCGCTGTATGGTGTGCAACGGCGGCTGGATGTGGAGTTTCACATCAAGACCATCTGACATCCAAGAATGTCATGCTCCGAAGTGTCTACAACTTTCATGTGTATTATACTATTAGGAGGATTCTCAAATAACTAGGTATTCCACTACCTCAAGACGACGGCTGGGATCCCATTTCCAGCACATACGACCGTAAGGCGTTCGAAAGATTGTGTAACGAATTTGGGGTACCAAAAGACGCGGACTGGAGACAGAAAGTATACACCCCAACCAACAGTTTTGGGTTAGTTCACCTTAAAGGCTTAGTTAGTGGTGAGCATCTTACTAAAGTCCCTGTATATTTCTCAGGGTTGTGGAGTGCTCGCGGAGCTACCCCACCACCAGTTAGAAAAATGGCAACATGGACTAAATATAATTATAAGTTGAATACGATGACGTTCGGTGATGAAGTGCTTGGTGGGCTTGAGTGTACAGACGTTTATTGTCATTGGCTACCTACTAAAGTAGCCCACGTGGGATACCTAAACCTGGATGATACTCCACAGATGCGAAATGCGTGGACCACATTTATGTTAGATAAAAGCACTGGATTTACGCAGAGCGGGGTTATTCGCCTCAACGACTCCATTCGCATATACGTATGGGCAATCCTCGCAGAAGCAAACTCGCAGTGCTATACTGGGCATGGGAACGGCCTTTGACGCACAAAAACAGTTCTTGGCACTTGTCGAGGACGCCATCTCAGCTAAGGTGGACCTCCAGAAGGCGATCCAGAATTATCAAGACGTTCTGCAGACTGCCAGCACCCCAGTAGACTACGCATTTGGAATAGGTCTTCATGTGGCGCCGAGTAATATGATACTACGAGACGACCCGGTTGACGGTTACAATAATCAGATCGTAGTCGCAACCACCAATCAAAAAATCGGCCGCAATGGGGACGTGAACACGGGTATCATCAAACTCCCCCCCAAGACGGTCGGGAGCGGAGATGTAAGTGGAACCTATTACATAAAAAACCCAAAACACGAATTGGATGCACCATCGAGTTCCCCCGATTCACGAATTGGAACAGGAGCGGGAACTATTGTATCATCAAGTTCCAAAGGAAATAGTGCATCAAGTTACACCAGTTCCCCCAATCCAATCGCGTTCATCAGTGTTGAGGGAAGAATTGGAACAGGAGCGGAAACACCAATCGAGATTGGAAGCACAACACACGAGGAAGAGAAATTAGGGCTCGTCGTCGCCCTCATGGCGATAGGACTACTAGCGCTTTGGTTTTAGAAACTCTCGGGCGGAGAATAGTAGGAGACCGACGATTGCCACGATTAGAGCCCAAGTATTTTTGGCGAGCCATCCGGCTGTTTTTGATAATATAGATAACAAGTAAGAAACGATACTTCCGATCAGTCCAGGTAGTGCGGCAGCCGCCTTTTCGGCTAATTTAGCCAGGAGACTGGCGAGGGCTTTTAGTTGTTTTTTTACCAACTCCTTGGCTCCACCGGATGGCGCGGGTGCTGGTGCGGGTGCTGGCGCGGGTGGTGGCGCCGCGCCACCAGTGAAAGCTACAACTATGGTCGATATAGTTATGCCGATAGCAACGAGGATGCTTGCTATCGTGATGCCCTGCTCTCTGAACAGAGTGCGAAGACGCTCACCGAGTGTCGTCTCCTCGTGCAGGACCCTCGAGATTGTTTCGCGGATCCGACTTATTCGTGTGCGGAGAGCCTCACGGCAAGCCGATGCAGCCTCCGAGCGAGCT
The DNA here is from genome assembly GCA_029237695.1 of Conchocele bisecta. Classification (NCBI taxonomy): domain Eukaryota; kingdom Metazoa; phylum Mollusca; class Bivalvia; order Lucinida; family Thyasiridae; genus Conchocele; species Conchocele bisecta. The sequence continues at coordinate 136,506,398 of CM055265.1, forward strand.
TTTCTTTCGTGAGTTTGGATAGGTTAAGGACCAGTTCGCCCCGGATCGTTTGTAGAACCTTATCGAGGCCCCGGAGTTCGCGAAGAGGTAACGGTGTGTCATCTTTAGACCCTTGGTCGAGGTTGAGTATTTCGTTTTCGCTGAACGTGGTCTCCATCGTGTTAATAGCGTCGGTGGCTACTTGAGGGACCTCGCTGAGCTCTACCGTTTCTATCGAGGCGGCCGTCTTCGCCATCGTTTCGTCGGTAGACTGTAGGGCCTCTACAGCGCGGGTTGGCATAATTGTTTTACCACGCTTCCAATCTGGGAATCCGAGTTCGTTCCTTATGATTTGGCCAACGCCCGGGTTTCCGGCAATGGTGCTCAGTGCTAGGGGTTTACCGGTCCTCGTGTTGACTATTGGGAGATTTTATGCTGCTTTCAGTCGCAATTTACCGATCAGATCAAATTTGAACTTGGAGTAGTCGCGACCGACAGATGGGACCAGACCTTTTTCTGCCAAATTGTTGTAGTAGTCGTTTACAGCTCCCTCGAGTAATTCCCGACTTTGACTAGTGGTAGCGCCACCTATTTCCCCCAATTGTGATTGGATTGGAACTGGAGTCTCTATGAAGGGCGTTTCGTTATCGTTATCATCATCAATGTCATCATCATCCTCATCGACGTAATCGTCTCTGCCGATTTCATCCATGTCAATATCGTAATCAGCCATATTTATAATTATGTATTAAAGACAAAACCATACGAGTTTAATAGAGGTATTTAGTTTCACTGAAAAGATGTCTTCGAGTCAATACGGTCGCAAACTCAATCCATACCGCAGACTGCGTGAGCCCCTCGGGGCGAAAGGCGTGAGACAGAGTGTCGTTATTACGAACAACCCATCGACGATCGACCAGAACCAGCAGCTCTTAGTCCGCTTCCCCAACCTCGGAGCTAACGACGTCATTATGCCGGGGACTGTTCGCCTCGCTTTTACTATTTCGCTGACGTCGACGGACGTGGACCGAACCGTCGTTCAGAACCTGGGTCGCGCCATCGTCAAGAAGACCATGATAAAGATTTCTGGTAATGAGGTGATGTCGATCGATGACAGCGACGTCTACCATTGTTATCAGGACTTGTGGAAGACGGCACAAGAGCGCGAAAATGCGGTCTATCAGGGTATTGACACCAGCCGAAATAAGAACGTAACCAAACTTAGAATCGGGGCTGGTAACAAGGCAGATAACGTGGCGAGCGACAACGCGGTCGCGGGCGCTTAAGGCAACCACTTCTACATCCCGCTCGACTTTGAGTTGCTGGAGAGTCACATGCCCTACTATCAGAGTGCTTTGGCTGACCGCCTCGAATACGAACTAACGTTCAACGACTACGGCCGAGTTCTCATAGCCACCGACATAACATCGACGTATACGATCGATAATGTTTCGCTGGAGTACGACATGGTCACGATGCCCGAACTCGCACGATTAATCAGATCCCAGTATGCCGGGCGCGTTGCCATACTTTATGACCGAGTTCTTCGTCACCGCAAGATGACGAAAGACAAAAGCGATACATTGTGGAATATTAATGTCAACGTACCCGCCCGCTCGATGAAAGGTATACTGATGTTGTTCGGTGAGGGTCGGATCGCACTCGGGGCTAGAAAAACCGACAAATTCTATAACCCCAAAATCACAAAGGTAGAGGTGACGATCTAGGGAGTCCCCAATCAACTCTACAGCGCGGGTCTTCGCGAGCACCAACAGTGGGACGAAGCCAGAAAGCAGTTTGCTGCCGGCTCTAAGCACTCACCGGAGGTTGCCGTGGTTGCCAAAGACCTGCAGCTCTCGGACGTCTCCCTCGCGGAGTTCCTGACTTCCAAGTACGCATTATGGCTAGACATGCGAGCCAGCGACGACGACCAAATGCACGGTAGCGGACGCCAAGTTGAGAACGCTAGTGAGGGTGTGACGATCCAGATAACCAAAGAGGCGGATGGAGACGGGCCATTGAACGTGTACTTATATATAATTACAGACGCACAACTCAACATCGAAGATGGTCGATACGTCTCAGCACTCTACTGATATAATAAAAAAATTAATCTAACGATTTATTAATAAAAAATCATTCTAACCCAATTAAAATTGGTGTTTGTGATGCCCACTCTGCCATAATATGTGGGCAGACAGGATGTGGAAAAACGGTTTTCATCCTCGACTTGCTCGAGGGGTCCTACCGCGATGTCTTTCGGCACATTGTGATCCTGTGTCCCACTGTGAGGCACAACGATACTTATCAGCGGTGCCCGTGGATATGGGCCGACCCTGAGGTATACGTTATTGACCCCGGTGACAGGCTTCACGATTGGTTGCGTGGCTTCTACCAAATATTTCAGGGCGAGCCCACCCTATACGTGATTGACGATTGCTCGGCCAAGGCGGCGATGACCAAAATGAAGGACATGCTCTCCGAGCTCGCATTTTCTGGCCGCCATGCGAGGCAAAGCGTATGGATATCCACTCAAAAGTACAACGCCGTCCTCAAGGATCTGCGCGAGCAAACGAAATGGGTCGCCCTCTTTCACTGCAAGGACCGAGACTCATTCGATGACTGTCTTCGAGAGAACGACGTTATCCCAACGCGCGAGGAGCGCCTGGAGGTTCGACAGATTCTTTCGGAAACTAAGCACGCCAAGCTTCTGCTAAAGACTGATCAACCAACTGCTTACGAAGTTATCAATTAATTTTATAATTTTCTTAAATTAATTAGCAATTGTTTAACTTCAATCTTCGATTGGTTAGTAACTGCTGAGCAAATGCTTAACAATGCTGAGCAATTGCTGAACAAATACTTAACAAATGTTGAACAAATGCTGAACAATGGTTAACAATGTTAACAATTTGGTGCTCCGCTGCGAGCTTTGTTGTGAGCATAATGGTGATCATAAGTATCGGGTGGTGCGCTTGACAATATGTTAAAGTTATGAGACTTGTAAGAATAGTTAAATTAATTTTAAGAAAATTAGCAATAATGAACTGCGACGAACTTCTCGATCAGCTAATGGAAGCAACCTCAACTCCCACTGCCGACACGGTATCTGCCCAAAACTGTTGGATGAAATATAATGAAACATCAACTCCGACAGAGCAATCGGGAATTACAACACCTTGCTGGGGGACAATCGGAGCATTATCTCGGTAGGCGTCTCTCAGTTTGTCAGGTGGATAAGATGTCAGATGCGGAGGTTGATAAAATGTATGCGCGATACGAATGTAGGTTAGGTGCGGAGATGACAAAAACTCTTGGATCGGCGGCTATTCATTTGTACGCAACCGCCGTTAGTATACTTCTCCCTATACCAAACATCGCAAGGTTGATTGGCGATCTAGAGACTGGCCCTTTTATAGGACACACTCTTAGAACAGCCTGCTGCTCAATTTATCACAAGTTTGGAATGTACTTAGCTCCACTGACAACCGCGTTGACCACGGCTAAGCATTGTCAATTTGGACATATATGCCCACGAACTATAAGCCCTAATATTAATATTATAAATGATGACACAAGACACACCTGCGAGAGTGACGGAACCACAATCTCCAACTTCAACACTGTTGAACCTGAGCACGTTGGGGGTTCAATCGGGGATTGCTGCAGCTCCACAGGAGCCCTCAACACCCAATCGAGATTGGAAGAATCCGGTTGCACGACATAAAAACCCGAAAAGACAGGCAGCTGGGCGGGCGGCGGCTGCCACCCGAAAAGTTAAACAAGATAAAATACTCGCCGAGCTTCGAGAGGCCAAACAGTCGTTGCAATCGGGGACGGACACAGCAAAACATCTGAAGACAGCTACAACAACACCCCCAATTCACGAATTGGAAGCGCAATCCCCGATTGAACCCCAACACCCCCAATTCACGAATTGGAGTTGGGTTGTTGGTGGTGGTCTGGCGGTTTTTGGTGCCCTGTGTGTGTGGAAATACCCCCTATTACACCAATCCTTATCGAAAAAACAACCCCCATCAATCGAGATTGGATTGGATGCACCCCATTTAAACATTGATCGCGATCCCTTTTATATGCAATAATTATAATTATCAGCAATGGCTGAAAACGATGGTAAAATGATAGTGAACGCGCTTTATAACGGCGTGGTGATATCGGGTTTAAGTATCGGGTATGCTCAACTATTTAAGATGGTCTTAGGAAGGTCCATTCCCAAATTGGACTTTACTGTGAAAGACGCCTGGCTCGTGGCCTTAGATATAATGGTCGCAGTTGGGACTCGAGATTATCTAGTTAAAGCTGGAATTCTACCTGCTAATATATTGAAATAATGGCTTCGATCGGAATAATGATAGGTGGTGCGCTTTATATTCTCGAAAATGAGAAGCTCGAACGTGGATGAGGAGCGCAAGCGTCACGATTTAGCTGTAGAACTACTAAATAGCGCAAATGAAGCATGGTCGAAAAAACGAACCGCCCATCTGGACTGGGTCAACGAAGAGCTTCGCCGCGAGAATCACGCTGCGCAAACGTTCCAGAATGTTGAAGAAGCCAACCGAGAGTACGCGCTGGCATATCCACAGAAAAGTCTCGCCGCTGGATTGCGAGCCCCAACTTTCAGATTTCTATGTACCGTCAGAGGCCCAAAAAAGACCGCGAGATCGCGTTCATCGTCGTGGGAATGGGTGTGGTGGGTCTCGTCGGCTACTATATTCAATCGAGATTGAAATAATTATTTTAATTTTTTTTTTTAAATATATATATAGAACGATGTTAGTTGACAAACTTTTGCTATGATCAATGTAGGCTACACTACCCTTAAACACCGTATAGCTGGCGCAAAGGGTATGATTCGTCTGGCCCGAGATTCTCTAGAGACGTGGCGCGAGGACGAAAAAGCGGCCACCCTTTTCGCAAAGCGGATGTTAGATTCCTCCAAATCGAGATTGGATGAATTAGATTTTCCCAAGTTCCTTCAGAACTTAACCTCCAATCGTAATTGTACTTCCAACAAAGGTTTATTATTAACGACGCAGTTACCGAACGATCTGGCGAGGGCATGTTGGACATTGTCCAATATATTAGAATACTTCGCATACGATGAACACGCACAAACTTAATACCAAACTATCGGTTCGCCCAGCGCGCAAGCTAGCGAACACATACTACAGCCCCCGCGGCTACTGGAAGGGACTCGCGGCCATCAAGAACCTCGCCGCGGCGACCAAGGTTTCAGAAAATGTTGTCAAGGAATGGCTCAAGAAGCAGGCCATCTGGCAGATCTATTCACCCGCTCCTCACAATATTCCGCGGCCGAAATTCGACGTGCCGGTGCCTAACCAAGTTCACCAAGCGGATCTTCTGTTTCTCCCTCAAGATCGCGTCGGTCGTAAGACGTACAAGTACGCACTGACAGTCGTTGATGTAGCGAGTCGCTATAAGGGGGCTGAGCCACTGGTCACTAAAGAGTCTAAGGAGGTGGCCGAGGCTCTTTCCCGAATATATAAAAGGAGTCCTCTCATATGGCCGAATCTTCTCCAGGTCGATCCCGGCCGCGAGTTCATGGGCGCGGTCTCTCATCTATTGTCTAAACACAACGTTTCTGTCAGACTCGGCAGCGTCAACATCCACCGAGACCAGGGGATCGCGGAGCGATTCAATCGAACCCTGGCTGAGAGACTGTTCGGACAAAGAGCTGCTGCTTGCGCAGCGGGACCCTCATTCGCGATCGACCGAGTGGGTGGCCAGACTACCCTCCGTGCTCTCCGCACTGAACGGAGAGGTGACCAGAGTTCTGTTGCTCCACGCGTCCCACGCCAACCACTCGGCCTTCTCCTTGTTGAACTTTCTCTTCATATTCTTTCTCACCACCGCCGCCAGCGTCTTCTCCGACACCGCGAAGTACATGCTGTCAGTGTCCATCTGTATAAGTTCAAAATCTCCGCGATCCACGTACTTGTCCAAGAAGTCGTAGTAGAACTCCAGCATCCGGAGCTTGGCCAACTGGTAGACCACTATGCCACACTGAAACGGTCTGTTGATCACCACTCGAGTCTTCCTGCTCGATATCTCGTAAGCCTCCCCAAACTCCTCCAGATCTTCGAACCACGCCGACCTCAGTGCCCGGTCGACAGTCTTCGCATCCTTCGTATATCTGGTGTTCAGGTGTCTCTCTTGTGCCTCTATCAGCTTGCCACAACACGCGTTGCCAACCAGATTGAATATCTCCGCCAACACCGCCTTGCTCTTGTCGACGTCCCCCGTCCGTCTGGCAGCGGTGACCTCTTTAACGAATCATTGAAACGGTTTGCCGGGCGTGTAGTCTATCACCCTATGCACCGCCTTGACGATCAGACCGTGCTCCAGATACCACTTTAACAGCGGGGAGTATATGATCATCTTCTTGGCGGACATTGCCCCCACGAGCTTTCTCTGTCCTTCGACCCTTTTCCTCCCGGTCCTGGTCAGGTAGTCCTTCATGTGCTGCGAAACCTCGGTCTCGTCGACTTCTCGATTAACGAACAGCGGCGACATTTCCGAGAACTTGTCTCTCAACGTTTCCGGTACCTCTATATCCAACTCCGCAAATCCGAACCACTTTTCACTTCTGACCTTCCTCACAAAACAGTCTATATACGACTGTCTTTGTGGATCGTCACACGTCCATATCGTCTCCTCCCCGCACGGCATGTCTTTCGACCTGCCAGCCTCTGCGTATCTGGAGAAGACTATGGACGGACCACCGACCAATCCCTGCTTCATCATCTCGTACGTCTCAGACTTCGGCGACCACAGCTCGGGCGTGTCCGCGTTCCCATCGATCGACCCGCGGAGCAGATACTGAAGGGAAACACCGGGCAGAGACCCAGCGTCCTTGAGTATATCCACACCTCTTCCCCTGTAGAACTCCGTCATTTTAGTCAGAGCCTCCAGGAACGGTCCGACATCCAAGTCGTTGTAGTGTTGCAACCACTCCCTGAACGTCTTCATCCCATTTTCTCGGAATACCTTCTTACACTCTTTCCACTCGGACAACGACAGTAGAAACTCACCCTTCAACTTCGAGTACCACTCGGGATAGTCTGGCAGCCCCGGATGTTCGAGTTTGTCCGCGCTATCGAACCACTCGTACGTGAAGTGAGACTTTATCGTTTTACAGTTGTACGCCTTAACCCACCGGTCGTACGTGGTACCGGGCCCCAGATACTGGATGATGTCGAGAAATCTAAACTCCGGGGTAAACAGAAACATCGTCGTGCTGGCTCTCTTTCCGACCATCACCTTATTCACGGTGGCCGCCAACTTCTCTACAAAGTACTGCTTGATGATGTTCAGGTCGTACCTGCTACAGTTGAACCCCACCACCGGGACTTGGTCAATCCAAGAGACGATCTTTGCTTGCTGAGACTTCGATAACATATCTATGTCGGCCGGCAGATACTTCTTCCTAACTCCCTCCCTGATTGTCTTGCCTCTCATCTGCAGCTCGGTCACGAACTTAACTTCTCGACTAGCGTGTCGGGATCTCGTTCGCAGATGTGTGTGATCCCTTCGTGCATCGCATCCCCCAACGACACCGATATAGGAATGTGCTCGACCTCGAAGGTCAGGTCTTTGGTGGGTAGTGTGGTTTTCGACTTGTCGAGATATGCCTCGAAGTCGTAGACTATCTGGTGAGGGTACAGAGTCGTCTCCTCCTCGCGCGGCGATTGTGGATAGTAGGTATTCACCTCATTCAACCACTCGCACTCCCACATCACCACCAGCTCGTAACCCGCGTCCCTTATCTTGGCGTCTTGAATTTTCGTCCTCCTGTACAGCGATCTCGCGTTACCTCTCATGCAATGCGTCGGACAACCGTGCCAGTAGCATCCGTGAAACTGAAACACGGTCTCGGTCTCGTGACAGTAACCGTCGATCGGATCGCCGGCCACCCACCTCTCTCCACCGTGACCGCATCTCGTGTGATGTATGTGTTTTCCCACCCTCTCCTCTTCTCTGTTCAACCATTGAATGGACCTCTCACTTGCTGACCCCTTGGAATAGAACGCCTTCTCGTAAGCCGACTGCGGTCTCTCTACCCTCTTACCTGGACATGTCACCACGGTCTTCCCACCCATGCAGGTGGTCGCGTGCCTGTGCATGTTACACGACTTTGTGAACCGTTGTTGACATCCGGTGCACCCGTACTCGTTCGTCATCTTGCGGCGGTTCGTTATGAGAAATGAGTGACCTCCAAACATTCCTATCGTCATGATCTTCTCCCCAACCGCGTCGTAATTTGCCGGAACCTTCATAAGGTACCACACTCCGTCGTCGGTGGGCTCGTAAACGCGAATCCCCATATTGAAGTGCTCTTCGACCTTCTTAATATCTTCCAGGGGGATTCCCTTACTATCCGGTCCGTTATCTTCACCTCGACCGATATCCAACGAACGAAGGTCCATTTTGTGTTTGGTCTATCGACTTTGTCGATGTCCATTCTACCTTTCTCTCTATCGGATATCCAACTCTCCGTTTTGGAAATCTCGTTTATCCACGGACTGCCCTTGGATTGTTTGTGATAGATCATCGTAGCGTCGTCTCTATGTTCCTAATACGATACGAGCACGAATACCTCAAATAACACGCCGTGGTCATCTCTGGGCGAATTTTATTCATTATGCGATTAGCAATCTCCCCGTCTACCCCCTCTCGAAAGTCCATACTATCTTCCTCCTACCCCTATCAACAGTTTCCCTAACTTCGGCTTCTTCGGCGAGAATGCTGGGACCCTCCTCCACCAAATCTATAGCGATATCTCTCCTCCTCTTAGGAGGTCTCCCCACTAACTCTTGATAAATCTTATTGTAGTATGCCTTGTATAGGGCTTTTCTACGTGCACTGGGATCTTCTTTTACACGCTGCGCGTAAGCGGTGGCACGCAGACTGGCCGTCGTCTCGTTCTCTAATTTCTCGGAGCGTTTTTCGGGGTCGGCGGGCAGTCGTCCGGTCGAAACCGCACGCCGCAGCCTCTCCTCGTAGACGACGGCTCGCGCATCACTTATCCTATCTGCTATATCTTTCTTGTGTCTCAAACCTCTTAGGGAAATTCCCCAACTCTTAGCTTGCTCTCTCATTTGCTTTTTGGTAGGCATTATACTGAGTATAACCAATAGATTTTTATCTTCAATAGGGTGTCAGTTTATATTTGTGACAGATTGTTGTAATATACTGAGTATAACCAATGGATAACTTGTCTTTAATAGGGTGTCAGTTGATATTTTATGACAGATTGTTGTAATATACTGAGTATAATCTATGGATTTCTTATCTCTAATAGGGTGTAAGTTGCCGATATATATGACAGATTACTGTATATACTGAGTATAACATAGTGATTCTTATCTCTAATAGGGTGTATTTTACCTTATCGATTATTGCGCAACACTACCTGGTATTTTAGCTTCAGGTTTATAATTGGTAACAGCCTTCGTGGTCGTGTGGGCTAAGGAGCCACTCTATGGAGACGTGGGTTGTGAGTTCGAATCTCGGCTAGACCTAAAACTTTTTTATTTTTTGCTCTAGGAAATATATGGTCTCGCGGTTGATGAAAAATATGTTCCATTCTTCTCATACATACCCACCGAACAGTGGGGGAAAATCCAAATAGTATATAATAGTCAACAATGATACCACCATGCGGTGGGGGGCACCGCGCGTAGCCGGTGGCTTACAGAGGGTAGTGGTATCATTTTGACTCTTATATACTACTCTCGGGGGGTTGCGTAAAGCAGTGTCCCCGCAATTACCAGAAAAGACTGAATCACATGACATATAAAATCATAAACCTATTGCTAAAAACAATAACACGTTGCTGGAATTTATCTGAGAATTAACCCTTACACCGCTATCTTATTTTATTATCGTCTGCTGTATATTTTCTATTTTCCATTTTTATCACCAAAAACATGATTTGCCAGCACTTTATAATCATTTCCGACATGCTTTGACAGCACTTTATAATCATTTCCATTGGAAATGATTCTAAAATGCTGTTAAACCATGTTTATATTGAGAAATAAGGCTATATATAAAGCAACAGCAGACGACAATTGTTGTGTGTAGCGGTCTCAGGATTAATGGTTTTCCAGTAGCAGATTTCACCAAAATTGCTAAGTAATTTTCAATTTAAGAATAAATTTGTTTTATTATACTGATTTTATTACATTGTCACAGTCAATTCTTGCTGTGATAATGTAATAAATTCAGTATAATGATTCTGCATACTTTTAATCATGAAATATATGCAGTCCTAATGTTCGATATCAAATAATTCATTTCGGGAACAAATAATGAGTATTCCCTCAAAGTGCACTTTGCTAGATAAGTATGCTTTGCAATTTTGGTGAAATAGGCTACTGATCATGGTCATATAAAAATGATTTTGGCAACTGTACTTACCGGAAGTGAATATCTTTGCCATGTTTATCTCAACCGATGAAGAGCTTCAGTCTAACGTTAGATAATAAACTCTTCGGAAAGTAATAGATTATCGAACTGGTCTATCGAAATACAATACTCTACCATTAGTGTATCGAGCCAACCCACGGCGTGACGTACCTGTGTTCCGGACTGTAGAGAACGATCAGGACCATGAACTGACACGCCCCGACGGTGATCACCGGGAAACAGAGGCGCAGGAACTGTCGCTTCTGGAAACGTCCGAACTCGCCACTCCGTCGTAATATGGCGTCGAAATCCATCACTGTATAGACTAGACACACGTTCAGTAGATGATTTTTTAAAAATATGTTTCTTTCTATTTTCTTTATTTGTCCTGGAAAATATATGGTATTACCACTCAGTTGAAGCGTCTCGACAAGACGGTTCACATGAGTGCCCGAACTCGCCGGTCATAGTATTAACCCATTAGAGACTGGACATAATTTCAGTACAGATAATTATTTTAGTAAAACAACAATTTGTTTTTATTTGTCATTGAAATTATATGTTGGTACCACTCGGTTGAACCGTCTCGACAAGACGATATACATGAGTGTCCAAACCCGCCTGTCAATCGTCCTATCGCGTAGAAATCCATCCTATTAGCACATTAAATGCAGTATTATGTATTTATTTAGAAAAGAAAGTCATACTTTCTTTCTTTGTCCTCGAAAGTATATGTTGTTACCACTTAATTGAACCGTCTCGACAAGACGGTTCAAATGAGTGCTCGAACTCACCGGTGCATCGTAATATCGCGTCGAAATCCAATCCGATTAACACATTAAACACTGGACACAATTGCAGTAGCAGGACATTTTTTTAGAAAAAAGTCATATTCTATTTGTACACGAAAGTATATGTTCTTACCACTCAGTTGAACCGTCTCGACAAGATATTTCAAATAAGTGGTATCAACATATATGTTTAGAGAAATCAACTTTTTTTAACAAAATGTATTCCCATTCTGATATTGTAATGCATTCGACAACATATCGATATTATACTAACTATTCAATTGCTATTTCAAGCTAGATGCAGGTCAACGCATGACTTGCATCAGCAACGCTTTGAATGTATCAATCATGTTAATGATTACGCTCCGTATGAAATTAATAACATGATCCAAATTATTCGGTAGCAAATTTTAAAGAATGTTAATCGCGCGTTTGTGTGTACTATTAATTTAACGAACAAGTGGATCAGGTCAGCATCTCGCGAACTTCACACATTTTCCCTCAATTTACATGTATTGACTGTATGTATGTACGCCTACACAGATGTATATCTATATACCTGAGCCGTGTAGATGTAACGGTTCGTCCCGTACACGTAGCCAGACATACATTATATTGAGAGAAAAAAAGCTGTTTGGGTTTTGATTACCCGCGGAGTGACTGCCTATTAATCGGACATCCTTGTATAGAAACGTCTAAATTCGTCTTCCGAACCATAATGAGTATGGTGGTAACTAAATGGCGACCAGTGTAGCCCAAGATCAGACTGTGCGATCGCGCAGTCTGATCTTGGTCTACATTGGGCGCATAGGCAATTGGTCCAAAATCTCTCCATGGGCGTGGAAGATTTCAGGCTGGAACATTGTCACCTTGCCAGTGGTCTGTCTACCCGAGTTAACGTCTACAACATCGGAACGGTCGGCACTTATCGCACTTACACGCAGTGGAAGCCATTTTGTCATACAATTTGAACAAACATTTGGTTCTGTAAAAACAAACTCTCTTTTTTAGACAAATATGATAATCTTTAGATTAAAAACGCCCTTCATGGAAAGTTTTCGCATTTGGCTGATTCTTTCTAACATACCCAACACCATTCTGCACAAAAAGACCCCCCCCACGTCTAATACCAATTTCATGACCCTTCGCTGTCTACGGAGCCACACAGGCGACATGGATTTTTTTTATTAATTCGTTCCCACGAAATAACAATTCGTTCCCTCAATTCAACAATTTGTTCCCTCGAATTAACAATTCGTTCCCACGATATAACAATTCGTTCCCTCGAATTAACAAATCGTTCCCACGAAATAACAATTCGTTCCCTCAATTTAACAATTCGTTCCCACGAATTAACAATTCGTTCCCACGATATAACAATTTGTTGCCACGAATTAACAATTCATTCCCGTGAATTACATTGAAGTTGAAATATGGGGGTATAATACTCTTCTTTACAAAACTTATCTGGGGCTCTGCTAACTTAATCATATTGTTAATTGAGATAGTGGTTTGATTGGCCGTTGGGATTAACCACCATGTTTTAAATGATGAAAAACTCAAACAGTCTTTTATACTCATGTCTGTGATTGCACATATATTGTGCCTTACATACTATTGTATCCTTTGGACAAATTTAGTCATCTGATTGTGTATGTAGATTCATCATTTCAACACATTAGCTGTAAATCTCATCATCATTAACAATCAGGGTACTATCATAATACTAATATACATACGGTAGTTCCCACATCAGTAAAGTGTCTTCCCTTTGCTGGATACAGGTAAACACTGTCGGCCATTTTGGGGGGGTCACTATTCCGTTAGACGCTATAGACAATTTATATCAGAGTATATATGTCTATTCAATATCAAGATTGACCCTATTTGCTACATTTTCCCACAAGTGGGTGGCAGGTGGGAGCATGCGATGGGTAATTTGACGATTTGGGTTCATCCTTACCGGAATTCCGACTGGAGACCTGGTTTGACCCTCACATACGTCTTTGGAATTTAGTATGTGACAGTTGAATCTGGTTATATCCCTTATGTGAGCATTACGATTATTCGTAATCCTATTTTATGGGAAGGGGCCAAGTGACTTTGGTGTGGTTTGGACCTGGCACAAGGTCACGTTATTCTCATTTATATTTTGTCTCGATGTAAATATTCCGTTGATCTTGATAGGCCGTTAAACGCCAATAAGCAAACAAACAAACATAGTTTAAGCACTAACATTTATATCAAAGTCTATATGTCTATTCAATAACAATATTTTCCCTATTTGCTACATTTGCCCACAAAGATGGTGGATAACGGAGACTACTTCATGTCATATTAGCTCATCTGGGAACTACGTAATACAGATATAACGAAAACTTGTCAACAATGTAGACCCGGGTCTAATAATTGTGCATTCACTGAGATGCGTTTTCAACTTTTCACTGATTGCACATTTGGAGTGGTCCATGATCTGACCATTGCAGGCATATTTGTGGCTGTGACTGGAGAAATAGGGATTATGGGTTTAGCGACCAGTGTAGATTCTGATTAGCCTGTGCATCCGCACAGTCTGATCAGAATCTGCACTGTTCGCCACTCCATCAATGAAACAGCTGTCGCGTTTCTAACAAGCGATATAGATCATTATCAGGCTACAGGATTGTGATATTTGATCAGGAGCAACACTTGTCACAAACCATAAGCCCATTTCTTCAGTTGCAGCCACAGTTTATCCTGCCTACTGTATATTCAAACTGTGTGTATATGCAATCTTACGTATAATAATCCACATTATTCCCTGGACACATACGTAATTGATTTTTTGTTAAATTCTGATTTGGGATTTTTCCTTTATCCGTCTCGGTGAAATACGTGATTCAACCTGGTTGACCCAGCCTAAAATGGATTGGATTGGGCAATTACACATGCTAGTACAGGTACATTTGTATTAACAAATTTAAGGGTAAGACTGGTTTTGTCAAATTGTGACCAATCGTTACTCACCATGAGACTTATGAGGCTTATTGAGTTTGCAACCAAGGTAGGCCCAGATCAGCCTATGCGAATGCGCAGTCTGATCAGTGCCTACACTGTTATAGTGGGCAAGCATTGACCATCATGGGAACAAAGAACGCATATCGATATCGGGCTGTATAATTATGCCAGCTAAATCATGATTAAAAACCTTTTGTCATGGAGTGTCGCATGCTTCTTAGAGTTAACCCGTTCACCCCTAAGTAACTGGAATGGATTTTGATATGTTAATTTTGCAACCAACCTAACAGTTACAAAATTATTTTCAGATTAGTCCATTTTTGTCTCGCCCGCTTGTGGACAGCGCGATATATTCGGCACTTTGTCGTACGTACGTGCGCAATACCCATGCTGCCCACATGCCGAAGGTCAAGGTCAAGTCAAATGTTTGCTTTAAAGTTTTTGTAAACTTTACGTTAAAGTGTTTACGTATTTTATATCTCCTCAACCGCTTCACTCATTGACTTGAAACTTCATATGCATGTTTACCATCCTCACAATATTCATTGTGCGCAATACCCATGCTGTCAACATGCCCAAAGTCAAGGTCAAATGTCTTAGAAGTTTGCGTTAAAGTTTTTGTAAACTTTGCGTTAAAGTTTTTACGTATGTTATATCTCCTCAACCGCTTCACTCATTGACTTGAAACTTCATATGCATGTTTACCATCCTCCAAATATTCATTGAGCGCAATACCTGGATACTTCAGCAACCCGACCGGTAGATCCTGATCGATGGAATCGTTTACTTCAACTCCAATATAGTCTTATTTTGAGACCATGGAAATTTAGTCTTGTAAGTCTTAACCAGTATCCCCTGCTTTTCATAGGAACCGAGTAAAATATGATGAGGCCAATAGAGTTTGCTGTGGTAAGATCACCTGGCAACAAATCAGGATATTGTAAATTACACTCACTACTTCCACTTGCCTCTGGACTGTGGTCCATGTTATTTAGTTTTTAAATAAAACAATATTGTATACATGTGCTTATGTTCTTGCTGTGCTGTTTATCCATGTCATCAGTATTCAAACTATGTAAGGTATTACTTTGCTTTGCTCTTGAAGTTCCATCTGTTCCTCTGGCATACGTCCATGGTCATGTGTACATTATACATTTGTAAAAGTTCATTTGTAACCCCTGTCGATAGGCAAGAGGGGATATAGCGTTGGTCCACGTACGTATGTACATGTGTGCGTGCGTGCGTTAGTAACATCTTTCATTTTGCAATAACCAATGTTGATAATATTTGGCCATAGTTTGTGTCCACTGTCTGTTCCACATTTTGCTGTCGACAAAATTTTGGCTATAAAAACATTACATTTTGGGTAGAGTGACTTTTTTGTTATTGATGAAAAAGTACTTACATTTAAACATTTTTTAGATTTAATGTGTTTAATAGCCAAAAGTTCTTCGGCAGCAAAATGTGGAACAGACAGTAGGAATGGTGCTTCGATTTGCATACGACACACGTCCGGCCGCCCAAGCTCACTGAAGACTTCTGTTCACCTTCTTTGTTAGGGAAAAATATATATTTAGGATACATGTAGCGGACACCGTGGTCCATCTGTCTGAGATTTTCATTCATGTTTTCGGCTACTTAAATGTACCATCTATGTTACCGTATGCCGGATTGGCTTGAAACTTCATATACTTATTTTTCGTCATCCATATTTTCATTCCATAGCCAACCTATGCGGCCGCTGTGCTGAAGGTCACTGTCAAATGACTTAGAAATTTGTGCTATTTTATTTTAATGTTTTTTAGATGTACATACATCAGTGTTATTGATTTATTGTTTTATTGGTTATTGCATTGGCATTGAGAGAGTATTAAAACAATATATTAAACTTGCAAATACACTACTGTAATAAATTAGGTTACAGAAAACCTGTGGGTGGTTGGTCGGGCGAACTTGACGGCATAAATTAACGGTATGAGTTCCTCCTTATAGGAATCACAAGTCGCTTGGTTTTGGCCCTCAGGTCCGTTTTTATCTTTGGCTCTTTGTTACCTGGGAGTTGAATTGGGTTATTTCCCATTATAACAGTAATAAAATTATTACTGATCCTACTGATCTTTAGAGGGGCCAAATGATTCTGGTGTGGCGAGGTCCTGGCATCAGATCAGGATTATTCCGATTTCAGGGCTGAATATTGTTTTATTTATTGTACATATTCAGTTCTGATCTTGGGATTTTCCCCCCATTTGTACATGTACTTGAACATATACATGTACTTGTACATGTAATATATGGGATTTAGTACTAACCCATTGACCCGGCCTTAAATGACCTTAGCTGTTGATAGGCCGTTAAACCCCAACAAATAAACAAACACAGGAAACCTGCCGGGATCGAACCCGTTTGCCCGGCCTTACATGATCTTTGTTGTTGATAGGCTGTTAAACATCAATAAATAAACAAACAAACACAAACAAACAAACAAACAAACAAACAAACAAACAGAAAACCTGATATGTAATCAGTACAGCGTTAATGTATCATTCTTCCTTCACTGATGCAATAAATATAATCTAACATTTGTGTTGGTATAGAAAATTTATTGAATGTGTTGACTGATTTCATAATTAAATTCATCATCGCCTTGTTTCATTGGAAATCAGTAAACTTGTTTAATGAATAGTGTATGGTCTCGACCTGGCACCAGGTCAGGTTGTTTTGTTTTAATTTCAAATTTCAAGGCTGAAGTAAATATTCCGTTCCGATTTTGGGATCCCCCCCCCCCAATGCAGCAGGTTGAATACCGGATTGAACCCGTTGTCCCGGCTTTAAATTTTGCATTGGCTGTTGACAGGTCGTTGAACACCAACGAACAAACAAAACAATTGTAAGCTCTTCCTTGAAGTATGTGATTGTATAATGAGACACCACAACTGTTCCTAGGGTCGACAGCCGAACATTCTTAGAAAATGGACTTTACGACATTCGAGACTCCATATTAGCTGGCATATTCAAAATAGTACATAGCCTCGTTATTAGCCGATCTATTTATAGGTCGGCTATATATTGGTTATCCATTGGTTTGTGAAAAAAAGTTTGTAACCACCCTTTTCTCCTATATTCGGTAATCTACAAACGCGAAATGTGTATCACTTCCAAATTACATCAACCGGATATTTTTTCATTTTTAGCCATTATCTCTCTTTAAAACTTTAAATATAGCGAAATAACACAATTTGGCTATAAATAAACGTTTTAACTACAAGAGTTCGGCGGTTTGCAATTTGGCTATAAATAAACGTTTTGACGTCACAAACCGGCAGCTCCGCCATGTTGGAGTTTGACCTAAATTCAGTTAGTTAGACGCATAATGTTTGTGAAGTGTTCTATATACGGATGTAGTCATCGTAATGATCACGAAAGGACACTGGAATAGTATAGATTGCCTGCAGTAATCACAAATCAAGGTGTGGAATGCGAGAAACTGAGTTCGGATCGGAGACGTGAATGGCTAGCTAAAATTGGACAAGAATTTGGGCACAAGAATATCCAAAATGTTCTGGTGTATTCGGCACATTTTGTCAATGGTAAGTCCTTGATATTATAAATAGTCCGATAGTTCTACTTGTCAGCTGGTGAGACAATGTAACCTTGTGTAATCATTATATTGTGTGTGAAGCCCACCCAGAGCTCCAGATAAGCTGCGTATTTGCGTAAATACTCAATTAAAATTGCCAAAAACACAATTGAAATCAGAAGTAGTGAGCATCAAAAAGCAATGAGAACAATTATGGTACCTTTACCATGCTGCAGAAAACAATAAACAGACCACAATATAGCATGTTTTTTCCCCCATGAAAACACATCCAAGGAGACAATTCTAATGAAATGCCAAGATATGTTTTCATTTCGAAACAAACTATTCAATAATTGCTGCCTGTTGATGTGTAAACAGTAGTGTGATTTAATTTTACACAATTACCATTTTGAAATACCCAATTGCTTCAGAACTGATGGAGTAACAATACTCAATTACTAATTCCTTATCTGGAGCCCTGCGGCCACCCACTGAATTATAATGTTTGACACCCGTGCTGTCACTGTACTTAACATGCTTAAGACGTGCGAGATGGTGAATTTTGATGGACCTCAGACAATAAAACATTGCAGTTTGAATGGAATTTCATGAAAAATGTTGACAGATTTTGCGATATTTTCTGTAAATCATGCCAAAAGTTGATGAAATTCTCAGAGCGAATGCACAATGTCACCATATTGTCACCATTCAATGTTATTTATGAAATATATTGTAAATTTTGTAAATATTTTTCATCAAAGTGCGCACATGTTTGTACATGCAAAATCACATGGCGCATGTCATATGTATACAATTTGTCATAAATTGTCAAAATTTCAGTGATATTTCATAAGAGTACACCTTTTCTTTTTTATTTCT
The DNA here is from genome assembly GCA_029237695.1 of Conchocele bisecta. Classification (NCBI taxonomy): domain Eukaryota; kingdom Metazoa; phylum Mollusca; class Bivalvia; order Lucinida; family Thyasiridae; genus Conchocele; species Conchocele bisecta. Next base: position 136,525,073 of record CM055265.1, read on the forward strand.
CCTCAAAAGTGCATGTAAATGTTGTGACCACTCATCTGAACCGTCTCAGCAAGAATTTTCAGATGGTGTATGCAACATAGACTTCCGAGAAGAAATAATAAAAATAAGTTATTATATTGTAACTAAATGTGCAAAGTTACAACATCCGACAAGTACACATGTATTTATTTGTTTTTGATATATATATCATGTATATGTTTCCGGAAAGAAGGCAGAGTTGTATGACCATCTTAACCCAAACTGGGCACCATCAGTTAATCTGGGCGGACAAAAGCGAGCATTATCTACATCAAGATATGATCGGCAGCAGGAAAAGAAGAGAAGGAAGCCAGCTGAATCCACAACTATTGTTGGACCTGATCACACTGAGACGGGTATGGATATGGGTGACAGCGTTCATGAAGACGGCGTTCAGTCACAGACTGATGTTGATGGTGCACTCATGGAGGCTATGCCGTTGAAGCTGCAGGAACTGCGTACAGAGATTGGGGAGCTGAAGGAAAAAGTGGCCCATTTGGAAACTAAATTCACTGCAAGTTATTTTACGGGTAGTGACGAGAAGGTGAAACATTTAACAGGATTACCATCATTCACAGTTCTATCTATATTGTTTAATTTTCTGGAGCCTCACCTGCCATCCAGTCTGGTCATGCCCAAATTCTAGGTAATGATATTGACATTAGTGAAATTGCGACTAAATTTGTCAAATCTCTTTCTTTCGTATGAATTTGACACTACTCAATCAACAATATCTAAACTTTTTACACGGACAATTGACTGTATGTACAAGCGGCTAAAGAAACTGATAAGATGGCCAGAGCGCGAGACATGCCAATGGAATTTAGGAAGTACTTCGGCGACAGGTGTGCAGTGATACTTGATTGTTTTGAGGTATTTATTGAGAAACCAAGTGATTTGAAAGCCAGAGCAGAAACCTGGTCTTCATACAAACACCACCACACTGTGAAATTTCTAATTAGAATTACTCCTCAGGGCAGTGTGGCCTTCATATCGAAAGCATGGGGTGGTCGTGTGAGTGACAAGTTTGTAACAGAGAACAGTGACTTCCTGTCCATGTTATTACCTGGGGATTTAGTGTTGGCGGACAGAGGATTTGATGTCAAGGACTGTGTTGGTTTGGTAGCTGCAGACGTGAAGATTCCAGCATTTACGAAAGGTTGTGATCAGCTATCCTTTCTGGACGTGGAATCAACGCGTAAACTTGCCCACTCAAGAATACATGTTGAACGGGTTATTGGTTCAGTTCGACAGAAATATACTATATTGAACGATTGTCTTCCCATTAATTGTCTCATGAACAAGGATAAGTTTGGTAAGACGGTCACTGACAAAATTGTTACCGTTTCGTGTGGACTAGCAAATTTGTGTGACTCAATTGTTGATATTAACTGAACCAAATTGATCTACACTGGTCCTTGCACTCCTTCGTGTCCTTTTGTAAATACTGAAATCTTCTTTTTCTGATTCACTTATTTCGCCATCAAACATTTACTTTTCTATTTATTGCATGGTACCGGTAAACAGGTTGTCTGTCGGTCGGTATAGTCGACTATACCGACCGACAACCATGCCGGCAGCCGACCGAAATCGCTTAATTGGTATTCCTGTGCCAGGAGTGTGGAATTTCTTCATCAGATTTGCTGGCACCTTGTGAAATTAAAATCATATACATATCCCAATTCAAAACCATTTTTAATAGAAGCTAAACATGTATAATTTATCATTTATTCAATTATCATGATTATCACATAAAGCATGTAATACTAAAGTATAAACACTCATAGTAAGCATGATATTACTTCCTTTCAATGGTAATATGACCAGCGTGGGCACAGATCAGCCTGCACATTCACATACAGGAGTGTGCTAGCAGATTAATATCCAGATCAATCCCCATAAGGCCTTTTTCTCAAGCCACGGTCACATATACTTTTATATATTTGTGATGCACCGTTAGAGAAACAGTCCACTTACTTCACTGGTGCTGCACTCCGTGCCGATGGAAATATTTCAAGATAATCCACTTGAAAATACAATGGGCGCCATTAATTGTAAAAAAATGTTTCAAGACGAGTAGTAATTTTATTCATTTTTTAACACTCATCTGGAAACATTTTATAATGGCGCATATTTTATTTTTCATGTGGATTGTCTTACATTTTCCACCGGCGCAGAGTGCAGCACCAGTGTAATAATGATAATTAAGATGCGCCATGTGATTTTGTACCTACAAAAATGGGCGTAATTTCATAAAAAAATTACAAAATTTACGATATTTTCCTGCAATGACACCGAAGGTTGTCGAAATTTTCAGAGCAAATGCAGAATTCTATTCCGCATTTACTTTGAGAATTTCATCAACTTTCAGCATATTTCATGAAATTGCGCACCTGTTTGTAGGTACAAAATCACATGGTGCGTCTCGATTATCCAGACAGTATATCTGCATTGGCAATATATACATTGAAGTTCACATACAGTACTTGCAGTCTGGGTAATAGGTATATATATAAGATTCCGGCACCTAGTGTTAATTTATGGTACCCGGTGTTTTTATAAACTTGAATGTATATGGTTTCTAAAAAATCCGGGTGCCATTTTTTAAAACCAAGTTCAAGGTCATTTCAAGGTCATTGAACTTTATGCTTGACGGAAGTCGAAAATTTCCAATATATGAGCCAATAGGAATTGGTGTAAATTGTTCAAAAACATTTCAGATGGATATATTAAAGAATTTACGTAAACTACACTAATATTCAGTATATTATTATCATATTTTCAAGATGGCCGCCAGAAATCGGGTATTTATGAGATTTCGGTTGACTTGCTACATATTTGTGTAAAGCTAAGCGCCTTCACCTATATTCAAAGGTTAATTCTTTCAACTGGAACAATATTGCTGTTAATATACTCCATTGTCAGAAAACTCAAAACGGCCGCCAAGTAAATGACAAATCCATAGTAATTTACTAAATATAACTGGGAGAACAACACTTGAAGGAAATCAACACTTCTCTCACTTTTCCCTGAGATTACGTAACTACTAAAATGTGGACATATATTGAACCCTGATTTGATCGGCTAATAACATCATGCTCTGCATGACTTTACATTTATTAAATTATTCAAGTAACGGGCATAGATATATATTTTTTCATGAAGAAATAAAAGAAAATGAGGAATCGGTTTTACAAATAATCTGTTAATATATTTTATCATGGCATGTCGCACATATCTATGGGAACCCCATCATTTAATTTCCATTCACATGTTCCCAACCTTCGGCCCGCCGCAGTAAATGAAGAAAGAACAACTGCAAGACAGAGACAGACAATATTATGCAAAGAATAAACAAATACGTGACCGTCACCAAGCAAGACATGGCAGAACATACATGTATATCGCCAATTACAATGCTGAAGAACACAGATGACATAGTGACAGACATAAATAGATGATACAAACATAACAACATGCCAAACGTTTTACGGCTGTTTTGATGCCAACAACGCCATAATTCTGGCATTACGTGATGTTACAATTCGTTCCCCAACACTGTGCTCGACGTCTAAATTTTAAGAATGATATCATATATGTGTAATACTGGTACATTTTGCCATCGCCATACCTAATAATGGAAAACAAATACACTTTACTATGTGGTCACAGTTTTTAAGTGACATACCAATATTCAGAGGTATATATTGCCTGTGTCCAAGTAGATATGTAATGGTAGCTAGTGCAAGCTATAAGGTGGATTCTGGAGTAAATATGTTTATATACCCAGAAAATATTTTTGGGGTAAATATAGTCGCCAACTTGACCATCTGTTCGTCTGTCCATCTGTCTGTACGAGCTTATCGGTGGTTGGTCAGGCTCGTTGGCTCTTTTGTTACCTGGGAGTTGAATTGGGTTATTGCCTTTTAAAAAAGCAGTAATATTATTACTGATCCTACTGCTTTTGGGATGGGGCCAAGTGATTCCCTCCATTTTTACAGGTAATATATGGGATTTAGTACTAAACCCATTGACCTGGCCTTAAATTGGTAAATATAGTCGCCAACTTCACCATCTGTTCGTCTGTCCATCTGTCTGTACGAGCTTATCGGTGGTTGGTCAGGCGAACGCGATGGCGCAAATTAACGGTAGGGGTTCCTCCTTATAGGAATCACGATTTGCCTGGTTTGGCTCTCATGTACGTTTTTATCTTTGGCACTTTTGTTACCTGGGAGTTGAATTGGGTTATTGCACATTATAAAAGTAGTAAGATTATTACTGATCCTACAGCTTTTTGGAGGGGGCCAAGTCATTCCGGTGTGGCGAGTATCTGGCATCAGATCAGGATTATTCTGATTTCAGAACTGAATATATAGTTCTTTTCTTGTAAATATTCAGTTCTGAGTTTGGAATTTTCCCCGTTGAACATGTACATGTACTTACTTATACAGGTAATATATGGGATTTAGTAATGAACCCATTGACCCGGTCTTAAATGACCTTAGCTGTTGATAGGCCGTTAAACCCCAACAAACAAACAAACAAACAAACAAACATTCTATTGCCAACCCATGTGACCCCTGTGCTCAATGCCAAGGTCAAACGGCGTATTACTGATTTCTTCTTTTCACTGTTCACACCCATCTGTCATTCTGCCATAAAACTGAATACTGTAGTTGGTCAATGAATTATAATCTGTGGCTGTGGAAATGGGGCTTATGGACTTTGCAACCAGTGGCCTATTTCACCAACATTGCAAAGTATACTTTTCTAGCAAACTATACTTTGAGGGAGAACTTTTCAATTTTAGGATAAATTTATTATTTTTTATTATACTGAATTTATAACATTATCACAGCATAATACATTCAGTATAATAATGCTGCATACTTTTAATCATCAACTATATGCAGTCGTTAGTTCTATATGAAATAATGCATTTCATGAAAAATATAGAGGATCTCGTGGTGTGAAATGTCCATATTTCACACCACCCGATGAACATATATGTCATATTCGTTTGCAAAAATATGAATATTATATTTATTATATACCGCTCCATGGAAATTAGCAGTTTTTTAGACTGTATACAGTAATGAATGTGTATTTGCAGCCTATTTGCAGTCCGGCACTGCAGGTGCGTGTTATGAATATAGATAGCGGAAGTAGTCGTATTTTCACCGGAAGATGTTTATTTCATCGATGAGAACATATGACTTTTATTTACATCGTATAACTATGTATTTCATGGGTAGGTATATAATAAAAATGATTACTCCCTCAAAGTATATTTTTCTAGAAAAGTATACTTTGCAATGTTGGTGAAATAGGCTACAGGTCTGCACTGTTCACCCCCAGTCAGTCTGTGAAATACCGGACATGCTTCTAGCAAACAGTATAGATCCTTGTCACGCTGCTAGAATGTCTTAGTCCCCCCTTCCAAACAGGTAACATATGAAAATCGACCCTGTTAACCCAGCCTAAAATGACATTAGCTGATAATAGGCTGTTAAACACCAATACACCAAGTCAATCCACTGCTGTATGCGCATGTCTTTATTTCATTCGTGGCCATACATCGATTTGGTAGTGTCGACATTCTCGAACTAATCACTGTTTTATGAATGGAATTTCTATTTCCTCTATAATGGCTGGGTTTGGTGTTTTCCTGAAAATAAAGAGCATATACATGTATGGCTGTGACTGGAGAAATGGGGCATATGTGTTTTGCGATTAGCGTAGATCCCGATCCGCACAGTCTGATCTGGAGCTACGCTGTTTGCCCTTCCATCAATAAAACACCCATCACGCATCTAACAAGCAATATTATATATGAATATAGAGCACCTATACATGTAAATCTATAATACATCGTGACAATAAGTCCTTTAGTGATATTACTCTAAATTGCAGGTTGAAGACTCGGGACCTGTGACACCAAAAATAAATGCCCATTAAAAACACCCCATTATCCCACCCACTTGGTCTTGTATTGTGCTGCGCTATAAATAATTTCATTACCCCACCCACTTAGTCTCGTATTGTCCTGTGATATCTGTACACAATATTATTCTGCAGATTTGATTATTTCACGGGTGAAACTATTTTCGATGCTTAATTGTGTGCTAGATGATCAACTACATCAGACAGTGAAACACTTGTCATGTTTTAACAAACAGGTGAAATATGGGATTTGACCCCGTTCACCCGACCTAAAATGACATTAAAATGACCTTAGCTGTTGACAGGCTTTAAGTAACTAACACACATTGTATCCGCTTGCTTATCATGCTGCATGAGTGTGCTAGCAGATCAGAAGCTACACTGACCATTTCTCCAGTCACATCGACATATACCCCGTATCGTACCTGCGACCAAAGTCATTCGCCTCTTCCATGGTGTCGGGCAGTTTCTGGTTGTACGTCTCTGGTAGCAGCAGCAGTAGTAGGCCCGCAATTATCGACAACCCACCAAATATTACAAGAGGTTCAACTGTGCCAAACTTCCCACCTATTAGTTCACCCTGATAATGAAACAGTAAAATTTGGACAAATTCTGATCATCAAATGATTTAGCAAAGAATTAGCCTTCTATGAGATTATTCTTTGTATGGATATTATTTTCCAAAATCACTAATTTAAGCAATTTAATATAAATTTAAAAAAACATCGAAAGTTCATGAAAACTTACTGTGAATTTTAGCATATTTTAACCCTTAGACCGCTACACACAACACTTGTCGTCTGCTGTTGCTTTTATATCTTGCATTATTTCTCAATAAAAACATGGTTTGACAGCACTTCAGAATCATTTCCAATGGAAATGATTCTGAAGTTCTGTCAAAGCATGTTGTAAATTATTCTAAAGTGCTGTCAAAGCATGTTTTTGATGATAAAAATGGAAATTAGGAAATAAACAGCAGACGACACAAAATTAAGATAGCGGTGTAAGGGTTAAATGTTTTTGAACTTACAGGCAATGATATAATGTGACCCAGCATACTGGTAGCCTATAACCCTTTCGACATTATAAACCTCTATCATAAATTTTGCAAACAGTGTAGTCCCTGAAGAGCCGGTTCATCAAGATCTGCACCATTTGTAGGCATTTTCTGATTTTGTGCAAAATTTCTGGTTTTTCAATTAATTGAATAGTCAAAGTACATTGTGAAATAGTATAGTCCATTTCAGTTACTTAGGGATTAAAGGGTTAATAGTGATGTATATATCTTACCGATTTAGCAATGTAAGGGGCTATCATGCTGCCTATTCTTGCGAAGCATGATGCGGACCCCATGCCGCCGTTCCTCATGACAGTGGGCAGTAGCTCGGCCGTGTATACATACACGACTCCAAATGCACACGACGCACCCATCTTACCCAGGAACGACAACGCTATGGTCAGCGGCTGTAACTCTGCAAAATCAGAGGCAATGTCTGACTGAAACAAATCTGGGTTTTGGCTGCGTTTGAGAAAAGGAACCTTACCTTACTTAAAAATTCGGACATACGTTATTCGGAGAAACCTGTATACATATGTTGTTTCCCAAAACATTACATGCCCCAATATTTCCCATTATAAAATTTCAGGGCTGAATGTATTTTTTTTCTGTAAATACTTTTTGGGATTTAAGGGTCTAAGTCATATGCGACTTATCATCCCCATTCTTCCACTAACCATTTTGAATTATCCATTAATTAAATGGGTCAATGAAAGAAAGTCCCACATGACTTGGCCTATATTTTACACTGACCCATTTAATTGCCACCAAAACTGAACACACTGATTTTTGGATATCTGACTTACACATGTTTTACTATATACTCACCTGGTCCTCCATACAGCACGGTAAATAGAGTAGAGAGGCAGGCCAGTCACCCAATACACATGCTGTCCCCCACTGGCTCATAGCAGTACAGTAGAGGAGGCCAGTCCCCACAATACTGCTGCCACTCACCTGGCCTATAGCACGGTATACATAGAGAGGCAGGCATGTCCATAACATAGTACTGCTATACTCACCTGGCCCTATCAGACGGTAAATACAGTAGAGAGGCAGGCCATCCCACAATACTGCTGCCATACTCACATGACCCTCCATAAAGTACTGTAAATACAGTAGAGAGGCAGGCCAGTCCCCCAATACATATGCTGCCATACTCACCTGGCCCTCCATAAAGCATGGTAAATACAGTAGAGTGGCAGACGGTAAATACAGTAGAGAGGCAGGCCAGTCCCCCAATACACATGCTGCCATACTCACCTGGCCCTCCATAAAGCACGGTAAATACAGTAGAGAGGCAGGCCAGTCCCCATATACACATGTTGCCATACTCACCTGGCCCTCCATACAGCACGGTGAATACAGTAGAGAGGCAGGCCAGTCTCCCAATACACATGCTGCCATACTCACATGGCCCTCCATAAAGTACTGTAAATACAGTAGAGAGGCAGGCCAGTCCCCCAATGCACATGCTGCCATACTCACCTGGCCCTCCATAAAGCATGGTAAATACAGTAGAGAGGCAGGCCAGTCCCATAATACACATGCTGTCATACTCACCTGGCCCTCCATAAAGCACGGTAAATACAGTAGAGAGGCAGGCCTTTCCCCCAATACACATGCTGCCATACTCACCTGGCCCTCCATAAAGCACGGTAAATACAGTAGAGAGGCAAGCCAGTCCCACAATAGGCATTCTGTCATACTCACCTGGCCCTCTAGAAAGCACGGTAAATACAGTAGAGAGGCAGGCCAGTCCCTCAATACACATGCTGCAATACTCACCTGACCCTCCATGCAGCACAGTAAATACAGTAGAGAGGCATGCCAGTCCCCCAATACACATGTTGCCTTACTTACCTGGCCCTCCATAAAGCACGGTAAATACAGTAGAGAGGCAGGCCAGTCCCCCAATACACATGCTGCCATACTCACCTGGCCCTGCATAAAGCACGGTACATTCAGTAGAGAGGCAGGCCAGTCCCCCAATACTCATGCTGCCATACTCACCTGGCCCTCCATAAAGCACGGTAAATACAGTAGAGAGGCAGGCCAGTCTCCCAATACACATGCTGAAATACTCACCTGGCCCTCCATAAAGCACGGTAAATACAGTAGAGAGGCAGGCCAGTCTCCCAATACACATGCTGAAATACTCACATGGCCCTCCATAAAGCACGGTAAATACAGTATAGAGGCAGGCCAGTCCCCCAATACACATGCTGCAATACTCACCTGGCCCGCCATAAAGCACGGTAAATACAGTATAGAGGCAGGCCAGTCCCCCAATACACATGCTGCCATACTGACCTGGCCCTCCATACAGCACGGTAAATACAGTAGAGAGGCAGGCCAGTCCCACAATACACATGCTGCCATACTCACCTGGCCCTCCATACAGCACGGTAAATATAGTAGAGAGGTAGGCCAGTCCCCCAATACACATGCTGCGATACTCACATGGCCCTCCATAAAGCACGGTAAATACAGTAGAGAGGCATGCCAGTCCTCCAATACACATCCTGCAATACTCACCTGACCCTCCATAAAGCACAGTAAATACAGTAGAGGCAGGCCAGTCCCACAATACACATGCTGCAATACTCACCTGGCACGCCATAAAGCACGGTAAATACAGTAGAGAGGCAGGCCAGTCCCCCAATACACATGCTGTCATGCTCACCTGGCCCTCCATACAGCACGGTAAATACAGTAGAGAGGCAGGCCAGTCATACACATGCTGCCATACTCACCTGGCCCTCCATACAGCACGGTAAATACAGTAGAGAGGCAGGCCAGTCACCCAATACACATGCTGCAATACTCACCTGTCCCTCCATACAGCACGGTAAATACAGTAGAGAGGCAGGCCAGTCCCACAATACACATGGTGCAATACTCACATGGCCCTCCATAAAGCAAGGTAAATACAGTAGAGAGGCAGGCCAGTCCCACAATACACATGCTGCAATACTCACCTGACCCTCCATAAAGCACAGTAAATACAGTAGAGAGGCATGCCAGTCACCCAGTACACATGCTGCCATACTGACATGGCCCTCCATACAGCACGGTAAATACAGTAGAGAGGCAGGCCAGTCCCACAATACACTTGCTGCGATACTCACATGGCCTCCATAAAGCACGTTTAAATACAGTAGAGAGGCATGCCAGTCTCCAATTACACATCCTGCAATATCACCTGGACCTCCATGATCACAAAGTAAATAAATAGAGGCAGGCTGTCCCACAAAAATAAACACTTTGGCTGGCCAGTTAATATACATAGAAGGCCCAGCCAGTCCCACCAATACACATGCTGCAATATTCACCTGGCACGCCATACAGCACGGTAAATACAGTAGAGAGGCAGGCCAGTCACCCAATACACATGCTGCCATACTCACCTGGCCCTCCATACAGCACGGTAAATACAGTAGAGAGGCAGGCCAGTCACCCAATACACATGCTGCATTACTCACCTAGCCCTCCATAAAGCAAGGTAAATACAGTAGAGAGGCAGGCCAGTCCCCCAATACACATCCTGCCATAGTCACCTGGCAATCCATAAAGAACGGTAAACAAAGCAGAGAGGCTGGCCAGTCCCCCAATACACATGCTACCATACTCACCTGGCCCTCCATAAATCACGGTAAATAAAGTAGAGAGGCTGGCCAGTCCACCAATACACATGCTGCAATACTCACCTGGCCCTCCATACAGCACTGTAAATACAGTAGAGAGGCAAGCCAGACCCCTAATACACATGATGCCATACTCACCTGGCCCTCCATAAAGCACGGTAAATACAGTAGAGAGGCAGGCCATTCACCCAATACACATGCTGCCATACTCACCTGGACCTCCATAGAGCACGGTAAATACAGTAGAGAGGTAGGCCAGTCCCTCAATACACATGCTGCAATACTCACTTGGCCCTCCATAAAGCAAGGTAAATACAGTAGGGAGGCAGGCCAGTTCCACAATACACATGCTGCAATACTCACATGGCCCTCCATAAAGCACGGTAAATACAGTAGAGAGGCATGCCAGTCCTCCAATACACATGCTGCAATACTCACCTGACCCTCCATAAAGCACAGTAAATACTGTAGAGGCAGGCCAGTCCCACAATACACATGCTGCAATACTCACCTGGCCCTCCATAACGCACTGTAAATACAGTAGAGAGGCATGCCAGTCTACCAATACACATGCTGCCATACTCATCTGGCCCTCCATAAAGCACGGTAAATACAGTAGAGAGGCATGCCAGTCTACCAATACACATGCTGCCATACTCACATGGCCCTCCATAAAGCACGGTAAATACAGTAGAGAGGCAGGCCAGTCCCCCAATACATATGCTGCCTTACTCACCTGGCCTTCCATAAAGCACGGTAAATACAGTAGAGAGGCATGCCAGTGCCCCAATACACATGCTGCCTTACTCACCTGGCCCTCCATAAAGCTCTGTAAATACAGTAGAGAGGTAGGCCAGTCCCCCAATACACATGCTGCCTTACTCACCTGGCCCTCCATAAAGCACGGTAAATACAGTAGAGAGGCAGGCCAGTCCCCCAATACACATGCCGCCGCTGTTGGTGTATCGCCGGCCTATCCTGTCCAGGAGCACGATGCCGGCCAGAGCGCCGGGAATCTCGGCAAAACTTACAATGAAGAAATTCATAAAGAAGTTGCCGCCCATCTTAATGATGTTCATTGATACACCGTAGTACGTCATACTCACTACCATCCTGGAAGGAACATAGGAGACTAGGATTTATGGTGGCGTTATTAGCAAATTGAAGGGTTGAGTGAAAGAAAATGGGCTACATCTCCTTATTAAATTGTTGTGTGTACATGTACATTGCCAGATGAATGGTGAACAACGGTTGTGAAACCAGTGTAGGGATTGTTTGACATTGTTTTGGCATTGTTTGCCTTTAAAGCTAAAAACGAATATTAAAAGAATGCATGTATACCTTGCAACCTGTTATAAATCTGGGGCCCGTTTCACTAACCTTCGCACGACTAAGATGTTCGTAAGTACAAATTTAGGATCGTCTGGAAATTTTAATTGACGGATTTACATTTATTAAGCATAGGCTGCATCTGCAGCCTATGCTCAATAAATGTAACTCCAATAATTGTTTACAAGAAAACATTGTTAATGTGAAATTTACAGACTTATCACTGGTCAAAACCTCTGTTGGCCCACATATTGGCATGACATATGACATATTGTTACATAAAATGTGCTTTCGCGGTGTTTCAACACAGTGTATTATAAATCATAATACACTAGCGTAATGATTGAGGCATCTACAGAAAACATGCTATCTGATCAGTACAGCTTCAATATATGATACTGTGTGTATGCAATAAATAGAATATAACCCGGCATAGCCGCGTTTGTTATGAAATCGGTAAACTTGTTTACAAATGTAGTAAATCGTCATTCGTGTAAAATCCTTTACGGGACAGGTAACAATTCTATTTCGATACATTTACTTGAAGTTAACCCTATCACCCCTAAATAACTGGAATGGATTTTGATAATCATCTTAATTTTCTGACTCATCCAATTGTCACAATTTGATTTTCAGACAAGTCCATTTACGGTGGGTTTTTCTTCCCTGAAAAATATAGAAATTACTTGAAAAAAGTGCCGATCCTGACGGCTCTTAATGAGCCGGCTCATTTGGAACTACACTGTTTGCAAACACCGCTATAGTGAGCTGATGTGTTGAAAGGATTACTGTAGCCAAATCTCATCTCCATACCAATTGAAGTATAAGATACACATGCGCCTCAGTAACACGGGACTTTTAGTGATGTGCCATATATGGCCGTGGACTGCCGCTTTCGTGTTGACCTGAGTCTCCAACATCGTCGCCGGTATATCTTTCTTGTTCACAGACGCAGCCCGCATAATTATGGCCTTCGCCTCTTCGTGTCGGCCCTTACTGATCAGCCATCTCGGGGATTCTGGCACCAACCTGAAGCATTTACAATAGTAGCCTGTTATATGCTCATTTCTCAACATGGAAATGTAGGGCAAGAAAACAGAAGATAAAAAAACTGATAAAGATAATACAAAACACATGCAGAAAACGCCATCTAAAAATTATAATCCGATCAAAAGTGTATTGTCATTTGTATCATTTGTTTCTGAAAAGAAAATATCCACCAATGAGTCACTAACCTGAAAAAATCTCTACATTGGTCAGAAATGTGGCTGTGGATGGGGAAATGGGTCTTATGACAATTGCGATCGCGCATTCTATTCTGGATCCATCCTTGCCACCTGACTATAAGCCTCATTTGTCCAGTCATAGCCACAAAAGAACAACGGTAGTAATATATTTGTTATGTTTATATGCGAACACTATACACCACACTATATTTCTATATGTATGCTAATTTGGCCCCAAGAGATGATCTACTAACAAGAGTTGTCAGAAGACAATGAAGCGCGCCTGGTTGTGCTTTAGTTTAACGAATATCAAGAAGCAGTGTGAAAGGAAATGTTAAATTTGCGAAAATATCAAGATGAGCGGTGAAAGAAAACACCCCCCCCCCCCACCCCCACAACGTTAAGTTTATGAAAGCAATAATACTGTGACCTTGGCCTTGTGGTTAGCGAGGGTCTATGCATCGTAGATTAATCACAGCATGATAGAGAATCATTAGAGAAAGGCATGTGTGAAATATCTAAACGTTTGGTGAAAGGAAATTATGACAACTTTCCCCAAACATTAAGTTTATGAACGCACTAAGATTGTGACCTTGGCCTTTGGGTTGCGTGGGTCTGAGTATCGTGGATCTGTCACACCATGATAGAGAATCTTTAGAGAAAGGCATGTGTGAAATATAACAAGATTTGGTGAAAGGAAACATAAATTATAATACATTTCTCCCAACGTTAAGTTTTCGAATTTTTGAAGACGGACGGACCGACGGACAGATAGACGCTGATTACGATACCGGGGGTATGCCCAAAGCACTCCTTTCCTCGAACGGGGTATGCCCAAAGCACTCATTTCCTCGAAAGGCGCGCTAATAAAACTAGACCAGTAGGATGAATAGAATACTGTAGCCAGCATACAGGAATTGTTGATCTGATGGCTGCTAATTTTGCCCGACAGGGATGGCCCTACCACTACTAAAACTAAACTCGCGACCAGTATCAGCGACATAATACAGTGGGCAACATACAGGCAATGTTGATCTGATCCATATATAACGCTGCAACTGTGGACCGAAAGAGCTGGACCTGCTACTACTAAAACTGAACTCACGACCAGTACGAGAGACATAATACAGTAGGTAACATACAGGCAATGTTGATCTGATCCACATATAACGCTGCGAATGTGGACCGAAAGAGATGGCCCAACTGCTAATGAAACTAAACTCACCACCAGTACGAGAGATATAAGACAGTAGGCAGCATGCAGGCGAGGTTGATCCACATGTAGCGCCGCAGGACGAAAGCGATTCCAGAGAGAGCGACGACGCCGACGGCGAACATCACCTGTATTATCATGCCCGTCCACACCCGCTTGGACGGCCCCACTATCTCCATACCTGACAATAGGGCGGTACTAATACATTACTTAACATTCCCAAGATGAAATATGGCAAGTAAAAAAAATGGCCAATTCTTCTTTCTCAATACAAACACGGTTTGACAGCACTTTAGAATCATTTCCGTTGGAAATGATTATAAAGTATTGTCAAAGCATGTTTTTGATGAGACAAAACAGGAAAATATAAAAGAAACATAAGACGACACATTGGGTAATTCAGTATTGTAAGCGTTAAGCAAGTCGGTTTAAATTACTGTAAATATATCCCGGCGAACAGTTTCAACAGCACCTGTACCGGCATGCCTGTCCACACCCGCTTGGACGGCCCCACTATCTCCATACCTCTGGCGAGGACAGTAACATTCCAAATTAAAGATAACACGTCGACATTTTGCATTTAAAAATACGGTTGACTTAAGTAAACTGGCCTGGTATTTTCTAAATAAGCCTGTGTCCTAAACTCATCCGCGTGGTCGTCCCCACTATCTCCATACTTTGGGAAGGACATAGTCACAAGGTGAACATTGCATTTAAAAAATGGACAAAATTTCGTTAGAATGTGGGAAACATTCTGATACTGTCGTATACTGTAGAGTTACGTAGAAAAACACGTGACTCGTCTCCTATAGGGCTGGTCTATTCAGGCAGAACACTTACTGAAAACGAAGACGACGAGCATGGCCCCGTGGGCCGAGGCGCCGACGATAAACTCAAGTATGGAGAAGGAGAGGAAGCTGGGGGCCCACGTGACGGATACGGACGACACGAGCAGGGTCACGATGGCCAGGTACAGTGTCTTCTTCCGCCCGATCCTGCAACGGGCCGCAGTCACGGGGTGGATAATGTTCTCATGTGACTTTTATAGAGAATATACATTATGATTGACAATGTATGTTCTCTCTAAATACCTTTAGTTATAATGAGACACTGATTGACAATTCAGTGTCATTGTATATTTAAACAGAAATATGCATTGTGTTACTCAATTCAATGGTATAGGTTATTTAGACAGAGTGTCAGTTCAGTCTCGGTGTATTTAGACGGAGATACGTTGTATGTACATGTACCTTGAGATGGTAAATTAATTCTCATAGGGTATTTAGAAAGATATACATTGTGATTGTTAATTCATTCTATTGCTATATGGTATTTATCCAGAAATACACAGATTGGTTGTCAATGCATTTCCATATGGTAGTTAGCCAGAGATATACAGATTGGTTGTCAATTCATTCCCATATGGTAGTTAGCCAAAGATATACAGATTGATTGTCAATTCATTCCCATATGGTAGTTAGCCAGAGCTATACATATTGGTTGTCAATTCATTATCATATGGTAGTTAGCCAGAGTTATACAGATTGATTGTCAATTCATGTCCATATGGTATTTAGACAGAGATATACTGTACATATTATCTGAGGAAACTATATCGAATATGGTCGAATATGACACAATAGTGCAATAGTGACACTGGTCCAATATCTTATTTATATCTGTTTGTTCATCTGCGTGCTCATCGGTTCCCTGACAGATTACTACTCACACATCGGCCAAGACCCCGATGACGAGGTCGCCTACGAGCACGCCGGAGTAGTACAACATCTGGATGTGGGATATCTTCAGTGCGTCGTCACAGACTAGGTTATCCTACAACATACATTATATGTGGCTGTGACTGGAGACATGGAAATGAAACACCCGTCATGCTACAATCAATGTAGATCATTATACGGTGATAGGAGAGTGTTATTTAATCTGGATATACACTGGTCACACTCCCATAAGCCCCAGTTACCAGGCCCGTACGCAGAGGGGGTGCGAATTAACCCTTTTAACATCACTGGCCTGTATAATGGTATTGGCAAAACGTGTAGATCCAGATGAGTCGGCTCGTGACGAGCCATCTCATCAGGATCTGCAATTTTTGCAAGTAATGTTCCTAATTTTGAGAACAAAAACACCCCATGTTCATAAATGGACTGGTCTGAAAATGTTCTGATGATTCGATTGGTTGCAAAATAAACATATCAAAATCCATTCCAGTTACTTAGGGGTTAATCTGCCGAGGTCTGTCCGTGGATGTGCAAACAAAAGGTTTAGCCCTTCGCGCCGTCGATAACGCAACCCCTAAATTAATTCCTGCGTACGGGCCTAGTTACAGCTACATATTTGTAATTATACTGGATTACATGTCATCGGTACCTCCAGTGTCATCTTCCTCGTCTAGTATAATCCGATAACATGACAGCCATCATAATGCGACATGGAATGTCAGTTGCATCTGTCGTCATTGCGTCGCAACAAACTTTATTGTGATAGTTAATTTCTATGTTCTGTTACTAATGTACTCATGCTAGCTGTGACACCGGTATTGCATGTAAGGGATAAAGATATGGGGCCCGTTTCACTAATCTTTGTACGACTAAAAGACGTTCGTAAGTGCGCAATGGTTGATGGCAAATATGTTGTGTATGTTCTCACATTTAATTATATGTACATGTAGGCAGAAAATGATAGCTTTCATGATTTCACGGTAATATGAGAGGCAACTTATTCAAATTCTTCGTACGACCTGTTCATGGTACGAAGTTTAGTGAAACAGGTCATCGAACAGTAAGCTTATGTTGGAACGGTGTGAACGGTCACAACTCTGACTGACCTGTATTCAACTCAATGGCACAGAATGAAAATAGCCATCGTGATTGTACATGTAACATATATTATACGGACTTAATCGTCTAGGGCATCGAAGACGCAATGTATTCCTTAAGCCGTGGCTACTTACAGCAAATATTAACCCTTTTCATGCTGACGCTACGCCATTATGTTTTCGAAAAATCCTGAACGCTTTCCTTCTATAAGCTCAGAAGTATATGTCGCGACCACCATTTTAAAGAGTGGTCACAACATATATTTTCATTGAGAAATAACAAAAATAAAAATAAAATATTTAATAAATTTCATACCCGTAAAGGTGTCATCCGAAAGGGATGGGTTAAGAGTTCCGACGATTTCAGGCTTAAGTGCCTTTTGAATCAATGTTATCAGGCGAGGTTATGAAACGTCTAGAAACCGGGTATGGAAGGTGTTCGAGCCAATTCCCACCCTTAAATATAAGCCGAATCGAAAAATAAAACGTGTAGAAATTTGCTAGTCTAGCCAAGGAATTCCCAACCTTTTCCATGTCTAGCCTGATCAACTTGATACCAAAAACAAAAGCCTGGTATTATATTTATCAGGTAACGCTGTATGTTGTTAATTGGACAAGTGTCCATCTTGTTTGCATGCAAATGAAGTGCACTTATTTAGGTCATTGTACTGGCATCATTCCGTAACGTCGTGTGACCAATGAAGCGGCAGGGGACGCAGAATTCATTTATTTTATTAATTCGTTCCCACGAAATAACAATTCGTTCCCTAACATGGGAACGAATTGTTAGTTCGTGGGAACGAATTGCTGAATTGAGGGAACGAATTGTCATTTCGTGGGAACGAATTGTTAATTCGAGGGAACGAATTGTTATATTGTGGTAACGAATTGTTAATTCGAGGGAACGAATTGTTGTTAAATTGAGGGAACGAATTGTTATTTCGTGGGGCTCCGTACTTCAGTGATAGTACGAGGGGTCCGTTTCACTAAACTTCGTACGACTAAAATGTTCGTAAGTGCAAATTTAGAATCGTCTGGAAATTTGAAATGATTGACTTACATGTATTGAGCATTGGCTGGATATGCAACCTATGCTCAATAAATGTAAATACATGTACAATAATTGTTTACAAGAAAAAATTCTTTACAGAGTATCATAATTTGGCACTTACGAACATTTTAGTCGTACGAAGTTTAGTGAAACGGACCCCAGGATCAGTATTTAGTGTTATCAGTCGGCGTGTATTCGGACAATGGCAATCATCGAGCTACTAGATACACTACCTATCTCGGACCTGAGTAGTAAACGTGGACACGAATACGGTCTCGTCGTACACCCACTCATTGCACGTCGTAATGCTGGCGTTGGTCGGCGTGTTGACGTCAACGTCAGTCGCCCCTCTGATGTAGACATGGCACTGGTCGTACAGTTTTGTCTCGTCTATCGATGGCGGGATGCTGCGGTTGATGTACGCCTGATGGACCGCGTCTTGTACCGCGAATGTGTCGTTGTTCAAACCAGGGATCTTGCACCTGAATCCGTTGTTTTTTAGTGTGTTAACCCTTTCATTCTGATGATATATCAATTTATAATGGAAACATTTGAATACTTATCGTCTTTCTCCACAAAAAAATATGTTGTGACAACCCACTTGAACCGTCTCCACGAGACGGTTCAAAGGAGTTGTCACTACGTATACATTCGAATAGAAATGAGGAAACAATAGCAGAAAAATATGTCAGACAATATGTACTCTGTTACCTCCATTTGAATGTAGTAATATTTCTCAAAAGGATATGGTGTGACCACCATTGAAACCATCTCGTTGAGACGGTTCAAATGAGTTGGCATAACATAAACCTTCGAAAAGAAATGAGAAAAAAATAGCAGAACATACTTAGAAATAAAATGTTTATGCCATACCCGTATATGGGGGTATTCTGTTTTTAATTGGTTAAGTTGAGGAATACTTCTTGGGCCGTGAAATAGATATTGACATTTCACACATGTAACCGATGTACCAAGAGTTCAACCTGCGTGCACTTTGTGGGAGAGTTATTTTACCATTTGTGTAGTGTATTGATTACGCCATTTTCCACCGTATGTACCTGTGTTCTGGAGTGAAAACTATGAGTACGACCATCAACATGGACGTACCAATGGTTACGAACACGCCATATCGCCCCACGGTACGTACATTTGTTCTAGCGTGTAGACTATGAGTACGGCCATCAACATGGACGTACCGACGGTAACACGCCATCTCCCCACGTACGTACCTGTTTTCTGGCTTCTGGCGTTTAGGGACGACCAACAATATGGACTTGCAATGGTAACACGTCATCTACCCCGTACCTATGTTCTGGCGTGAATACTATGAGGACGACCATCAACATGGACGTACAGACCGTAACACGCCATCTCCCCGTATGTACCTGTGTTCTGGTGTGTGGACTATGAGTACGACAATCAAGACGGACGTACCGATGGTAACACGCCATCTCCCCGTACGTACCTGTGTTCTGGCATGTAGACTACGAGTACGACAATCAACATGGACGTACCGACAGTAACACACCATCTCCCCAGTACGTACCTGTGTTCTCGCCTGTAGACTATTTGTACGACCATCAACATGGACGTATCGACGGTAACACACCATCACCACGTACGTACCTGTGTTCTGGCGTGTAGACTATGAGTAAGACCATCAACATGGACGTACCGACGGTAACACACCATCTCCCCGTACGTACCTGTGTCCTGGTGTGTGGACTATGAGTACGACCAAAAACATATATGTGCCGACGGTAACACGCCATCTCCTCCGTACGTACCTGCGTTCTGTCGTGTAGACTATGCGTACGGCCATCATACATACAGTTCATACAGTAGATAGATAGCAATATGAGCAATGCTCATATGAACATCAGTTTATTTGGCCCATCTTATGTGGTTTTCTACGTCTGGTAATTTATCCTAATTATTTTATATTGTGAATTCCGGTTGCTTATTAATAATAGCCTGATCCACTCTTTTTTTAACCTGTTTTTGAAAGAATTAACTGAGGGCGCTGTGACTACAGATTCAGAAAGGCCATTCCAGGCCCCCACAACTCTGTTACTCTGTGACTGAATACATTCCTCCTAGTTTCTGTTCTCGCTCTCAGTTTTTATAATTTTAGCGAATGAACCCTGGTTGGCTGGTACGAGTACATTGAGAATATATTGTCTTTGTTAGCTTTGTCAATGCCATGTATGATTGTGTACACTTGAATCATGTCAGCCCGGGCTCTTCTATATTCGAATGTAGGTAACCCTAGTACTTTAATCCTTTCAGAGTACGGAAGTTGAGAACGGTTCCCGATAGGTTGCTCGTCTTTGTACATTTTCAATGGCGAGTATGTCCTTTTTGACATGTGGTGATCAGATTACGGAAGCATACTCAAGATGTGGTCTAACCAGGGATTTGTACAATGCCCGAAACATTTCTTTGTTCATGTAGGTAAACGTTTTGAAAATGAGTTATATGTTTCTGTTTGCCTTATTTACTTTTTCACTGATAAATATCAAAAACAGAATTCGTCCTAAGACACTACCCTGGGGGACCCCACTACAGACAGGCCTGTGAGCGGACTTGTGGCCATTAACGACTACTCTTTGTGGCCTATCCAAAAGAAAGTTCCTTAACCAGTTGTAAGTATTCCCCATGATTCCAAATCCCTTTACTTTTTCTAGTAATCTTTTATGAGGTACCTGTCAAATGCTGCTTTGAAATCTAGGTATACAATGTCCACATCATTACTATTGTCAATGGTTTCTGTCCAATTGTCAATATATTCAAGCAGTTGGGTCACACATGAATTGCCTTGTCTAAACCCATGTTGGTCAATTGAAATTAGACTATTGTCAGTTAAATGTTGGACAATCTTGTTGCGAGAATTTTATTCCATGACCCTGCAGCAAATGGGTGATATGCTTATGGAACAGTAGGTTTCAGGTAGTATATTTTTTCCTTCTTTAAATATTGATGTAACATTGGCTGTTTTCCAAATTTTAGGTAGTACTTCAGTTGTTAATGTTTTGTTGAAGAATGCTGTCAGTGGTTTAACTAATTCTTCTTGACATTTCTTGATTACTGGTGGATGAATTTTGTCAGGTCCCTGTGCTTTTGATGGATTTATTTTATTTATTGCTTTTCCAGTTTCCTCTTCCATTATTAGTACATTATCTAGCGGCTTGTGAACTTCTCGACTCGGGAAATACGGTATACTAGTAGTGTCCTCAACCGTGAAAACCTTCGCAAAGTGGTTATTTAGAGTTTTAGCTTTTTCAATAACATTAGTGGTTGTTGTTCCGTCAGGCATCACCAACTTATTCACAGTCACATTAGTTTTGGTATTTTGGCGCACATGTTTCCAGAATAACTTGCAGTCTGTTGTAATCTTCATTGCTAGACGTTCCTCACATTCCTGTTTGACTCTCCTTAATTCGTAGGTTGCTTGATTTCTTGCTGTTTTATAATTCTCATATGTAGCATTGCTTTTACAGTTCTGGTATTTTACCCATTTTGTTCTTTATTTACGAATCACCTCGATAGCAGTTCGCTCTACTGGTGGATTAGATTCCCTTTCGCTAGCCCTGTTCACCGGTATATTCTTATCAATTGATTTGTTTAGAATGTCAACAAGACTGTTCCAGGTATCCTCAACACTGTAGTCGCTAATGAGTTATTCGCTGCACCCCGCACTGATATCATCATTAATCTGTTTATTACCTTTGCTGTAGTTTAAGTGTTTGTTTTCATTGATATTTACTTCCATATAACACTCAAATATAAATGTCAGCATAACATGGTCACTAAGTCCAAGACCAAGGAGGTATTCCAATTGGTCTATCATATTTTCCTCATTTGTAGGAATAAGATCCAGGGTTGATGAAATGTTGTCTCCTCGCATGCGTGTTGGTTCTTTAACATGTTGGTGTAAGAACAGATCTCGTACTGCTTCTAGAAATATGGTAGCAGGGTGATTTTCATTTGTATTTGTAGTTTGTCTTACTCAGTCTATTTCTGTGAGACTGAAGTCTCCCAGGACTAGCATGTTGTAAAAGTGCTATGTGACTATGTTGTTTAATTTTGTAGTCAGTTTGTGAATATCCTCTCTCGGTTTGCTTGGACTCCTGTATACACACCCAAGGACAGTTTGTATTTGCTTTTCAAACTTATTTCAAACCATATTCATTATTTGTATGTAAGTTAGTAATTTCCACAGCACTAATGCACTTTTTAATGTATATCACGATTCCTCTACTGTTGGTTATTTGTTAGTTATAAACATATTGTAATCATATATATTGAAATATTCTTTCACGTTGTCTAGTGTTGATTATTTTGGATAAATTTCTGTAATAGCAATACTATCTGGATTGTTGTTTTTAATCAACAGTAGTAATTCAGTTTTCTTTGTCTTTGTCAGGCAATCCGCGTTAGTGTAAATAACATTCAAGCTTCCTTTGACCATTTGATACTCATTCACAGTAAGACTATTATTACTCGTATGTACATTATTAAAACAAAAACTATTCACACTGGACATTAGGTGATGTAGGCTGGTTTACTTTCACATGTGGTACGGTCGGTTTCGTTTTTTGTCTGCTTAACGTTGGTATTTTCTTGGGGAATATGACGGAACTTCAACCTCAACTACATTTTCTTTGGTTATGTTGATAACACCAATTACTGTATCATCTGCTGTGATATTCGAATATGGTCATGTACTACTTGGCTAATTTGGATGTTTTGTGTGGATTCCCATATGGCAGTGTTTGTCCTCATGATTGGCGATACCGCTGGTGTCGTTAACATCGCATTATTCATTTCCATGTCCATGTTGTTTGCTTGTGGATCATTATTTCTGGTAATTCCTTATTGCCGTGTAGCTGTACTTGCTTCACATTTTTCTTTCCATTAGTCTCTTTGTTGTTTTGTCTGGTCTCTGCTTATAATTACATTTTTAAATCTTTCTGCGACTTTCTGTTTAATGTTTTTTACATTGTCCAAGATGGCTTTCCTTTGCAGTCTGTTGGCCAGCATGACCTTGAGTACACGAGTTCTCCCTACTTGTTTTTCCCCAATTTGTAGTTTGACATTACTTCTGGGTCGTCTATGCCCAACGCTGAAGTGATTTCGTTTAAATTGTTTAAGTCTTCTTTGTGTTGTCTTCTCCTTTCTCATGCTTCCCTTCCTCTAGGTTGAATATCAAAATGTTGAGTTCACGGCTCCTGTCATTCCATTCTCTATTGCAATTGTCAACAATTTTGGTCACATCATCTTTCATAACTCGTAATAGTTCCACCTTGGATTCTGCGAAATGCTTATTTATTTGTTCCTTATTGCCTATTTCCATTCGCTCAATCCTATCTTCAATGTTGACCAGTCTCGTTTCTTGCGTGTGTTGCATATCACTCAATACTTCTGGTATATGTTCCAATGTTGGGGTCATTGTTTTGCACGATTTACAGTTCCTTCTATAGTTTGCACCTAGATCTCAATTGCAGATACACTCATACGCCACTATGGTAAGTCAGTACATCTGACACAAACGTTTAGTTTACAGCCGTGGCATTTCATATATTCATTATTTGGGCTAAATCCGTTGTTGCATCTTGTGCATAGATGAAATATATCCGATGGACTTTCTCGTATACGTTTAGCATTGTGGTTTCTATGACTAATTTGGAGACCACCTTTCTGTGCAAGTAACGAACGTTTCGGTGTACTGTATCCTTCCGCCATTGTGTACTACTTAATATCATATTAGTCAGTTATTGAGATGTTTTCTTCTTCTTTGGTTCTGATAGGCCCTCTTCGGTCTCCTCTTCCTTTTATAATACCGTGTTGATTAGACGATGGGGCCACTTTTGCGCCACTACTGGTATTGGTACTGGTACACCGTCTTTTAGTAGAGTGGGACTAACGTCGTATCTAGCGTATTTCTCTGCTGTTTTTTTTCCTTTACGTCCAGTAATAATAGTCACATTCCAGTTTTGGTGAGTTATAACTTAAACATTTATGTGTCGACCGGATAAGTTCATTGATCTATTTTACTTGTTCGTGTATTTCTCTATCTGAAATCATATCGGCATGTTCATAGTCTCTCATGGAGTTCCATTCTTTGGTGAACATTGGGGGGATGTCAATTAAACCTACATTCACATTTGCATACTTCTTGTTAAGCTCTAACAAACGATCACAACTAGACCGTAGTACACCTATCAAGTCCTGTGTCCACTCGAATGCTGGGAATATAAATTTACCTTGTTTAATCGTTATGTCACACGTTTCATGCCAAAATAGCACATACACTGCTCCTTTGGTAGATAACCAGTCTATTTTCTCCTCCAATAGTGATACACCTGCCTCTGTTTTCCTGCCCGGTTTACACCACCATAATATCTCCGGTTTGGTCAAGTTGATTTTGCCTATCTCTGTCTTAAGATAGTTGCCTTTGCTGTCTGATAGTTTCACTCGTGTGTTTATGTTTGGAACTTTGCCAACTCCTGGGTTACTATCCAGGCATGGCTGTATCTTTGCCTGCCCATAATCTCCGCGAGGGGTGTGGCAGTGTCAATAGATAGATATATAGATTGACAATGCCTTACTCATTAGAATAGCGAATGGGTGTAATAGATATACTTAGTAGTTCACTAGTAAGCATGGATTATTATGTGTGGTAGGACAGTCCCTACACTTCACGTTCCAACCCAGCTTACCATGAACTGAGTCACTGTAATTGCGTATTGACATTAATTTGCGTTATTACACTTCGCATATGTCAATTTGCAGCCACATTTCTTCAGTTAACCGCCAATCATATGCATGACAATGCCATTCGTTGAGAAGTAGTCAAAGAGATTTATTTTATATTTAGTTCACCGGTTTTTTTGTGTTTCTTTCTTTTTTCAGATCTTACTCCTACAATAATATTAGAAACAGGAATGCATTTAGCAATGGGGCGTGGGAACCCGGATGTGGCCAGTTTATTTGCACATTTTAATATGTCAACAGATGCAAATTTGACCAAAAATATATGAGTAAGAAGCAGTGGTACGTATTGATGTTATTGTGTTGTATACGGTTTATTAATACACTATACATCATGTATAGTGCGAATTAATTTATTTTATTCTGTTACAGGGTGTTTGTCTTAGGGTGGAGGTGGGGAGTGAAGATATGGCACATAGCTTAATAAGAAACCACCAAAATACCGGATATTACATTCCAGTGATAGAGACCTCGGAAATATACAATACTACAATTTATTTTTCAAAGACTGTGACTGGACTTCTGTTGTATTATCTTATAATTCGTTCCTATGTATGGTTGTGGAGAACAACAAGGTTACATAGTTGTTTCATACAGCCACGAACATAGATGATACATTTAAATGCAGAGAAAGAACAAGACAAAACAAACGGTTACTTGTTCTCAGTTGTTGAACAGATGTGCTGTAAAGTATATTTTACTTAATAGAAAAAAAGAGCTGGTTTGATCCTACGATGAAAAGGAATAGGGAACTTTTTAAGAAATGTTTTATTAATTTGTCGAGCTGGAAAAGCACCACTCAGTTTGCCTAGGAAAATGGAAATAACTAAAAAAATACTAAACTCTCCCAAACATGTGACCTGAAATTAAAAGAAAACTAGTTAATGATCATTAGTATGTGATATAATGGTGATAAGTCTTCTGTAATCCGGTTATATCTTCGAAAATGAACTGATATGTTCTACAGCTGGAAAGCATGTGTCCGTTGTCAATGCGCGCGCAACCGGAAGTCAAGATGGACGTACCGACGATAGCACGCAATATTCCCCCTACAAACCCGTGTTCTGACGTGTAGAGGTCGACCATCAACATGAACGTACCAACGGTAACACGCCATCTCCCCGTACACACCAGTGTTCTGGCGCATAGACTATAAGGACGACCATCAACATGGACGTACTGACGGTAACACGCCATCTCCCCCGTACGTACCTGTGTTCTGGCGTGTAGACTATAAAGACGACCAACAACATGGACGTACCGACGGTAACACGTCATCTCCCATGTAAGTACATGTGTTCTGGCGTGTAGACTATGAGCAAGACCATCATCACGGACGTGCCGACGGTAGCACGCCATCTCCCCCGGACAAACCCGAGTTCTGGCGTGTAGACTATGAGTACGACCATCAACACGGACGTACCGACGGTAACACGCCACCTCACCGGTACGTACCTGTGTTCTGGCGTGTTCTGGCGTGTAGACTATGAATTGCGACCATCCACATGGACGTACCGCAGCCATTTTCCAATAAACCTTACCATGTCGCCAGTAAATCCCAGCGCTATACTTTCGAATGGGACTGACATAGCTTGCTACCAAATGAGACATTCTATACAACTTGTTTTTCTCCCTATATATACATACATTTCTTATATGTCAATGAATAACAAAACACGCATAATTATTCAACTTGTCTCATCGAAATATACAATATATACTGACTAGTATAATGAAATATCATACCTTATCAAATGCAGAAGTTCTTTAAATAACATGCAAATATTGTTACCTCCGTAACGAAATGGAACAAATTTTTATTTTCTATAGTGTATGCTACAGAATGGCGTTATGGACATTATATGTGTTTTCTAACAATCACAAGAACTCAGAGATCTGATTGTCTTTAATTTCATTTGAAATAAGTTCATCATTAAATACACTTATATAAGAGAACACATTGTTTCATAAAACAAATGGGTTTCTGAAAAAGCGTGTATAGGCATTACTTGGCTTGTAAACAACGTGTCTGTATACCTTATAAGTGTCCCTATACATTGCATATGGTGGCCGCTACAGAAAAACACAATTTAGTTGGTGTATTTTAGAATCATGCTGTATGTAATCATGGTTCATACATCACAAGGTGTGCTCTCTATCCTCCATAACGGTCGGTCACACCTATACATTTCAAATTGTTAATACTTTGAAATGCTAGAAGTGGTCTGGACAAACATTTACAAAAGGATACAGAAAGGGTTAATCGTCTGAAAATCGGTAAGTTAAAGATGATTACTAAATTTGTATTTTAAAATATTTTTTTCAAATATTTATTTTCGTTTTTTTTTAGAATGATGCCTGACCGACGGTAACACACCATCTCCCCGTACGTACCTGTGTTCTGGCGTGTAGACTATGAGTACGACCATCAACATGGACATACCGACGGTAACACATGGCATCAACAGCAGTAAATACAGGCGTCGCTGGAACGTACCGAACTCCCCTAACTTATGCACTATCTCGTCGAAGTGCATCTTTCCACAAATTGTTTAATTCAAATTATTTGTTGTAACAATAATTCACATATTCATAATCCAGTTCACTCTTGAACCCCTAAAGTGCGTGTCTGACTAATACATGTGGTAGCATGCAATTAACCCTTAGACTGCTGCACACACCAATTGTACATAGTCTGCTGTTGCTTTTATATCTTGCTTTATTTCTCAATAAAACATGGTTTGACAGCACTTCAGAGACCATTTCCAATCACTTCAGAATCATTTCCAATGGAAATGATTCTGAAGTGCTGTCAATGCATATTGTGAATTATTCTAAAGTGCTGTCAAAAGCATGTTTTTGATGATAAAAATGGAAAATGGAAAAACAAACAGCAGACGACAAAATAGATTAAGATAGCGGACTAAGGATTAAACATCCGATGTAGACTGGTAACTATTATTTCGTTATCCAGCCTTTAATATATGCCCTGATATTACTGCATGTCTTTACACAACTTTATTCGCATACGACAAGTCAATACCTTAAAATACACCTATGAAGTCATGCTATTGTCCATTGTCCGTTGTCCATTATTTTCCGGGAAATGAGAGTTGCGTCACTTTGGGGATGGAGTGTTGTGTCACCATTGACAGTCACTGAAGTTTTACACACTTACGTGGAAGCACGAAGCCCTAGCACATCATACCTTTTCTGATAAATAATACTTCATCATATGTGTCCCCCCCCCCCCGGCTGAGAAAAGCGACCTTACGACATATGCGGCCAGTGTAGCCGCAGATCAGCCTGTTCATCGATGTCTGGTCGGGGCCTACACTATTTGCTATTCCGTCAATGGAGTACACTGTAGCAATAACGAAACCAATAAAACGAGTGGAAATAATCCTACTGTGAGTGTGCAACAGAAACTATGTCTCCAATTATTGCCAATTATTGAAAATGTCGTATGGTCTCCTTTTATCAGCCGACGGCCCAGATATACCTGATCCTATCGAAAATGTGAACGAAAATTGTATAGACGGTCGGACAAAAATATGGATGAAATGACAAACGGACGAGTTGTCGGACGAACAGAATTACGATAACTATATACCCACCGCTGTAATTCGTATGCTGGGTAAAATAACTACAACACTGCAAGGAAAATCAGCAAAATATAAATACAATGTTTGTCAATTACATGTACATTATATGAATACTTATATTTGTTATTAACATTCTATTTAGTTCATCACTCACGAGGTGATGGTTAAAACAAGAAATGGCATCGTTAAACGAAGCTTATCCCCTCGATGGCAGCCTTGATAATAATAATAAAAAAAATAATGATAAAATAACACAATTCCTTAGTGACCTTGACCTTGGACGGTCGGACGTGGGTCGTATCGAAAACAAACCACTATTCCTAGAAACACATTGTGGCACAATATTATCAAAATCGGTTAAGCGGTTCACGAGTTATTGAAAAATGAAAGGTGTTACTAACGTACGTACATGGACTAACGCTATACACCAGCTTGTCTACCGGCGAGGGGATAAGGAGTGGTTTGAAACTAAATATTTGAGAACAATAAAAATAAGAAGGTACATGCACTAAATATTCAAATTAAGCTAAATTGTTTATATTTCTAATTTCCAGTTGACGAGGCGGCTCAATGGAGTATGAGCAGATAGATATTTTAATAAAACATATATGTATTCGCCTTTTTCTTCCTATGGCCTTCCCTGTCACACCAGAACGTTTTTAGCCAACGCGTGAGTAACGTGTTGGAATTTCGGCAGCACGCTTGCAAACGCTGACCAACGCTAGGCCAGCGTTAGCAACACGCTGAGCGCGTTACTCACACGATGGGACACGCTGTCACACGCTGAGGCAAAACTAAATTTGTCAGCATACCTACAATTTCCAGCGTTTGCCAGTGTGTGACTGCACACGCTGGCGGCGCGCTCGAGGGTTGTTACTCACGCGTCGAACGCGCTAGAGGATCGTTACCAAACCGCTACTCACACGCTGGCGTACGCTGGCGACACGCTGGTTGGAGGTTTGGAGGGTTGCTATTTTTAGCGGTTCCCACAAGGTACTGGGCGCCAAGTGGGACATGGCTCAAATTTGTCAACAAAATTCATTTTTGTGCAACAAAATTCAATTCTGTGTCACAAAATTCACTTTTGTGCCACAAAATTCAATTCTGTGTAATAAAATTCAATTCTGTGTTAACAAAATTCAATTCTGTGTCCAATTCTACGGGGCGCTATGCAGGACAGGTTAATTATGTGTACAAAATTGAGTTTTGTAACACTAAAAATCACAAAATTCAATTCTGTGTCACAAAATTCAATTATGTGTCACAAAATTCAATTCTGTCAATTCTGTGTCACAAAATTCAATTTTGTAAGACAGAATTGAGTTTTGTGAAGAAAATTCAGTTTTGTGGGACAGAATTCATTTTTGTCCTCAAAAATTAGTTTGCGTAGGATAGTCTATGTCATCTCTACGTTGATTGGTTGAGATCGGTCTTAGTCCATTTTACTAGATGGTGGAGTACACTTGCAGGTTTAAATATTTCAATGCGAAAATATAACCTAATATATCAATATTATACTTCTTTATGGACAGTTATTTTGGTTATATTATGATTACAAATGAGTGGTCACACCATATAAGCCTATATACTTTGAAGGAGAAATAAGAAAAATATTCAGAATTTTCCCTCAATTATGTAAACAGGGTCAAACATAAAGGAGCCGGGACATAGCTAGACCTGAGAGCATGCCCATATATAGAGAATACCAGGCTAGTGTATTTGGATATCAAGTTTATCAGGCAAGGCTAGGAAACGCGTAGGAATTCCGAGGCTTGTCGAGGAATTCCTACTGTTTCCAAGCCGAGCCTGATAAACTTGATATTAAAATACACTAGCCTGGTATTCTATTTATCAGGTAACGTTTTATGCTCGAAAATGACATTAGATGACGTCGTATTCTAACAGTAGATCTAACCTTGTGAAACAAATGGTATTGGATCTGTGTCTACTAGTTGCGAAGTTACGTGTTCGCAACTATGTGTCTACATGCATTATTTACAGTATACACCATCTTAGTATCCATGGTATCTACACAAATACTACAAATGGTTTCCTCAAATGGCCCAATACACACATTCTGTTTATAAACACAGACAGCAGTCAGAACACAGGCCACAGAGCGTGTATTATTGATTTAATCTGGGGCATATGTACCTTGCGATACACAATACATGACGTCAGTACTCGCGGGAGATCTACATGTACATGAATTATGTGTACAATTATAACGCAAATGAGTTTAAATACGAATGAGTTTGTCAACGTTTGACTGTTTGGAGATAGTTGAAGCAAAATGGCAGAATGAGAAATGAATCATCGGCAGAATGAGAAATGAATCATCGACATTGAATGTGTAGATCGGCGACCGTGACCCATTTCTCCAGTGCAGTTTCTGACCAATGATAGTCCTTCTTACATGCGTGTGCAGAATTGACAGAATTGAATTTTGTGACACAGAATTGAATTCTGTGGCACAAAATTGAATTTTGTGACACAGAATTGAATTTTGTGGCACGAAAGTGAATTTTGTGACACAGAATTGAATTTTGTGGCACAAAAATGAATTTTGTTGACAAAATTGAGCCATGTCCCACTTGGCGCCCCGTAAATTCTGTGTCACAAAATTCAATTCTGTGTAACAAAATTCAATTTTGTGTCACAAAATTCAATTTTGTCAATTCTGCACACGCATGTAAGAAGGACTACCATTGGTCAGAAACTGCACTGGAGAAATGGGTCACGGTCGCCGATCTACACATTCAATGTCGATGATTCATTTCTCGTTCTGCCGATGATTCATTTCTCATTCTGCCATTTTGCTTCAACTATCTCCAAACAGTCAAACGTTGACAAACCCATTCGTATTTAAACTCATTTGCGTTATAATTGTACACATAATTCATGTACATGTAGATCTGTCCTAGTTAAATCAATAATACACGCGCTGTGGCATGTGTCCTGACTGCTGTCTGTGTTTATAAACAGAATGTGTGTATTGGGCCATTTGAGGAAACCATTTGTAGTATTTGTGTAGATACCATGGATACTAAGATGGTGTATACTGTAAATAATGCATGTAGACACATAGTTGCGAACACGTAACTTCGCAACTAGTAGACACAGATACAATACCATTTGTTTCACAAGGTTAGATCTACTGTTAGAATACGTCATCTAATGTCATTTTCGAGCATAAAACGTTACCTGATAAATAGAATACCAGGCTAGTGTATTTTAATATCAAGTTTATCAGGCTCGGCTCGGAAACGGTAGGAATTCCTCGGCAAGCCTCGGAATTCCTACGCGTTTCCTAGCCTTGCCTGATAAACTTGATATCAAAATACACTAGCCTGGTATTCTCTATATATGGGCATGCTCTCAGGTCTAGCTATGTCCCGGCTACTTTATGTTTGACCCTGTTTACATAATTGAGGGAAAATTCTGAATATTTTTCTTATTTCTCCTTCAAAGTATATATGCTTATATGGTGTGACCACTCATTTGTAATCATAATATAACCAAAATAACTGTCCATAAAGAAGTATAATATTGATATATTGGGTTGTATTTTCGCATTGAAATATTTAAACCTGCAAGTGTACTCCACCATCTAGTAAAATGGACTAAGACCGATCTCAACCAATCAACGTAGAGATGACATAGACTATCCTACGCAAACTATTTTTTGTGGACAAAAATGAATTCTGTCCCACAAAACTGAATTTTCTTCACAAAACTCAATTCTGTCTTACAAAATTGAATCCTTTATAACAAAAATGAATTTTGTATACGAAACGTATGCAGAATTGAATTTTGTGACACAGAATTGAATTTTGTGACACAGAATTGACAGAATTGAATTTTGTGACACAGAATTGAATTTTGTGACACAGAATTGAATTTTGTGATTTGTAGTGTTACAAAACTCAATTTTGTACACATAATTAACCTGTCCTGCATGGCGCCCCGTACAAGGTGACAACTGCTTTAACTTATACTTCATGAATAGAGAGCGAACAATACAAAAGTGTGCTACCTTAGTGACTGAATAGCGAACATCATACGCGCTGATCAGACGGTGCGGATTTACAGGATGATCTGGGTCTATGGTTGTCGCATATGCCTTACGGTACATACAACTACATAAATGTTACATTGTGGTTAGGCATGAACTACAGTGATTAATGTATTTCTATAAATAGGCACTGGCTGAGAAAAGGGATCAAACGACATATGCGACCACCGTAGACCCAGATCATTTCCATCACTCTTTTTTACTTCACATATAAATATGGATTTGGAGCAATTTAGTTCATCTATTGTCATACGATCGAGATCGACGGGTATTGGGCTAATGTCGACAGTACTTGATGAGGCAACGGCTCGAACATTTCTTTGCGATTTCAAATTCTTTGAATAGCGTCACGGCCCATTTTATTTTCGCCATCCTGCTCTCCGCAAATCACGTTTCAAGCTAGTAATATATTGTATCGTTTATTAAGGTAGATGTGCCCTTATGGTAACCTCACGTAAAGTCCATGGAAATCTAACAAACAAGAGACTCAAATGGGCCTGTATCGCTCACCTGAAATTACTATCCAATTATAATGAAAACTAGAGCCATCGAAATATACCCACTAAAAGGGGAGATAATCCATGACCGGGGATCGAATCAAAAATCAAAATTCACGTTGCGCATCTACACAGCATAAGGAAGGCACACACCAAGTTTCAAGTTCCTCATATTACGGTTACAAAGCACAATTGGGAAATTATAAGTCGAAAAGTGAGAGATAATCCATGACTGGGGTTCAAATAAAAAATCGAAAATCATTTTGCGCATCTACACAGCATAAGGAAGGCATACACCAAGTTTCAAGTCCCTACCTATTACGGTTAAAACGTTTTACTTCTTACAAGGCAAAAATGGGAAATTCTATGTCGAAAATGGGGAGATAATCCATGACCGGGGGTCAAATCAGCAATCGAAAGTTTCTAAAATCTGAAATCGACATAAAACTTTGCGCATCTTCTATTCATAAGGAAGCTAAATAACCTGTTTCAGATCTGTAGCTAATACGGTTTATAAGTTATATGAGTTACAAGGCAAAATTGGAAAATTCTCAGTCGACATGGGGGAGATAATCCACGACCCGGGATCGAATCAAGCATCAAAATAAACTTTGCTCATCTACTCATCATAAGGAAGCAACATACCAAGTTTCAGATCTATAGATAGTACGGTTTTACGAGTTACAAGGCAAAATTGCCAAATTCTAAGTCGAAAAAGGGGGAGATAATCCATGACACAGGGTTCGAATAAAAATCTAAATAAACTGTGCGCATGTACTCATCATAAGGTAGCTCCGTACCAAATGTCAGCTCTGTAGCGAGTACGGTTACAAGGTTGGTGACGGAAGGGGCGTAACAATCTAAGTACTTTGACATTGACCTTGCTCTTGAAGGACACATAGGTGGGCTACAGAATGAAAATATCGAATATTGCTTAGAAGAATATATGTGAAGTTCCAAGTCAATGAAGTCGAGCTTAGCGTGGCTTAGTTCTGAGTACATAACTCTAATTACATTTCATTTCACGTTATTTCATTATGACGGAGTAGTCTTTCCAAATGTGTATTAGAAGAGTTCTCTGTTTACTTTCTACTTCGTGGAGAGTGAGCTAAGGATTTTGCTAAAACACACTTTATTAGGTAAGTTTATGGTGATATGTTTGTGTCATATTGTAGAATAACAATATAGCGCAGTATGGACGTCAACGCCCAGCATCTTTGTTTCTATATTTTAGTGCGTGAAGTGTAAATGCTATTACGCAATTTTTTACCACTGCGATATACTGATAATAATAACAAAACAAAATGACCGCCATTAAAAACATTTCACAAGTTTTCGAATAAATTAGTTAAAATAGCCATATTTAAATGAGATTAATTGAGGTTAATTGCATGCTACCACATGTATTAGTCAGACACGCACTTTAGGGGTTCAAGAGTGAACTGGATTATGAAAATACAATTTTAGTAATCATCTTTAACTTACCGATTTTCAGACGATTAACCCTTTCTGTATCCTTTTGTAAATGTTTGTCCAGACCACTTCTAACATTTCAAAGTATTAACAATTTGAAATGTATAGGTGTGACCGACCGTTATGGAGGATAGAGAGCACACCTTGTGATGTATGAACCATGATTACATACAGCATGATTCTAAAATACACCAACTAAATTGTGTTTTTCTGTAGCGGCCACCACATGCAATGTATAGGGACACTTATAAGGTATACAGACACGTTGTTTACAAGCCTATGGAAAGTAATGCCTATACACGCTTTTTCAGAAACCCATTTGTTTTATGAAACAATGTGTTCTCTTATATAAGTGTATTTAATGATGGACTTATTTCAAATGAAATTAAAGACAATCAGATCTCTGAGTTCTTGTGATTGTTAGAAAACACATATAATGTCCATAACGCCATGCTGTAGCATACACTATAGAAAATAAAAATATGTTTCATTTCGTTACGGAGGTAAGAATACTTGCATGTTATTTAAAGAACTTCTGCATTTGATAAGGTATGATATTTCATTATACCAATCAGTATATATTGTATATTTCGATGAGACAAGTTGAATAATTATGCGTGTTTTGTTATTCATTGATTGACATATAAGAAATGTATGTATATATAGGGAGAAAAACAAGTTGTATAGAATGTCTCATTTGGTAGCAAGCTATGTTAGTCCCATTCGAAAGTACAGCGCTGGCATGAACTGGCGACATGGTACAGTTTATTGGAGAATGGCTGCGGTACGTCCATGTTGATGGTCGTACTCATAGTCTACACGCCAGAACACGCCAGAACACAGGTACGTACCGGTGAGGTGGCGTGCTACCGTCGGTACGTCCGTGTTGATGGTCGTACTCATAGTCTACACGCCAGAACTCGGGTACGTCCGGGTGGAGATGGCGTGTTACCGTCGGCACGTCCGTGATGATGGGCGTGCTCATAGTCTACACGCCAGAACACATGTACGTACATGGGAGATAACGTGTTACCGTCGGTACGTCCATGTTGTTGGTCGTCTTTATAGTCAACACGCCAGAACACAGGTACGTACGGGGGAGATGGCGTGTTACCGTCAGTACGTCCATGTTGATGGTCGTCCTTATAGTCTATGCGCCAGAACACAGGTGTGTACGGGGAGATGGCGTGTTACCGTCGGTACGTTCATGTTGATGGTCGACCTCTACACGCCAGAAAACGGGTTTGTAGGGGGAATATTGCGTGCTATCGTCGGTACGTCCATCTTGACTTCCGGTTGCGCGCGCATTGATAACGGACACACGCTTTCCAGCTGAAGAAAATATCAGTTCATTTTCGAAGATATAACCGGAATACAGAAGACTTAACACCATTATATCACATAATACTGATCATTAACTAGTTTTGTTTCAATTTCAGGTCGCATGTTTGGGAGAGTTTAGTATTTTTTTAGTTATTTCCATTTTCCTAGGCAAACTGAGTGGTGCTTTTCCAGCTCGACAAATTAATAAAACATTTCTTAAAAAATTCCTTATTCCTTTTCATCGTAGGATCAAACCAGCTCTTTTTTCTATTAAGTAAAATATACTTTACAGCACATCTGTTCAACAACTGAGAACACGTAACCGTTTGTTTTGTCTTGTTCTTTCTCTGCATTTAAATGTGTCATCTATTTTCGTGGTTGTATGAAACAACTATGTAACCTTGTTGTTCTCCACAACCATCCATAGAAACAAATTATAAGAGAATACAACAGAAGTCCAGTCAAAGTCTTTGAAAAATAAATTGTAGTATTGTATAATTCCGAGGTCTCTAACACTGGAATGTAATGTCCGGTATTTTCGTGGTTTCTTATTAAGCTATGTGCCATATCTTCACTCCCCACCTCCACCCTAAGACAAACACCCTGTAACAGAATACAATAAATTAATTCACACTATACATGATGATATAGTGTATTAATAAACCGTATACAACACAATAAAATCAATACGTACCACTGCTTCTTACTCATATATTTTTGGTCAAATTTTCATCTGTTGACAGATTAAAATGTGCAAATAAACTGGCTACATCCGGGTTCCCACGCCCCATTGCTAAATGCATTCCTGTTTCTAATATTATTGTAGGAGTAAGATCTGGAAAAAAAACGAACAAAAACAAAACCGGTGAACGAAATATAAGATAAATCTCCTTGACTACTTCTCAACGAATGGCATTGTCATGCATATGATTGGCGGTTAAATGAACAAATGTAGCTGCAAATTGACATAAGCGAAGTGTAATAAAGCAAATTAATGTCAATATGCAATTACAGTGATTCAGTTCATGGTAAGCTGGGTTGTAACGTGAAGTGTAGGGACTGTCCTACCACACATACTAATCCATGCTTACTAGTGAACTACTGAGTATATCTATTACACCCATTCGCTATTCTAATGAGTAAGGCATTGTCAATCTATATATCTATATATTGACACTGCCACACCCCTTGCGGAGATTATGGGCAGGCAAAGATACAGCCATACCTGGATAGTAACCCAAGAGTTGGCAAAGTTCCAAAAATAAACGCACGAGTGAAACTATCAGACAGCAAAGGCAACTATCTTAAGACAGACATAGGCAAAATCAACTTGACCAAACCGGAGATATTATGGTGGTGTAAACCGGGCAGGAAAACAGAGGCAGGTGTATCACTATTGGAGTATAAAATAGACTGGTTATCTACCAAAGGAGCAGTGTATGTGCTATTTTGGCATGAAACGTGTGACATAACGATTAAACAAGGTAAATTTATATTCCCAGCATTCGAGTGGACACAGGACTTGATAGATGTACTACAGTCTAGTTTGGATCGTTTGTTAGAGCTTAACAAGAAGTATGCAAATGTGAATGTAGGCTTAATTGATATCCTCCCAATTTTCACCAAAGAATGGAACTCAATGAGAGACTATGAACATGCCGATATGAATTCAGATAGAGAAATACACGAACAAGTAAAAGAGATCAATGAACTTATCCGGTTGACAAATAAATGTTTAAGTTATAACTCACCAAAACTGGAATGTGACTATTATTACTGGGCGTAAAGGAAAAAAACAGCAGAGAAATACGCTAGATACGACGTTAGTCCCATTCTACTAAAAGACGGTGTACCAGTACCAATACCAGTAGTGTCGCAAAAGTGGCTCCATCGTCTAATCAACACGGTATTATAAAAGGAAGAGGAGACCGAAGAGGGCCTATCAGAACCAAAGAAGAAGAAAACATCTCAATAACTGACTAATGTGATAGTAAGTAGTACAAAATGGCGGAAGGATACAGTACACCGAAACGTTCGTTACTTGCACAGAAAGGTGGTCTCGAAAATAGTCATAGAAACCACAATGCTAAACGTATACGAGAAAGTCCATCGGATATATTCCATCTATGCACAAGATGCAACAACGAATTCAGCCCAAATAATGAATATATGAAATGCCACGGCTGTAAACTAAACGTTTGTGTCAGATGTACTTACCATAGTGGCGTAATGAGATCTATGTGCAATTGAGATCTAGGTGCAGACTATAAAAGTAACTGTAAATCGTGCAAAACAATGACCCCAACATTGGAACATATAACAGAAGTATTGAGTGATATGCAACACACGCAAGAAACGAAACTGGTCAACATTGAAGATAGGATTGAGCGAATGGAAATAGGCAATAAGGAACAAATAAATAAGCATTTCGCAGAATCCAAGGTGGAACTATTACGAGTTATGAAAGATGATGTGACCAAAATTGTTGACAATTGCAATAGAGAATGGAATGACAGGAGCAGTGAACTCAACATTGTAATATTCAACATAGAGGAAGGGAAGCATGAGAAATGAGAAGACAACACAAAGAAGACTTAAACAATTTAAACGAAATAACTTCAGCGTTGGGCATAGACGACCCGGAAGTAATGTCAAACTACAAATTCGGGAAAAAACAAGTAGGGAGAACTCGTGTACTCAATGTCATGCTGGCCAACAGACTGCAAAGGTATCAGTGTGGGTACCAAACACTAGTTCTGAAGTAATATGGACACGTCACAGGTCGTTCACATATATGTATCCTAAACAGTACATGTGTTAGAAGAATCATAACACTCGTGCACACTTGTTAAGTTCCACAAACAAGATGTCAGTAAT
This sequence comes from Conchocele bisecta, assembly GCA_029237695.1. Lineage (NCBI taxonomy): Eukaryota > Metazoa > Mollusca > Bivalvia > Lucinida > Thyasiridae > Conchocele > Conchocele bisecta. The sequence continues at coordinate 136,564,017 of CM055265.1, forward strand.
TGTTGAAAATTATATATAATGTATAGCAGTTTGCTCTCTAGAGGTATCGCATATGCATAAACGAAAGGAATTTACCAATTAATTTCGAATATTTAATAACTATAATGCATCCATCTGTTTACTAGGCAATTGTATGATATCTACATGTTCTCGGTACCAAGAAACATATTCAGGCTCACAAGATAATTAGACACAATCGTACTAACAGTTGCATATGTAAGATAATTGATGTTTAACTATATATGAGACACATTGACGGTCAGTGTTAATCTACTAACAGCAATTGCATCATTGTGTACGAGTAAGACCTTTAAGGGAAATGATAACAATTTCTGACACATACGCGCTGACACATTGAACATTTATATAATTTGTATAAATCAAAGATGACCGCCATTTTACAGGCATTTTGTCAAGTATATATATGTACATAAATTGACATACTCACTATATCTGGGTCGACTATTAACTGTTAATTGATAGGCCCTGACTATATCAATAAACATGCTGTTCCAGTTCGAAACTAAACGCTACAATGCTGTTTAGACTGCTATAATCAAATACGTTGTTAGTATTAGTTTGTGTTGGTACTATATGTCTACACAAAACACGGTTGCTACCTACGTATTGTAGGGTTAAATATTTAAAATCTGTGTAAAGACGATGAGTGTTCACAATTACGTTATGTACGTTTATATACGGGCCGCGCCATACGAAAACCGGGCTTAATGACAACGTCATGAAAAGCGGTAAACGACGTCGGAAAAACGACGTTTGCAGAGTCGCTGTAAAAGTTCACATTTTGCCCTCCCATTTACGTTTACTGGTGTCAGTTAACATTAAGTGTGAACAGAAAACGGAAAATTATAACGTACTGAAACTTTCACTAATATGAGACGCGATGCCTTGCACCTTAGTACACATATTATGACGTCATGTCTTGACGTCACGTACTTGTGACGTCACTGAACGTGAATTAATGTTTGACGTTATGGCCATGGTGTCGTGACACAATAGTATAGAAAGGATACTTGCACGAGTTCCTCGCAGCATCAATGACTTAGAAATGCTTCAGGCGCTGTGTATTGTCGCTGTGTATTGTCGCCTATATAACTGTCGTTTTTTGACATTGTCGCTCTGTTTTCGTCGGTTATCCTTATGCATTCAAAGTTGTGAACGTATAATTTAACTGGCTACATCATGTACATATCAGCGAAGTCTTCGCTTACACTGAACCTTGAATCCTAAATAATCTTAAATATGAACAACCTAGTGTATGTCAACGGTATTACCATATATTATCTTGGAAAATTGAGACACTTTTGAACAGTTCAATCCAGTACTTAGCGAATGATATGTCATTTAATGCCACTCATTTTATCATAAACGTAGGTAGACACGCAGCTATATAATGAAATAATTATCCAGGGTTTGTATTGAATTTGGCAAAACAAATGCATCAAAATCTCTCTAATAGATTCAGAATCAGTGATTTCAATGCAGCTCCTTCATTGTTTGTGTATAAGCAATACATAATGCACAAAACACACAGTGAGGTCGGTGGAGTTTTCGAAATGTCTTGAAATTAATTGGAAATTTGATGGTCATAAACTTGCTTTTCGCACGATTTGTAGTATCAAATCATCAGCGTATCACTTGACTGCATAATAATGTATGTCTGAATCAGGCGATGGTAAGCAGGCGATCCTCAAGAAAGACACACGGCGACAATTATAAGGTATCACGCTAGAAAATCTGCCCGACGTCGTGTTTTGTTACACAGTTAATGTTATAAGAGTCTACTTCCTACTTTAAAATATGTCGTCGCATACGAAATGTTAAATAATGTCGCTATTATTCCCCAAAATTATTTCAGACAGCAGCAAACAACAGGGAAACGCCAACACTCTGCCTTATTTGAAAAGTATTCATACGGAATTACGCTACTTGGGCCGCAATCCAAAACATGACATTACATTAACAGCAACTGCAATAAACATTATTTTCATAGTTTGTCTTGGCCTAATGGGAAACACTTGGAAAGGCCACGAGATATCCAAATTTGGTTGACATGCGATAAAAGATGACAAATATATAGGACTTGTCCGGGTATTTTATCAACACCCCTTGTATACGCCGTTGATAAAAACGTTTTTTTTTAGCTTATATTTAACGGCGGCACTGGTTCTATGACCTTGCATGCCGTCTCCCAAGAATGGGAGAAAGAACGGAGGTAGAGATTTTTGAGAGAAGCCGGTAATTCGTATTTACAGAGCAACTACCAATTATCGGTACCCATTTACAGCTGGGTGAACTGGAGCAGTGTGGATAAAGTGTCTTGCTCAAGGACACAACGCACGCCGCTAGTCAGGCTAGAACCCACGACCCTTGGATAAAAACGTCGTAATTTCAACGTCATTGATCTAAAACGTCCTATAAGTTTTTACCACGCGTCATAAAAATACTTCTAAAATGAAAAATAATTGGGATACATTGATAATTTTGGCGTCATATGGTTTTTTAAAGATGTACAATTCAGAATACGCGAAAAAGTAAAAACTGAACTTTTTGTCATTAAGCCCGATTTTCGCATGGCGCGGCTCATATGTAGATTATGGTGTATATATCAGTACACATTTTATTTTCCGTGCGCGACCCACCGATCCCCGCGATCGTCCTCAGCGCGGACATGTCACTGTGATTTGCGGCGACGATTAGTCCCGGTGATCGTCACCGCGATCGTTGAAAATGGTCTCCCTGACTGAAACCAGCAGGTCCTAAGGGTGATTCGCGGTGTTTCGCGGTATTTCGCGGTGACAGTCACCGTGGATCACGGTGACATTTGCATGCATTACAGGTAAATATGCAGGCAAGGTTTTCGTACCAATGTACGATATTACATGTTATTTTTCACGTCACCTTTGGTATCGTATATGTATAAAATACATACAGCTACAGGCACCGCAAAACCCGCTTATTTTGTGTTATTGCCGCAACCGAATTAACTTTAGTTTTACGCCTCTAAAGATTCGTTCTTTCACGTTCGCAACCTCAAAATTCATTTCTATGTCACGAAAGGACGATAATTAGCGTTCATCCAATTTATTTTTTCGCCGACGCGTGTTCATCATCTAAGGGATGCTAATTTTCGTTTATTCTTGTCTACGGCTCCAAAACGACAGCACTTGAAGTTACTGTGTAAAAAATGTGTATACTACAGTATTATAATCACATTTTGCAATCGATGGTTATTTATTTATTTTATGTAAATTAATGTTTTCGTCTCATTGCGTCGACAGGCCAAGAAACCTAACTTTAGAGAAATAAATGCACGTTCCTTCACGGGGTGGAAATGAAAGTTAATGTTCTTAACTATGGTTTCTACGCGGCATATAAACGAAGGAAAAAGTTAAATTTAATGGGTTTAACGTCCCAGCAGACAGCACAAGCTAATGTCATATAGAGACGTGACCACAGTTTAAAGTCTCACCCGACATACCAGTGGGATGGAAATACTATGAAGGTATGTTTGATGCCCAAGGCGATGTTTGAACCCACAACCTCCAGATTGGAAGTCGGGTGTTCTAAGCCCTAGGCCACAACCCATCCCTTATAAACGAAGGAAAGTAATGCCCATAACGAGCGGCCATACGTGCTTAGAATAACAGCTGGCGTAACGCGCGGTAAACTGAAATGACTTAAGTGACAATTGACATTTACGTTCAAACAACATTTTCACGGTGTGTAATCGATCGTATTTCCTCGCCACCATATGAAACCCGACTCGAGAAACACAAATTAAGTTGTTGATTTCTGAATTTGTCAATTGTTTGCACGGTCTAAGAAATCAAACAAATTGTGAAAACATTTTTTTTTTTACAAAATATTAGACTCGTCTAAGGATGTTGCCAAAACATGTTTTAATAAGTCATTGGACAAATGTGAAAAGAAAACCTGAATATGTTGGTATTTCTTTACAAAAACATATTTTGACAAAATATGAGAATCGTCTTACTTAGGAGACGATTCTCATGTGCTGCCAAATCTTGCTTTTATCAAGAAATCAAACAAATGTGAAACTGCACAAGCTAATGCGTCAATTCGATGACGTGAGCGACTACATAGCGTGGTAACTGGCTTACCGACTGATGATTGTAAACACCATCAGGTGTGTAGCTAGACCGAACATGATATGTCGCAAATGTGTTAGTTGGGGATGGGTTGGTACGGCGGTATATCTTGTTTATGTTACAATCTCGCGCATTTGCTATCTCGATCTCGCCTTCCGCTTTTGGAAATACGATTTGCCCATGCATGTGTAGACAACATGCGTGTTGGATTTGCGTTCTACATGTACGTACGCACATATCTATAAAAACATGCTAGTTCGAATTTCGTTCTAAGTAAGTACGTGCATGTAATGTATGGGGAAAACTCAATTTCAACACGCATGCGACCGTGAAAAGGCCGAGGCGAAAACGCGACTTCGCGGTCTCGAAAACGCGAGATAGCCAGGCGAAAACGCGAGAATGAATACAATAGAATCTCACGTTTTCGCCTCGCGATTTGGTCTCGCGTTTTCGCGATTTTGTGTATAGGTCGACGTTGCGATGCAGTAGCCTAACCAGTAACACGTATCGAAATATGTTGTTTTATTTTTGGCTCACTAAACGTGTATTGGTAGCACATTAGAATCGTCTCCGAAGACGATTATTATGTTTTGTCAAATTATGTTTTTGTTGTCAAGAACTTTAGATGTTTGTCCACATTTGTTCTATTTCTTAATAATAAAAACATGTTTTGCAGCACATGAGAATATTGTTTACGTTTCCTATTAGGGACATGTGCCAACCTCGCGTTTTTCGAGCTTTTGAGACGAAAACGTGAAATTCTATCACATTCGATATCGTGTTTTGCAAACTCGCCGCACATGCATGAGCAAAACTAATCCGAATTTTTCAAAAGCGGAAGGCGAGATCGCCAAAACACGATCTACGATTCTCGTTATTTTAGGAAACGATTCTTATGTTTTTTTTATTGCCGATAAATGTATTTTGAGTATGCACCCCCGTCGCAAACCCCGCCCCCACCCCTCCCCCGCCCCCTTGCGTACGGGCATGTCGTAACCTGTGTCGACTGTCGTATTATTTTTGAGCGGCTGACGGGGACGAGTTGGTCGAAGGGCGAAACGAAGGCCGGTCATTAAATTAACGAATAATAACGGGATCGATACAATTTCTAATTACTTCTATTAAGGTAATAATCACACTTTCCATTTACTCATCTGTTGACAATAGATGCTTATGTCCGTATTTACATGTACAGTTACTAATGAAGAGTACCTGCTAATTATAGTTCGTGTTAAAAAAATAATAATTAGACCGACGGTGTTCAATCTCCCGAAATAGTCACAGGTAAGCCACTAAATGATAAAGATCGTATTATTTTTAATATTAATATGTTTATGCAATATTGTTAATACTCTTCAATTCTTATTGGTAAATCAATTAAGTACTAATTTGTATACTCCTATCACAAGCACATCCTGTTTTAACGGACATTGCTCGTTCAGCCAACACATGTTTTACTAGGATGCGGTCGCAATAACAATGCAGCATACAACAACATGGTGTATGCGTTATAGTATATTTATAGCATGTATTTTAGCTTTAGCGGAAACGTCATTTGACTATAATTCCAGCACAAAATTATTTACACAATTCCCTAACATTTGATTGGCCCGTAGCAAGTCTCTGTCCAAAATTTATATCCTAGTAAACTCCCACGCCGAACTACTTTCCGTAACCGTGAGGCGCAGTTAAAATAATTCTTAAGAAAACGGAAAATAAACACATTTTCTTGATGAATTTATTTCAAATGCTGGAATTATAAGGAATGAATGGCCTTTTTGTGGAATTTATCGGGGATATAAACTTGGAAAAATCGCGGGAATAAAACAACAAGTGTCCACAAGACGGTTCAAGTGAGTGGCACAAGTAACGTACTTTTGGAAATACACTGTAGACTAACTATAATGTCCGCAGTTGTGCATACGACTATGAGTGGCGATTCATGTCATAAGCATGATAAGTGCCGTTTCTAACGCGTTAGAGAAGTAACGCGTTACTTGTGAGAAGTAATGCGTTACTAATGTATGCACTATATAATATGATATTGGCCTTTGTTACTGTCCTATTGCGCAAATGACTGATATACAGCGCATTTCAGACAGCCAGATCTGCTATTAACAATTTTGTGCTGATTTGCGGTAATATTGATTACAGCAGTAATGTTATGATAAATTCATGAAAGGTATATATCTGCGACATCCCAGTCTACCAAGATACAATTCCATATGGGACGTAGACGTGGTGTTACAATGTTTAGCTTGTCAAACTGAGTTGACTTTATTGCAGTTGTCGTGTAAATTGTGTACTTTGTTTCTGTTAGTGACAGCTCAGCGTTTTCAAACGTTGCATTTAATCGAGCTGTCAGATATTGTTATTTCAAATTCAGGGTGCGTTATTAAAACCTCTCATTTACTGAAACAGACAAAACCGGGTCACCATTTAGAAGATATCCGGCTGAAAAATTATGATCAGAACAAATCTCTATGCATTGTAATACAGGAATATTTAGCGCGTACTCGGCCTTTTCGGAATGGAGAAAACAAGCTTTGGTGGAGCACACAAATGCCACACAAAGCCGTGAGCAACCAGACCGTGTCTCGGTGGGTGAAATCAGTTCTCCTTAACCCTTTACCTGATAGAGACGACTTTTCACGCCTCTGCAGAAGATGTCTTTTGAAAACATTGTGGGAAAAGGAGAAATTGCTTGTAACAAGCAATTTCTCCTTTTCCCACAATGTTTTCTACTCTATCAGATAATTTAACCACCATTTGACCCAGCATTTGGTTCTTTTATTCAGATGTTTTCGATTTGGAAGAGTCGAAATATCGCAAAACAGGGAAAGGGTTAAGGCTGGTATTGCCATGCATTATGGTGCACACAGTACAAGGACAGCCTCAGTGTCGGCGGCTCGGCAGAGAGGGGTCTCTATTCAAACGATCATTAAGACTACAGGATGGAAAAATGTTAGCACTTTTCAGCAATTTTACAATAAGGAAATTGTCAAAACTAGTTCGGTTCAGAGGGTTATATTGGGCATGTAAAATATGAGTACATGTATATACATGTAGTTGTTTGTGTTTGGTCAGTTTCATATGACTAGTAACGGAATGCTTAACATTTATTATGTTCATGTAATGTATTAATTGTTAATTTCACGGTAGTAATTACATTATCATGTGTCTGAAGAAACAACTCTAAGGTCTCTGTGGGGCCCCAAAAGGGGTTATGGAGTTGATAAAATTGAATGATTAAACGAAGCTTACCTTAGGGGAGGTGAAGTTTGATCCTGATTGTATCAACTGCAAACCACTTTGGGGGTCACACACCCGCCCTACCCACCCTAGGGAGCGGGTTTGATTCTTCATTCACTGTGCAGCAGATCCTGGACCCACGCACGTATACATCATATATTTGTAACGCGTTACTTCTAAGAAGTAACGCGTTACTTACCAAGAGTAACGCGTTATAACTATAACATGTTAGAAGCTTATGAGTGGCAATTCATATCATAAGTGCCGTTTCTAACGCGTTAGAGAAGTAACGCGTTACTTGTGAAAAGTAACGCGTTACTGATGTATATACTATATAGTGAAACACATATTTGTAACGCGTTACTGCATCAACAACTGCGTTACAAGACTAACAGTGAGTAACGCGTTAGAAATTGGCTGTAACGCGTTACAAATCCTATATATTGGCGGATCGTGTCATAAGTACAGCTTCTAACGTGTTAAGAGTTCTAACGCGTTACTCTTGGTAAGTAACGCGTTACTTCTTAGAATGTATGCTGTATATAATAAAATATCAATATCTAACGCGTTAGTGAAGCAGGAGTAACGCGTTACTTATTTTTGGTAATGCGTTACTGCTTGTTCAATCAGAGCTCATGTTACAATACCCGCCATTTCTCCAGAAGACCGGGGATGTGTAAAGTACGGAGCTGAGTACTTCTCACAAGTAACGAGTAACGCGTTACTTCTCTAACGCGTTAGAAACGGCACTTATGACATGAATCGCCACTCATATACGACCTGTTTCTTAAAACCCGCAATGAACGGTAATGCGATTAATTTATGCAAGTCCTAAATGTCCAGCGTAATATATATATATATCAGTTGGTCATCTAATACCAGTCGAAGTATTGCAGTGAAGACAGATGTGCATGAACAAACTAGTTATTCATCAGTGTGTATGACAGGAGGTCCCTGTGACTCGCAATGGTGCAATTATTGCATAAAACGTTATATCTATTTAAATATAGAGTAATGTCCAAAAGTGACTCTGGCTAGACATCACCATTATTCTAAATATTAAACGTTTCTTGCTATGAGAACAAGAATGTTAATCAGCTTACTGCTATGTTTTTGTGAATTTTTCACGGAAATTAGCATGGAGACGTTGTCTTGAGATTTTACTTTGCCAGAGTGAGGAATCGTGAAAAATCCAGTCCTTTTATACTAAAATGGGATGGGCAAGCGGCTTTATCCCGAAAACTGGGTCTGAGCCCGAAAATGGGGCTTACCTCCCGTTTTGGGGGATATCAGTCCCCATTCTAGGGGCCAATGCCCGAAAAGCGGCATAATCCCATAAATGGGACCTGAGCCCGAAAACGGGGACAACCCGAACATGGGACGTGAGCCCGAGAATTGGGCCTGGACCCAATAATTGGTCACGCGCGTGCCGGAAGTTACGTCAGATTATTACTGATGATGAATTTGAAATTGGCAAAACAATGGCATATTCTCTGACAAGTTACAGAATCAGTGTTAAACACTATTGTATGCAATATGTACCATAAGTCTGCCATTGTACATTCGTTTCATCTTTAGCGCTTGCTGAACTTCTTTTCGCTGTGTTGCTAAGGTAATGGAGAGAATAATGTTTAAACATATATATAATCACTTGCACTCACAGAATTTGATTTACAATAGACAATCTGGTTTTATACCTGGCCATTCTACGGTATACCAACTTATAGACATTCACCATCAAATATGTCAGGCATTTGATGAAAGGCAATCTACATGTATAGTATTTTGTGATATTTCTAAGGCTTTCGATAGAGTATGGCATAGGGGATTACTATTTAAGTTACGGCAAAATGGATTAAATGGTTGTATCTTACACTGGATCGAAAACTACTTGTCGGATAGGAAACAGTCTGTATCAATACGGTCCACAACCTCAGATACCAAGTTAATAACTGCTGGCGTACCGCAAGGCTCGGTGCTCGGTCCTTTACTATTTCTAATATATGTCAACGATATAACTGACCAACTACTAAGTATTGTTCGTTTATTTGCTGACGACAGTTCTCTATCATTTTCCACAACAAATACTGATGACCTAGAAGGCATAATAAATTATGACCTGCTAACTATTGCTGACTGGGCTAAGCAATGGTTGGTCAGTTTCAATCCTAACAAGACTGAAGCGATGCTTTTAACCCTAAGACTACTCGATCGACCTGTAAACCTAATCTTTCAAAACACGCCTATAACCTTTGTCGACGACCATAAACATCTCGGTTTAACGCTGAGCAATAACGGGAAATGGCATACACATATACAAAATATAATTAATTCGACTGCGAGAGTGTTGGGAATAATGCGAAACCTAAAATTTAAGATAAGCAGACAGTCTTTAGACCAAATATATATATTTTATATGAGACCTATACTCGAATATGCTTCGTCGGTCTGGGATGGATGTACAGAATATGAAAAAGATTCATTGGAAAAAATTCAGAATGAAGCTGCGAGAATAGTAAACCGGTTTAACACGGTCAGTGTCACTTGATAATTTAAGGAAAGAAGTTGGATGGCAACTTTTATCTGTTCGACGTAGTATTCAAAAGCTTTCGATCATGTACAAAGCAACCAACAATCAAGTACCTAGTTATATCTCCAACCTGATTCCTCCCACTGTTAATAACGTATCTCGTTATAACCTTAGAAACCAATTTGATATAAATGTCCCGACTACTCGACTGGAAGTCTACAAACAATCATTTATACCATCTGTGGTACAACTTTGGAATGAAACTGATCCTTCAATGAGAAATGTAGATAGTCTTAGACACTTTAAAACAGCATGCGCCAAACAATTATACACTCAATATGAAATACCACCATATTACTTAGTGGGAGACAGGTTTTCGTCAGTTATGCATGCAAGACTTCGTAATAAATGTAGCAGTCTCAATTCCGATCTTTGCAATAACCATATCAGAGAAACTCCCTACTGCGAGTGTAGCGAAATTGTAGAAGACGCTGAACATTACTTCTTTGAATGCAACAAATATCATGCACAGCGTCTCATTCTACGCCAGTCACTGCAACGATTTCATAACCTGAACGCGCACATGCTTTTGAACGGCATACCTGAACAAAACAATGAAAACAATATTATTATCTTCAATTCTGTACAAAATTATATTAAAACTACAAAACGATTTGAGTAACTTCGTTGATAGATGTATGTAACGTAATCCAATATCCGATGTATTCCATTCGATTTGCCAATATCATCCACAACCACAGGTTATTAATGATCACTGAAATTTATTGCAACTAGCACTAATATACTCAACAAAACTAGAAACGTCCCTGTTTTATAGCCGGTGTAGCTCTGTCTATGTATGTACCACATGTTCAAAGTACATGTATTTTAAACCGTGGCGATGTTCAGAATACGATCGTGTAGAGTTTAGCCGATACACACGGTTTACATAGCGGCCAGTGACCGGAACGTTGATTTCCAATTTTTGCACGTGCACGCTATACTTGTCATCGATAAGGTGATTCAGTTCATGTCGTACCATTCATGCGATAGGGGCTATTCGGAAAATTAAAAAACTTTTTTAATTTTTCACTGTTTTCGATATGCCACGGCTTTCCGAAAACGAGCGAAATCAGGCAATTGGGATGCTTGCGGGTGGGATGGCCGCCAGGGCGGTCGCGCCTCGGTTTGGTTGCTGTCGGAAGACGATTGATCGTCTTGCAGCCCGGTACCAGCAGACTGGGGCTGTTCACGACCGGCAGCGAGCTGGTAGGCCTCGTGTAACGACGGCTAGAGCCGATCGTTACATTACGTTGACGCACTTACGTCAACGTCGATTGGCAGCCACAGTCACTGCTAGGCGATACGGTGTCTCAGGGCAGACCATTCGCAACCGGTTACGTCGTAACGCCCAACCAATCCGGGTACGCCGCCCGTACACTGGTCAGATAATGACCCAACGTCACCGTGCTGCCAGACTGTTATGGGCGCGACGTCATCTGAACTGGAGAAGGGCTGACTGGAACCGAGTTTTGTTCACCGATGAATCTCGGTTCACAGTTAGTCATGCTGACGGAAGATTACGGGTATACAGGCGTAATAATGAAAGATTCACCGATTGTTGCATTGTTGAGAAGAACAGGTTTGGGGGAGGGAGCGTAATGGTCTGGGGTGGGATCATGGGAAACCGGAAGACAGATTTGGTTGTTGTACAGGGCAACATCAATGCACAACGTTATGTTGCAGATGTGCTAAATGCACATGCCTTACCATTTATCCGTCAGCATGGTCCTGGTGTGACTTTGATGCACGACAATGCCCGCCCTCACGTAGCCAGGGTCACCACTCAATACTTACAGCAAAACAACGTCGACGTCATGCCATGGCCCGCGGTCTCCCCGGATCTCAATCCCATTGAGCACATATGGGATGAGCTGGGCCGCAAAGCACGAGCTAACCATCAGATTGACAATGTTCGCGATCTTACACGGGCGTTACAACGGGAATGGAGGAATTTGCCCAACGCACTGGTATTGCGTTACGTCACGTCGATGCGGCGTAGGATCATTGCATGCATTCATGCAAATGGTGGCCACACTCGGTACTAACGAGATTTACTGAATTTGCCACATTACTTATTGAAATTCCATCTCTAAACATTAAGTAACACATTTCTGAGTTTTTGTGATTTTTGATTTTGACCCCTACCGCCATTGGCCGGTTATCTCTCGAATATTTAACAAGATATCCAAATGCAATTTATTGGCTTTGATACAGAAATGAATGAATTTGTTTTTCCATTTTGATTTTTAAAAGTAACCCTTTTGGTTTTTGATGAATCTTTCCTTAAACATGGAGGGACGTTTCTAGTTTTGCTCAGTATACATTGATGGATTTGTTCATGTAGTATATGTACTTGGCGACAAAAACAACTTTTATTCTTTCTCCAAATCTCATATCTCACTATCCACCTATTCTCTACCTTTCTGTCCGTTTTCTTTCCATACATTATGTAAACATATATTTATCGCTTGATTATTGGTTTGTATCCGTGTTTATATGCCTGTATACATGTATTCATGTATCGCCATTGCTGTTGAATTATTGTACTTTGTAACACTTAGGTGAGGGCTGTAACTAATGTGGAGAGAACTTGTAGCCCGAGCCTATTGTATTTATATGCAATAAACTATGTTGAAACTAAACTAAGGTTAGCTCTCAGAGTTCATAGCAAAAATGGCCGATAGCAGGGTAAATGTTTTAGGTGCAGTGTGAAATAGTTACATTTTCGAAGATATGCTAGTATGCAGCTATTATTTAACCAAGTCACACAGCGAAAAGGAAGATAGCAACCGATACGAGCTTATAAAGTGAGCGTCTGTGTGTTCACACGTAAATATATTGGATTAAAAGTGCCCTATTGTTGGATTGTGGAACTGACAGGTGCGCGAATGAAAACGAACATTTAGAGCTGGAGATTCACTGACGGGTCTTGATTTCAAATATGCGTGTGTCTGGTCTGTATATAAATCCAGATCATACCATGTATGTTTGTATTTTCACGGTCTGTCAAAGCATCACGAATTTTCAACGTACAGTCGTATGGCAGACTTAGAGATAAAGGACAAATCCGTGTCATTGCCTAAATGAAAATGAAGGTAAGTGATTTTGCCGGGGCATATCAATATATCGAAATGAGACCACATACGATATCATAGATCACCGTACAGTGATAATAAAAGAATTGTCAACAGACACCGAGGTGCAAGTATTACAAGATGTGTGTGGAAAACCAAAGCATGGTGATACATTCTATATACAACACGTCAGCATCCATCATACCGTGTCACGAGAAATTAAGCGACAGATGTACGTCAACATAGTGGTTTATCCAGCCCCATTATTCATGTTGCATATTAGTCTTCATGTTTCATGATCGAGGTTTATATTCCTAGTTCTATGTAATATCGTTTCAGATGTGCTAAACAACCCATGTGAAGAAATTCTTTCAGTGGCCGTTTCATAAATGTTTCGTTGTTGTCATATCTCATTATCTTTGTGCATCGTATGCTATGGACAATATATAACAAGATACCCAAAGGAGACACATGAATACATTGTATAGAAGAAACTAACGCGATACATCAGGTTAAACACACAACACGCACACAGCTGTGATTGATGAGCTTTCAACGTGGCACAAATATGCATTCCGCGACCAGCGGTTGAAGTATTGATTTAAGCTATGTTTGTTTAAAGGTACATGCCCACGCAGTAGGCACAACATGTTCTTTATAGGAATTAAATAAGTGTATAATGATGTCACTATTCCACCAGTTCTAAAAATTACGAGTGCCCGCTATACAAATATAATCATTTATTAATTATTAATTTACTGTTAGCGACGCGCGGCGGTAACAGTCTATTTTGATAATGTGCGGGGACGACGACTTTCACATCACGGCTTGCGGTGCGCATGCGCAGTATACTAGGCGCGCCAGTAGGCTTCCCAAAATGTAAACAAGAATATCAACATGTCGAAACGTCCAGGACGGAAATTGTATGAAACGGCGTCGGCCAAAAAAAAGGCGAAATGTCTGAGGGACAGGCAGTACAGAGAGAGGGTGGTTAATATTGGCGACGAGATCACCAAATGGAAAGAGTTACGTGGAGATTTAGATTTGGACTCGAACAGACATTTTTCTTCTCAACTTCCGATACTTCACTGCGCATGTCAAAGATGTGATATGATTGACCGTGTCACGTGACGCGTATTGGTAAAAATAGCACGAGGTCGGAAAATACCCTTTCTGATCGCGGCATATAAAATGCGATTTAACACCAATTAACACGCGCCGTAATTGAAAATAACTCGTTAGTGGGTAGACAAATGGCTCATATAAGGCATGACAGAAACTGAAAAGTAGTAGTACAGTGTAACCTGCTGCGTGGGCATGTACCTTTAATATTAACATTGTTATATGTATTGCTTACATTTCTGAATCATACCCTGCTGGCTACGGAATTCATGCTTATGAAAAACACATACCATACCAGAATATACATACATGAATGGTTGAAAACACTCGCCTTTATGCAAATGAGTGTGCTACATGAGCGAGTGGCATATCAATTCCATATAGATTGTAATTATTAATCGCTCATCTGCACTCATGTGCATGGAAAATAGAACATAGAAAATAATACATTCGAAAAAGATCGAACGCCACTTCCTGACCTGGAAAATAAGGATAATGTACAAAATACGTGCAGGTAGGTCGAGTTTTGAATGAGGCACTAAACTGATTAGCTATACATGGTCCCAAGCATAGAATATCAAGCAATCAGCTAGAAATAGAACGTGAACCGCGTAGTACATGTATACGTTGTTTTGGTAGTCGTGTTCGGCGAGAGTCGTGGGTATCTTGGCATTGTATGTAATGTTACATATCAAAACACACATAATAACCCTCTTACTTGCTTTGCCGTCATGTTTTCCTGAGGTCCGTACTCAACATAAAGTAAACAATGAATAAGGACACACTATTAAATGGATGAAGTGATATATAATGTTCTCTACATGTTTAAACAGGTATGTCAAACTCATATACTTCATAGCATATGTTGGTTGCATGGACTGTCATCTATGCTACATGTTTACGTACACATGTGGTAATAACAATCACGGTACAACAGTTATGTAATGTTGATACTTCTACATTTCATTTAGTCTCATTTGGCGGTATCATTGCGTATAGATTACACTGTCGCTGAAAGGGCATGCATGATGTAGTTTATATTGTATTAATTGGTTGTATTACATAAGTTCGCATAAACTTGGTATTTGTCATATGAATATTGTTCAGTTTGTTACTCTGGTATACGTCTTTTCTGGAACAGTATACCGTGCACGGTAATGCATTAGACAAAATACAAAATGGAACAAAACATGATACAATATGTTATAATCTTAAGACAGATACTTTATTGCTAATGAGCGTTGGTAGAGGATATTACACATTTAATCATCAAACAAACACATGTACAGTCCCCAAATCTCATGATAAGCACAAAGTACAATGTATGTTAAATATAAAATATGAAATAGGGTATGTATTACAGCTTCTAGTCATACTAAACCATATACATGTACATATATAATAAACAATTATCATTTTTTATTCCGATGCTACTGATAGAATGTGTATGGTGATTAAGTTGCATTGCTACGCATATTGTACGAAATGGCGGCCATCTTGAAAGTGTGCAAATCATATTTGCCTCAAACGAGTATTGAGAAACGTTTTGCTTCAAATAAATGTTAAAGCTGATCGTATGCTTTCGGCTGATAGGTTGTGTGTAATACGTGAATAACTCTGAATTCCAAGAAATGGCTGTTCCAATTTCACAGTGATGGATATCTTAAATATGCAAAGTAATACGACGTGTACGTTCGTTTCTATGCTTTTAGTAAACAAAATAGGTATGCAATGCGTCGGACAATTGCAGTTTTGAACGGGTATGTGGTACCAATATTGCTATCAAAGTTATAAGTATAGTTTACGAAATTCGTACAAAATGGCGGCCATTTTGGATTTACACACTTTTCTTTTTATCGTAAAATTGGTTTATAAGCATTGTATAGCATGTCAGGTATTACGTGTCAGAATTGTGTTTACATTAACCGTGCTGTGACTGCTGAAATAACGACGTTGTATGTAAATATCCCAGAAACTGGATATACATTTCATAAGGTCGACCATATTGTATATGTTATAAATTATATGTTTTTGTTGGGTATTTTTATCAATGCCAATATGCTAAACACCTTGGGACTATGCTAGTTTCATATATATGTGTGGTTTCAACACTTAATTGCTCATACGTGCCTGTTCTTTAAATAATTCATAAAATTCATGTAAAATGGCGGCCATGTTGGATTTCTGTAAATCATATTCTTGATAAAATGGATTGATAAACATGTAGCCGTCTATAAAGTGTTAAATGCCTGACGCTTATCGGTATTTGTGCTTTTAAAACTGCTTCCACAATACGATATGTCTCTACATGTAGTAAAGTATTATTTCAATGGCGGCCATCTTGTTTATGCAAATTTCTAGGCTTAAGCTACTACTTCTGAGGGTCTATCATGCGGAAATATATAGAATATATAGAGGATATTCATATATTTGCAACGAATATGAATATGTTCATCGAATGGTGTGGAATATGGACATTTCACACCATGAGATGAACATGTGTGTCATATTCGTTGCAAAAATATGAATATTCTATTTATTATATACCGCTCCATGGAAATTAGCATTTTTTTTTTAGACTGTATACGGTAATTAATGTGTATTTGCAGTCCGGCACTGCAGGTGCGCGTTATGAATATAAATAGCGGAAGTAGACGTATTTTCACCGGAAGATGTTTATCTCATCGATGAGAACATATGACTTTTATTTACATCGTATAACTATGTATTTCATGGGTAGGTATATAATAAATACGTTTAGTCACATTGGTAACACAAATCTAAAAGTCATATTTTATGCCGGTACGCCCAGGGCCTATTATATGAGTATTACGATTATGCGTAATCCTATTTTAGGGGAAGGGGCAAAGTGACTTTGGTGTGGTATGGACGTGGCACCAGATCAGATTATTCTAATTTCAGAGCTGAATATGTTTTTTCTCGATATAAATATTCCGTTCTGATTTTGGGATTTCCCCTCAATTCAGCAGGTTAAAACGGGATTGAACCCGTTTGCCCGGCCTTACATGACTGTTGATAGGACGTTAAATGCTAATAAACAAACAAACATCAACACTCCATGCTGGCCTGAATCTGACCATGACCTTTTGACCTTCACAACCTTGCTTAAGCACTTTTCTATTTTGGTTAAGAAGTATGCCAGAGTTATCTAATCTGACATCGGGTGCATTCGTGCCGACAGACCACATGTTCTTGTTTTGTTTGTGCTCATATGATAATAACCATTATACTTATGTATTGTTTACCTTAGTTTCTCGACCAATGACAGAATGGCATTTCGTCTCAATTAATCGCATATTGCGACGCTTTCGCCAAAATGTATTAACTTAATCATTAAATATTCAGCGCTATTTTTAGAACTGATTTTATGCCTTGTTGTCATCAGTTCACGAGACGCAACGCATATTACCGCCCACACACGTGCTCACTTTGTGTTGCACCGCCAATCACATACTAGTATTGCGATTCGAAATCATGTTTAGGGGCGGAACTTCGCAGTGGGCTGGGCAAACAATAAGTAAGTTATAGTTCACATATTGAATTTTAATAAACTGCTATCTTGCTTGTTAGCACTCGCTCAAAATTAATTTATTAAAAATTAAATATGTGAACAATAACTTTTACATATATGCCCATGTGGAATCATAAAGAGAGGCCTGTCCATGGTCTGTTCCCATTTTCACCAAATTTGTCGCATATCATACGTTTTTTTAAAAATATTTTGGAAACACTTGTGACTGCAGTCTGATATGGTATTTCTCTTCTATAGCAAATACTCTGTTATTATTACAGGAGAGCTCGAAGAAGGCAACTCTGGTTATTTGAAGTTTAGCATCAATTCGTTCCAGCCGAAGAACTTTCCTACCTGTACCACAACCAACAACTGAAGCAAGACATCGTCATATCAGAAATAGACAATTAACTAAATAAGACGGGGATCCACCAAACCTATTGCCAGTCATTTACGTGGCTCGTGTTAAATTGTTAAATTTGAAGTTATTGAGCCTAGTACCAGAGATGAATTCCCTACTGCGTATTGAAGAAACTGATCACACACAGTGCGTATGAAGTTGTTTTGACTGCATAGATATTCTGGTTACAAGACAGTGATTTTACCATCCATGATTTAACAAAGTCACAACCATCATGAACAACACTAGCACGTAACAACAGTGAATGAAGTGTAGTTTCACCATAACTTCTATACCCCTGGAAGGATTACTTAAATATTTCAACTCAGTATACCTGTGGACAAATGCCACACATCCATGCTGCCCTTAATATGACCTTGACCTTTTGACCTTCACACCTTTGAACCTTTTCCCACATTAAGAAGTTCACTGAAGTTTCCCGATTCTGTCATAACTTCTATATTCCTTGAAGAATTACTTAAATATTTCAACATAGCATACTTGTGGACAAATGCCACACATCCATGCTGCCCTTAATGTGACCTTGACCTGTTGACCTTCACAACTTTGAACTTGTTCGCACATTAACAAGTTTGCAGGTGTTTCTCAATTCTGTCATAACTTCTTTATCCCTTGATGGATCACTATAATATTTCAATACATCACACTTGTGCACAAATGCCACACATCCATGCTGTCCTTAATATGACCTTGACCTTCACAACTTTGAACCTTTTCGCACATTTCTTTACCGGAGGTTACACAAGACCTTTGCACAAATGCCATACATCCATGCTGCCCTTAAAGGTACATGCCCACTCAGTAGGCAAAAAATGTTCTTTATGGAAATTTAATAAGTGTATAATTGTGTCACTATTCCACCAGTTCTAACAATTATGAGTACCCGCTATACAGATATAAACATTTAGTAATATTTATTTTATTGATAGTCACGCGCGGTGGTATCAGGCTATTTTTATACGCAAATGAGGCATATTTTTTAATTATTTATACTAATTAAATGCGTCACCTAAAAAATATTTTCGACAGATTATAAAGTATGATCATTGCACATCAAAAAATAAATACTGAGAATAAATAGTAATGTCCGTTAGTATTTTAATGAAACACGGTTATCGCCCCTGATGTCAGTTTGAAACTTTACGTCCGATATAAAATGTATAATAATACCAATTAATACGTGGGGTAATGGTGAATGAGTGTTTATTTTGCCAGAAAGTGGCCTATCTACAGAATATACACAACTATCTGTCTCCCAATATTATAGCCTGCTGAGTGGGCATGTACCTTTAATATGACCTGCATATTTTGACCTTCACACCTGTGTTTATGAATGCCTATTACTTCACACCTGTGTTTATGAATGCCTATTACTTTAAACTTTGCCACAGTTTCTGCCAATCTGGCACCGGGGGATTCGTGGGCCGACAGGCCACTTTTTCTTGTTTTTAAGTGCTGCAAAAAAACGAAAATTAAGGATTTTTCCTTAAATATATATATACAAAAGATTAATTTGACAATATTGTTTAAGGGGCAGGTGGGGTTGATATTCAGTAATTTAATTTCAAGCGTAATTTAATACAAAAATACTATTTCCCTATGGGAATTTAACATGGAAATGATATACAAACCAGGCACGGATCCAGGATTTCGGGTTGGGGGGGGGGGTAACTATTTTGCAATACTTGACTATATTATCGAACGAGCATAGCTCGTTCGATAATATAGTCAAGTATTGCAAAATAGTCGACCGAGCAGAGCAGAGTCCGGGGGCATTCCCCCTCCCCCCGGAACATGTTTGAAATCTACATCGCATTTCCTGCGTTCTGGCGCAATTTGGAGCAGAAATATTGACACTGTCACAGTATGTTTAGACATGATTTTTGATTGAAAACGTTTAAATTTTGAAATAATAAGACAACGACCGAAAAATGCATGGAATACATGGCACTTGGCATGAAACGTGCCTTGTAACCTGTAAGAAATATATACTCGGCGAATTTTAGGGGGGCGCGCGCCGGGCCCCCCCCCCCCCTCCCTGAATCCGCCCATGCTTAGCCAGACGTAAACTTTCAAAAGAATGTTATACCAATTACCAACGGAATGAAATGCCCAGATCAAAATGTGCCTGGTTTTTGTCTGATGAACTAAAAAGTCCAGGTGCATGTATATTTCTTATACATGCTGTTCCTGTCATGACATCTTTCTGTGAATGATTAAAAAATGCACCAAGTGTAACCCCATTGTTAGTACTGAATTTAGAATGCTCCCAAATTCTGGTGTGTTTCTCTATGTATGGCATTTTGAAGTCACTGCAGCTATTCAGTATGTAGTTTGTCTCTTGATGTACTGCAAATACATTTCACTCAGTATAGCGAAAAAGGTCACTGCATATCTATTGAGTGTCGTTAATAGTTCAAAGTGAATATGGTTGGATAAATGGAGCCTTGGATATTTGTGTTCAGTGTCGGCACAGACCAGCCTGCACATTTGTCTGATCAAGGTCTGCGCTATTCGCCATTTAGTCAGCAAAACACCCACCATGCTCCAAATAAACAGTATAAATCCTAAACAAGCTGCAGGAGTGTGCTAGCAGAGCATGAGGTACTGGCCACAAATACCATAAGCCCCCATTTCTCCAGTGAAAAATACAAACATTTTACAGGCTTGTTGATATCATTTTCATGCATATTTGTAGTTTAAAAATTACTTTAGTATGTTGCTCATGTGACTGATGTAAACATGGTGGTGCATGTTGACACATACTTTTACATTTTAGCCGGGTTAAAATAGAAGAGTCGATTTAAGTGAATCTACGTTTTCATCTGGGTCGATTCACTGTCCATGACTCGTCTCAAGGCCACGGCCATCTAGTCTACAAAAAGTGGGTATAATTATGTTATCCAAGTATCTATGCTTGGCTTTGCCTCGTTTCTTGTTAATAATTTATATAATAGCATCAAAATACTCTTTGCTTTGAAATATAGTTAGCAGCAAAATACTATATAAGTTACCTTTAGGAAATTCTCAATCATTTTCCTGCACAAATAAAACATACAGATACTATTATAGGGATTGGTATACACTGTATCATTTGTGTGTTTTATGGGACAACAAGCTTGATAACAAACCTACATACCATAATATCTATATACTGGTACAGAAACACCTACATTTACTCCGGCTATCCAGCAGCCCCCTCACCGTTCTACATTGGGAGCAGACGACAAACATGTGCTGCTGTTTATGTATTCTATTTATAAAGCCAGCGTATAACTGACAGGCTATGAACGCTATCAGTAATTGCATATGCCCCTCCTAAATTCGGTACCAGGTCACCGATTGTTGGGCCTTTAAGGTTTCAGTTTATGGAAAAGTAGTTTCTACAGCAAACACATATTATAATAAGCTTAGAATTGCAAATGTATTCGGTTAAGTGATGCATGTACATTTTAAGTCGAATACTTTTATATCATTTAGATGGAATGTCAAATAATTGTGTAATTTGACCACAGTATGAAGGAATACATGAAATAAACTGATGTATGCCATTTTCATTGATATTAGTCGATTAGTATTTCAATCGTGATTATAAAACCAATCGACTCGGAATAAACATGATAAAGCATGTTGATTGGTTGACCGAATTTGATTTTATGTGTGTCCAACAGTAAGATAGCATGTAGACGGCTTTTTGATTGGTCATGTATTAAGGCTTATGTGCTCAGAAAAGTTTATAATCTTGAATTCAGGCACAATATGTCAAACACACCGTTAATGTTCGATGCTTCTTACAGAGAGCTTGTAGTCGTGGTTACAATGACGTCATTGAGTCTGTGTTAAAGTCCGTCTGTCCATCCGTCACATTTTCCATTCTGCTATGACTTTGTTACCATATGACCGATTGGCTTGAAACTTCATGTGCATGTCCATTATCCATATGTACATTCCTTGCCCCAACCATGCACCTCCATGCCCAAGGTAAACTGTCTAGAAACTTGCGTCCAGTAGATGCGTACACGTATTTCCATTCTCTAATAACTTCTTCTTTACTGCGCATGTTTACTATCATCCATAGTTTGGTTCCCCACCCCACCCATGTTTTCCCCATGCCCAAGGTCATTAACATTTGGGTCCAGTAGATGAGAGCGCGTTTCTTCATTCTCCTATTCTTTGTGAAACAAATAGGCTTGAAACTTCATGTGCATGTTTATTATAATCCACATTTTCATTCCCTACCCACCCATGCTCTCTCAATGCCCAAGGTCAAGGCAAAATAACTTTGAAGTTTCAGTCCAGTAGGTGTGTGCACGTTCCTCCGTTCTCCTATAACTTCTACACTTTATGAACGATTCGCTTCAAACTTTATGTGCATATTACCCAGCATTCATATTTTCATTCCTCACCCCAGACGTGCTTCCCTTGTCAAAGATCAAGGTTAAATAGCCTCTGCTGTGAGATTGACCTTCAAACCAGGGAGCTGGATGCGTGTTGAGTGTGATTAGAGTTCAGATGAGCTCTTGTGTACTCCTTTGTATACGCCTGTTTGAAAAACAGGACATATTATGTTGTGGCGCCATCTGTCCGTCCATAAACGTAAGTCTTGTACATCGAACTAGTCCTACAGTTCTAATTTCAGGGATTAATATATATTTATTTCGATGCAAATATTTCGTACTGATTTTGGGATCCCCCCCCCCCCAATGCAGTTGGTTAAATGCGGGATCGAACCTGTTGGTCTGGCATTAAATGGTAATAAACCATATCAAGTCAGGGGCGTAGCCAGGTGGCAAATGATGTGCAGGCCCGGGAAACAAATGTGGAGCGAGCGTAGCGACCGAGGCCGCTAGGGGGAATTTTTTATAAGGATGCAATTTCCTGCCTTCTGCTGAATTTTAAAGAATAGGTCAAAATAGGCCTAGGACGGGTAGATCTAGGTCACACTGGTTAGGCCGAACGCTTGGTCGACAGATGCAACGAATATCCGTACGTTTTGGAACGCGCGGTTGTCAGATAAAATGGCCGAAAAGGAAGCAGTTTTTGAGGTAAGCGTTGTATTTATATTTATATTTATGATATATAAACGAATTCAGCCTCATGAATGGTCTTACGGAATGCCCCCAAGTATCCGCCGTCTGCAAATACTGCTTTTGAAGATGTGTAAGTGGAATTGATGGAGAAATGCAAAACAAAGTTTGGGTTGTCAACAAGAAGAAAACGTGGACCACCCCCCCCCCCCCTCCCGTCCTATGCGGAATTATGAAGACCTATATAGCAGTGTAGCTTGATATGTAAGGAAACGAAATCCACTTGTTGGACAGTTGACATATGTGGCCAAAGTACTTTAAAATCACTTTATTTATTAAAATGACGGAATTAGGACACCAATTAGGATGCTTCGTTTAGTGCAATCTAATGCTATAATCACACTCACTGCTACTAAAATAAAGCATAGTGGTGAAATTTGAAAGTGTAATAGTTTTGTACATATGGGAAAATGTAAATATCGGAAAACAAAATAAAAATGGCCGCCATCCGCAGTAAACTTAAAACATATGTAGAGTGAGAATGCACATGTAGCCATTTTACAAAATCGTGATATCAAACACTACATAATGTTAATTATTCACTATCTACAACATAATTGAACAATAATGATGAGCTTTACTTGTTTTTAATTCAAAATGGCCACCAACAATAACATGAACACACTTTTCTAAACTGTCTATTTTTCGTTTGGTCTCAATATCAATATACTACCTTCTACTTCTAATTTCAGGTATGATGGTTCGTAATAGGAGCGATACAACGTCAGCTGGGTACCCGTACAGTCAACGTCGACATGCTACACAGACACAAATTGACTGAACTGGTGTAATTAATGTGTAAACATGTATTAACTGGTGAGGACATGCAGCATAGCATACTGCTGACTAACGTGCACGGCATGATCACGAACATTGTATATAAAACGCTCCATGCAGCTGGCTAACTTACACTAAACAATTGTACAGTGATACTGAACATCAGTATGTGCTGTTAACCACTATACACGCACATGCAATGTCGACATAAGCTTTATAGTCGGTGCGTTTCATATAGCCTGAATGAGAAGTGAATGCTATGTTATGGTTACAGGCTATTTATAAAAACAAACAATGTATCATACACTATGCCAACAAATAAAACAGACCCTGACATCAAAACGCTTACTGAAGCTACTTTTTACAAAATAAGAAAATATGTAACTAAGACAGAGCAGTGGCGTCAGAAGATGATATATGTGCACAGTGCCCTGGCGAATTTGACCCTTCAGTCCATGAATATCAGTCTACCAGAGTTTTACAAACGTATCCACAATCCGTAAGCGAACACACTACGTCGATGAAGCTGAACAGCCAAGTACATCGAAGATAAGTCGAAAAGGCGATTCAACAATTATTTTTCCACCGGACAAGTGTGGTATATTTTGTAGCAATTCCAGACGACAATCGCACGGTAAACGTGAACGTCTTGTTGAATGTCTAACACAAACAGCTGCAACACGTATAACATAATCGGTGGAACGAAACAAGGACGAATGTTTTTTTGCGTGAAATCCGTAATAAATGTTTGATTGCTGGTGAGGCGCATTATACCTAGACTAGACGATGATGTTAAATTCGATAACCACATAGATATCATATTTGAGGATTATATGTGAGATTCAAATATTCCGATACAGTTGAGAAACTGATTAGTAATTTAGGTATGGATCACTGGCTGAGAATATGGACCTTACGGCACACACGACCACAGGCCCGTGTACGCAGGGGGGGGGGGGGGGGGGGGGGGGAGAGGGGGAGGGGTGCGACGGGTGCGTACGAAGCCCCCATAAATTCGCCGAGGTCCGCTATTTTTCAAACAGTAATCTCAACAATTAATATCAAAGTAAACTATTATGATCATGATGATACATCATGTGCCCTGATATAAATGTGTTAATTTCAGTTTTGGCAGTTACGGATGCGGCGAGTTAACTATTTGTTTTCTCGGATCCGTTCACGTATTCACTGCGTGACAGTTATGTCCCTTATCACTTCGGAACGCCATTTGTTACAAAATCAGCGAGCAGACGCTACTCGCTTTTGACGGGCTCACCAGATTTACACTCTTGATTGAAGAAAGTGGTATCAGGTAAATATATTATATGATTGTTCAAAGGTATTGCAGAAGTCTGAATAGATCTATCAGTTGATCAGCGACTGCAGTAAGTTACTAACTTACAATACTCGTGCACTTGTACATTCGGACCTTGGAAATAAATCGCCCACCACACGCAACCAAATTAGTACTTTACATCGAATGATCTAGACTAGGTCTAACAATTGTTCCGGAAATAAAACTATTTTGTCTTCTTGTAGTAAAACCTCCCCTCGCAATTTATTTTTGGGGGATGTGGGCTTCGAATTTTTGTGGTTGTGGATAGTGCGGAGTGCCTTCCTGTAAAACTTCCCATCACCATTTTTTGGTGGAGAAAAGTACAATTGTTCTGGAAAAAAAACTATTTTGTCTTCTTGTAAAACCTCCCCTCGCAATTTTTTTTGGGGGATGTGGACTTGGATTATTTTTTGGTTGTGGATAGTGGGGAGTGCCTTCCTGTAAAACTACCCATCACCATTCTTTTGTTCTGGAGACAAAACCATTTTGCCTTTGTTTTTAGATGTGAAGTAGATCTATTTTACAATATTTATATTGTTTCAGCTTTTATTACTGTCATGCCGGGAAGGAAAGAAGATGATAAGCGGAAGAGAAAAGCTGCTGCGCCAATGTCTCAATCACTGGACAAGTGGTGCAAACCGACGACTGGCGCAAGTGGACAGAAAACATTGAAGCTGGATGCTGATGTATCGCCTTCCTCTTCCGACCAAAATCAAGAAGGTAGGTCTAGATGAACATTATAATTATTTGCATGTAACAACTTGCTAATCCACTAAAACACTATACATGTAATGTGTATACGTACCTGTGGAATGTGGACTATGACGTACATGTATGTGAGAATTGCCAACTACACGTAACATTAACAGGTAGGTAATTAATGCTGCCTTGTATACGGTTCATCGGGTTCATGTAGTACTTACCAGTAGTCACCGAATGTGTACTTCGTCCCAGATCTATAGTAATCCATACATATATAAAACATGCTAAGTATGTTCTCTTTACTTAGACCACTAGTAGCAAGAGTGTGACAATCATATTACAGATTGTCTTCGATCTACGTGTAATAGATCGCGATCCACTTTACAATACAAACTTTACTGGCCCGTGATACCATCAGCTGCACAATGTGGGCAATGACATTGGATATATTTCACATGATCTAAGTTAGATAGACACATAGTCATTATGTTATTGTCTACTCTATATATATGGGTATGTGTGTTAAAACGCTTGTGATAATAAGGGAATATTATGTTTTGCATCGGTTTCTTCGTCTATCCGTCCGTCCATCCTTCAGCCTTTAGCAAATTAAGAGCTTGTTTAAGTCTTAACCTTAACAATACAACGGCCGCCATACGGCATACTAATTTCAAACAGACTAAATGGCTTGGTTATATTATGTTTGCATTTTTCGTTAGGTCATCTGGCTGAAAATTATGTCGATGAAGCTGCCGCGTCCACTCCACATCCGTCTACAGTGCCACAAGTTCTCCTAGACGATGTCGGCAAAGTTATAAAGGCAAGAATGTCTGCTGAAGAAATCGCTGAAGCTGTCGAATCCCTAACAGTCAGCCAGAAGTATCATTTTCCGAAACGCCACTTTACTCCAACGTCAGATTTTGCATTTCCCTCGCGATAGCTACATAAATGTCAACGAGAATTTAAAACTAGATACGTAAACTATTTTAAATGGATGGTATATAGCCCGCATTTGGATGCTTCATTCTGTGTGGCATGTGCTGTGATGGCCGACAACAGGAGCAATAAAGGAGCTTTCGTTAACACACCTTTTACAAAATTTCACAAGCTGGATGAGAAGGTGAAAATTCATCAGAATACCGCGTACCACCGTGAGTCTATGATTGCAGCACAGGCCCTTATACATTCTGTTGAAAACCCTGAGCAAAACATTGATAATCGCTTTGAACAGGAGAAGCAACAACATATAGCAAGAAATAGACACATTTATCCTGTTCTGTGGTCACCAGTGTATAGCGTTGCGTGGTGATAGTGAAGACGTACATGTAGATACGCATGATACAACTGGGAACTCTGGAAACTTCTTAGCAGCTCTCCAAATGATTGCCACACATGATGAAGTTTTGAATGAGCATCTACATAGCATAGGCCTGAACAACAGAAATGCAAAGTACATATCGCCGAGAATACAGAATGAAATGATAGATATCATAGGTCATGACATAATATGCAAAGAACTTGTAAGTGAAATTCGTGCTGAAACGTTTTTCAGTATATTGGCAGATGATGTGACTAGCCACAACGTAGAAGAAATGGCACTGTGTTTGCGGTTTGTAGACAGTAACAATGATATAAAAGAAGACTTTGTAGATTTTGTCCGATTACAGAGGGTGACTGGTGAATATGTTGCAAAGGCAATTACTGAAAAAGTTCATGATCTTGACTTAGACATTACAAATGTTAGAAGCCAGGATTACGACGGAGCAGCTAATATATTCAGTGACAACGTGGGAGTGCAGAGGCGTATACAAGAATTTTCACCAAAGGCAGTGTATGTACACTGCAGTGGATGCTGTCTGAATCTCGTTTTTTCCCATTCATGTGCACTGCCTAACATTAGGAACACTATAGACAAGGTAAAGAAATGTTCATTATTCTTCAAAATTAGTCCAAAACGTGAAGGGCTTCTGGAATCGATAATTCAAAACGACATTCCAGAATCTACAAATCGCAAGGTGTTGATCGATATGTGCCGAAGCAGGTGGGCAACACGACATGACGCGTATAGGTACTTCTATCAAGTACACCTATATATAACTATGGCTTTGGAGAACATTGCTCATGGTGCTATCCGAACGCTGTGTGCTGATGTATACAAAGACGCTCAATGGGATTCCAAGAGCAAAGGGGAAGCAGCATCGCTTTTAGCCGCACTGACGTCGTTTGACTTTATAATAACATTCCCGGTTATGTACCAGTTGCTGTCTCATCTGTCAGGAATTACAGTTAAACTCCAGGGTAGGACAGTCGACATCATGAGTGCATACGAAGACATATCTGAAGTGAAAACCACACACCTTGCCATTGCTGCTGATATTGATACACAGTTTGGTCAGGTGTTCAGAGAAGTAATGCTCCGGCTACACACCCGAGGAGAAAGAATATGGCAATACCATTCATTGATCACATCAATACAGAACTTCAAGAACAGTTTTCTGATTTGTCTGTTATTTCATCAAAAATTTTTGGCCTAGTACCTTCAGTTCTATGCGGAGAAAATCCCCCAAGCATTGATGATGCAGTAAATTAATATAAAGACGACCTTCCGTCACCAGACCTCATGCATCAGGAACTGCTTCTTTGGAAGGTTAAATATACCCAGACAATGGAAGAGAACCGCCAAAATTCAGCAGTAAAGGCACTGAAAGAGTGTGACCAGTTGATGTTCCCAAACATTTACACAGTGCTCAATATAATGTGTACACTCCCTGCTACTAGCTGTGAATGTGAAAGGAGTGCAAGTGCATTACGCAGACTACATACTTACAACAGAGCGAGCATGACGCAAGAGAGACTTTCAGCCTTAGCACTCATTCACATTCATTACACTGCAGACGTCAACCTGGATAAAGTTGTGGACATGTTTTCAACGAAACACCCAAGAAGGATCGGATCTGACACACTACTCAAGGACAATTAATTCATCCATGCTTAAATGACATATATAGTGGAAACATTGTATGCTCGCCGTCGATCTAGATTATCCGAGAAACTGGAGCATATGAAAATCTTATATGTGTGAGAAATCTAATCATTTGAGGTTCGACAGTGAACGTGTTGAATGTAATGGTGTAGACTACTGGCCAAAATGGACAGTCTGTAACTATTATGCATATGAGCCGCGCCATGCGAAAACCGGGTTTAATGACAATTTTTACAGTTTTTACTTTTTTACGTATTCTGTATTATACATATTTTAAAGGCCAAACATTATCAATTTATCCCAATTATTTTTCATTTTATAAGTATTTTTATGACGCGTGGTAAAAACGTATATAACGTTTTAGATCATTGACGTCGAAAATACGACGTTTTTATCAACGGCTTATGTGAGTGGTGTTTATAAAATACCCGGACAAGTCCCATCGTTGTGTCATCTATTATCGCATTTCAACCAAATGTGTATATCTCGTAGCCTGGCCAATTGTTTACCATTAACCCAAGACAAAGTATGAAAATAATGTGCATGGCCAGTGTTGCAATAGCTATGGTAACGTCATGTTTTTGATTGCTACCAATATATCGTAATTTTGTATGCATATTTTAGAAAGAACACGGATTGAGAAGGGCTTCCGTTTCCGAGTTGTTTGTTGTTGGCTCAAATAAATGTTAGGAAATGATAGCGACATTATTTAATGTCTCATACGCGACATGTTTTGAAATATGTGACGTCATGACAGGAAATTACATAATTTAACGATTGTGTGCATAATCTCATGAAAACAAGCCAGAAGAACTAAAATGTGCTATTAAATACTGCATCGTAACGCATACATCAATACGAGATGATGATGATGAGAAATGTATTCGGTGACAGTGCACCACCGGGATGACAATTTGCGAACGATAAATAGTCAGAGAGACGGTGGACGGGAATGCGCGAATGGTTTTGCCAGAAATGGAAGTCCAAAAGTGACGTTTTCAGATGTTGTGACGCAAAGTAAAAGTCTGGGTTGATGGATCATTGTGCGTGAACTGTGAGATCGGTTGAACTCACAGCGGGCACACCCCATAGTGTGATTAAAAATATTTAAATATCAGGATACATAGAGCTAGATGGATCCCGATGATGCTGAACATGGAGCAAAACAACATTGAATGTTACCAATTGTGCTCGAGGTTTACGATATTTCTGTACATATTTCTAATCAAGTGCATCTATTATCAAATATCGTGGATTGGAGCTGTTATTCCATCCTCCATATTCGCCAAATCCTGCCATATGCGATTTCCTTTTGCTAAACCCCGTACACGAAAAGCCGCTTGCAAGGAAATCCACTTCGACGACGTCAGCAGTCAATGATGCTACTGTCGGTATGCCAGGTGCTATGTTTGAACAAAGGTAAAGTGCATGACTATGCCACTGTCGGAAGTACATATACATGTACATGTAGTGCCGTTGTGTTGTTTATTTTCAAAAATAATAATTAACTCATTGTGTGAGCACGAAATAAAATAATATGCATGTTCTCCTTCTAGTGAACAATAAGGAGCATAACATTTACATAACGTCATTTTGACGTTCTGCCGCATATCGCGTGATGACTTTGCGTTGGTAACGATAGCCATGTCCATGCTATATGTATTATGAGTTCTGAATATGAAATCGATGCAGCATTTATCAATCATCATGTATTGCGAATGTTCAGACAATTAACCCAACAAACATGGATTATACAGAACTTTTCCGGGTATTTTATTATTTTTTGTTATTAAATGGTTTATTTCCACTTTTAAATACAACATGTACATTTTATAAAGTTTACAAGAGAATATAGCTAAATGAAATACAATGATTACATATTATATTAAAAAGTGAAATGTATGGGAGAGTAAAGTAGTTAAGATATACAGAGCATGAAAAAGAAGGAAGAATGTAAGGGTTTCTTTCTCTGTGTTCACACCTGCTGGACCTGTGTAGTTTATATTTAATATAGAGATATGTTGTGCTTGATTTTTCGTGCGGTGCCTATAAGAATTTTATATATTAAACCTGCCCCACTAATAATAATATGCTGTTCTCTTTTGTCTTTCATTGTCGCTATTTCTTCTTCTATATGTATTCTATTTTTCAAGTAACTTACAAAAGATTCGAAAGTAATATCATGCTTTTCATATTTACATTTGAAAATATAGTATTTTGCTAACAAAATTATAAAATTAAATTGTTTTACCATCAGTGCCTTATTTGTTATTCCTAGAGAAATACTTCGAAAATTTATTTCATATGTTAAGTCTTTTTCATTTAGATAATTTCGAAGCTGTTACCAAAAATGTTGCACATGCATACATTCCCAGAACATGTGTTTTATGCTCTCAATATACATAGAGCAAAAATCATATAGACTGCTATTTACTATATTACAACGATAGAGTAGTTTATTTGTGCCAATGATACGCATTAAATATCTATACTGGAAATTGCGTAATGTTGAGTCTATTGTACAATCGAAAGCTAATGTGTAAATTTGTTGCCAGCATTAATTATCATCAGAAAATTCATTTGTCCATTTTTGTTGAGATTTTATTTCTTCTATATTTTGTTTGTGTGTTTGTCTTGTATATAGTAATTTGTTCACATATTTGCTATCTTGTACTCTCGATATAAGCGACGTAGATTGTGGAGTTGTGTTGATGCTTTCTGTTTTTATTTTCTCGGCCCATAATGGACTTATGCTGTTCACAATACTTTGATATTTTATAAAATCGTCCTGACGTATATTGAATATTGCTGTAAAATCAGTAAATCGTAGAAAATTCCTTACTCTGTAGTATTTTATTATCACCGCTCGTGTATGGCAGAATTAATGTTGCAGAACGTATGGCTGTAAGTACAATACATGTGAAAATAAGAGTGATGGTTATTCAACCAACTCTGGAACTCGAAAAACTCTTACAAACAACATATCCGCGATCATCGGGGGCTGGACATGTTATGTCCTGGCAGTTTCAAGTTTAGCCACCCGAGTGACTTTACAAATGTCTGTAGCTATCGTGCTTGCAAATTTTCTAAAATTATCCCGAGGTATCATAACCCAAACCGTGAAATTGTAATACATAATTAGAAGTTGCAGGGTAGTCATATGGAGTGCCGGGTCCCCCTCCCCCATATAAATCCGCCAATGGCGGAAGCTCATTTTAAATATGGGTGACGAATGACTTTTATATGCGAGAATGAAGTTGCATTATTTTAATTACACCGATTGACATTCAGGGATGAACTATGTTCCCCTAGGGCACATCCTCAATCCCCACCCTTCGTCGCCAGGTCATATGATTGTGTCCAAACATAATGTTCACGCTAGTTACGCCACTTAACATCGTAAGTTACTAGTTGCACAAATATTGATTTAAAAAATAAATCAAATAAAAATATATGTTCATCTTCCATCTGGCAAGTGTTACTAATCAAATATATAGCAAATTCACACCGTGAACAGGGAAGAATCTCTACGAGGGTCAGTCAAACTAAATGAGAAATATATAATAGGTCATTCATTAGTTAAACCATCGCTACTATGAAAATAGTTTATCTAGCTATAATGATCGCTAGTCAGCTAATTCCAATGGTCGCATTGTATGTGTGGTTTCTCGGCAACTGTCGACAACATTATGTACAAGCTCAATGGACTGGACCTGGTGCAGTTTGTAATATTGCTATAACGCCGTCGGTCGGGTATTTTTTTCTATTCCAATAATTATATTACATCTTACTTATGTGTATGAAACGGCTGCAAATGTAGTATTTGTTTATAGACATTGCACGTGTACATCTGTAGTAGGCCGCTTATAAAATTAACTTTGTGACAAAACACGACGTCGGGCAGATTTGATAGCGTGATACCTTATATTTGTCGCCATGTGTCTTTCTTGAGGGTCACACTACATTCGCCGGATATACATTAGTATGCAGTCAATTGATACACTGATGATTTGATACTAAATTTCGTGCGACAAGCAAGTTTATAACCATCAAATTATCAATTAATGTCAAGACTTTTCGAAAAATCCACCGATCTCATTGTGTGTCTTGTGCATTATGTATTGCTTACAAGCGCATTTTTTTGCTATAATATCTCAATAAACTGCCTACCATTGTCTTGTCTGACCTATTTCGTACAGCAAATGTAATTTGACATTATTTAGAAGACTAACTTTTCAACAGTGGCAATTTAAGAATGGTCATATAATTATGGCTGTCCAGCTGCGGAAACTTCAGTTTCACCAGAATTTTCCAGAGTATTATTTTCTCATATATTTCTTAGGAAAAGTCTATATTGTTGATGCACTTGTAAAAAAATATTATAAAATAGATGGTGCTTGTCAAAAATATTGGCTGTTCCACAATTATGGGGTTAAAACGATTAAATTTATCGAAAGTCGGGTGATTTCGGAGTATTTTTGTCATTTTTTTATCATAAAAAAAAGCGAAAAAGTGACTTTCGAAGTATTTAGTCAATCTGCATGTTGTAATTTGCATAGAAACATTTGTCCGCATAACTTAGTGACATGCCAGAATGATACGTGTCAAATTAAATTGAAACCAGCCCAGTGTATGAGTGCTGCCAGCGAATTCAGACATAGAAGTGTTAAAATGTCACAGGAAATTGAAACACGTGTGCCCGTGTTGACACTTGTTTCCTTAGGGTATAGACACTGCCTGTTAAATGAGCAATGCTATCCCATATATATTTATCTACCGATATGCACTGGTCAGAGTGAACTTGGTTAACCTAATGAAAACATGCCGGCCAATAAGCATAGAAGGCGGGGTAAAAAATGCGGATTTCAAACGGGGCGGGTAAATGAAAATAAAGGTAAAAAACTTTCTTCTCACTCACCAAATGGAACAAATCATAGGTACATCAGGCTAACCAAAGACTCATTTGAATCCCGGGTTAATGTAAATGAAAATAAAACGTTTACCTGTAAAGATGTTGATGGTACGGACAATGATGTAACTGTTCTGCGTTCTCTGTCGAGGCGTCCGAAACTCATTGACGAATGCGCCGTACCGCAAAATGCATCCGTACACCCCGATCTGTTGATAAACAAATTATATCGACCGTATGAGGTCCAGAAGATGTTTAATACTGAAATAAACAGTCATCGCGCCTTTAATACGCACTGTAGTGGCGAAATGGTATTTGATGAGGCCGCATCAAGAAAATGGGGCATTTGTTGGGCTGAGCGGCTAAAATGCACCCGATGTAGATATAAAAGTAAATATTATAAACTATATGAAGAGGTTCCATCAAGTCGAAAGGGTAGGAAATCAGGGAAAGCTAATGTGGGTTTGCAGCTGGGCCTTATGAGCACACCAATCAGTAATTATGGTGCTTGTCGGCTGTTGGTAAACACAAACATAATTCCGCCGACGTATAACTCTATGCAAAAGCAGTCAAATAGGATAGTAGAGTCTATGGTTGGCTTAAACACTAAAAGTATGCATGAAATCAGACAAACTGTGGCCAGAGAGAATGAACTCTGTGGCAATAAACGTAGCAAGACGGTTCGAGTTGAAGGTGACTCTTGCTACAATAACCCAATATTCAATAGCGACAGTATACCATTTCAAGCGGGTACAATCGTGACAACCACTATGTGCGAGAATAATACCAAAGATAAATTAATCATTGGGGCATTTGTTGGCAGTAAGCTCTGCATAATAGGTAGTAAGCTAAGAAATCAGGGTGGAGATATCAGCTGCCCAAACCATCATGGTCACTGCACTGCCAACCTCCCCGAAAATGAGTCAATAGGTAATGAAGCGAAATGGAATGAAATAGTTACGAAGCAGATAAATAGTGACTTACATGTTAGTCATTACACGGGGGACGGTGATAGTAAATCACACAAAGGTGTAGATGCCGCTCAACCAGGGGTAACGGTAACGCATCTAAAAGATATCCGCCATCTGAGTAACTCCCTGAAACGAGAAATAAACAAGGCGCCATTTAGCTCGACCATGTTTCGTGGGGTCAAGAAAACAAACTTGAGAAACCGATTTGCTCTCTCTGTAAGATCCAGGTGCATTGCAGAGTTGAGGCAAGCACATGCCAAATATAATGGTAACTTAGAACAAATAAAGAGCATAATGCCAGGAATAATTTGCACAATTGTCATGTGTTTCAAAGGTTACTGTGGCAAGCAATGTTCACAGTATAATTTCTGCTAAATTTAAAATTTTGAATTTTTTTCTGGAAAAATGTAGCCAAGAAGTACTGGCGTAGACCCTGATCGCGCAGCCAAATTTGGTCATAATGTTTGCAAATATCAACCGAGTCAATAAATAATGTTTAGAAAAACGTTGCTACCTGTTGGGGAGCTATACACTTGATACCGGTTAGTAATCAAATACACAGTGCCAATTAAAGCGACGCGCCACTTTTATATGGCTGAACTAGTCAGTAACAGGCTCATCTGGCTCCCTGATGCATCTCAAATCTGTGTAATTAGTATGTAGACATGTACATAATGTAGATAGGTATACAGTTAATTTACCGTAATTAATAAAACAGGAACTATTAGCAGATACTGGGTGGATATGTGACGCCGTCGAGTGCATGGCTTAGACAGCGCTTTTCGCTATGGCAATTCTTTCGAGAATTATTTATAATTGTGGACTCAGGTGGGCCGGGTTAACACACAGGGAACAACCACATAAATGTGATATTTCAAGGTGCCTGGGTATTTCAAACACATTATGGTGTAACATGAATGCTACTCTATGTGTATAATAGTATTTTGTTCTTGCATCATTTGGAAATTTAACTTTAATCTTTCCATATTTGACTCGTACACCTGTGGTTATACCGACCCACTAGATGCAACCATTTTCATTAAATAAAACTGATTTTCCAGCAATTCTGTCCTTCGTTCTCTTAATAAAACTTGCTGTAGCCATGATTAAAACCGTTTAGAATTGTTTTCAAAGAAAGCAGACGACATCCACTGATGACCCGGAAATGCTTATAGGCTAGCAACCACCAATTAGTTTTACTATACAACTTAACCGATTCCTCCAAATATGGCCATTCTCTCACACTTTCACTATTCGTATGGATGCTGTGGAACCTACCTGTTCATAACCTGCAACCTGTCTGCACCGGATTTTCACTAATTAAACAATATGTTCACTTACTCCTAAGAAAGAAAATTTCAACATTGTCCTGTCCGCCATATTGTTTATCATCAAAGTGTCATGTGACGTAGTGTTCACATCACGTGACAAGCAGGCTCAGTAATTTCTTTTAAATGCTAGAAATATGCTGGAAACTGGTGTTAAAAACACCCCAACATGTTTCTCAAGTAAAATTGGGCTGTAATGGATAAGGATTTACAAGCAAACTGGGTCTGTGGCCTCAAAACGTCTGCACTATTTTTTTATACCGGACTACAAAAGCATACCCCCTGGCCGATGTGTACTATATTTAGCACAGTGATACCTACACACAAACAATCAAGAACCTGCATTAAAATCACTGATTCTGAATCTATTATATAACTTTTGATGCATTTTTTCGCCATATTCTATACAAACAAAGGATATGTATGTCATAATAGCTGCATTTCTACCTCCGTTTATGATAAAATGAGTGGCACCCGGTATACTAAATGGCATATCATTGCCAAGTACTGGCTAGAATTGTTCATACAAACGAACTGTATGGAACTATAAAAGAGCAGACTTTGTTAAATTTAACGAACTCATGCTTAACACTGATTGGACAAATTTAAATAATGGCAGTGTAGATGATGCATCTAATATATTTACATCTAAATTCATTGAGCTAGCTAAGCGATGCATTCCATGCAGTCAAGTCACAGTACGGCCTAATGATAAACCATGGTATGATTCCGATATTCGTAAAATAAGCAAATTAAGAGACAAATTACGTAAGAAAGCAATACAATTTGGAAGGGTGGACGACTGACAACTCGGAACAAAGTTAATAATATGAAAAAACATGCAAGAGAAGCATTTCCCAATGACTTAGAGTTTAATTTAACAGAATCATTTTCAAATAACAAAAGATACTTCTGGAAGCTAGTTCGACATTTTGTGAAAGATAGCAAATCAAGTGGAACTATTCCACCATTAAAAACGACTGACGGTAATAGTGAAATTGTCTGTTTTTCTGATGTTGAAAAAGCTAATTGTCTAAACAACTTCTTCGTTTCAATATCAACGGTTGACGATAGCAACTCTACTTTACCGCCGCTTGAATTAAAAACTAACCAAGTTCTTGATATGATTAATATAAACGAATCTGAGGTCAGAGATACTATAAAGATTTTACACAAACTAATAAAGCTTGTGGACACGATTTAGTTAGTCATAGAATGCTAAAAGGAACTATTACATCTGTCTCAAAACCTCTAGCGATCCTCTTCAATAGATCTGTCAAAGAATGTCAGTTTCCGATGGCGTGGAAATTGGCAAATGTAATTCCCTTATTTAAAAAAGGGTGTCCGCAGACGCCTTCAAATTATCGACCTATATCGTTATTAAGCTGTCTGTAAGGTAATGGAGAGAATAATGTTTAAACATATATATAATCACTTGCACTCACAGAATTTGATTTACAATAGACAATCTGGTTTTATATCAGGACATTCTACGGTATACCAACTTATAGACATTCACCATCAAATATGTCAGGCATTTGATGAAAGGCAATCTACATGTATAGTATTTTGTGATATTTCTAAGGCTTTCGATAGAGTATGGCATAGGGAATTTAAGTTACGGCAAAATGGATTAAATGGTTGTATCTTACACTGGATCGAAAACTACTTGTCGGATAGGAAACAGTCTGTATCAATACGGTCTACAACCTCAGATACCAAGTTAATAACTGCTGGCGTACCGCAAGGCTCGGTGCTCGGTCCTTTACTATTTCTAATATATGTCAACGATATAACTGACCATCTACTAAGTATTGTTCGATTATTTGCTGATGAAAGTTCTCTATCATTTTCCACAACAAATACTGATGACCTAGAAGGCATAATAAATTATGACCTACTAATTATTGCTGACTGGGCTAAACAATGGTTGGTCAGTTTCAATCCTAACAAGACTGAAGCGATGCTTTTAACCCTAAGACTACTCGATCGACCTGTAAACCTAATCTTTCAAAACACGCCTATAACCTTTGTCGACGACCATAAACATCTCGGTGTAACGTTGAGCAATAACGGGAAATGGCATACACATGTACAAAATATAATTAATTCGACTGCGAGAGTGTTGGGAATAATGCGAAACCTAAAATTTAAGATAAGCAGACAGTCTTTAAACCAAATATATATATCTTATATGAGACCTATACTCGAATATGCTTCGTCGGTCTGGGATGGATGTACAGAATATGAAAAAGATTCAAAAATTCAGAATGAAGCTGCGAGAATAGTAACCGGTTTAACACGGTCAGTGTCACTTGATAATTTAAGGAAAGAAGTTGGATGGCAACTTTTATCTGTTCGACGTAGTATTCAAAAGCTTTCGATCATGTACAAAGCAACCAACAATCAAGTACCTAGTTATATCTCCAACCTGATTCCTCCCACTGTTAATAACGTATCTCGTTACAACCTTAGAAACCAATTTGATATAAATGTCCCGACTACTCGACTGGAAGTATACAAACAATCATTTATACCATCTGTGGTACAACTCTGGAATGAAACTGATCCTTCAATGAGAAATGTAGATAGTCTTAGACACTTTAAAACAGCATGCGCCAAACAATTATACACTCAATATGAAATACCACCATATTACTTAGTGGGAGACAGGTTTTCGTCAGTTATGCATGCAAGACTTCGTAATAAATGTAGCAGTCTCAATTCCGATCTTTGCAATAACCATATCAGAGAAACTCCCTACTGCGAGTGTAGCGAAATTAAAAAAAATTTTTGTAGAAGACGCTGAACATTACTTCTTTGAATGCAACAAATATCATGCACAGCGTCTCATTCTACGCCAGTCACTGCAACGATTTCATAACCTGAACGCGCACATGCTTTTGAACGGCATACCTGAACAAAACAATGAAAACAATATTATTATCTTCAATTCTGTACAAAATTATTATTAAAACTACAAAACGATTTGAGTAACTTCGTTGATAGATGTATGTAACGTAATCCATATCGGATGTATTCCATTCGATTTGCCAATATCATCCACAACCACCGGTTATTAATGATCACTGAAATTTATTGCAACTAGCACTAACACATTGATGGATTTGCTCATGTAGTATATGTACTTGGCGACAAAAACAACTTTTATTCTTTCTCCAAATCTCATATTTCACTATCCACCTCTTCTCTACCTTTCTGTCCGTTTTCATTCCATACATTATGTAAACATATATTTATCGCTTGATAATTGGTTTGTATCCGTGTTTATATGCCTGTATGCATGTATTCATGTATCGCCATTGCTGTTGAATTATTGTACTTTGTAACACTTAGGTGAGGGCTGTAACTAATGTTGAGAGAACTTGTAGCCCGAGCCTATTGTATTTATATGCAATAAACTATGTTTAAACTAAACTAAACTAGAATTGTTCGAAAGTCTCAATTTACTAAGAGTATAGATTACGTTGCGAGTAACTCATGTTGAGTCATTAGTAAACTATTTTTGCGCGACACCATGGCCATAACGTCAAATATGGTTTCTCGTTCAATAATGTCATAAGTACGTGACGTCACGTCATGACGTCATAATATGTGCACTGACGTACAAGTCATCACGGAACATATTGGTGAAAGTTTCAATAATATATCACTTTCCGTTTTCTACTCCCACTCAATTCAACTTACACCCGTAAACGTAAATGTGATGGCAAAATGTGAAATTTTACGGTGACGTTAGACAATTTGACTCGTTGTTTTTCCGACGTCGTTTGTCGCTTTTCACGACGTTGTCATTAAGCCCGGTTTTCGTATGGCGCGGCCCATATGTACATGTAATCGGATAGTTACACAATAATCATATAAATGACTGGACTGTGTGCAGCATACTTATTATAATAATAAGGATGATATGTATGCTGCACACAGTCCAGAATATAAAGATTCACAGGATGCAAAATTGCACAAGCTGGTTTTGGACTATTCTGTTTGAAAATATCATCACATGTATAAGCCTTAAGGTGAGTCATACTGTGACATTATACCTTTCTGTTTAGTTAATGAGTGTAACATGATTTCAATAAAATATTGCCCGACAAAATAAGTTTATACATCGTAGTATAATATTAGAATATATTGACAAAAGCTTGATCCCCAAATAACAGTATTAGAATGTGCTAAAACTTTGCCGTGAGAATGCAAGAAATTGCGTTTTAGACCACTTGAATAAAACAAAATGGAAGGTAGGAGCATGCCCGGTCCCCCTAGTAAACTCGGTCCCTTTGGTTCCACAACATTGCCCGGCCCCATCCCCAATAATTTCCTGCTACGCCGCCTAGGAAGCCAATTAACTAGTAATGTGTGTACTACATATTTATTTCAGATTATGTTGACACTGATGTTTGCCGACGCATTTTGTAAATTGCTAGTTCTACAAATAATTATGTACTCTGCATAATTATATAATGAAGCAGGCATTAATAACATGTTTATACCTGTACTAGAATAAGGGTTTTGCTGGCCACTACTAGAGTAGATCTACTACTACTGTAACAGTAGGCTTAATAATTTGTCATCGACCATTTTTGTCAGATTTTTCATATCTCCGGCGCACCGAAAATGCATTCACTACTTATGCTAACATGATGCTGTATTATTATAACCATACCAGAACATTTGTATGCCGTATACAATGTCAATGTGTATACATGTAGTTCTTTTAATGAAGAGTTTGGTTGACCATCATGTTATTTCGGCTGTCGGTTACAAAAGACAAATCTTGAAATGCATTAATATACAGGTAATTTGCATGAAAATTTCACAATTTACCACCGTTGAAATCCGAATTTAAATAACTTAAAATGCAGGAGAGTGAATTTCAGGCCATCTAGGTTTTAAAATATTCCGGGGGAGCATGCCCCCGCACCCCCCTAGCGTACTCGCTCCACTACGTGGGGCTCGCCCCTGACGCACCCCCAATAGAAAATCCTGCGTACGGGCCTGCGAGCAGTATATCCATACATCAGCCCGTCTTATCAAGGTATACACCGTTTTAAACAGCATTATTGACAGTAGAAACAAACACGAACTTCATATCAAACTGTTTGAGTGTGCAAGAGAAATTATAAGTTGTTGAACAAGTCCATTTTCTCAGCCAGGAACCCATATGATCATAGACGGAAATAGACACTGTCATGCACAGTACCCAGTGACAGATATAACCATTGTTTGAGCAGTTATGTATGCCAAGTTGTCTGTATACATGACTAAACATTACATGTATCGTGATCACGGTATCCTGAAATTAGGATAATACACTGACTTCCGACTAAGACAAATGCCTCCGCGTCTGATCGGGCTTATGTTGATGGCCATTCGTTCACTAATGTAACAGTAATGATACCAGCAGAGAACTCACATTTCATTGTAAAATGTGTGATTATGCTACAGGAATTAAGTTGCAAGCCCGTAAGGTACTTTTTCTCAACCGGCAGCCCACGCTGTTAATAGCTGTATTAATATTTGACATGCGACGACAGCATGGGTGTTCATTGAATTAGGATCAACGTACTTCCAGATTAAGACACACCATGTGATTTCGTACCGTCAGACAACTGCGATATTTCATGAAACCTATTGACAAAAAATGCCGTATTTTTTTGTAAATAACATCAGAATTTTACAGAAATTTGTGTCAACTTGTCGTTTCATTTACCGAAAATATCACGATTATTATTTATTTTCATGAAAAATCGCAAGTACAAAATGGTCATGTCTGTATATGTTAACGAACAGTGTTCATCCATTTAATGATTATGACTGCGCCACACTTATTTCTACTTTAAAAAAACTATAATCGCATAGTAGACTAGTGATGCATTTAGTAATCGTTTTCAAATATGTATCTAGTCATTATTTACTGTAACTGACGTCACTGTAAGTATCGTATTTCAAAACGATAGTTATGATTGTGACATTATATACCTTGCGAGATATGTGATCAGTGTAGCACCAAATAAGCCGACGGAGTTTCGCATTCAACGTAGATATTGTATTGTATTCCATTAATCAACATAAACAGTATTGCATGCCATACAGTATCTTATTATTATACCGGTAGCGTGAATGTCATTATTAGTACTTATCGAAAATATCATAAGGTATATTTTGTCTGCATGTGACCAAATATCCGTTGGCTGATGTGGGTATAGCAGTATAACATGCTAGAATGTGCATAACGTCTTTAAACATATCGCATGTTTGTTAATTAGTTTGAATAAACAGTAGTATATAGGGAGTCAAAATGATACCACCTACGGTGGCATCATTTCCACCCCTATATACTACTCCCACCACCCCCTAAAAATCAAAAATTGGTTAACGAGGAAATTGTCTCCCACCAACCACAAAAATCCAAAATGTGTGTCATAAATACATCATGTTGTTTTCACGTCCAATTGAACAGATAAAACAATAGTCTTAAAAAGGATTTATTTTTATCTCGTTGTCATAAAT
Organism: Conchocele bisecta; assembly: GCA_029237695.1. NCBI lineage: Eukaryota > Metazoa > Mollusca > Bivalvia > Lucinida > Thyasiridae > Conchocele > Conchocele bisecta. The sequence continues at coordinate 136,606,768 of CM055265.1, forward strand.
ACATGATGTTTTTACGACAGTAAATTTATGAATTTATTCTAATAAGTTTCCGATTTAAATGCGTCCTCGCGCAATAGTCTATATTCCAACACCATATTTTCCTCCTCCGATATAGCTAATTGATTCCGTAGATCAGCAACTAATTCTACCAGCTCTAGTCTACCACGTTCACCTGTAGCCACAGGGCAGCGTAGTTGCTTATGTCTACAAAGAGTTTGGGCACTAACGAATTTACAAGGGCATCTGGGGCATTGAAATTGTGGGGGGGCACAAGGAAACTTTCTACGTCTCGCTAGATGCCTTCGTAGATAGTCTTTACGCGTAAACGTTTTACAACAAGTCTCACACTCCATTATATATGTATATGTATATGTTTATATTCAATTGGTCGTAAAAAAAAACATAATGTTTTCAAGACTAATTGAACAGATAAATTTCATAGGTTATACAAAAGTATATTACAGAAAATATGATAACGTCAGAAAATAGAGCAGAAATAGAAAGTTTGAGAAGAGAAGCCGAATCTCTAGGGATTACTTATAGTAAACGGTTGAGAGTTAGGGGGTTGACAAAGCTGATAAATGCCACAAAGAATGAGGCGTTTATGAAGCGGTTTACCCGCGCCCACAAACGAGGAGCCTTTAATGATATCAATAAAGCAGAAGGAAGTTGGTAACAGAATTCAAAAAGAAAGTATTGCGGGGTTAAGGGCTAGTGTAATTAATTCTAAAGAATTACCTTCAAGCACGTCTCAAATTAGACGCACAGGTGACCAAATACCAAATAATAAGAAAAAATCTATATAGTTCGCGCGATAGTGGAAAAAGGTGAAGAAATATTGGGTGCTCACGATGAAACATTGGAAAAGGTAGAAAATGGAAGACGGGTAGTTACATTATCCTTTCGTAAAAACATTGACATCAACGAGTCCGAACGCATGTCCGATAAACTCGCTCCGTATCTAACAACAAATTTTTATTTGAGATATTCATATTCTTACAAGCTAGAACATATGGAGGAAACTATAAATGGAAAACCTAAAACTCTAATATTTCACAAAAATCTCGGTGGTAGCGAACCACTATCATCAATGAAAACCGTTAAAAAATGGCTGTCAGATAAGGAGCAAACACGAATAATGTCCGATAAAATAGACAGACCAAATACAAAGTGGAAGTTTGTAAGATGGGTAGAGGTTTTTTTTTTGTAAAGCTAATACAGGGTAGTAGGGGAATAGATTTGGGACTACAATCCAAAGAAGCAGCAGGAGGAGAACTTCCAGAATGGTTGAGGAATAGAAAAGGTATGTATTCTTTAGATAAGTATAATGACGATCTTTGTCTGTTCAGGTGTCTAGCTATGCACCTTGATAAAAAGATCAGACCTGACAGATGTACAGAAAAAGCGGAAGAACTTAGTAAGCAATATTTCGGTAGAAATGTTGTTTCACCAATTCCTTTTAAAGATCTAAAAAAGGTTGAAGAGGTTTTTAAAATCGGTATAGAAGTATATCAACCGACCAAATATAACGTATGGTGGTTGAAAAAGGTACCAGCACACTATAATGAAATAGGTAATAAACCAAACCAATGACAATAGGACTGTTTAATAATCACGCATTTCTGATAAAAAAAACCTTAAAAACCTATCTAAAACTTACGCCTGCAATAATTGTAAACAGAGATTCACAAAAGCGAGTAATATGAAGAGACACGGACCAACATGTATGAAAGGTGAGACAAAAATAGTATGTGATGGTAATTATTTAGAGCGCCCGCGTTCGTCGTTCGAGAAAGCGTTCTACCCAAAAGGTTCTAACAGTTATGGCGCGATCGATTGGATACAATCTGTGGAAAAGCGGGAGGGAATTCACATTCACCACGAACAGTGTGGACACGGGGGTGAAAGATGGATTTTAGGAGCTCCAGTAGATGGATACTGTCCAGAAACCAATACCGTATATCAATATCACGGCTGTTACTGGCACGGGTGTGAGATTCATGCAAAGCATAGAAAAGAAGAACGCGCATCCACTATGAGAAGAGATACATTTATTAGAAAAAGCAAAGAATTCAACCTAGTAGTTATGTGGGAATGCGAATTCCAAAGAACGGGTAAAGATATAAAGATCGGTTGCGACACTACTCTTTATCCATATCAGATAGTATACGATTTTGAGGCATATCTCAACCCACCTAATTCTAAAGAATTACTTAAAACGCTAGGTAATAGTTTAGAGTACGAAGCTGAGCACGTTCCGGTAAGTGTTAGTATAGGAGATAATTTCTCAGGAACAGTAACTCATATTTGTGATAAAGATCCTGCAAAACTTATAGAAAAATTTGTAGAAGATTTGAAAGTCAGGGGAAAAGCTATAAGAGAAGAAGTGTGGTCAAGATATGGGTTTAATACAGAACATTTACGTAAAAACCAAATCGCTAAGATCGAACAGTGGATAGAGCAAGTACCGGTTATAGGTTTTAACAGCAGAATAAGTACGATATAAACTTAATAAAGAAATATTTAGTAGGTGAACTATCTGCAACAACAAAGAAAAGTAATGTCGGAAAACGGGCAAACGCAACAATATTTCTATTTACTCCGGAGTTTAGATTTCTTGATGTAATACTTTACCTAGGACCGGGTGTAAGTTACGATAGTTGGATAAAAGCCTACGACTGCAAAGGACAGAAATCTTTCTTTCCTTACGAGTGGTTCGATTCTCCAGACAAACTTGATTACCCAGGACTGCCTGATATAGAGAATTGGTATTCCAAACTATCTGGGAAAATGTTAATAGATGAAACAGAATTAAGTAAATGTCCTAGAAGCGGTGGAAAAAATGTGTGAATTTTATAAACACAGAGGTGTGGATATTTTCAAAGATGCGGTAACACTACCTGGAGTAGCTATACAATATTTATTGAGAGGAACCATTAAAGAACAAAAATCTATAAAGGTGGTTATACCGGAGGGGGCTCTATATGCACCAAAAGAAGAAACATACGAAATGATGAAAGACGCTCTAGTTGGTGGTCCATCAATAGTATTTACACGCTATGCAGAAGCCGGTGTTTCAAATATTAGATCAAATGAAATTAACAAACCTTGCAAGGCTGTTTTGGGGTACGATGCAAACGCGTTATATTTATCTACGTTAAATAAAGATATGCCATGTGGAAAAGAAACTATACATCATATAGTTTCCCCACATAACCCTAAACTTATTAAAAAATTTTGTAAAAGAGTTTTATCTGGAGAATGGTTTGGGTTTGCGGAGGTGGATATAGAAGTTCCACACAACTTAAAAGATAAGTTTTCTGAAATGTCTCCACTTTTTATAAACAGAGAAGTAGAGGTTAATGAAGTTCCCGCGCACATGTTAAAATATTTAAATGATACTGGCCGAACTAGAGGAAACGGAAGAAAATTGGTGGGATCTATGTCGGCCACTAAAGTATTGCTGTACGCGCCACTGTTGAAATGGTATTTAAAACACGGCCTAGAAATAACGGGAGTTCATCGTGTTATAGATTATATTAGTGGTAAACCCTTCGAATGGTTCGCAAAAGAAGTTACAGCCGCAAGACGAACAGGCGATGTAGAACCAAATAAGAAACCAGTAGCGGATATAATGAAATTATTAGGCAATTCGTGTTGTGGAAAAATGATAGAGGCAAAAGAGAGACATTTAAATACGACATATACACAAGACGAAACCTGTGTTGACAAAGCGTTAAGATCTGCATTCTTTGATGATTTGGAAGAGATAGGAGATGCGTACGAAATATCTTCCCGAAAACCCCGGTGTGCAGTAAAGAGCCCCTTCCACTGTGGAATAGCGGTTTATCAACTAGCTAAATTGCGAATGTTGGAATTTTACTACGAATTTCTAGATAAATACGTAAAAAGAGAAGACTTTGAATTAATACAGATGGATACAGATAGTATGTATATAGGAGTTAGTGGAAAAACGATAGAGGAATTGATTAGACCTAACTTACTAGACGAGTTTGAAAAAGAAAAAAATAAATGGTTGGCTTGGGATAAATGGAGCGAAAGAGAGCCCGGACTTTTCAAAATGAATTCAGCGGAGATAGGGCGATAGCGTTATCTAGTAAGTGTTATTTCGTAGAAAAAAAAAAAAAATTAATTATAAAGATAATTTGGAACAAATTAATAAAAACTCTGCGAAAGGAATGTCCAAGAGAACTAACAATTTTAAATTGGGATAGATATAAACGAGTACTAAGTGAAACTACAGAAGATGGAAAACACATTATAGATGTAGCGCAAAATAGAGGATTTAAAATGAAAGACGGTGTTATGAAAACGTACTGTCAAAAAAAATTAGGACTCTCGGCGTACTACGATAAAAGACGCGTGTTACCAGACGGAATACATACCGAACATCTCTAAAGAATCTGACGATCCGGGGTAGCTGGGTGTCAGAAGGCACCATAAGAAGTTCTTCGCGAACAAAACCGCGAGATGGACCATCAGCCAAATAATAGAGCACGGGCTCATCGGGTTTGGTAATAGAGCGATCCAGATGATATACATTCATTGACCACACGGGATCAGTCGCGCGGCGGCTGCCACCTTCGAGCTCTCCCGGTTGATAGAGGTACCGGACGTCAATATCTGATGGAAGCCGCTGCTCCTCTAAACCAACGGGTCGCCCGCGCGAGACGGCAGAGGGCTTGCTCGTCACCCTTTTAAACTTGATAGCATCTACAGGCTTCTTACCTATCAATCTGGTCACCTCTCCGTTCAGTGAGGAGACCACGGCGGGCAGTCTGGCCACCCACTCGGTCGATCGCGAATGGGGGTCTACAAGTTCTTTAGCGTATTGGTGTCCGAACAGTCTCTCAGCCAGGGTTCGATTGAAGCGTTCCACGATCCCCTGGTCCCGGTGGATGTTGACGCGGCCGCGTCTGATAGAAACTTTATGCTTAGACAATAGATGAGAGACCGCGCCCATGAACTCGCGGCCGGGATCGACCTGGAGAAGATTCGGCCATTTGAGAGGACTCCTCTTATATATTCGGGAAAGAGCCTCGGCCAATTCCTTAGACGCTTTAGTGGCCAACGGCTCAGCCCCCTTGTAACGACTCGCTACGTCAACGATTGTCAGTGCGTACTTGTACGTTTTGCGACCGACGCGATCGTGAGGGAGAAACAGGAGATCCGCTTGGTGAACTTGGTTCGGCACCGGCACGTCGAATTTTGGGCGCGGAATATTGTGAGGCGCGGGTAAATAGATCTGCCAGATGGCCTGCTTCTTGAGCCATTCCTTGACAGCGTTTTCTGAAACCTTGGTCGCCGCCGCGAGGTTCTTGATGGCCGCGAGTCCCTTCCAGTAGCCGCGGGGGCTATAGTATGTATTCGACAGCTTGCGCGTTAGTTTGGTATCAAGTTTGCGCGTGTTCATCGTATGCGAAGTATTCTAATATATCGGACAATCTCCAACATGCCCTCGCCAGTTCGTCCGGTAACTGCGTCGTTAATAATAAACATTTGTTGGAAGTACAATTGCGATTGTCGCTGCAGCCCCAATCGCGTTTGGGTTGGAACAGGAGGGGGGAATCTAATTCAACATTGTTGATGGAGGAATCTAACATCCGCTTTGCGAAAAGGGTGGCCGCTTTTTCGTCCTCGCGCCACGTCTCGAGACAATCTCGGGCCAGACGAATCATACTCTTTGCACCAGGTAAACGATGTTTTTGGGCAGTGTAGCCTACATCGATCATAGCGTCATAAAGTTCGTCAACTAACATCGTTCTATATATATATTTTTATAAAAAAAAATTGTTTTAATTAATTAATTTAAAATCTCGATTGAATATAGTAGCCGGCGAGACCCACCACACCCATTCCCACGATGATGAACGCGATCTCGCGGTCCTTTTGGGGCTCTGACGGTACATAGAAATCTGAAAGTTGGGGCTCGGGATCCATTGGATCGAGACTTTTGTGCGGATATGCCAGCGCGTACTCGCGGTTGGCTTCTTCAACGTTCTGAAAAGTTTGCGCGGCGTGATTTTCGCGGCGAAGCTCTTCATTGACCCAGTCCAGATGGGCGGTTCGTTTTTTCGACCATGCTTCCTTTGCGCTATTGAGTTGTTCTACAGCTAAATCATGACGCTTACGCTCCTCATCCACGTTCGAGCTTTTCATTTTAGAGAATATAAAGTTGCTACCGCTGAACGCCAATGCGTTTACAAGCGCACCACCTACTATTACTGCGATTGAAGCCATTTATTTCCATATATTAACTGGTAGAATTCCAGCTTTAACTAGATAATCTCGGGTCCAAACTGCGGCCGCTACATCTAAGGTCGCGAGCCCTACGTCTCTCACAGTAAAGTCCAATTTGGGAGCGGTTCCTCCTAGGGCCATCTTTGATAGTCGAGCATACCCGATACTGAACCCGATATCACCACGGCGTGATAAAGCGCATTCACTAACATTTTACCATCTTGTTCAGCCATTGTTATAATTATTGCATATAAAATGGGTCGCGATCAATGTTTAAATGGGGCGCATCCAAATTCAACATTGTTGATGATTGGTGTTTAGTAACTTTCTTCTGAACACTGGCTGGTTGTTTTTTCGGGTATTTCCAAACGCACAGGGCACCAACAACTGCCAGACCACCACCAACAACCCAACTCCAATTCACGAATTTGGGTTCAATCGGATTCGCCCAACCTCGATTGGGTGTTGAGTGTGCTTCCAATTCGTGAATTGGGGGTGTTGTTGTACTCAACTCTGTATTCAGATGTTTTGCTGTCTCCGTCCCCGATTGTAACGACTGTTTAGCCTCTCGAAGCTCGGCGAGTATTTTATCTTGTTTAACTTTTCGGGTGGCAGCCGCCGCCCGCCCAGCTGCCTGTCTTTTGGGATTTTTTTATATGCGGTATGTCATCCAGTGGCGGAGTAACACTCTGGTTCGATTGTGTTGGAGCAATCTGGTTCAACTCCGTCACTCTCGTGGGTGTGTCTTGTGTCATCATTTTCAGGGCTTATAGTTCGTGGGCATATATGTCCAAATTGACAGTGTTTACCCGTGGTCAACGCGGTTGTCAGCGGAGCTAAGTACATTCCAAACTTGTGATAAATTGAGCAGCATGCCGTTCTAAGAGTGTGTCCTATAAAAGGGTCAGTCTCTAGATCATCAATCAACCCCGCAGTGTTTGGTATAGGGAGAAGTATACTAACGGCGGTTGCGTACAAATTAATAGCCGCCGATCCGAGAGTTTTTGTCATCTCCGCTCCCAATTTGGATTCGTATCGCGCATACATTTTATCGATCTCCGCATCTGACATCTTATCCACCTGAAAAACTGAGGACGCCTACCGAAGATAATGCTCCGATTGTCCCCAGAAACCAGCGCAGCTAGCCGCTCTCGTCGCGCCGCATTTTCATTTTCATTCGGAGTCGTTGCACTCAACCCAATACCAACCCCCGATTCCGATTGCTCTGTCGGATCATTATTGTTGGCAGTCGGAGTTGAGGTTTCTTCTATTAGCTGATCGAGAAGTTCGTCGCAGTTCATTTTTCTTAAAATTAATTTAACTATTCTAACAAGTCTCATCACTTTAACATATTTATTTATTACAAAAATAATAAATGCGCACCACCCGATACTTATGATCACCATTATGCTCGCAACAAAGCTCGCAGCGGAGCACCAAATTGTTAACATTGTTAACCATTTGTTAAGCATTTGTTCAGCATTTGTTCAGCAATTGCTAAGCATTGTTCAGCAATTGCTAAGCATTGCAATAGCTTATTACTTTGTAATTTTCCTAATTTTTTCAAAATTATTAATTAATTGATAACTTTATAAGCAGTTGGTTGATCAGTCTTTAGCAGAAGCTTGGCGTGCTTAGTTTTCGAAAGCATCTGTCGAACCTCCAGGCGCTCCTCGCGCGTTGGGATAACGTCATTCTCTCGAAGACAGTCATCGAATGAGTCTCGGTCCTTGCAGTGAAAGAGGGCGACCCATTTCGTTTGCTCGCGCAGATCCTTGAGGACGGCGTTGTACTTTTGAGTGGATATCCATACGCTTTGCCTAGCATGGCGGCCAGAAAATGCGAGCTCGGAGAGCATGTCCTTCTTTTTGGTCATCGCCGCCTTGGCTGAGCAATCATCAATCACGTATAGGGTGGGCTCACCCTGGAATTTTTGGTATAAACCACGCAACCAATCGTGAAGCCTATCACCAGGTCAATAACGTATACCTCAGGGTCGGTCCATATCCACGGGCACCGCTGATAAGTATCGTTGTGCCGCACAGTGGGACATAGGATCACAATGTGACGAAAGGCATCGCGGTAGGATCCCTCGAGTAAGTCGAGGATGAAAACCGTTTTTCCACATCCTGTCTGCCCACATATTATGGCAGAGTGAGCATCTCCAATCGTGAATTGGTATTGATTGTTAATTTTCTTAATTAATTCTTTAGAATTATCAAAATTAGTAGATCGCTGATACGTATCGACCATCTTCGATGTTGAGTTGTGCGTCTGTAATTATATATAAGTACACATTCAATGGCCCGGCTCCGTCCGCCTCTTTGGTTATCTGGATCGTCACACCCTCACTAGCGTTCTCAACTTGGCGTCCACTACCGTGTATTTGGTCATCGTCGCTGGCTCGCATGTCTAGCCATAACGCGTATTTGGTATTCAGGAACTCCGCGAGGGAGACGGCCGAGAGATGCAGGTCTTTGGCAACTGCTGCAACCTCCGGGAGAGCGCTTAGAGCCGGCAGCAAACTGCTTTCTTACTTCGTCCCACTGCTGTGCGCGCGAAGACCCGCGCTGTAGAGTTGATTGGGACTCCCTCGATCGTCACCTCTACCTTCGTGATTTTGGGGTTATAGAATCTGTCGGTTTTTCTAGCACCGAACGCGAACCGAGCATCCTCGAACAACATCAGTATACCCTTTCATCGAGCGGGTGGGTACGTTGACGTTAATATTCCACAATGTGTCGCCTTTGTCTTTCGTCATCTTGCGATGGCGAAGAACTCGGTCGTAAAGTATGGCAACGTGCCCGGCGTACTGGGTTCTGATCAATCGTGCTAGTTCGGGCATCGTGACCATGTCGTACTCCAGCGAAACATTATCGATCGCATACGTCGATAACATGTCGCTGGCTATGATAACTCGGCCGTAGTCGTTGAACGTTAGTTCGTATTCGAGGCGGTCAGCCAAAGCGCTCTGATAGTAGGGCATGTGACTCTCCAGCAACTCAAAGTCGAGCGGGATGTAGAAGCGGTTGCCGTAAGCGCCCGCGACCGCGTTGTCACTAGAGTTGTTATCTACCTTGTTAGCAGCCCCGATTCTAAGTTTGGTTACGTTCTTATTTTTGCTGGTGTCAATACCTTGATAGACAGCGTTTACAAGCTCGTGTGACGTCTTCCACAGGTCCTGATAGCAATGGTAGACGTCGCTGTCATCGATCGACATCACCTCATTACCAGAAATCTTTATCATAGTCTTCTTGACTATGGCGCGACCCAAGTTCTGAACGACGGTTCGGTCCGCGTCCGTCGACGTTAGCGAAATAGTGAAAGCGAGGCGAGTACCCGGAACAATGACGTCGTTAGCTCCGAGGTTGGGGAAGCGGACTAAGAGCTGCTGGTTCTGGTCGATCGTCGATGGGTTGTTCGTAATAACGACACTCTGTCTCACGCCTTTTGCCCCGAGGGGCTCACGCAGTCTGCGGTATGGATTGAGTTTGCGACCGTATTGACTCGAAGACATAATTAATTTTATTGAAACTATTAAACCTGTATTGTTTTGTCTTTAATATAATAATAATTATTAAAGATGGCTGGTCTCGATATTGGTATGGACGAATTCGATCGCACTACGGGCGACCGAGACGATTACCTCGATGATGATGATTATGATGATGATTATATGGATCCATATAGCCGCGGAGAGGGCTTGGACGCTGATGACTACTTCGATAATATGCTCGACGAAACGTCCTTCATAGAGTACCCGCCCGATGCGAGTACACATTTCGAAACGTGGGAGGCCAAATCCAAAACTCCGACATGGGCGGGCGGTGCTAAGATTCCTGAGGGGATCTCCAAGAATGAGCTGGCGTCTACCAAGGAAACGGAAACTCTGGTGAAACGGTGGGAGCGTATAGTGTCTAAACCGCGCATCTCCGCCACGTTGGAGTTTCGCAGCACTAAAAGAGGAGACCTGTGGGTTAAATGGGGCAGTACCTGGAAGTTGCTGACGTACAAGAACAACCCAAACAAGTTCCTCAAACCCTCTTCATTGAAGCGATATGGAGTAATCTTCTCTCGAGCTCTCGGAGTGCTCGACGACATTCAGGCGCCGCTGCCTACAAAAATGGTAAAAACCCTACAGTCTACCGACGAAACGCTGGAGAAGACGGCCGCCACTATAGAAACGATCGAGCTCAGCGAGATCCCTCGCGTAGCCACCGACGTTATTAACACGATTGAAACCACGGTCAACGAAATAAACGGCACGAATTTTGACCCACCGTTACCTCTTCGCGAACTCCGGGGACTCGATAAGGTTCTGCAAACAACTCGGGGCGAACTAGTCAATAACCTCTCCAAACTCTCAACGCTGGACAAACATATCGCTCTAGAAGAAAGAAAAATAAAGGAAGCACGGGGCGATAGAGAATCTACCGAGCGGATCAACAAACTCCTGCGGTCGTTGCGTGACGAAAGAGAAGCTCGATTGGAGGCTGCTTCAACTAACCGTGAGACGCTTTCCGGTCAATTAAGTCGTAGCCGCGAAACAATCTCGAGGGTCCTGCACGAGGACACTACACTCGGTGCGCGTATTCGCACTCTGTTCAGAGAGAAGGGCGTCACGATAATAACCGTCATCGCGGCTTTCAGCATGATTATATCGACCCTAATTCTATCTATATCGTCTCTAGTTCTATCTATCACAGGTGGTTCAGCACCAGCTCCAGCACCAGCTCCAGCACCAGCTCCAGCACCAGCACCAGCACCATCTGGTGGGGTAAAAGAATGGATAAAAAAACAACTAAAAGCCCTCGCCAATCTCCTGGCTAAATTAGCAGGAAAGTTGGCTGCCGCACTACCTGGACTGATCGGAAGTATCGTTTCTTACTTGCTATCTATATTATCAAAAACGGTTGGATGGCTCGCCAATAATACGTGGGCTTTAATCGTGGCAATCGCCGGTCTCTTATTATTCTCTGCCAGAGAGTTCCTACAACCAAAGCGTAAATAATCCGATCGCCACGAGGGCGATGACGAGCCCTAATTTCTCCTCCTCGTGTGTTGTGCTTCCAATTTCACCCAATTTACGATTTATTGGTGTTTCTCCAATCGCGATTGGTCTGTTGATGGAACTCGATGGTGCATCCAATTTACGAATTGGGGGTACTGGGTTCGATTTACGAATTGGGGGAGGTGTATCCATTTTGTGTTTTATGAAATCGGTTCCACTGTTGGGGGTGCGCTTGATGATATCCGTGTTAACGTTACCGTTGTGGCCGATTTTTTGATTGGCGGTGGCGATTACGATCTGATTATTGTAACCGTCAACCGGTCGTCTCGTAGTATCATATTGCTCGGCGCCCCATATAAAGACCTATTCCAAATACATAGTCTACTGGGGTGCTGGCATTCTGCAAAACTCTTGATAATTCTGGATCGCCTTCTCCAGGTCCACCCTAGCCGAGATGGCGTCCTCTACAAGTGCCAAGAATTGTTTTTGTGCATCAAACGCTGTTCCCATGCCCAGTATAGAACTGCGAGTTTGCTTCTGTGCGCCGAGGATGGCCCAGACGTACGTGCGAATGGAGTCGTTGACGCGAGTAACCCCGGCCTGTGTGAACCCTATACCCTTATCTAACATAAATGTACACCACGCGTCCTGAACCTCAGCAGCCTGCTGTATGTAATCGACGTGAGCCCGTTTCGGAGGTAACATTTTACAAGAAAACACGCCACAGTGCCGACCTCCAGACACTTCTGGCCCGAAAGTCATCGTCGCGGGGTCAAAATTCCCGGCGTTCCGACTGACGATGTGGTCACCGGAGTGATCGTGTCTAAAATCAGTCTGTGTCCAATTCCCGGACTGGCCGTGAATGAGAACGTCCCCGAGGCCGGTGCTGGTAGGAAATGCTTTCTGTCTCCAGTCCGCGTCTTTTGAAACGTTAAATTCGTTACACAGTCTTTCAAAGGCCATACGGTCGTATGCGTTGGAAATGGGATCCCAGGTGTCGTCTTGAGGTAGTGAAATACCTAGTTCTTTGAGAATCCTCCTAATAGTATAATACGTGTGAAAGTTGTAGACACTTCGGAGCATGACATTCTTGGATGTCAGATGGTCTTTATATGAAACTCCACACCCGGCTGTTGCGCACCATACAGCGAAATTTATTTGGTTCTGCCAAAACTGCATCGGTGTTGCTTTCCACCCGTTTACCACCTCCATCGTAGTAATCTTGGGCAGCCTATATTGTTCAAAGATGTTAGGGAATTTGGTGGTAAAGCCACTGTCCGGTCTAACCGTTACGGTTGGGTGTACAAGGTGGTTAACAACGTATTTTTGCGTGTATTTACCTCCGACCGCGTACTTTACATTAGAGTTAAAGCTAAATGCTTTGGTATCCATTGAAAGATATTATTATGTTTGCTACTATAACTAATGTTCAAAAAGGGAGTTGTGAACTTCAAAAATTAATAGACAACTGCTGCGGAAAACACCGTGTAGGCCTTAGATCAATCACCTTCACGGTTGGATGGCAGAATGTGGGGAAGAGTGAAGGGTTTTACTATGTGAAGGATGGACAACAATTAGGTGTAAAGCTGCCTCACGGACTGTGGGGAATAAGACAGCTCAAAGATTTTGTCAACTCAGAGCTTGACGGTATAATCAACCTCACAGTATCGAATGCTACCGGGCTCACAACAATGATCATCAGCAGTGATGTAGTGGTCTCCCCAGGGTTGGGTATTCAACTCGGTTTTAGAGAGACATACTCCTCACCAAAGGAGTGCTCACCCCGGGTGAGTACGTCGGTGATAACCCGGTGGACTTCACCTTCACGAAAACTCTCAGGGTGCACCTGGATCGGGTGAACACATCGTACAACACGATAGACGGATCCCCCAGCACATTACTGAAAACTGTGCCCGCCAGCGATTGTTTCTATGGCGAGACTGTAACCTTAGACTTCCCACACCCAGAGATGAAAGTTTTGGAATCGGGACACATCCACGAGTTGAAGATTTATATTGATAAAGGGCGAGAGTTGAATAACGATTACCCGATTTCGGTCGTCCTAGAAATTTCAAATTAATTATTTAGAATTAAACGCATGTTCGTAATATATATTATCAACATTATGAGTATATACGGACCAGGTAGTTCTTCCGATTGGGTGACAAATTCAAATAATTTGGAACCTGCAGAAGGGGGATTCATCCCGACAGAGGGCGACTTTTTAACTACCCAAAAAACAAAGGCCTTGATCAATAGAACTATATCGAGGGCCACGGACGAGATTCACAAAGAGTCTACTATCACAACTTAGAGAATATGCCCTGGCTGTGAATACACAAAGTCGTGAAGAAACGCATACGGAACTAAACGAACTAGGTAAAAAAATAACCAAATTTAGAAAAGAGGCCCGGTTGGGGATTGATAAAGCCCGAGAAGACCGCCAGGCTGACATTACGGAGGTTTATGGGGTGTTGCGCTTAGAAGACTCTCTCAGCAAAGAAGCTACACTTGCTGAATTAGACGGGAAAATAATCTATTTTCGAAATGAGGCCACGTCGGGTATTGAGAAAGCACGAGAAGACCACCAGGCGGACCTTACGAAGGCTTATGAGGTGTTGCGCTCAGAGGACTCTTCATCAGAGAAGCGGCACTTACTGAACTAGATAAAAAAATAACCAAATTTCGAAAAGAGACCCGGTCGGGTATTGATAAAGTCCGAGAAGACCACCAGTCGAACCTTGCAGAGGCCATTGCGGAGGCTTATGATGCGTTGCGCTTAGAGAACTCTCACAGCAAAGAAGCGACACTTACCGAACTAGATGGAAAAATAGCCGAATTTCTGAAAGAGACCAGGTCGGGGGTTGAGGGGGTCCGAGAAGACCACAAAGAGGCCATTGCGGAGGCTTATGGGGCGTTACGCTCAGAGGACTCTCTCATTAGAGAAGCGGCACTTACTGACCTATACGAAAAAATAACCGAATTTAAAAAAGAGACCCGGTTTGATCTTGATGGAGTCCGAACGGGTATTGAGAAAGCTTTAGAAGACCACCAGGCGGATATTACGGAGGCTTATAGGGTGTTGCTCTTAGAGGACTCAGAGAAGCGACACTTACTGAACTAGATGGAAAAATAACCGAATTTCAAAAAGAGGCCCGGTCGGGTATTGATAAAGCCTTAGAAGGCCACCAGGCGGACCTTACGAAGGCTTATGAGGTGTTGCGCTCAGAGGACTCTCTCAACAGAGAAGCTGCACTTACCGAACTAGACGAAAAGATAACCGATAAACTGAAACATGATCGTATAGCCGCGACCAAAGCTCTTGAGGAGGCCTCTTATGAGATTCGTACTGAGGCATATAACGCAAACAGGGCGCTTGCCGGAATAGTGAAAACAATGAAAACACCAAAACGTGTCATAACAGTTTGGGCTGAGAAGCGGGCCCCATTGGTTGAGGGGCACTATGAATATTCGTTCGGTGCCAAAGCGAGTAATAAATATGGGGGATACACTATGACAGCTGCAGGTGAAGTTATCCAAATGGCGGTCTGCTCGGTTAATGGTAGTGGTAAACCTGTGGGCGCGGTCGCGATAAATATTGTAGTAGATGGGAAAGAACGGGGGATTGGAGTCACTAAAATCTCTGGAGATAGTTCGACGGTGGTTTCGTTCTCCGGTGATGATCGAATTAGACTTCCCAAGGTAGTGTTATTAACTTTGTTACGAAAATCGGTGACCCAGGGAGTTCTTCCACTATTGTCTCATTGTTAATTGAACTTATTGTGTAAATACTAATATATTGAAATAAATTTAACTATGAACGAATCACCATATCCAACTCTCAATACCACTCCACCAACACTGTATCCAATTGTCAATACCACTCCCCCAACACTATATCCAATTAACGAAAGAATTCAGATTTTAGGTTGAATAATATCGTCGCTATGCAGGATATTTTAGTTAGAGAATGTGCAAATAGAAAAAGACACGCTAACAAATATAAGCGCGCGGCAAACATAGCTGAAGCATCTAGTACGGTTCTGGCAAGTGTTTCTGTGTTGTGTGGGGCGGGGACTGCTGCAACGCTATCTACAATTGTAATGGTTCCACTTGCAGGGGTTTTGAGTGGAATTACCGTTTTATCTGGAACACTTTGTATGGTAATTAGGGCGGCGGGTGGAAAACTCGAGAAAAAAAGTAGAAAACATGATAGAATATCCGTTCTCGCTAGGTCTAAGAAAAATAGCATCGACGTTATGGTGTCCAAAGCGTTGGCCGATAAGAAAATATCAAATTTAGAGTTTGAATCCGTGGTGGAAGAAATGGGGAGATATGAAGAATTAAAAAATGATATAAGGATCAAGGCGCGCGCCACCATGCCAAAAATTGAGTGTACTGATTGGGATAAATTTAGGGTAAAACTTGGAAATAAAGTCGGAGGAAATGTTACAGCACCATTATAAAATAATTTAAAAAAAAAAAAAAAATTCTTAATTTTATAATTTTCCTAATTTTTTCAAAATTATATTGATGCAGTAAACAAATTTACATACCTATACAACATGTGTTTTTCACTGAGAATTACAAATTCAGTCGAGTATTACACTGTACACACCGTCTGTGTAATTGATACACTCGGCTCTGTTTACCTTGGCTATCAATTTACGCATGGTTCATAACCCGTGTAATTGATAATTGTACAACACTAGGTAATGTTTATCATAACAGCCTTCGTGGTCGTGTGGTTAAGGCGATAATCTATAGAGACGAGGGTCGTGGGTTCGCGCCGCGGTTGGAGCTAAACATTTTTATTTATTTATTTCTATCCCTACAAATGTGGTCGCTATGGTAAACAACTGCATGACAACGGCGTTCGGAGTCCGACCGCTTGAAATGGGCAGACAACTCCGGCCGGTGTCATGACACGATCTTTGACCTTAGCAGGTTCATGGGGATAAATGGACACGCGGTTTCAGGGAGATGTTATTTGTCTTAGCATCAACATTGCTGTTCAATAATAATTTTTTCAATTTAATTTCTTTATAAGCGATATCGTAGAAATGTATATACGTAAATAAATCGTTGGGTTTTAACAATTTTATATAATACACCTTAGTTTCATATCCGATACGCATTATCCGTCTTAATGTTTGTATTTGCCTCTTGTATGGTTGACATAATTGCCGGTATACTATTGTAAATGCAACGTTTTTATCGGAGCGTAATAAATTACGCTGGTATTTCATATATTCGATATCGCCTAGTGTTCTCATTTTATTATATTTATTATACAGGATTATAACCCCCATAAGATTCATAAATTTCTTCAACACAGTTATTAAAAATTTTCAATTCCAATTGTATTGTATTATCCATTTTCTCTAATAGTTGTTTTTTTTCTGTTCAATAATTTCCAATTCTTCTAATAATTTTCCAATTTCTTCGTTAAAAGTGATAATGTAGAAACGCATATCCGTAAACGAATCTTTGATTTTAAACTGTTTTATAAAATTAGTTTGATAATATTTCGGTAGTGTTTCTACGATCCTATTGATCCTATTTAGTCGCTTCATTACATAAATTTGAGACTTATACCGGCGACATAATTGCCGGTTTAATATTGTAAATGCAACGTTTTTATCGCAGCGTAATAAATTACGCTGATATTTCATGTATTCGATACCACATAGTATTGTCATTTTACCGTGTTTTAATACTGTAGAAACAGCGGCTTAAAATTCTTCAGCAAGGTCATTATACAATTCCAATTCGTTGCGTATTTTATTATCCATTTTGTTATAATATTTTTATTATAACCTATTAAATTTATATGTTCAATTGGACGTGAAAAAAACATAAGGTATTTATGACACCAATATAATTGGACTACAATTCGACATCGTCAAAATAAATTAGCTATATTGGAGGAGAAAAATTCCTTGTGCCCCCCCCCCCCCCACAATTTCAATGCCCCAGATGCCCTTGTAAATTCGTTAGTGCCCAAACTCTTTGTAGACATAAGCAACTACGCTGCCCTGTGGCTACAGGTGAACGTGGTAGACTAGAGCTGGTAGAATTAGTTGCTGATCTACGGAATCAATTAGCTATATCGGAGGAGGAAAATATGGTGTTGGAATATAGACTATTGCGCGAGGACGCATTTAAATCGGAAACTTATTAGAATAAATTCATAAATTTACTGTCGTAAAAACATCATGTATTTATGACAACGAGATAAAAATAAATCCTTTTTAAGACTATTGTTTTATCTGTTCAATTGGACGTGAAAACAACATGATGTATTTATGACACACATTTTGGATGTTTGTGGTTGGTGGGAGACAATTTCCTCGTTAACCAATTTTTGATTTTTAGGGGGTGGTGGGAGTAGTATATAGGGGTGGAAATGATGCCACCGTAGGTGGTATCATTTTGACTCCCTATATACTACTTAAACAATTTATTTGCATTTGTCGAGTATTGGTATTGTCCGAGTACTGGTAAAGTTAATACACACAAATTGGGACAAAACAAATCAAATTTTCAACATTTTTTGCCACCACTTACAGCTGTCCAACAAGTGGATTTCAAATACATGTATATAAGGCCCTATCTAACTATATAGGTCTTCAAAATTCCGCAGAGGGGGGGGGGTCGATTACTGGCCCACGGCGTATCACGACCACGACGTCATGAACTGGTACACCCCGACGGTGATCACCGTGAAAAAGAGGCGCAGTACTTGTTGCTTCTAGAAACGCCCGAGTGCCCGAACTCGCCAGTCATAGTACTAACCCATTAGAGACTGGACATAATTTCAGAAGAGATAATTATTTTAGTAAAACAAAAAGACGGTTTGCATGAGTGTCCAAACTCGCCGGTCAATCGTCCTATCGCGTCGAAGTCCATCCCTTAGCACATTAAATGCAATAGTATGTATTTATTTAGAAAAGAAAATCGTACTTTCTTTCTTTGTCCTCGAAAGTATATGTTGTTACCACTAAATTGAAGCGTCTCGACAAGACGGTTCAAATGAATGCTCGAACTCACCGGTGCATAGTAATATCGCGTCGAAATCCAACCCGATTAACACATTAAACACTGGACACACTTGCAGTATCAGGACATTTTTTTAGAAAAAGAAATCATATTCTATTTGTACTCGAAAGTATATTTTCTTACCACTCAGTTGAACCGTCTCGACAAGATGGTTCAAATAAGTGGTGTCAACATATATGTTTAGAGAAATCAACTATTTTTAACAATCCGCACAGTCTGATCAGAATCTGCACTGTTCGCCATTCCATCAATGAAATAGCTGTCGCGTTTCTAACAAGCGATATATATCACTATCAGACTACAGGATTGTGATATTTGATCAGGAGCAACACTTGTCACAAACCATAAGCCCATTTCTTCAGTTGCAGCCACCGTTTATCCTGCCTATGTAGATTCAAACTGTGTGTATATGCAATACATTTGTATATCCACATTATTCGCTGGACACATAATTTATTTTTTGTTAAATTCTGAGTTGGGATTTTTCATCCATCCGTCTCGGTGAAATACGTGATTCAACTTGGTTGACCCAGCCTAAAATGACCTTATGACAGGCGTTAAGCACCATTAAACCATTGTTGAATGGTGAGTGGTGTAGATGCAGATTGGATTGGGCAATTACACATGCTAGTACAGGTACATTTGTATTCACAAATTTAAGGGTAAGACTGGTTTTGTCAAATTGTGACCAATCGTTACTCACCATGAGACTTATGAGGCTTATTGAGTTTGCAACCAATGTAGGCCCAGATCAGCCTATGCGGATGCGCAGTCTGATCAGTGCCTACACTGTTATAGTGGGCAAGCATTGACCATCCTGGGAACAAAGAACGCATATCTATATCAGGCTGCATAATTATGCCAGCTAAATCATGATTAAAAACCTTTTGTCATGGAGTGTCGCATGCTTCTTAGAGTTAACCCTTTCACCCCTAAGTAACTGGAATGGAGTTTGATATGTTAATTTTGCAACCAATCTAACCGTCACAAAATTATTTTCAGACTAGTCCATTTATGAAAAGGGGGTGCTTAAGTTCTCAAAAATATGAAAATTACTTGCGAAAATTGCAGATCCTGATGAGACGGCTCGTCATGTTTACCATCCTCCAAATATTCATTGTACGCAATACACATGCTGCCCACATGCCCAAGGTCAAGGTCAAATGTCTTAGAAGTTTGCGTTAAAGTTTTTGTAAACTTTACGTTAAAGTTTTTATGTATGTTATATCTCCTCAACCTATTTCACTCATTGACTTGAAACTTTATATGCATGTTTACCATCCTCTAAATATTCATCGTGCGCAATACATGGATACTTCAGCAACCCGACCGGTAGATCAATGGAATCGTTTACTTCAACTCCAACATAGTCTTCTTTTCAGACCATGGACATTTATTCTTGTAAGTCTTAACCAGTATCCCCTGCTTTTCATAGGAACCGAGTAAAAGGTGATGAGGCCAAGAGAGTTTGCTGTGGTAAGATCACCTGGCAACAAATCAGGATAATGTAAATTCAACTGCTGAATTTGAGCATTCTCCCCGGGTGTATTCTCAGCTCTAATTGTCTTAATTTACAAGTCACTGAGCCATAAAACACCATAACATCATGCATATATTATCCATTCTATTCCTCGGCAGGCACGACATGCTGGCCGCGGCCATTCTAGTATGAAAAGGAGATGTTTAAGTTCTCAAAAATATGAAAATTACTTGCAAATAGTGCAGATCCTGATGAGACGGCTCGTCACGAGCCGGCTCATCTGGATCTACACGTTTTGCCAAAACCACTATACAGACCTGTGGTGTTGAAAGGGTTAATTATTGTTGAATAATTCTGAGATTACACTCACTACTTCCACTTGCCTCTGGACTGTGGTCCATGCTATTTAGTTTTTACATAAAACAATATTGTATACATGTGCTTATGTTCTTGCTGTGCTGTTTATCCATGTCATCAGTATGCAAACTATGTAAGGTATTACTTTGCTTTGCTCTTGAAGTTCCATCTGTTCCTCTGGCATACGTCCATGGTCATGTGTACATTGTACATTTGTAAAAGTTGATTTTTAAAACTTAAAACTGAAAATAAAATATTTCATTTTGAACCCCTGTCGATAGGCAAGAGGGGATATAGCGTTGGTCCACGTACGTACGTACATGTGTGCGTGCGTGCGTGCGTTAGTAACATCTTTCATTTTGCAATAACCAATGTTGATAATATTTGGCCATAATTTGTGTGTACTGTCTGTTCCACATTTTGCTGCCGACAAAATTTTGGCTATTAAAAACATTACATTTTGGGTAGGGTGACTTTTTGTTATTGATGAAAAAGTACTTACATTTAAATATTTTGTAGATTTAATTTGTTTAATAGCCAAAAGTTCGTCGGCAGCAACATGTGGAACAGACAGTAGGAATGGTGCTTCGTTTTGCATACGACACACGTCCGTCCGCCCAACTCACTGAGGACTTCTGTTCACCTTGTTTGTTAGGGAAAAATATATATTTGGGATACATGTAGCGGACACCGTGGTCCATCTGTCTGAGATTTTCATTCATGTTTTCAGCTACTTACATGTACATGTACCATCTATGTTACCGTATGCCGGATTGGCTTGAAACTTCATATACCTATTTTTCGTCATCCATATGTTCATTCCATAGCTAACCTACGCGGCCGCTGTGCTGAAGGTCACTGTCAACGGACTTAGAAATTTGTGCTATTTTTAAAAAAAAAAAATTTAGATGTACATCCATCAGTGTTATTGATTTCTTGTTTTATTGGTTATTGCATTGGCATTGAGAGCGTATTAACACAATGTATTAAACTTGCAAATACACTGCTGTAATAAATTAGGTTACTGAAAAACTGTGGGTGGTTGGTCGGGCGAACGTGACGGCATAAATTAACGGTAGGGGTTCCTCCTTATAGGAATCACAATTCGTCTGGTTTTTGCCCTCAGGTCCGTTTTTATCTTTGGCTCTTTGTTACCTGGGAGTTGAATTGGGTTATTTCCCATTATAAAAGTAGTAAGATTATTACTGATCATACTCATTTTTAGAGGGGGCCAAGTGATTCTGGAAACCTGCCGGGATCGAACCCGTTTGCCCGGCCTTACATGACCTTTGCTGTTGATAGGCTGTTAAACATCAATAAACAAACAAACTGATATGTAATCAGTACAGCGTTAATGTATCATTCTTCGCTGATGCAATAAATAGAACATTTGTGTTGGTATAGAAAATTTATTGAATGTGTTGACTGATTTCATAATGAAATTCATCATCGCCTTGTTTCATTGAAAATCAGTAAACTTGTTTAATGAATAGTGTATGGTCTGGACCTGGCACTAGGTCAGGTTATTATAATTTCAGGGCTGGTGTAAATATTCCGTTCTAATTTTGGGATCCCCCCCCCCCCCCCCCCAATGCAGCAGGTTGAATACCGGATTGAACCCGTTGGCCCGGCCTTAAATTGACTTGGCTGTTGATAGGTTGTTAAACACCAACGAACAAACAAAACAATTGTAAGCTATTCCTTGAAGTATATTATTGTATAATGAGACACCACAACTGTTCCTAGGTTCGACATCCGAACATTCTGAGAAAATTGACTTTACGACATTCGAGACTCCATATTAGCTGGCACATTCAAAATATTACATAGCCTCGTTTTTTAAATTATTCAAGTAACTGGCATAGATATATATTTTTTCATGAAGAAATAAAAGAAAATGAAGAATCTGTTTTACAAATAATCTGTTAATATATGTTATCATGGCATGTCGCACATATCTATGTGAACCCCATCATTAAATTTCCATTCACATGTTCCCAACCTTCGGCCCGCCGCAGTAAATGAAGAAAGAACAACTGCAAGACAGAGACAAACAATATTATGCACAGAATAAACAAATACGTGACCGTCACCAAACAAGACATGGCAGAACATACATGTATATCGCCAATTACAATGCTGAAGAACACAGATGTGACAGACGTAAATAGATCTTACAAACATTACAACATGCCAAACGTTTTACGGCTGTGTTGATGCCAATAACGCCATAATTCTGACATTACGTGATGCTACAATTCGTTCCCAAACACTGTGCGCGACGTCTAAATTTTAAGAATGATATCAGATATTTGTAATACTGGTGCATTTTGCCATCCCCATACCTAATAATGGAAAACAAATACACTTTATTATATGTTCACAGCTTTTAAGATCATGTGCCATACCAATATTCAGAGGTATATATTGCCTGTGTCCAAATAGATATGTAATGGTAGCTAGTGCAAGCTATAAGGTGGATTCTGGAGTAAATATGTTTATATACCAAGACAATATTTTTGGGGTAAATATAGTCGCCAACTTGATCATCTGTTCGTCTGTCCATCTGTCTGTACTAGCTTATGGGTGGTTGGTCAGGCGAACGCGATGGCGTAAATTAACGGTAGGGGTTCCTCCTTAGATGAATCACAATTTACCTGGTTTGGCCGTCAGGTACGTTTTTATCCTTGGCTCTTCTGTTATTCTCTCCATTTTTACAGGTAATATATGGGATTCAGTACTAAACCCATTGACCCGGCATTAAATGGCTGTTGATAGGCCGTTAAACCCAAATAAACAAACAAACAAACTGTCCAAGCTTTGTGTTAATGTTTTCGGCTACCTACTATCTCTATTACAGTAAGTCGGTTTGGCTTGAAACTTCATATACTTATTTGTCATCATCCATATTTCCATTCTATTGCAGCAGTGGGTGGTGGTCGGGCGAACGTGACGGCGCAAATTAACGGTAGGGGTTCCTCCTTATAGGAATCACGATTTGCCTGGTTTGGCTCTCAGGTACGTTTTTATCTTTGGCTCTTTTGTTACCTGGGAATTGAATTGGGTTATTGCCCATTATAAAAGTAGTAATATTATTACTGATCCTTTTGGGAGGGGACCAAGTGATTCCGGTGTGGCGAGGACATGGCATCAGATCAGGATTATTCTTATTTCAGGGCTGAATATATAGTTCTTTTCTTGTAAATATTCAGTTCTGAGTTTCAGATGTTCGCCCTTGAACATGTGCATGTACTTGTACAGGTAATATATGGGATTTAGTACTAAACCCATTGACCCGGCCTTAAATGACCTTAGCTGTTGATAGGCCGCTAAACCCCAACAAACAAACAAACAAACAAACATTATATTGCCAACCCATGTGACCCCTGTGCTCAATGCCAAGGTCAAACGGCGTATTACTGATTTCTTCTTTTCACTGTTCACACCCATCTGTCATTCTGCCATAAAACGGAATACTGTAGTTGGTCAATGAATTATAATCTGTGGCTGTGGAAATGGGGCTTATGGACTTTGCAACCAGTGGCCTATTTCACCAACATTGCAAAGTATACTTCTAGCAAAGTATACTTTGAGGGAGACATTTTCAATTTTAGGATAAATTTATTATGTTTTATTATACTGAATTTATGACATTATCACAGCCATTTTGGCTGCAATAATGTAATAAATTCAGTATAATAATGCTGCATACTTTTAATCATCAAATATATGCAGTCGTTAGTTCTATATGAAATAATGCATTTCACGAAAAATAAATGATTACTCCTTCAAAGTATACTTTGCTAGAAAAGTATACTTTGCAATGTTGGTGAAATAGGCTACAGGTCTGCACTGTTCGCCCCCAGTCAGTCTGTGAAATACCGGACATGCTTCTAGCAAACAGTATAGATCCTTGTCACGCTGCTATAATGTATTAGTCCCCCGCCCTCTTCCAAACAGGTAACATATGAAAATCGACTCTGTTAACCCAGCCTAAAATGACATTAGCTGTTGATAGGCTGTTAAACACCAATACACCAAGTCAATCCACTGCTGTATGCGCATGTCTTTTTTTCATTCGTGGCCATACATTGATTTGGTAGTGTCGACATTCTCGATCTAATCACTGCTTTATGAATGGAATTTCTATTTCGTCTACAATGGCTGGGTTTGGTCTTTTCCTGAAGAAAAAAAAGAGCATATATATGGCTGTGACTGGAGAAATGGGACATATGTGTTTTGCGATTAGGGTAGATCCAGATCCGCACAGACTGATCTGGATCTACGCTGTTTGCCCTTCCATCAATAAAACACCCATCACGCATCTAACAAGCAATATTATATATGAATATAGAGCACCTATACATGTAAATCTATAATACATCGTGACTATAAGTCCTTTGGTGATATTACTCTAAATTGCAGGTAAAAGACTCGGGACCTGTGACACCAACAAAAACTGCCCATTAAAAACACCCCATTACCCCACCCACTTGGTATTGTATTGTGCTGCGCTATAAAGAATTTCATTACCCCACCCACTTAGTCTCGCATTGTCCTGTGATATCTGTACACACTATTATTCTGCAGATTTGATTATTTCACGGGTGAAACTAGTTTCGATGTTTAATTGTGTGCTAGATGATCAACTACATCAGACAGTGAAACACTTGTCATGTTTTAACAAACAGGTGAAATTTGGGATTTGACCCCGTTTACTCGACCTAAAATGACCTTAAAATGACCTTAGCTGTTGACAAGCTATTAAATAACTAACAAACATTGTATCCGCTTGCGTATCATTTTAGCATATTTTAACCCTTAGACCGCTACACACAACAATTGTCGTCTGCTATTGCTTTTATATGTTGCTTTATTTCTCAATAAAAACATGGTTTTACAGCACTTCAGAATCATTTCCAATGGAAATGATTCTGAAGTACTGTCAAATCATGTTGTAAATTATTCTAAAGTGCTGTCAAAGCATGTTTTTGATGATAAAAACGGAAAATAGAAAATAAACAGCAGACGACATAAAATTAAGATAGCGGTGTAAGCGTTACATGTTTGTCAACGTGCAGGCAAAGACATAATGTGATCCTGTATACTGGTGGTATTATAAACCTTTCAACACTACAAACATCAATCCTATTTTTTGCAAACAGTGTAATCTCTGAAGAGCCGGTTCATCATGATCTGCACCATTTGTAGGCATTTTGTCCAAAATTCCTCCTTTACCAATTAATTGAATAGTCAAAATACATTGTGAAATAGTATAGTCCATTTCAGTTACTTAGGGGTGAAAGGGTTACTATTGATGTATATATCTTACCGATTTAGCAATGTACGTGGCTATCATGCTGCCTATTCTTGCGAAGCATGATGCGGACCCCATGCCGCCGTTCCTCATGACAGTGGGCAGTATCTCTGCCGTGAATACATACACGACTCCAAATGCACACGACGCCCCCATCTTACCCAGGAACGCCAACGCTATCGTCAGCGGCTGTAACCCTGCAAAATCAGAGGCAATGTCTGACTGAAACAAATCTGTGTTTGGCTGCGTTTGAGAAAAGGAACCTTACCTTACTTAAATATTCGAACATACTTTATTCGGAGAAACCTGTATCAATATGGCGGAATATGTATCAATATGACAGAAAAACTGCATAGTTTGTGTACACAACCCCTCTGAAACCGTCCAGTCAATCGATCCGAAACAATACACGTCTTCAACACATATTGAAGATGTGCACCTTGGTGTGTTTATGTCGAAAAATTATTTTTTAACAAAAATATCACTTTTTTAACTTAGCCATTTATTCTACATGTTTGTATACAATTCTAAATAGGGTACAGCGTTTGTGTACACAGCTCCTCTGAAACCGTTCATTCAATCGATCTGAAACAAAACACACGTCTTCTACACATATTGAAGATGTGCACCTTGGTGTTTTTATGTAGAAACTTGTTTTTTTTAACAAAAACATCACCTTTTTAAAATAGCCATTTTTTCTATATAGTGTACAGAGTTTGTGTACACAACTCCTCTGAAGCCGTTCTGTCAATCGATCTGAAAATATACACACGTCTTCTACACATATTGCAGATGTGCACCTTGGTGCTTTTATGCCGAAAAAAAGATTTTTTAACAAAGATATCACCTTTTTGACTTAGTCATTTATTCTACTTGTTTGTATACAATTCTAAATAGGGTACAGCGTTTGTGTACACAGCTCCTCTGAAACCGTTCATTCAATCGATCTGAAACAAAACACACGTCTTCTACACATATTGAAGATGTGCAACTTGGTGTTTGTATGTAGAAACTTGTTTTTTTAACAAAAACATCACCTTTTTAACTTAGCCATTGTTTCGATATAGGGTACAGAGATTGTGTACACAACTCCTCTGAAGCCGTTCAGTCAATCGATCTGAAACTATACACACGTCTTCTACACATATTGCAGATGTTCACCTTCGTGTTTTTTAACAAAAATATCACCATTTTAACTTAGCCATTTTTTCTACATATTTGTATCCAATTCTATATAATTTCTACTTTACACATCTCTACCTAAATTAGCATACCTGTTTATCACAACAAGAGGAAGAAATAATGCTATAGATTTTCAAATTCTCATTAATGTTTCATGCATTGGTGACAGCTTCGCATTTCTGCATCTTCGCTGTCTGGCCCATCTTCGACGGGCGTATTTTGTGACTTACAGCACTCTTGTTATTTTGGGATTTAAGGGGCTAAGTCCTTAAGTGACTTATCCCCATTGTTCCACTAACCATCTTGTATTATCCATTAATTAAATGGGTCAGTGAAAGAAAGGGGCTAAGTCCCGCATGCCTACTTTTTTCACGAACCCCTTCGAGTGCCACCAAAATGGAACACACTGATTGTTGGATATCTGACTTAGACATGTTATACTATATACTCACCTGGTCCTCCATAAAGCACGGTAAATACAGTAAAGAGGCAGGCCAGTCCCCCAATACACATGCTTCCGCTGTTGGTGTATCGCCGGCCTATCCTGTCCAGGAGCACGATGCCGGCCAGAGCGCCGGGAATCTCGGCAAAACTTACAATGAAGAAATTCATAAAGTTGCCGCTCATCTTAATGATGTTCATTGATACACCGTAGTACGTCATACTCACTACCATCCTGGAAGGAACATAAGAGACTAGGATTTATGGTGGCGTTATTAGCAAATCGAAGGGTTGAGTGAGCCTATGCTCAATAAATGTAAATCCAATAATTGTTTACAAGAAAACACTGTTAATGTGAAATTTACAGACTATCATAAGTTTGCACTTATCACTGGGCAAAACCTCAGTTGGCCCACATATTGGCTTGACATATCACATATTGTTACATAAGATCTGCTTTCGCGGTGTTTCAACACAGTGTATTATAAATCATAATACACTAGCGTAATAATTGAGGCACATACAGAAAACATTCTATCTGATCATTACAGCTTCAATATATGATACTGTGTGTATGCAATAAATAGAATATAACGTGCGTGTTGATTTAATATGATATTTATTAAACATGTTGACTGATTTCATAAGAAACCCGGCATAGCCGCATTTGTTATGAAATCAGTAAACTTGTTTACAAATGTAGTAAATCGTCACTGGTGTAAAATCCTTTACGGGACAGGTAACAATTCTATTTCGATACATTTACTTGAAGTTAACCCTATCACCCCTAAATAACTGGAATGGATTTTGATAATCATATTAATTTTCCGACCCATCCAATTGTCACAATTTGATTTTCAGACAAGTCCATTTACGGTGGGTTTTTCTTCTCTGAAAAATATAGAAATTACTTGAAAAAGAAAGCCGATCCTGATGAGACGGCTCTTCATGAGCCAGCTCATTTGGAACTACACTGTTTGCAAACACCGCTATAGTGGGCTGGTGTGTTGAAAGGATTATTATAGCCAAATCTCATCTCCATACCAATTGAAGTATAAGATAAACATGCGCCTCAGTAAAACGGGGCTTTTAGTGATGTGCCATATATGGCCGTAGACTGCCGCCTTCGTGTTGACCTGAGTCTCCAACATCGTCGCCGGTATATCTCTCTTGTTCACAGAGGCAGCCCGCATAATGATGACCCTTGCCTCGTCATGTCGTCCCTTACTGATCAGCCATCTCGGGGATTCTGGCACCAACCTGAAGCATTTACAATAGTAGCCTGTTATATGCGCATTTCTCAACATGGAAATGTAGGGCAAGAAAACAGAAGATAAAACAACTGATAGATAAAGATAATACAAAACACATGCAATTGCGATCGCGCATTCTGTTCTGGATCCTCGCCACCTGACTATAAGCCTCATTTGTCCAGTCACAGCCACAAAAGAACAATAGTAGGAGCAGATATTTGTTATTTTTATATGCGAACTTGACCACATCATTTTTCTATATGTCTGCTAATTTGGCCCCAAGAGATGCCCCTACTCGATCTACTAACAAGAGTTGTCAGAAGACAATGAAGCGCGCCTGGCGGTGCTTTAGTTTAACGAATATCAAGAAGCAGTGTGAAAGGAAACATAAATTATAGCAAATTTCTCCCAATGTTAAATTTGCGAAAGTGCTAAGATTGTGACCTTGACTTTTGGGTTAGCGGGGGTCTGTCGTGGATTTGGCATGGCATGATAGAGCACCATTAGAGGAAGGGCTGTGTACAATATCAAGAAGAGCGGTGAAAGAAAACAAATGCCCCCACCCCACCCCCCAACGTTAAGTTTATGAAAGCACTAAGACTGTGACCTTGACCTTGGGGTTAGCGAGGGTCTAAGCATCGTATATTTGTCACAGCATGATAGAGAATCATTAGAGAAAAGCATGTGTGAAATATCTAAACGTGTGGTGAAAGGAAACAGAAATTATGACAAATTTCCCCCAACGTTAAGTTTTAGAATTGTTGAAGACGGTCGGACGGACGGACAGACAGACGCTGACTACGATGCAGGGTGTATGCGCAAAGCACTTCTTTCTTCGAAAGACGCGCTAATAAAACTAGACCTGTAGGAGAAATAGAATACTGTAGCCAACATACAGGAAAGGTTGATCTGATGGCTGCTAATTTTGCGAGACAGGGATGGCCCTACCACTACTAAAACTAAACGCACGACCAGTATGAGCGACATAATACAGTGGGCAACATACAGGCAATGTTGATCTGATCCACATATAACGCTGCGAATGTGGACCGAAAGAGCTGGACCTGCCACTACTAAAACTGAACTCACGACCAGTACGAGAGACATAATACAGTGGGCAACATACAGGCAATGTTGATCTGATCCACATATAACGCTGCGAATGTGGACCGAAAGAGATGGCCCAACTGCTAATTAAACTAAACTCACCACCAGTACGAGAGATATAAGACAGTAGGCAGCATGCAGGCGAGGTTGATCCACATGTAGTGCCGCAGGGCGAAGGAGATTCCAACGAGAGCGAAAAAGCCGACGGCGTACATCACCTGTATCAGCATGCCCGTCCACACCCGCTTGGACGGACCCACTATCTCCATACCTGACAATAGGGCGGGACTAATACAGTACTTAACATTCCCAAGATGAAATATGGCAAGTAAAAATATTGGCCAATACTTCTTTCTTAATACAAACAGGGTTTGACAGCACTTTAGAATCATTTCCGTTGGAAATGATTATAAAGTATTGTCAAAGCATGTTTTTGATGAGACAAAACAGAAAAATATAAAAGAAACATAAGACGACACATTGGGTAATTCAGTAATGTAAGCGTTAAGCAAGTCGGTTTAAATTACTGTAAATATATCCCGGCGAACAGCTTCAACAACACCTGTACGGGCATGCCTGTCCACACCCGCTTGGACGGCCCCACTATCTCCATACCTCTGGCGAGGACAGTAAAATTCCAAATTAAAGATCACACGTCGACATTTTGAGTTTGAAAATGCGTGTGACTTAAATAAACTGGCCTGGTATTTTCTAAATAAGCCTGTGTCCTAAACTCATCCGCGTGATCGTCCCCACGATATTCATACTTTGGGAAGGAGATACAGTCAAAAGGTGAACATTGCATTTAAAAAATTGACAACATTTCTTTAGAATGTGGAAAACATCCTGATACTGTCGTATACTGTTGAGTTACGTACAAAAACACATGACTCGTCTCCTATAGGGCTGGTCTATTCAGGCAGAACACTGACTGAAGACGAAGACGACGAGCATGGTCCCGTGGGCCGAGACGACAGCGATAAACTCAAGTATGGAGATGGAGAGGAAGCTGAGGGGCCCACGTGACGGACACGGACGACACGAGCAGGGTCACGATGGCCAGGTACAGCGCCTTCTTACGCCCGATCCTGCAAAGGGCCGCAGTCATGGGGTGGATAATGTTGTCTCATGCGACTTTCATAGAGAAAATACATTGTGATTGACAATTGTGATTGACAATGTATGTTCTCTCTAAATACCTTTAGTTATAATGAGACACTGATTGACAATTCAGTGTCATTGGATATTTAAACAGAAATATGCATTGCGTTACTCAATTCAGTGGTATAGGTTATTTAGACAGAGTGTCAGTTCAGTCTCGGTGTATTTAGACGGAGATACGTTGTATGTACATGTACCTTGAGATGGTCAATTCATTCACAGAGGGTATTTAGAAAGATATACATTGTGATTGTTAATTCATTCTATTGCTATATGGTATTTAGCCAGAAATACACAGATTGGTTGTCAATTCATTCCCATATGGTAGTTAGCCAGAGATATACAGATTGATTGTCAATTCATTCCCATATGGTAGTTAGCCAGAGTTATACAGATTGATTGTCAATTCATGCCCATATGGTATTTATACAGAGATATACTGTACATATTATCTGAGGAAACTATATCGAATATGTTTTAATATGACACAATAGTGCAATAGTGACACTGGTCCAATATCTTATTTATATATGTTTGTTCATCTGCGTGCTCATCGGTTCCCTGACAGATTACTACTCACAGATCGGACAAGAACCCGATGACGAGATCGCCGGCGAGAACCACGAAGTAGTACAAATTCTGGATGTGGAATATCTTCAGTGCGTCGTCACATACTAGGTTATCCTACAACATACATTATATGTGACTGTGACTGGAGACTGTGATCTGGATCTGCACTGTTCGCCATTCCGGCAATGAAACACCCGTCATGCTACAAACAACATAGATCATTATACGGTGACAGAGTGTGTTATTTAATCTGGATCTACACTGGTCACAATGCCCATAAGCCCCAGTTACCATGCCCGTACGCAGAGGGTGTGCAACGGATGCGTATTAACCCTTTCAACATCACAGGCCAGTATAGCGGTATTGGAAAAAAGTGTAGATCCAGATGAGTCGGCTCGTGACGAGCCGCCTCATCAGGATCTGCACTTTTTGCAAGCAATTTTCATAATTTTGAGAACAAAAACACACCATGTTCATAAATGGACAGGTCTGAAAATCATTTTGTGATGAATGGATTGGTTGCAAAATTAAAATATCAAAATCTATTCCAGTTCCTTAGGGGTTAATCTGCCGAGGTCTGTCCGTGGATGTGCCAAACAAATGTTTAGCCCTTCGCGCAGTCGATAACGCAACCGCCTAAATTAATTCCTGCATACGGGCCTGGTTACAGCCACATATAATTATACTGGATTATATGTTATTGGTACCTCCAGTGTCATCTTTCTCGTCTAGGATAGTCCGATAACATGACAGCCATCACAATGCAACATGCACTGTCAGTGGCATCTGTCGTCATTGCGTCGCAACAAACTTTACTGTGAGAATTAATTTCTATTTTCTGTTACTAATACACTCATGCTAGCTGTGCCACCGGTATTGCATGTAAGGGATAAAGATATGGGGCTCGTTTCACTAAACTTTGTACGACTAAAAGAAGTTCGTAAATGCGCAATGGAATATAAACAGTTGATGCCAAATCTGTTGTGTATGTTCTCACATTTAATTGTATGTGCATGTAGGCAGAAAATGATAGCTTTCATGATTTCACGGTAATATGAGAGGCAACTTATTCAAATTCTTCGTAAGACCTGTTCATGGTACGAAGTTTAGTGATACAGGACATCGAACACTAAGCTTATGTTGGAACGGTGTGAATGGTCACAACTCTGACTGAACTGTATTCAACTCAATAGAACAGAATGAAAAAATAGCCATCATGATTGTGCATGTAACATATATTATACGGACTTAATCGTCTAGGGCATCGAAGACGCAATGTATTCCTTAAGCCGTGGCTACTTACAGCAATTATTAACCCTTTTCATGCTGACGGTACGCCATTATGTTTTCGAAAAATCCTAAACGCTTTCCTTCTATAAGCTCAGAAGTATATGTCGCGACCACCATTTTAAAGAGTGGTCACAACATATATTTTCATTGAGAAATAACAAAAATAAAAATAAAATATTTAATAAATTTCATACCCGTAAAGGTGTTATCCGAAAGGGATGGGTTAAGAGTTCCGACGATTTCAAATCGTCAGTATAAATACAGAACGCCAGGCTTATGTGCATTTTTAATCAATGTTATCAGGCGAGGCTATGAAACGTGTAGAAATCGGGTATGGAAGGTGTTCGAGCCAATTACCACCCTTAAATATAAACCGAATCGACAAATAAAACTGATAAACTTGATACCAAAGACAAAAGCCTGGTATTATATTTATCAGGGAACGCTGTATGTTGCTAATTGGACAAGTGTTCATCTTGTTTGCATGCAAATGAAGTGCACTTATTTACGTTAGGTCATTGTACTGGCGTCATTCCGTAACGTCGTGTGACCAATGAAGCGGCAGTGAACGTAGAATTCATTTATTTTATTAATTCGTTCCCACGAAATAACAATTCGTTCCCTCCCAATGGAACGAATTGTTATTTCGTGGGAACGAATTGCTAAATTGAGGGAACGAATTGTCATTTCGTGGGAATTGTCATTCCGTAACGTCGTAAGACCAATGAAGCGGCAATAAAAACACATGTGCATGCCGTTTACGGAATCACCACGATACATTATATCATTTCAGTACGGAGCCCCGCAGGGGACGTAGAATTTTTTTATTTTATTAATTGGTACCCACGAAATAACAATTCGTTCCCTCCGGTGGGAACGAATTGTTAAATTGAGGGAACGAATTGTCATTTCGTGGGAACGAATTGTTACTTCGAGGGGACGAATTGTTATATTGTGGGAACGAATTGTTAATTCGAGGGAACGAATTGTAAAATTGAGGGAACGAATTGTTATTTCGTGGGAACGAATTAATAAAAAAAATCCATGTCCCCTGCGGGGCTCCATACTTCAGTAACAGTACCAGGGGCCCGTTTCACTAAACTTCGTACGACTAAAATGTTCGTAAGTGCAAATATAGAATCGTCTGCAAATTTGAATTGATTGATTTACATGTATTGAGTATCGGCTGGATATGTAGCCTATGCTCAATAAATGTAAATACAAGAAAACATTGTTATTATGAAATTTACAGAGTATCATAATTTGGCACTTACGAACATTTTAGTCGTACGAAGTTTAGTGAAACGGGCCCCAGGATCAGTATTTAGGGTTATCAGTCGGCGTTTATTCGGACAATGACAATCGAGCTACCAAATAAACTAACTATCTCTGACCTGAGTAGTAAACGTGGACACGAATACGGTCTCATCGTACACCCACTAATTGCACGTCGTAATGCTGGCGTTGGCCGGCGTGTTGACGTCAACGTCAGTCGCTCCTCTGGTGTAGACATGGCACTGGTCGTACACTTTTGTCTCGTCTATCGATGGCGGGATGCTGCGGTTGATGTACGCCTGATGGACCGCGTCTTGTACCGCGAATGTGTCGTTGTCCAAACCCGGGATCTTGCACCTGAATCCGTTGTTTTTTAGTGTGTTAACCCTTTGATGCTGATGATATACTAATTTATAATGGAAACATTTGAATACTTATCGTCTTTCTCCACAAAAACAATCTGTTGTGACAACCCATTTGAACCGTCTCCACGAGACGGTTCAAATGAGTTGTCACTACGTATACATTCGAATAGAAATGAGGAAACAATAGCAGACAAATATGTAGGCCTGGTGGACCGTGTCTTGTACCGCGAATGTGTCGTTGTCCAAACCCCGGGATCTTGCACCTGAATCACAGTTGTTTGTGCGTGTTATTCCTTTACATGCTGAATTATACAAATTTTCTGATGGAATGATATTATTATTATTTATGTTATTTCACCACGAAAGTACATTCTGTTACCTCCATTTAAATGTAGTATTATTTCTCAAAAGTATATGGTGTGACCACCATTGACACCATCTCGTAAACCATAACATAAACCTTCGAAAAACAATGAGAAAAAAAATACTTAGAAATAAAATGTTTATGCTATACCCGTATTTGGGGGTATTCTGTATTTAATTGGTTAAGTTGAGGAATACTTCTTGGGCTGTGAAATAGATATTGACATTTGTCACACATGTAACCTATTTACCAAGAGTTCAACCTGCGTGCACTTTGTGAGAGAGTTATTTTACCATGTATGTAGTGTATTGATTATATTACCACATCCAATGATTTTATTTTGAAAAACAATATTTTAAATATAAAATATTAATTAATGTACGTAACAAATGAAAATTACTTCCTTAAAATGTGCTAGATTGGTGATTAGTGCAGTTAGTGATATTGGCTACTGATACCAACTTTTTCATAAATTCATGGAATATGGACAAAGCGACCACGGATGCTTTAACGTGCCTTGGATGGTCAGTTATATGTATACATGAAACATCTTTCTAAACAATGTACAAAACAATTCATCTGCGCCTCGATGTAAGCACAATATGTATGTACATACCTATTCTCAATACGTTAAATGTACTTGTGGAAGTGATATCAATATGTGTGACTGTGACTGGAGAAATGGGCATATGGGGTTTGCGATCAATGCAGGCCCAGATCAGCCAGAGCAGGATCTGCACTGATCATCATTATATCAATGCACTGTTCACCCGGCATGCTTCTCAGTAGCAAGCATTACATATCTTTATCAGGTTATATGAATGTGATATTGGATTAGGAGCTACTCTGGTCACAGTATCCATAAGCCCTATTTCTCCAGTCACAGCCATATATATATTCACAAGGGCGGATCCAGGATTTATGTCTAGAGGAGGCGTGGATTTCAAATGAGACACATATGATCGTCAGTTTTCATAAAATTCAGATTATTTTCTGCATTTTTTTCTTATTTCTCATCAAAAGTATATATTAACACTCAGTTGAACCGTCTCGACGAGACAGTTCAACTGAGTGGTAACAACATGCACTTTGGGTGAGAAATAAGGAAATAATCAGCTGTTTCTACGTAAAAACATGGTTAAAATCTTAACTCGACCAATTTTAGAGGAGGCGTGCTCGGACACACGCCCGCCTGGATCCGCACCTGGTTCATATCAGTGAGCCAATAAGATGGAATATCTAGTTCGCCTACACCAATCGCCAAAGGTTGGAATGCAAAAACAATAACCTGGGATGTAATTTGTATGCATAGTCACACGTCCTCGTCTGACATTGCATGTTAGTAGATATTACATTGCATGGTCACAATTAATATGTCAGTTCCGTTTTCTGACTTGGATCCATTCTTTAATGTTTGTAAGCTTTCATGTCTCATTTTTAATATTCTGCAACGCCTTCTGCTTCACAGGGCGAGAGACATGCGCAGCCGGCCGCCGGACTCGAAACCTAGGCCTCTGGTTTACAGTACCATCACCCTACAAACTGAGCTAACCGGGCTCATATACATATATTTCTTCCTCTTAGTGACATACATACCAACCACGACATGTGTAGTCTCACAGTTTATTGTTAAATGCATGAAGATGTACATGCGTATATGTATAAAAACTATTAAATACAATCGCGTTGCACGGTCTTGCACTGCCTGTTGAAGTTGACCCCGAAAGTTCTATGTGTATGGTAGCAACTTTCTATATCTCTTAATATGTCCCTGAGTCTCATCCTCCCTAGCTCGCACAGATGGAACATTGTTATGGGTAGGGCTTAAGAAATGGGACCAAATGCATTATTTACCGACCAGCTCAACTCATAGGGCAGTCTAGTTTATTAGAAACAAAACATGTTTCACGTACCTGTGATCTGGCGTGTAGACTATAAGTACGACCACCAACATGGACGGACGAATGGTAACACGCCATCTCCCCCGTACGTACCTGAGTTCTGGCGTGTAGACTATGAGGACGACCATCAACATGGACGTACTGACGGTAACACGCAATCTCTCCCGTACTTAGCTGTGTTCTGGCGTATAGACTATGAGGACGACCATCAACATGGGCGTACTGACGGTAACACGCCATCACCCCAGTACGTACCTGTGATTTGGCGTGTAGTCTATGAGTACGATCATCAACATGGACGTACCGACGGTAACATACCATCTCCCCCGTGCGTACCTATGTTCTGGTGTGAAAATTATGAGTACGACCACCAACATGGATGTACCGACGGTGACACGCCATCTTACACCGTACGTACCTGTGTTCAGGAGTGAAAACTAAGGGTACGACCATCATCATGGACGTACCAACGGTAACTTACCATCTCACCGTACGTACCTGTGTTCTGGCGTGTAGACTATAAGTACGACCATCAACATTGACAGTAACCAGCAATCACTTATGTACGTACCTGCGTTCTGGCGTGTATACTATGAGCACGACAATCAACAAAGACGAACCGACGGTAACACGCCACCTGCCTCGTACGTACCTGTGTTCTCGTGTGTAGACTATGAGGACGACCAACAACTTGGACGTACGGACGACGGTAACACACCATCTCCCCCGTACGTACATGTTTTCTGGTGTGTAGACTATGAGTACAGCCAACAACATGGATGTACCGACGGTAACACGCCATCTCCCGCCGTACGCACCTGCGTTCTGGCGTGTAATCTATCAGGACGACCAACAGCATGGACGTGCGATGGTAACACGTCGTCTCCTTCGTACGTACCTGTGTTCTGGTGTGGATACTATGAGGACGACCACCAACATTGACGTACCGACGGTAACCCGCAATCACTTATGTACGTACCTGCGTTCTGGCATGTATACTATGAGTACGACCATCGACATGGACGTACCGAAGATAACACGCCACCTCCCCCGTACGTACCTGGGTTCCGTTGTGTAGACTATGAGTTCGTACCATCGACATGGACGTACCGATGGTAACACGCCACCTCACCGGTATGTACCTGTGTTCGGGTGTGTAGACTAATAGTACGACCATCAACATGGACGTACCGACGGCAACACGCCATATACCCCGTACGTACCTGTGTTCTGGTGTGTAGATTATGAGTACGATCATCAACATGGACGTAACGACGGTAACGCACCATCGCACCGTACGTACCTGTGTTCTGGCATGTAGACTATGAATACGACCATCAACATGGACGTACCGACGGTAACAAGTCATCTCCCCGTACGTACCTATGTTCTGGTACGTGGACTATGAGTACGACAATCAACACGGACGTACCGACGGTAACACGTCATCTCCCCGTACGTACCTGTGTACTGGCGTGTAGATTATGAGGACGACCAACAACATGGACGTACCGACGGTGATACGCCATCTCTCCCGTACGTACCTGTGTTCTGGCGTGTAGACTATGAGTAAGACCATGAACATGGACGTACCGACGGCAACACACCATCTCCCCAGTACGTACCTGTGCTCTGGTGTGTAGATTATGAGTACGACCATCAACATGGACGTACCGACTGTAACACACCATCTCCCCGTACGTACCTGTGTTCTGTCGTGCAGACTATGAGGACGACCAAAAACATAGATGTGCTGACGGTAACACGCCATCTCCCCCGTGCGTACCTGCGTTCTGGCGTGTATACTATGCATACGGCCATCATACATACATACAGTTCATACAGTAGATATATACCAATATGAGCAATGCCCATATAAACATCAGTTTGGTAATTTATCATAATTACTTTATAGTGTGACTTCCGGTTGCTTATTAATAGCAACTACCGTTGAATTTATGTTGATGCCTTGTCCACACTTTGTTTAACCTGTTTTTTGAAAGAATTAACTGAGGGTGCTGTGACTACAGATTCAGAAAGGCCATTCCCGGCCTTCACCACTCTGTGACTGAATACATTCCTCCTAGTTTCTGTTCTCGCTCTCATTTTTTACAATTTTAGCGAATGACCCCTGGTTGGCTGGTACGAGTACATTGCGAATAGCTTGTCTTTGTTAACTTTGTCAATGTCATGTATGATAGTGTACACTTGAATCATGTCAGCCCGGGCTCTTCTATACTCGCGTGTAGGTAACCCTAGTACTTTAATCCTTTCAGAGTACGGAAGTTGAGATCGGTTCCCGATAGGTTGCTCGTTTTTGTACATTTTCAATGACGAGTATGTCCTTTTTGAAATGTGGTGACCAGATTACGGAAGCATACTCAAGATGTGGTCTAACCAGGGATTTGTACTATGCCCGAAACATTTCTTTGTCCATGTAGGTAAACGTTTTTAAAATGAGTCCTATGTTTCTGTTTGCCTTATTTACTTTTTACATATTGTCTTGAAACATTACCCATAAACCTTTATATTTGGTTACTCTTGTGATAGTTGTTCTAGTTTTCTCACTATCCACCATGTGGTACCCATTGTCATTTTCGAATTTATTTCCTTTTTTTACACTTCTTTTGCATCGAATGTCATTTGCAATTTCTTAGCCCATTCACACGCGTGTTGTATATTTTCCTGTAACAATTCAATCTGAACTGGGTTACTGATTGCAGAGTATAGTTTAGTGTCGTCTGCGAATAGTCGGAGCGAGCACACAATTCATGGCATCTGGCAAGTAATTGATAAATATAAAAAAACAGAATTGGTCCTAAGACACTACCTTGGGGGACCCACTACAGACAGGTATGTGAGCGGACTTGTGGCTATTAACGACTACTCTTTGCTGCCTATCCAAAAGAAAGTTCCTTATCCAGTTGTAAGTATTCCCCATGATTCCAAAGCCCTTTACTTTTTCTAGGAATCATTTATGAGGTACCTGTCAAATGCTGCTTTGAAATCCAGGTATACAATGTCCACATCATTACCATTGGCAATGGCTTCTGTCCAATCGTCAATAGATTCAAGCAGTTGGGTCATACATGAATTGCCTTGTCTAAACCCATGTTGGTAAATTGAAATTAGACTATTGTCCGTTAAATGTTGGACAATCTTGTTGGACAAACATTTTTTCCATGACCCTGCAGCAAATGGGTGTTATGCTGATGGGACGGTAGTTTTCAGGTAGTATATTTTTTCCTTCTTTAAATATTGCTGTAACATTAGCTGTTTTCCAAATTTTAGGTAGTACTTCAGTCGTTAACGTTTTGTTGAAGAATGCTGTCAGTGGTTTAACTAATGCTTCTTGACATATCTTGATTACTCGTGGATGAATGTTGTCAGGTCCAAGTGCTTTTGATGGATTTATTTCATGTATTGCTTTTCCAGTTTCCTCTTCCATTATTAGTACAGTATCTAGCGGGTTGTGAACTTCTCGACTCGGGATATACAGTTATATTAGTAGTGTCATCAACCGTGAAAACCTTCGCAAAGTGGTTATTTAGAGTTTCAGCTTTTTCCATATCATTAGTGGTTTTTGTTCAATCAGGCATCACCAAATTATTCACAGTCACACTAGTTTTGGTATTTTGGCACACATGTTTCCAGAATAACTTGCAGTCTGTTGTAATCTTCATTGCTAGACGTTCCTCACACTCCTGATTGGCTCTCCTTAATTCGTAGGTTGCTTAGTTTCTTGCTGTTTTATAATTCTCATATGTAGCATTGCTTTTACAGTTCTGATAGTTGACCCATTTTGTTCTTTTTTATGAATCGCATCAATAGCAGTTCGCTCTACTGGTGGATTAGATTTCCATTCGTTAGCTCTGTTCTTATCAATTGATTTGTTTCGAATTTCAACAAGACTGTTCCAGGAATCATCAACACTGTAGACGCTAATGAGTTCTTCGCTGCATCCCGCACTGATATCATCATTAATCTGTTTATTACCTTTGCTGTAGTTTAAGTGTTAGTTTTCATTTATAATTACTTCCATATAACACTCAAATATAAAAGTCAGCATAACATGGTCACTAAGTCCAAGACCAGGGAGGTATTCCAATTGGTCTATCATATTTTCCTCATTTGTAGGAATAACATCCAGGGTTGATGAAATTTTGTCACCTCTCATGCGTGTTGGTTCTTTAACATGTTGGTGTAAGAACAGATCTCGTACTGCTTCTAGAAATATGGTAGCAGGGTGATTTCATTTGTATTTGTAGTTTGTCTTACCCAGTCTATTTCTTTGAGATTGAAGTCTCCCAGGACTAACATGTGGGAAAAGTCTTTTGTGACTATGTTGTTTAATGGTGTAGTCAGTTTGTGAATATCTTCTCTCGGTTTGCTTGGACTCCTGTATACACACCCAAGGACAAGTTTGGCTTTGCCTTTCAAACTTATTTCACGCCATATTGATTATTTGTATGTGTCCAAGTTAGTAATTTCCACAGCACTAATGATCTTGTTAATGTATATCACGATTCCTCTACTGTTGGTCATTAGTCAGTTATAAACATATTGTAATCATCTATATTTAAATATTCTTTCACGTTGTTAGTGTTGATAACTTTGGATAAATTTCTGCAATAGTAATAATATCTGGATTGTTGTTTTTAATCAACAGTAGTAATTCAGTGTTCTTTGTCTTTGTCAGGTAATCCGCGTTAGTGTACATAACATTCAGGCTCCCTTTCACCATTTGATACTCATTCACAGTAAGACTATTATTACTCGTATGTACATTAGTAAAACAAAATCTATTCACGCTATATGGGTCATGTACTACTTGGTTAATTTGGATGTTTTTTTGGGATTCCCATATGGCAGTGTTTGTCCTCATGATTGGCGATATCGCAGGTGTCGCTAACATTTCATTATTCATTTCCATGTCCATGTTGTTTGCTTGTGGATCATTATTTCTGGTAATTCCTTCTTACCGTGTAGCTGTAATTGCTTTACGTTTTTCTTTCCATTCTTCTCTTTGTTGTTTTGTCTGGTCTCTGCTGATAATTACATTTTTAAATCTTTCTGCGACTTTCTGTTTAATGTTTTTTACATTGTCAAAGATGACTTTCCATTGCAGTCTGTTGGCCAGCATGACCTTGGATTCTGCGAAATGCTTATTTATTTGTTCCTTATTGCTTATTTCCATTCGCTCAATCCCATCTTCAATGTTGACCAGTCTTGTTTCTTGCGTGTGTTGCACATCACTCAATACTTCTGTTATATGTTCCAATGTTGGGGTCATTGCTTTGCACGATTTACAGTTCCATTTATAGTCTGCACCTAGATCTCCATTGCAGATACATTCATACGCCACTATGGTAAGTTCAGTACATCTGACAGAAAATATTAGTTTACAGCCGTGGCATTTCATATATTCATTCTTTGGGCTGAATTCGTTGTTGCATCTTGCGCATAGATGGAATATATCCGATGGACTTTCTCGTATACGTTTAGCATTGTGGTTTCTATTACTATTTTCGAGACCATCTTTCTGTGCAAGTAACGAACGTTTTGGTGTACTGTATCCTTCCGCCATTTTGTACTACTTACTATCACGTTAGTCAGTTATTGAGATGTTTTCTTCTTCTTTGGTTCTGATAGGCCCTCTTCGGTCTCCTCTTCATTTTCTAATACCGTGTTGATTACACGATGGAGCCACTTTTGCGCCACTACTGGTACTGGTACTGGTACACCGTCTTTTAGTAGAGTGGGACTAACGTCGTATCTAGTGTATT
The DNA here is from genome assembly GCA_029237695.1 of Conchocele bisecta. Taxonomy (NCBI): domain Eukaryota; kingdom Metazoa; phylum Mollusca; class Bivalvia; order Lucinida; family Thyasiridae; genus Conchocele; species Conchocele bisecta. The sequence goes on from CM055265.1 coordinate 136,648,951, forward strand.
TCTCTGCTGCTTTTTATTTTTTTCCTTTACGCCTAGTAATAATAGTCATATTCCAGTTTTGGTGAGTTATAACTTAAACATTTATTTGTCGACCAGATAAGTTCATTGATCTCTTTACTTGTTCGTGTATTTCTCTATCTGAAATCACATCGGCATGTTCATAGTCTCTCATAGAGTTCCATTCTTTGTTGAAAATTGGGGGGGGGGGTGGTTCAATTAAGCCTACATTCACATTTGCATACTTCTTGTTAAGCTCTAACAGACGATCAAAACTAGACTGTAGTACACCTATCAAGTCCTGTGTCCACTTGAATGCTGGGAATATAAATTTACATTGTTTAATCGTTATGTCACACGTTTTCCTGTTTGCATGCCCGGTTTACACCACCATAATATCTCCGGTTTGGTCAAGTTGATTTTTCCTAACTCTGTCTTAAGATAGTTGCATTTGCTGTCTGATAGTTTTATTAGTGTGTTTATTTTTGATACTTTGCCAACTCCTGGGTTACTATCCAGGTATGACTGTATCTTTGACAATGCCTTGCTCATTAGAACAGTGAATGGGTGTAATATATATACTCGGTAGTTCACTAGTAAGCATGGATTATTATGTGTGGTAGGGCAGTCCCTACACTTCACGTTACAACCCAGCTTACTATGAACTGAGTCACTGCAATTGCATATGAACATTAATGTGCGTTATTACACTTCGCTTATGTCAATTTGCAGCTATATTTGTTCATTTAACCGCCAATCATGTGTATGACAACGCCATTCGTTGAAGAGTAGTCAAGGAGATTTATCTTATATTTAGTTCACCTACAATAATATTAGAAACAGGAATGCATTCAGCCATGGGCCTGGGAATCCGGATGTGGCCAATTTATTTGCACATTTGATTCTGTCAACAGATGCAAATTTGAGCAAAAATATATGAGTAACAAGATTTGGTACGTAGTGATTTTATTGTGTTTTATACGGTTTGTTAATACACTATATCATCATGTATAGTGTGAATTCATTTATTTTATTCTGTTACAGGGTGTTTGTCTTATGGTGGAGGTTGGGAGTGAAGATATGGCATATAGTTTAATAACAAACCACGAAAATACCGGACATTACATTCAAGTGATAGAGACCTCGGAAATATACAATACTACAATTTATTTTTCAAAGACTGTGACTGGACTTCTGTTGTATTCTCTTATAATTTGTTCCTATGGGTGGTTGTGGAGAACAACAAGGTTACATAGTTGTTTCATACAGCCACGAAAATAGATGACACATTTAAATGCAGAGAAAGAACAAGACAAAAAAAAACGTTTACTTGTTCTCAGTTGTTGAACAGATGTGCTGTAAAGTATATTTTACTTAATAGAAAAAAGAGCTGGTTTGATCCTACGATGAAAAGGAATAAGGATTTTTTTAAGAAACTTCTGATTCATTTGTCGAGCTGGAAAAGCACCACTCAGTTTGCCTAGGAAAATCGAAATAACAAAAATAATACTATACTCTCCCAAAGATGCGTCCTGAGATTAAAACAAAACTAGTTAATGATCATTATTATGTGATATAATGGTGATAAGTCTTCTGTAATCTGGATATTTCTTCGAAAATGAACTGATATTTTCTTCAGCTGGAAAGCATGTGGCCGTCATCAATGCGCGCGCAACCGGAAGTCAAGATGGACGTACCGACGGTAGCACGCAATGTCCCCTTTGAGTGCCTGTGTTCTGGCGTGTAGAGGTCGACCATCAACATGTGCGTACCGACGGTAACACGCCATCTCCCCGTACATACCAGTGTTCTGGCGTATAGACTATAAGGACGACCATCAACATGGACGTACCGACGGTAACACGCCATCTCTCCCGTACGTACCTGTGTTCTGTCGTGTAGACTATGAGTACGACCATGAACATGGACGTACCGACGGTAACACACCATCTCCCATGTACGTACCTGTGTTCTGGCGTGTAGACTATGAGCACGACCACAACACGGACGTGCCGACGGTAACACGCCATCTCCCCCGGACGTACCTGAGTTCTGGTGTGCAGACTATTAGTACGACCATCAACACGGACGTACCGACTGTAACACGCCATCTCCCCCGTACGTACCTGAGTTCTGGCGTGTAGACTTTGAGTACGACCATCAACACGGACGTACCGACGGTAACACGCCACCTCACCGGTACGTACCTGTGTTCTGGTGTGTTCTGCCGTGTTCTGGCGTGTAACCTATGAGTACGACCATCAACATGGACGTACCGACGGTAACACACCATCTCCCCGTACGTATCTGTGTTCTGGCGTGTAGACTATGAGTACGACCATCAACATGGACGTACCGACGGTAACACACCATCTCCCCGTACGTACCTGTGTTCTGGCGTGTAGACTATGCATGAGTACGACCATCAACATGGACGTACCGACGGTAACACACCATCTCCCCGTACGTACCTGTGTTCTGGCGTGTATACTATGAGCACGACCATTAACATGGACGTACCGACGGTAACACACCATCTCCCCGTACGTACCTGTGTTCTGGCGTGTAGACTATGAGCACGACCATCAACATGGACGTACCGACGGTAACACACCAACTCCCCGTTCTCGTCGAAGTGCATCTTTCCACAATTTGTTTAATTCAAATTATTTGTTGTAACAATAATTCACATATTCATAATCCAGTTCACTATTGAACCCCTAAAGTGCGTGTCTGACTAATACATGTGGTAGCATGCAGTTAACCATTATACCGCTACACACAACACTTGTAGTCTGCTGTTGCTTTTATATCTTGCTTTATTTCACAATAAAAACATGGTTTGACAGCACTTCAATGGAAATTATTCTAAGTGCTGTCAAAGCAAGGGTTAAACATCCGATGTAGACAGGTGACGATTATTTCGTTAACCAGCCTTGAATGTATGATCTGATATTACTACATGTATTTACGCAACTTTATTGGCATACGACTAGTCAGTACCTTAATGCTATTCAATAACTGTCCATTATTTTCCGAGAATGGAGAGGTGCGTCATCTTGGGGATGGAGTGTTGTGTCACCATTGAAAGTCACTGAAGTGTTACACACTTACGTGGAAGCATGTACGGGACTCCGCACTTGACAAGTCATCATAGCGCATCATAAAATGTAAGATAGTTGTCCCGTTATGAAAACCCTGTGTAAATTCAATGCCAATCAAATGAAACATGTTGCTATTTTTAGCGGTTCCCACAAGGTGACAACTGATTTAACTGATACTTCATGAATAGAGAGCGAACAATACAAAAGTGTGCTGCCTTAGTGACTGAATAGCGAACACCATACGCGCTGATCAGACGGTGCGGATTTACAGTATGATCTGGGTCTATGGTGGTGCATACAACTACATAAATGCTACAGGGCAGCAATTGATCCAGAGTTACAGTCATTGTGGTTAGGCATCAACTACATTGATTAATGTATTACACTGGCTGAGAAAAGGAATCTTACGACATATGCGACCACCGTAGACCCAGATCATTTACATCACTCTTTTTTACTTCACATATAAATATGGATATGGAGTAATTTAGTTCAACTATTGTCATACGATCCAGATCGACGGATATTGGGCTAATGTCGACAGTACTTGATGAGGCAACGGATCGAACATTTCTCTGCGATATCCATTCTTTGAATAGCGTCACGGCCCATTTTATTTTCGCCATCGTGCTCTCCGCAAATCTGGAAATACACGTTTCAAGCTAGTAATATATTGTGTCGTTTATTAAGGTAGATGTGTCCTTGTGGTAACCCCACGTAAAGTCCATGGAAATCTAACAAACAAGAGACTCAAATGGGCCTGTATCGCTCACCTGAAATTACAATCCCATTATAATGAAAACTAGTCCCATCGCAATATACACACTAAGTCAACAAGGGGAAATAATACATGACCGGGGATCGAATAAAAAATAAAAATTCACTTTGCGCATCTTCACAACATAAGGAAGGCACACACCAAGTTTCAAGTTCCTCATATTAGGTTAAAATGCAAAATTGAGAAAATCTAAGTCGAAAATGGCGAGATAATCCATGACCGGGGGTCGAATCAGAAATATAAATTCACTTTGCGCCTCTACACACCATGAGGAAGGCACACACCATGTTTCAAGTCCCTACCTATTAAGGTTAAACAGTTTTACTTCTTACAAGGCACAATTGGGAAATTCTAAGTCGAAAAGTGGGAGATAATCCATGAGCGGGAGTCAAATCAAAAATCTAAATTCACTTTACGCATCTACACACCACAAGGAAGGCATACACCAAATTCCAAGTCCCTACCTATTACGGTTAAAACGTTTTAATTCTTACAAGGCAAAAATGGGAATTTTTAGTCGAAAAGGGGAGATAATCCATGACCGGGGGTCACATCAACAATCGAAATTCACTTTGAGCATCTGCCTGCCGTAGAGAAGGCTCACGCCAAGTTTGTTAAATCTAAAATCGAAATAAACTTTGCGCATCTACTATTCATAAGGAAGTTAAATAACCAGTTTCAGATCTGTAGCTAATACGGTTTATAAGTTGTACGTGTTACAAGGCAAAATTGGAAAAGTCTAAGTCGACATGGGGGAGATAATCCATGACCCGGGGGTGGAATCAAAAATCTAAATAAACTGTGCGCATCTACTCATCATAAGAAAGAAACATACCCAGTTTCAGGTCTATAGATAGTACGGTTTAAAAGTTTTACTAGTTTCAAGGCAAAATTGCCAAATTCTAAGTCGAAAAGGGGGTGGGGAAGATAATCCATGACACAGGGTTCGAATAAAAGATCTAAATAAACTGTGCGCATGTACTCATCATAAGGTAGCTACATACCGAATGTCAGCTCTGTAGCGAGAACGGGTTTTATGAGTTACAAGGTTGGTGACGGAAGGGGCGTAAAAATCTAAGTACTTTGACATTGACCTTGCATTTGAAGGACACATAGGTGAGCCACAGAATGAAAATATAGAATATGGCTAAGAAAAATATATGTTAAGTTCCAAGTCAATCTAGTCGTGCTTAGCATGGCTTAGTTCTGAGTACATAACTCTAATTACATTTCATTTCATGTTATTTCATTATGACTGAGTAGTCTTTCCAAATGTGCATTAGAAGCGTTCTCTGTTTACTTTCTACTTCGTGGAGAGTGACCTAAGAATTTTGCTAATACACACTTTATTAGGTAAGTTTATGGTGATATGTTTGTGTCATATTGTAGAATAACAATATAGCGCAGTATGAACGTCAACGCCCTGCATGTTTGCTCTCGACGAAGTAGAAAGTAAGCAAATAACGCTTCATGAATGTTTCATGGGTTTTGATTGACTATGTGCTTGTTCAGAGGGGCGCCAACGAGCAGATCAGTCAAATGACACTAGAAACCGGCTATTCTCTGTGTCGCCAATTGGTTCTTTAAATCTCCCATCACGGTCACCGGCTTCAGCAACGCCACATGACTTCACAAACTCCTCGTCAGACGCAGTCGGCATACTGGTCTGTGTCGTTACAATGGTGGTCGACATCACACTATCCAGTTCCTCGTCGAAGGAATTTCCCTACACTCAACTCGGTATTCGTCCACATTACATGTACTGCTATATACATACTGGGTAATGAAATTCCAGCCATCAGAGGAATCACTATGCTCCATGTTACGTGTTATAATGAATTATATGCGAACACAATACTGAAGAAAAGCCGTTAAGTCAATTTGAAACAACTGAACGAAGACTAGATGTTCGTGTGTCGTGTGAATTGCCCACGTGAAAAGGTGACCCTTTCTCCAGCCAGCCAATGAAACAGCGGTCTCGCCCGGCCAATTCAGCTTGTAAGACCCGTGCTACATGTCAAACGTGCACATGTATACCCAGTGAAAAAATAAACGTAGCATCGTAAACTCATCCGATTAGGTATTTTAAGGATTATTTCGGTATATTTGCAGCAAATTGTATAAACCGTAGTTAAATTAAACACTGGTTAGCGCCTAACCACTGGTTAAATTTTAACCAGCGTGGTTAGTTAACCAGACTGGTTAACCGTTTGTATAAAACCCGCTAACCATATGGTTAACTAACCAGTTTCTGGAAGGTTTAAAAACTGGTTAAATTAACCAAACCAGTGCAAGTCGTCCCACAATGCATTGCAATACTAATTCCGGTTCAGAGTATTTTCGCGGCATCTGTCATTGCACCAGAACGTGTTATTGTAAACATAAACACTAATGCCCTCGTCTCCTTAAAATATACCCATGCCCATAGCGGCGTGTTGTGTACAATTCAAAATGGCGGCTCCCGAGCTTGATTTTAATTTGCTCATATCGGGCCGTATTAAATTGTTCTAAAGGTGCCACATATCAACATGAATGTAATGTGTTTCCAACATTAAATGCAGCACTTTAACAATCCCGCATGACAGACTATTACGCAGAAAAAAGATCGAGTTTCGTCGCTCTCTTCCAGGGGCGGCGGAAAGGGGGTGCCAATAATTGTGTTGGGGGGGGGGGCCTGGCCCCCGCAATAATTCTGTAATAAAGCACATTTTCTCATCCTCAAACTTGCTGAGAATGCAGGAAATGGCGTTTCACGCCTCTTAGATTAAAAACAATTCCGGGGGAGCATGCCCCCCGACCCCCTAGCAACATCAGGCCCTTTGGGTCCTCAAGACTGGGCCCTGAGAATGCAGGAAATTTCGTTTCACGCCTATTAGGTTTCAAAACTTTACGGGGAGCATGCCCCCGGAACCCCTAGCAACATCAGGCCCTTTGTGCCCTCTAGACTGGACCCTGAGAATGCAGGAAATGGCGTTTTACGCCTCTTAGACTTCAACTATTTCCAGGGCACCCCCTAGCAACATCGGGCCCTTTGGGCCCTTACGATTGCCCCCCTCTCCCATCCCCAATAACTTTCCCGTTCCGCCGCCTATGTATAAGGATTGGAACTAAAGATATTTGAAAGTTGTGGGGACGTAACTCTGCAAAACCTTGCACAGTGTTCCGACGGTATGTGAAGTTTTTCAGTTACAAGCCTTAGCCCTAAAACAACGGTATCTGGATTTATAATTTGAAAGTGGTTAACTTATAAAACTACAAAAAAAGAGTATAAACAACCACCCACTACAGTCCAAACCCACATATCTATTCCCTCTTCACCCCCACCACTAGGTCCTTATTTTAACAAGTGTTTTCTATTATCTAGCTACCTGTGTCTGGCAGTATTCTATGTATATCCACGTTATCCTTCGGCTTTCGACACTGCCTGCCAGCCATGGCCCATGCTTCATCATGTTCATTTCGTCATGGAATTTTGTTTTCTCCGAAGAGCCTGGTTAGGAACTTGGTTAAAATTTAACCAGGCTTCTTAGTTAGGGGGCTTAGTCAAGTAATTGTTCACATTTGTCTACAAGCGCCATTTTGGACCAGTGTTAGATATGGTGATAACATTTCATTTTCTTGCGGGAGCCAAGCTGGGATCTCGCTGTGGCGGCCATATTGGAAAATCCAAGATGGCCGCCATCCAGAATTAGGTGGTGCCATAATTTGAGATTCAAATGTAGTAGAATCATAAATGAAACAACTTTGTATCAGGTTTCGAGTATGAGGAATCAATTTACAGTGTTAGCTTGGAGATTAGAGGTCAAGGGCACGTGCTAAGGTCACATTCAATGTCATTTGTGCCCAAACATGTATATTTCGAGCCAATCACAAACGATGACATGTAATTACCAGCTTGGAGTCAGATTCTGTAATATTAAATATCGTAGGTGATGCTTTTGGAATGACATTGTGGATATTATCATTTCAAACAAGGCGAAAGTCAACTTTGTCAACAATGAATAAACTAGCTTGTATCCGTTCGTATTTATCGTATTGATCATTCAAATAGTATTATTGCATGAACAATAATTTGTTATTTAAACACTAGGAATGATGCGCCATTTCAAACCCGCTTAGCTGCTTTGGCCTTAAGCTGACCCTTGAAGGTCACAGCCCAAATGTGAAATATGTATCCTAATCGGCATTCCCCAAGAAACCCACATACAAAGTTTCAACAGCGTACAATCATTAATGAATGAGGAGATTGCGGAACAAGATTTGTGACGGACAGCCAGACGGACGGACAAACTCCTGAATAAAACAATATACACAACTATTTTTCAAAAAGCGGGTATAAAGATGGTGTAAACTCGCAGAGCTATGCTATATAATGAAAGCCAATATCAATATCATTATTTAATATCATACATCAAGTCTGCAGAACACTACATTCAGAAAGGGGCAGAGGCGATCATAATATCAAAGCCAAGGGTGAGAGAAACTGACCTTGATAGCTATCCTAATGTACATGTATATATTTACATAAGGGAAATTCAGAATATATGTGATAATTTAAATATGTACAAAATCTGTGGCGGACAATCTCCACGGGCAGCAGTTAAGTACACGTATATTATCGCATATATTCTGATTGTTAAAGGGTTATTCTTATTACTCGATAAAATTGTTCGGTTCCTCTAATTCTGCAAACCTGGGAATGTAACCAAACCAAAGTGTGCTATTATTCTAGAAAATAATAACATGACAATTTTGCAGAACAAAACCCCAGTTGATCATGTACCCAGACAATGTTCAGTTTAGACCGATATTGATACAAGTTCACAATGCAAAAATTTGTATCATATAGCAAGTCACAATGACATCCATATGACATCTATAACATGTTTGTTTCTCACTACAAACTGGCTATATCTACGTTGTATTTGCTACCGTCATTGCTCACCCATAATCCGTACATCCATCATTGTTTACGCAGCCACCCTCGCACTTGCACAGTGCCGTGCAACGAAGACCTGCCAGGCAGCACTTGTGTGCAGCCACAGTGCAAGAGGAGTGCACAGGACTTACTTGCGTCTGCGAGAGTGGTCCAGAAAGGGAGCCATTGCTTGCTGCGCTCATCATGTTCCCATTCCCAGTGACTAAAAACACGGATTGTCTGGTGGCAAGAGATCGACTGTTTCCAGATGAAACTGGCTTGGAGTTTGTTGCTCTGTTCGTGGGACTGATATTTTGCCATGAGGCTGAACCTGTGCTCGGATCTTTGGACCGTGAAGTTTCCATTCAAAACTCCGCATACACTGATGGATGTTTCACAGCGAGCTCGACCATGTCTCTGACGTGAATTTGCAACCAGCGGGCATAATTGGAGTGGTCCAGAACAAAGAACCAGGCACAAAGCTCATCACACACCTGGACGTAGAGAAGGAAGTCATCCTCTTTCAAAGAGCGAACGAATCGACACATCAATAATTCAAGTTCGACAACCAACGACCAATATTTGAACATGGGATCATCAGCGGATAGCCTTTTGCTCCACATCTCGAACGACTCATGCGGCCCCTGCAAATTGCACGTATAATGAGTGTACGTTTGCCTCAACACTGAAAGAGAAATGATGACGTCACATCACTACAGACACACTGCCAAATCGCTAACCGCGTCGGCATCTACACCATTTTCACTCAGTATGATAAAACAAAGTTTTTTTCGTGGCACCCGCGTGATATGAGTAGCAAGTCATAAGTGTGATCAGGGTCATGATTCGGGCTATGAACTAATTAAATCAATAAGCACACACTATGATATGATGATTGTTAATTTATATTCCTGGATATTATAATCAAACCTAATATATATATATAGTAAGATATCGTCATGAAATATCAATATCATTTATTATTCTACTACTTTTAGTTGTTAAGTTGTTGCACTGTCTCAATATGGATGGCGGCCATCTTGAATTGTTAAATATGGCTGCCATAGCGGAAGTCCAGCTTGGCTCCTGCGAAAAAAATTAAATGTCATGGTCATATCTAACACTAGTCCAAAAAATGGTGCTTGTAGACAAATGTGAACAATTGAGGTGTTTTTTTTAGGTTAAGCCCCCCAACTATATGTAGGTCTGTTAAATTTAACCAGATAAATCATGGTTAAAATTTAACCGGAGTTTTATACAATCGATGACCAATAATTTAACCAACTATTTGACCTAACCACGGATTTAACCAGTGGTTAAAATTTAACCAAGGTTATATATTCTAGGTATGTGTTATAATGTAGGACATTATTGAAATACTTTAAATAAAAGCTTACCTGGTGAATCTCTCACACGTAGTCTACAGTATATTTCTATTTACGTATAGTTTAGCACGTGGAAAGACAATTGTCAACGACAAAAATAGGGATATAATTGAGGGGAGTTCAGTAAGTAACAGAAAAGTGTTATAAACCTACACCCACTCGTGAAGTGGCATACATGTATTTCATCAGGTCTCAAAAACAGTGCTATGGTTTAGGCTCCCAAACTCCAGTTTGAGCAATTATTGTGCATTTGGCCAGAAACTGCCGTTTGAGGTCGTAATCGGTAGCTAATTTACTAAATTGGCCTAAACGGTGGTTTCTGCTACCCGTCACAACCCGAGTTACGATTGGTTAAGTGATCAGAAAGCCTGGTTATCATTGGCTGATCGCTTAAAATATGTACGGGATCCGTCACAACTCGAGTTACGATTGGTTCATCGATCTCACAGCCTAGTTACCATTGGCTGATCTATTTAGCCCACGGTTATCGGAGGCATGGAAATGCACGGCGTCACTAAATGGCGTAATGGTCGATGATTATTTGGATAAAGGTGAAAATGCGGCGTAATGGGGGAAAATCGGCGTAATTGTGAATGCACATCCATCCATCCATCTTTTCTTTTCTTTATTGATTTAAAAGATTGACCCAAAACCAATTGCGTATAGTACACGGGATATGTGTAATGTTGTATGTGGCTCTTACTATTAATGTGACCAGAAACACATATTACTTATGTCTGTCTCTGATGTGACATGTAACATAATAATTCAACTAATTCATTGACTTGAATTTCAAGTTAGCATTCCTAAAAATTATTTATTTTTGCTGACCGACAAAATTAAATTGGAATAGAGCTGAATTAACTTCAATTTCATGTTAGCATTCTTTACGGTTATATAAACAATGCAATAAAACAATATTTGTTTTGATAATATTAAATTTTATCAAAATTTAAGAATGAGCCTTCTTTTTATTTTGTGAAATTTGGTCAAATATTGATTTTATTACGAAAAATTAGTTCTCTGTGGGAATTTAACATGGGGAAAAAAGAGGTGGAGAACCTGGAAGAGGAGTCGAAAAACGAACACATTTGGAAATTGATTCTGAAACTTAGCTAGATAGCTTGGAAATGATCTAAGAAAACAAAAGTTACATTTTGAAAATCGGTCCACTGTTTTTGAAATTAGAAAAATTTCCCCATGTTAAATCGCCATAGACATCTTCACTCTGTGAATTTGGGATTTAATATTCAAATCTGTGGGATTTAACATGTGGAAAAAAAAGTTTCGCAATATAATCAATATTGGACCAAATTTCACGAAATAAAAAGAAAACTCATTCTTAAATTTTGCTAAAAAATAATATTGTCGAAAAAAATATTGTTTTTGCATAATTTTTAGGGCTGTGCATGTTTGGTTACCTGTTTTGTATATTATAATGCATTTCTACACTTGATTATGTTCATATTGAATTAATAAACTGCATATATTTTCAATATATATGTGTAAGAGACCTGCAATGATATTGCAAGACCGTGCCAGAATACACACATGTGAGTGGGAGTCACTACGCAACAAAATACAAGATACAGAAATAATCACCGAATGTTGCTCCGTCCATTGACATTACATCATAACTTTTGACTTTGAATTTCGTGCAATACCCGCATCTGTTTTCAAACGAAGAAAGTCCTAGAACTTTATTACTGTACCTCATACTAATGATTCTTTGTATATGTGGCTGTGGCTGTGATGGGGCTAATGGCTGTGCATCCGCACAGTCTGATCAGGGGATCTGCACTGTTCACTATTCCATCAATGAAACACCCACCATACTTCTATTAACAAGCAATGTAGATCGTTATCAGGCTACAGGATTGTCCTATTTGATCACACGTTACACTGTTCAAAAATCACATAAGCCCAATTTCTCCAGTCAAAGCCACACCTTTACATTTAGCAACCTCTAAAGGCTGCACATGGGTTTCTTTTATAATATTTGATTAATGTATTCCTATTAAAATGAAGAATGTGTGTAAGTCCATTAATTGTGTTTGAGAGAATAGTCAGCCGTAACCTTGTCTAAAAGGTGACATGAGGGCGAGTAGTCTTTCTGAATGGAACCAGATAAAAAATAGTGCAGACTCGATGCCAAATTTTGAAAGATTCCACAGTACAATGGGATAAGCTTTGGCATAGGGCATACATCATTGGACTTCAAGTTGTGAGTTCAATCCTCACCCTAAGCGTAAACATATTTGCATAGTATTTACAAGTCGTCTGTCGGATGAGACGTTAAACTGTGCTGGACTGAAACTAGTGGGACGTGTTAAAGTGTTATAACGCTGGTCTATATATCTAGGTCACCTGCGCATGTCGAAGCTGCTGGCCATCGTGCTGGACTGGAAATGGCGCAAAATGTTATAGTGTTATAACGCTGGTCTATATATCTAGGTCACCTGCGCATGTCGAAGCTGCTGGCCATCGTGCTGGACTGGAACTGGCGCGACGTGAAGCAGCGCCGCCTGGTGGACATCCCGGAGGTGCGGGCGGAGCTGGCCTCGCTTATGAAGTCGTACCTAATCCCCCACACAAGGAAAAACCATTCGTGTAAAATTGGCATCTTGTGATCGACATGAATGGAATATTTTAACATTTGTTTTTTATTGCAAGCATCAAGATTTAATTTATATGGTATGTGGAAAATACCATACTACTGTCTTTTAATATCAAATTTATCAGGCAAGGCCAGGAAACGCAAGGCCATGAAATTCTGAGTCTCGCTGAGGAATTCCGAAGTTTCCGAGCCGAGCCTGATACACTTGATATCAAAACACACTAGCATGGTATTATATTTATCAGGAAAAAATGCATCCGCACAGGCTGATCAAGATCTGCACTGTTCGCCATTCCATCAATGAACCGTCCGACATGCTTCTAACAAGCAATATAGATCATTATCAGACTATATGAGTGCTATTTGATCAGGATCTACACTGATTACAAATCCCATAAACTCAATTTCTCCAGTCACAGCCACATATCATTAACTCACTTGTGTGTCCCTGAGCTATAGTAGAAAGTCAACTTACTGAGAAATATATGTTATTTTGCATAATACATGTACATTTATGACTTAAAGGTACATGCCCACTCAGTAGACACAAAATGTTCTTCATAGGAATTAAATAAGTGTATAATTGTGTCACTATTTCACCAGTTCTAAACATTACGAATGCCCGCTATACAGATCTAATCATTTAGTAATATTTATTTTATTGATAGTGTATTGCGGTGGTATCAAGGTATTTTCATATGCAAATGAAGCACGATATTTTTAATTATTTATACTAGGTACATGCCCACTTAGTAGACACAAACTGTTCTTTATATGATTTAAATAAGTGTATAATTGTGTCACTATTCCACCAGATCTAAAACCTACGAGGGCCTGCTATATAGATATAATCATTTAGTAATATGTGTTTTACTGATAGTGACGCGCGGTGGTATAAGGCTATTTTCATATGCAAATGAGGCATGACATTTTTTAATTATTTATACTAACTAAATGCGTCACCTGAAAAACAAATATTTACGACAGACTATAAGGTATGATCATTGCACATCGAAAAATAAATACAGAGAATAAATAGTAATGTCCGTTAACATTTTAAGGAAACACGGTTATCGCCCCTGATATCAGTGTGGAAATTTACTTCTGATTTAAAATATATAATAGTGACAATCCATAGGTGGGGTAATGGTGAATTAATGTTTATTTGCCAGAAAATGTCCCAGATGATGTCTCTGATATAAAGAACATTGTGTGCCTACTGCGTGGGTATGTACCTTTACTGTACATTATGTTCACTGCTCAATTTAAAAATCGATGCGCATTTTCACATTGCTGTGCGTATTTTATACTGCCACTTTTGATAATCAATGCGTATTTGCTAAAATAAGTGCGTAAAATATGCCAATACACGTCTTACCTGGAGCTCTGCATTAGCTCATCTGGGAACTACGTAATACAGATATAGCAAGCACTTGTGAACAGTGTAGACCCGGTTCTCATTATTGTGCATCCACTGAGATGGGTTTTCAACTTCTGTGGTTGGTCGGCGAACGCGACAGCGTAAATTAACGGAAGGGATTCCTCCTTATAGGAATCACGATTAGCCTGGTTTGGCCCTCGGGTACGTATTTATCTTTGGCTCTTTTGTTACCTGGGAGTTTAATTGGGTTATTGCCCATTATAAAAGTAGTAAGATTATTACTGCTCCTACTCCTTTTGTGAGGGGGCCAAGTGATTCTGGTGTGGCGAGGATCTGGCATCAGATCAGGATTATTCTGATTTCAGGGCTGAAAATATAGTTTTTGTCGAGCCCGCTTGTGTAAGCAAGACATAGTGATCACAATGACGTCCGGGTGTCCGTCCGTCCGTGCGTCCGTCCGGGCCAACATCGGGGGTTTAGGAGCTTAGGGGCGGGATTAGGAACAAAATATTACTTTGTATTATTCAGTTAGCTGGTAATTCTATTGAAATTTAGGAGCTATTCCTTTGATCTTTTAAAGAACAAATAGCTCATAACTCCCAAATGTTTGAACGTCCGTCCGTCCGTCCGTCCGTCCGTCCGTCTGAAATCTGTGTTAAAGTTTCTAAATACCTTATATCTCTGCAGTCCTAAGTCACATTGACTTGAAACTTCATATGCTTATTAGTCAGCATCCATATATTCATGCCGTATCCCACTCATGCGGCCTCTGTGCCCAAGGTCAAGGACAAATGACTTAGAAGTTTGCGTTAACTTTTTGTCAAAATTTGCGTTAAGGTTTTCAAATACCTACTATCTCTGTAACCGTATGTCGGATTTGCTTGAAACTTTGTATGCTTTTGGTCATCATCCATATATTCATTCAGTGTCCCACTCATGCGGCCCCTGTGCCCCTATGTCAAGGTCAAATGACTTAGAAGTTTGCGTTAAAGTTTCTGTCAAAATTTGCGCTAAAGTTTTCACACACGTACTATCTCTGTAACCATAAGTCAGATTTGCTTGAAACTTCGTATGCTTATTGGGCATCATCCATATAATCATTATGTGTCACACTCATGCGGCTCCTGTGCCCCAAGGTCAAGGCCAAATTACTTAGAGGTTTGCGTTATTATAAAATCTGCGTTAAAGTTTTTACAAAGCTTATATCTCCACAATTGTGACTCCAATTTACTTCCAACTTCCAATACTTTTCATCATCCATATTTTCATTCAATAGCCTGCCCATGTGGTCCATATGCCGAAGTTCAAGGTCAAATGACTTTGAATTTTGTGTTAAAGATTTTACATACTTTATATCGCCACAACACTTACTCCGATTTACTTCCATCATCCAATACTTCTTATTCATCATCCATATTTTCATTATATAGCCTGCCCATGTGGTCCACATGCCCAAAGGTCAAGGTCAAATGACTTTCAAATTTGTGTTAAAGTTTTTACATACCTTATATCTCAACAACACTTACTCTGATTTACTTCAAACTTCAAATAATTCTTTATTATTATCATCCTTATTTTCATTCTATAGCCCACCCATGGGGCCCACATGCCTAAGATCAAGGTCAAATGACTTCAAAATTTGTGTTAAAGCTTTTACATACCTTATATCTCCACAACCCTTAATTCAAACTTCAAATAAATACACTCTGAGACCATCAAATGCCTCGGCGGGCTCGACATGCGGGCCGCGGCCGTCTGGTTTTATTGTAAATATTCAGTTCTGATTTTGGGATTTTCCCGCAATTTGTACATGTACTTGAACATGTACTTGTACAGGTAATATATGGAAAAAAAATGGGATACATAAATAGCGGACACCCTGTCCATCTGTCGGAGATTTCCAGTAAAGTTTTCGGCTACCTACATGTACCATCTATGTAACGTATGTCGAATTAGCTTGAAACTTCATATACATGTACATAGTTTTCGTCTTCCATATGTTTTTAGTTTTTGAGACGTACATCCATCAGTGTTACCGTTTTCTTGTTTACTTGTTATTGCATGGGCATTGAGAGAGTACATTGTATTCAACTTGCAAATACACTATAGTCTGTTCCGTGGGTGGTGGTCGGGCGAATGAGACGGCGTAAATTAACGGTATGGGTTCCTCCTTATAGGAATCACGATTTTCCTGGTTTGACCCTCAGGTACGTTTCTATCTTTGGCTCTTTAGGGAGTTGAATTGGGTTATTGCCCATTATACAAGTAGTAAGATTATTACTGACCCTACTGCTTTTTGGAGGGGCCAAATGATTCTGGTGTGGCGAGGACCTGGTATCAGAGCAGGATTATTCTGATTTCAGGGCTGAATATATAGTTTTGTTATTGTAAATATCCAGTTATGATTTTGGGATTTTCCCCCCATTTGTACATGTACTTGAACATGTACATGTACTTGTACAGGTAATATATGGGATTTAGTACTAAACCCATTGACCCGGTCTTAAATGACCTTAGCTGTTGATAGGCCGTTAAACCCCAACAAACAAACAAACAAAACTGTCTGTTCCACGTTTTGCTGCCGACGAACTTTTGGCTATTAAATACATTAAATCTGAAAAATATTTAAAAGTAAGTACTTTTTTATCAATAACAAAAAAGTCATCCTCCCCAAAAAAAAATTATTTGACGATATTTTATTGCGAAAAAATGTTCCTATGGGAATTTAACATGGGGACTAAAAACATATTTGTTTTTAAATATATTTTTTATTTGTCGACTGATTTTCAAAATCTAACTTTTGTTTTCTTAGTTACATCATTTTCAAGCTATCTCGCCAGGAAATTGACTCCCCATGTTAAATTCGTTTAGGAAAATTGTTTTTTCGCAATAAAATCAATATTTGACTTTTGTGTTATTGATGAAAAAGTACTTACTTTTAAATATTTTTTTAGATTTGATGTGTTTAATGGCCAAATGTTCGTCGGCAGCAAAACGTGGAACAGACAGTAGTGTAATACATTAGGTTACAGAAAACCTGCTAAGTAATCAGTGCCGCTTTAATGTATCATTCTGCGCTGATGCAATAAATATAATCTAACATTTGTGTTGGGTATAATATATTTATTGAATTTGTTGGCTGATTTCATAATGAAACTCAACATTGCCTTGTTTCTTTTGAAGTCAGTAAACTTGTTAATTTCTAAGCCAATCGCTGGCCAGTATCACATATTGCAAGATTTAACCCCAGTCAGGTGGGTGGCAGTTGGGACCATGCAATGGGTAATTTAACAATCTGTGACAGAACCCCGAACCCGAATTTTCTGTCTGTAACACAAAATGACTTACATAAGTCTCACATGTACTTGAACATATACATGTACTTGTATAGGTAATATATGGGATTTAGTACTAAACCCATTGACCCGGCCTTAAATGACCTTAGCTATTGATAGGCCGTTAAACCCCAACAAACAAACAAAACAAATATGTAAGTTGCCCTGTGTTACAGACAGAACATTCTGTTAAATGACTCCGGAGGACCTGGCACCAGGTCAGAGGTCAGGTTATTTATATGTCGGCTGATTATATATTTTTTCTGTACATATGAAGTTATGATTTTGTGGCTGTAGAAATGGGGCTTATGGACTTAGTGTCCAGTGTAGCACCAGACTAGCCTGCGTATCTGTGCAGTCTGATCAGGGTCTGTGCTGTTCACCATTCAGCCAAATACATGTCATGCTTCTAGCAAACAGTATATATCCTTATCACGCTGCTAGTGTGTTAGCAGACCAGATCAGAGTCTACACTGGCCATAAACGATTTAAGCAACATTTCATCAGTTACCGCCTCATTTATGTATCCCTGTGTGACCTTCATATTCCACTGTTGTATGCGCATGCCTTTATTTCAATCTTGGGCACCCTGGTTCATTATCCGGTACATTTTTTGGCTTTCTGGTAAATGCGAGTTGAATCCTCTTATATTATTTCTATTACTTTTGGGGAGTGGGGCTAAATGACTGGTGTGGTGAGGACCTGGCACCAGGTCAGGTTATTCTAATTTCTGGGCTAAATATATCTTTTTTTCTGTAAATATTCACCACCCATCAGGTAACATATTTGATTCGACCCTGTTAACCATCCTAAGATGATACTAGCTGGCCGTTAAACACCATTAAATCAAATAAATCGTGGGAACATATCGATTTGGTAATGTCGACATTCTCGATCTAATCACTGTTTTATGAATGGAACTTCTATTTCCTCTGCAATGGCTGGATTTGGTGTTTTCCTGAAAATAAAGAGTATTTATGGCTGTGACTGGAGAAATGGGGTGTATGTGTTATGCGATTAGCGTAGTTTCAAATCAGACTGCATCCGCACTGATCACCATTCCATCAATGAAACACCCGTCACGCATCTAGCAAGCAATATATTAAAATATATGAAAAATGAGAGCACATATACATGTAAATCTATAAATCATCGTGACTATAAGTCCTTTAGTGATATTACTCTAATCACAGGTGGAAGACTCGGACCTGTGACACAAAATAATGCCCATTAAAAATAAATCCCATTACCCCACCCACTTGGTCTCGTATTGTACTGTGCTATCTCTCTAATAACCGGTGTATTTAGGGTGCATGCCATCAGCTCAGGACACTGTCCTTCAGTGCTGAAAGTTTATTATATTATTACCCAACTCGCTATATACCGGTATGTTGATATTCCATAGTTTTTACTAATTCCCTGGGTTTTGACTTGCCTGGGCAATATTTCCGCATACCTGGGCAATAGTTCCGCGCGCCCGGGCAATAGTCAATTTTTTTACGAAGATTATGTCATAAATGTGAACGTAATTTAGATTGGTCAGTTGATGCGCCCCACGTCACATACATTGGTTACAGGTCGAGTACTCAAACAGTTATTTCATGGTCATTCGGGGAACAGTCAGAACATATTGCCCCTCGGTGCTGTGGACGACAAGATGCACTATTGCTCAATCATTTTAAGAACTGCGGTGCAGCAAAATAGTCCACTGTCTGGGTGTCCGACTGTTAGTCCATCTGCCATGCTCTTGTAATTATTAGGCATGTCAGTTGTATTTAAATGTACATTGTAGGTACTGTGGCTCAGGGGTAGAATACAGGACTTCAATACTGAAGATTGGCAGTTAAAACCTACTTTAGGTCATGAAAAATACTTTCCTAGTGTTTCCATCCCACTGTCTAATAAGACTTTAAACTGTGGTTCCGTCCCTGTATGACCTTAGCTATTGCTGGGACGTTAAACCCCATTTATTTCATTTTCATTTCAATATTAAACATAATACCCAGCAAGGGGGTATAATCTGCATTGCTTTAATTAATTACTAGCACCTGTATGTGTGCTGAAAACAAATAATGATGCTTTTCCAAGTGTGAATATCTGTACACAATAATTATTCTGCAGATATTATTATTTCGCGGGGAAATCATTTTAGATGTTTCAAAAACAATTAGACTATTTGGCTAGACGATCAATTACATCAGACAAAACTTTAGTTGGTCCCATTTTTTATTTTTTGCATCGCCCATATTCATGGCTGTGATTGGAGAAATGGATGTTCACTGTCTGCTATAAACCCATTGAAGTATATTGATACTAAAACTAAAAACATTATTGAAAATATCTGATTAGTTTGTTTTTTTCTCCTTAAACATATATGTTGTTGCCAATCATTTGAACCGTCTCGTTGAGACGGTTCATATGAGTGGTAACAACGTATACGTTCAAACAGAAATAGAGAAGATAGTGGGAAAATCTACACTATTTCATACTATTGGAAATTGTATCTGACATATAAATGAAAGAAGTCAGTGAAACACTTGTCAGGTTTCTTGTAACAAACAGTTGAAATATGGGATTTGACCCGGTTCACCCGACCTCAAATGGTCTTAGCTGTTGACAGGCCATTAAATGACTAACAAATATTATATCTGCTGGCTTATCTTGCTGCATAAGTGTGCTAGCAGATCAGGAGCATTCTCCAGTCACAATCACATGTACCCTATATCGTACCTGCGACCAAATTCATTTGCCTCTTCCATGGTGTCGGGCAATTTCTGGTTGTACGTCTCTGGTAGCAGCAGCAGTAGTAGACCCGCAATTATCGACAATCCACCAAATATTACAAGGGGTTCAACTATGCCAAACTTTCCACCTATTAGTTCACCCTGAAAATGAAAGAAAATGAACCGTGAACTTTGGACAAATTCTGATCTTGAAATGATTTAATGCTTTAAATGACCTTAGCTGTTGATAGGCCGTTAAACCCCAACAAACAAACAAACAAACAAACAAACAAACTTTCAACACTACAAACATCTATCCTATTGTTTGCAAACAGTGTAGTGAGTGAATAGGGTTTAACGTCCGCTTTTCTGACATAGAGGTACAAGCCTCAGGGAGTCTACACGCAAACAGTGTAGTTCCTGAAGAGCCCGTTCATCAGGAGCTGCACCATTTGTAGGCATGTTCTGAGTATAGTCCATTTCAGTTATTTAGGGGTGAGAGGGTTAATATTGATGAATATATCTTACCGATTTAGCAATGTACGTGGCTATCATGCTGCCTATTCTTGCGAAGCATGATGCGGACCCCATGCCGCCGTTCCTCATGACAGTGGGCAGTATCTCTGCCGTGAATACATACACGACTCCAAATGCACACGACGCCCCCATCTTACCCAGGAACGCCAACGCTATGGTCAGCGGCTGTAACCCTGCAAAATCAGAGGCAATGTCTGACTGAAACAAATCTGGGTTTTGGCTGCGTGTAAGAAAATAATCTTACTTTACTTAAATAATCAGACATACTTTATTCGGATAAACCTGTATAAATATTTTGTTTCTCAAAACGATACATGCCCCAATATTTCCCATTATAAAAGTAATATGATTAATACTAATCATATAACTTTAGGGAAGTGGGGCTGGTGTGGTGAGGACCTGACATCAGGTCGGGTTATTTTAATTTCAGGGCTGAATGTATATTATTTTCTGTAAATAATCCTTCTTATTTTGTGATTTAAGGGGCTAACACACACATTCTTCCACTAACCATTTTGAATTATCCATTAATTAAATGGGTCAGTGAAGGAAAGAGGCTAAGTCCCGCATGGACTTAGTCTAATTATTTCACTGACCCCTTCAATTACAACCAAAACTGTACACACTGATTGTTGGATATCTGACTTGGACATGTTCTTTTTACTCAGCTGGCCCTCCATAAAGCATGGTCTATATAGTAGGGAGGCAGGCCAGTCCCACAATACACATGCTGCCATACTCACATGGCCCTCCATACAGAACGGTAAATAGTATGTCAGTAGAGAGG
Organism: Conchocele bisecta; assembly: GCA_029237695.1. NCBI lineage: Eukaryota > Metazoa > Mollusca > Bivalvia > Lucinida > Thyasiridae > Conchocele > Conchocele bisecta. The sequence goes on from CM055265.1 coordinate 136,670,513, forward strand.
CATGCCAGTCCCCCAATACACATGCTGCCATACTCATCTGGCCTTCCACGGTAAATACAGTAGAGTGGCAGGCCAGTTCCCCCGATACACATGCTGCCATACTCACCTGACCCTCCATACAAAACGGTAAATACAGTAGAGAGGCAGGCCAGTTCCCCAATACACATGCTGCCATACTCACCTGGCCCTCCAAACAGAACGGTAAATAAAGTAGAGAGGCAGGCCAGTCCCCCAATACACATTCTGCCATACTCACCTGGCCCTCCATACAGAACGGTAAATAATGTAGAGAGGCAGGCCAGTCCCCCAATACACATGCTGCCATACTCACCTGGCCCTCCATACAGAACGGTAAAAACAGTACAGTGGCAGGCCAGTCCTCCAATCGACATGATGCCATACTCACCTGGCACTCCATACAGAACGCTAAATACAGTGGAGTGGCAGGCCAGTCCCCCAATACACATGCTGCCATACTCACCTGGCCCTCCATACAGAACGGTAAATACAGTAGAGAGGCAGGCCAGTCCCCCAATACACATGTTGCCATACGCACCTGGCCCTACCATATACAGACGGTAAATAAAGAAGAGAGGCAGCCAGTCCCCCCAATACACATGCTGCCCATACTCACATGGCCTTCCATACCAAACATGGCCGCGTAAATACAGTAGAGAGGCAGGCCAGTCATACAACATGCTGCCCATACTCTCCTGGGCCCTCCATACAAAGGTAAAATACAGTAGAGAAGGCCGGCCAGTCCCCCTTCCCGAACCCCCAAACACATGCTGCATAACTCACGCTGGCCCTCCATACCGAACGTAAATACAAATAAGAGGCAGGCCATCACCCCAATACACCATGCTGCCATACTCAACTGCCTCTCCTACAGAACGGTAAAATAACAGGTTAGAGTGGGCAGGCCTCAGTCCCCAATGCACCATGTTGCCATTACTCCACCTGGACCCTCCAAATAGAACTAAACGGTTTAAAAAAACCAGGTAAGGAGGAGGCAGGGCCAGTCCCCCAATGCTACATTTTTGTGCCATACTCTCCTGGGCCCTCCATACGAACGGTAAAAAACAGGTAAAACCTAGTGGCAGAGCCAGGTCTGGCCCATCCCCCCAATACGACCATGCTGCCATACCTCACCTGGCCCACTCCATACAGAAACGGTATAAATAAACAGGGTGGTAGTGGCAGGCCATGTCCCCCAATACGAACATTGCTTGATACTCACCTGGCCTCTCCAAATACAGAACCGGTAAATAATACAGTAGGAGTGGGCAGGCCAGTCCCCCCCAATACACATTGCTGCCATACTCCCTCTGGCCCTTCCATACAGAACGGGTAAAATACAGTAGAGGGGAGGCAGGCCAGTCCCCCAATTAACACCTTGCTGCCATACTCACGCTGGCCCTTCCATACAGAACGGTAAATAACAGATCGTGAGGCAGGCCAGTACCCCCATACACATTGTGTCTGCCATACTCACCTGGCCCTCCATACAGATGGTAAATAAACAGTAGTAGAGGCAGGCCAGGTATCCCCCAATACCACATGCTTTGCCATAACTCACCGTGCCCTTCCATACAGAACGGTGTAAATTTAAACAGTAGAGACGCCAGGCCAGTCCCCCAATACACATGCTTGCCCAATAAAAACCTCACCTGGCCCTTCCAAATACAGAACGGTAAATACAGTAAGTGAGGCAGTGCCAGTCCCCCAAATACACATGCCTGGCCATACTCACCTGGCCCCTCCATACCAGAACGGTAAATACCGTAGAGGGCAGGCAGCCATACCCCCAATTACAACCACATGCTGCCATTTTACTCACCTGGCCCGACTCCATACCGAATAAAACGGTAAATAACAAAAGTAGAGGTGGGAGGCCAGTCCCCCAATACACCAGCTGCCATACTCACATGGCTCCATACAGAACGGTAAATACAGTAGTATAGCAGGAGGCCAGTCATACACATGCTGCCATACTCACCTGGCCCACCATACAAGAAGTAAATACAGTAGGAGAAGGCCAGGCCAGGTCCCCCCAATACACATGCTGCCATACTCACCTGGCCCTCCATACGAACGGTAAATACATAGAGAGGCAGGCCAGTCATACACATGGCCGCCATACTCACTGGTTCCCCCAATACAGAAAGGAAATACATAGAGAGGCAGCCGTCATACACTGCTGGCCATGCTACTCGATCCTGGCCCTCCATACAGAACGGTAAATATAGAGCAGGCCAGTCCCCCAATACACATGAGCCATACTCACTGGTCCATACGAACGGTATACAGTAGAGAGGCAAGGCCAGTCATACACCATGCTGCCATACTCACCTGGCCCTCCATACAGAACGGTATCCCCCCACGTAGATAGCAGAGGCAGGTCCCCCAATGCACATGTTGCTGCCATTACTCACCTGGCCCTCCATACATAACGTAGTACAGTAAAGTAGAGAGGCAGGCCAGTCCCCCAATGCACATGTTGCCATACTCACCTGGCCCTCCATACATAACGGTAAAAACAGTAGAGAGGCAGGCCAGTCCCCCAATACACATGCTGCCGCTGTTGGTGTATCGCCGGCCTATCCTGTCCAGGAACACGATGCCGGTCAGAACGCCGGGGATCTCCGCAAAACTTACAATGAAGAAATTCAGAAAGAAGTTCCCACCCATCTTACTGATGTTCATTGATACACCGTAGTACGTCATACTCACTACCATCCTGGAAGGAACATAGGAGATTAGAATTTATGGTGGGTATTCAGTTAGCAAAGTTAAGGGTTCAGTGAAAGAAAATGGGCTAAGTCTCCGTATTCAGTCGCTTGTGTACATCGCCAGATGAATGATGAACACAGGTTGTGCAACCAGGGTAGGGTATCGTTTACCTTTAAAGCTTAAAACGAATATTAAAAGGATGCAGGCATACCTTACAATTCTAATGTTTACACCTTTAAATTTGTAATGGAAACGTATTGCGTTTATATCCCAGTTCATTACATTAGCCCCACGTGACATGGCGCGACGTTCATTGGTTAAAAGTTATTTGGCGTCATTAATTAATATCAACGACGTTGTCAATAATGGCACGTTATTGACCATGAATGGTGAAAAATGACGTAACGCAAGATGATGCTTAATTTTAACCATATTCCGTTATTTTTTAAACTATGAAGTGTAACTATAAGTATTAAAACCATGGGCTGTTGCGTTTACTATGTTATATTCTAATACGCTAGTGCAATAAATATGTAAATGAACAAGCTACAGAAAATATTCTGTCTGAGCCGGACATCTTAAATGTATGATAAGGTGTGTATGCAATAAATATAATATAACATTTATGTTGATTTAATATGATATTTATTAAAAACAAGTTTTCCGATTTCATAAGAAACGTGGCATAGTATCTAGTAAATCGTCACTCATGTAAAATCCTCTAAGAGACGGGTAACAATTCTATTGTTTCAATACATTTACTTGAAGTTATTACATATCTTTTAGATTTAACCCTTTCACCCTTATATAACTGGAATGGATTTTGATAATTATGTTAATTTCCGACCCATCCAATTGTCAAAAAATTATTTTAAAAATAGTTAATTTATAGTGTTTTTTTCTCTAAAAATATAGAAACTACTTGTCATGAGCAGGCTCATCTGAATCTACACTGTTTGCAAACACCGCTATAGAGGGCTGGTGTGTTGAAAGGGTTAATATGGCCAAATCCCATCAACATACCAATTTACGTATAAGATAAACATGCGCCTCAGTAACACGGGACTTTTAGTAATGTGCCATATATGGCCGTGGACTACTGCCTTCGTGTTGACCTAAGTCTCCAACATCGTCGCCGGTATATCTATCTTGTTAACAGAGGCAGCCCGCATAATGATGACCCTTGCCTCGTCGTGTCGGCCCTTACTGATCAGCCATCTCGGGGATTCTGGCACCAACCTGAAGCATTTACAATAGTAGCCTGTTATATTCTCATTTCTCGTAACATGGGAGTGTAGGGCAAGAAAACAGAAGATAAAAAAAACTGATAGATAAATATAATACAAAACACATGCTGAAAACGCCATCTAAAAATTATAATCCGATTAAAGTTTTATTGTCATTTGTTTCTAATTTGAAAAATTCTCTGTATTGGTCAGGAATGTGGCTGTGGATGGGGAAATGGGGCTTATGACAACTGCGATCGCGCATTCTGTTCTGGATCATCGCCACCTGACTATAAACCCCATTTATCCAGTCACAGCCACAAAAGAACATTAGTAGGAGCAGATATTTTTTATTTTTATATGCGAACTTGACCACACTATTTTTCTGTATGCTAATTTGGCCCCAAGAGATGCCCCTACTCGATCTACTAACACTTGTTGTCAGAAGACAATGAGGCGCGCCTGGTGGTGCTTTTGTTTAGCGAATATCAAGAAACAGTGTGAAAGGAAACATAAATTATAGCAAATTTCTCCCCATGTTAAGTTTGCGAAAGCGCTAAGATTGTGACCTTGATGTTAGCGGGAGTCTGTCGTGGATTTGGCATGGCGTGATAGAGCACCATTAGAGTAAGGGCTGTGCAAAATATCAAGAAGAGCGGTGAAAGGAAACAAATCCCCCAGCGTTAAGTTTATGAAAGCACTAATACTGTAGCATTGACCTTGGGGTTATCGAGGGTCTAAGCATCGTGGATTTGTCACACCATGATAGAGCATCATTAGAGAAAGGAATGTGTGAAATATCAAAACGTTTGGTGAAAGGAAACAGAAATTATAACAAATTTACCAGGACTTTACGTTTATGAACGCACTAAGAATGTGACCTTGACCTTTGGGTTAACGGGCGTCTGAGTGTCGTGGATTTGTCAAAGCATAATAGAGAATCATTGTGCGAAATATCAAAACGTTTGGTGAAAGGAAACATAAATTATAACAAAAATTCCCCCAACGTTAAGTTTATGAAAACACTAAGACTGTGAGATTGTCGTTGGGGTTATCGAGGATCGTGGATTTGTCACACCATGATAGAGAATCATTAGAGAAAGGCATGTGTGAAATATAAAACTATTTGGTGAAAGGAAACAGAAATTATAACAAATTTTGCCAACGTTAAATATTCGGACGGGCGGGCGGGCGGGCGGGCAGGCAGGCAGGCAGGCAGGCAGGCAGGCAGGCAGGCAGGCAGGCAGACAGACAGACAGACAGACAGAGAAGTCAATTAAGTTTTCGAATTGTTGAAGGCGGACGGACGGACGGACGGACGGACGGACGGACGGACGGACGGACGGACGGACAGACAGACAGATAGACAGAGAAGTCAATTAAGTTTTCGAATTGTTGAAGGCGGACGGACGGACGGACGCACGGACGGACAGACACTGACTACGACGCCGGGGGTATGTCGAAAGCACTCCTTTCTTCGAAAGGCGCGCTAATAAAACTAGACCAGTAGGAGAAATAGAATACTGTGGTCAGCATACAGGTAATGTTGATCTGATGGCTGCTATTGTGGCCAAACATGGATGGCCCTACCACTACTAAAACTAAACTCACGACCAGTATGAAAGACATAATACAGTGGGCAGCATACAGGCAATGTTGATCTGATCCACATATAACGCTGCGAATGTGGACCGAAAGAGATGGCCCTACTGTTAATGAAACTAAACTCACCACCAATATGAGAGATAGAAGACAGTAGGCAGCATGCATGCGAGGTTGATCCACATGTAGCGCCGCAGGGCGAAGGCAATTCCAGCGAGAGCAACGACGCCGACGGCGAACATCACCTGTATCAGCATACCCGTCCACACCCGCTTGGACGGCCCCACTATCTCCATACCTGACAATATGGCGTGACTAATACAGTACTTAGCATTCCCAAGATGAATATGTCAAAGAAAAATATTGGCAAATTCTTCTTTCTCAATACAAACACGGTTTGACAGCATGTTGTCAATGCCTGTTTTTGATGAGACAAAGCAGGAAAATATAGAAGAAACATAAGACGACAAATTGTAGTTCAGTATTGTAAGCGTTAAGGAAGTCGGTTTAAGTTACTGTAAATATATCCCGGCGAACAGTTCAACAGCACCTGTACCAGCATGCCTGTCCACACCCACTTGGACGGCCCCACTATCTCCATACCTCTGGCGAGGAGGGACGAAGAGTAACATTCCAAATTAAAGATCACACGTCGACATTTTATGTTTAAAAATACGTGCGACTTAAATAAACTGGCCTGGTATTTTCTAAATAAGCCCGTGTCCTAAACTCATCCGCGTGGTCGTCCCCACGATCTCCATACTTTGGGAAGGACATACAGCAATGTGAACAATTTGCATTTAAAAAATTGGCAAAATTTCGTTAGAATGTGGGAAACATTCTGATACTGTCGTATACTGTTGAGTTACGTACAAAAACACATGACTCGTCTCCTATAGGGCTGGTCTATTCGGCAGAGCACTTACTGATGACGAAGACGACGAGCATGGCCCCGTGGGCCGAGGCGCCAACGATAAACTCAAGTATGGAGAAGGAGAGGAAGCTGGGGGCCCACGTGACGGACAAGGATGACACGAGCAGGGTCATGATGGCCAGGTACAACGCCTTCTTCCGCCCGATCCTGCAACGGGCCGCAGTCACGGGGTGGTTATAGCTGTCTTACAGGACATCTATAGAGAATATACATTGTGATTGACAATTGTGATTGACAATGTATGTTCTCTCTAAATACCTTCAGTTATAATGATACACTGATTGACAATTCAGTGTCGTAGGATATTTAAACTGAAATATGCATATCGCGTTCCCAGGCCCGTACGCACCCCCCGCCCCCCCCCCCCCACTCCCTACTTAACCCTTTCAAAACCACAGGCCTGTATAGTGGTATTGGAAAAACGTGTAGATCCAGATGAGACGGCTCATGACGAGCCGTCTCATCAGGATCTGCACTTTTGCAAGTAATTTTCATAATTTTGAGAACAAAAACACCTCATGTTCATAAACAGACTGGTCAGAATATCAGTTTGTGATGATTGAATTGTGTTGCAAAATTAACATATCAACATCCATACCAGTTACTTAGGGGCGAAAGAGTTAATCTGCCGAGATCTGCCGTTGATAACTCACCCGCTAAATTAATTCCGGCCTGGCTACTCAAGCCAGTGGCATCGGTTATTTAGACAGATTGTCTGTTCAGTATCGGTGTATTTAGACAGAGATACATTGTATATACATGTACATTGATGTGTGTCAATTGGGTCTGCTGATGCGTCTAGTGTGGAGTGATGTGTGTTGTGTGCTTGTCACCTTCCGCTTTCAGCCTCTGCCGCTGGCTAGCCTTTGGCGAATAGGAAGCCGAGTGCGTAAGTCTTCTGTGCCAGTACATAGCCTCTCCGTAGACAAGCCCTTAGCAATGCCTCCTCGTTGGCGACACACGGTAATTGAGCACCTCGCGGCCTCAAGCTGAACAGCAGGGGACTCGGAGGAGGTCTGCCTCCAGACATGAGGCATGCATGGCCCATCGGCGTATGGACATGCCCTGATGCCCATGAACAGACCCCCAGTTATGGGTCAAATAACAACCACTGCCTTGTGGTTTAAGCCTCGGGAGAGGCAAAGGCTACGGGAGGGGTAACCCCTACAGAAAACCTAGAGAGCTGAAGTCGGAGGTACCAGGCCAGTGTGGCGCTCTCTAACAAACCATGGTGCCATGCATATACACAATGTCTACACAACCATCTAGACCGCATCGTGATGACGCTGGCTCTTCGAAGTCCCTCCAGGGAGAAGCAGCGTCGGGCTCTGAGCCTCGACGGAGTCCACCCAACATTACTGGAGGTCACTCACCTCGACTTAGAGCCAGGAGACGAGGGAGGAAATCTACTGGCCATACAGAGACACGGAAGAAGCCAAAGCAACTTTTCAAAGTTATGCATTGGAATGCAGAGGGACTCTTCAATAAGAAAACTGAATTGGAGAATATCCTTTTTGAAAAGGACATACACGTCTGCTGCATCCAAGAGACTCACCTTTCGGAGACCAAATTATTCAAGGTTAGAGGCTACCAGTGCTTCCGTTGTGACAGGTTGGGAAGGAGAAAAGGAGGAATCCTTACACTGGTTAGGAACAACTTTGCAGCCACCCAAACCAGTGTGCACATGGAAGACTCCGAATACCAGGTGTTGTGCCTCAAATTGAGCAACAAGGTGATGCAAGTTGTCAACCTATGCTCCCCAAATGACAGACCTCTATCCCTGGACACCATCCCTGTTGAAGATACAAACTGTCTAGTTGTAGGTGACTTCAACAGCCACTCACAAAGCTGGAGATATGACCATATAGACAGACGTGGAGAAGAGGTTGAGACCTGGCAGGATGAGCATAACCTCCAACTGATAAACAATCCTGATGATCAACCTACTTTTTACTCCAGACGATGGCATTCCACTTCCACTCCTGACCTTGGTTTCTGCACTGACGATATACACAGTACTCTCTCTAGAGAGGTAGGTGATCAACTGGGAGGTAGTGATCATCGTCCCGTTTACCTCACCATGCAGTACAATGTCGCACAGGAACCAAGTTTTCCTCGATGGAACTACAAGAAAGCTGATTGGAGTTCATACAAGAAGCTCACAGATGACCTCTGCAGAGAGATAAGAATGGAAGGCAGAGACATCGACCGAGTCAACAAAGACTTCAATGCTGCCATTCTCAAAGCCGCACACAAGTGCATTCCGCGGGGATCTAGGAGGGACTACAAGCCATACTGGAGCAACGATCTGGAAGTTCTCCAGAACAATTTATCGGAGGCCAGGCGGGAGGCAGAAACAAATCCCTCTCAAGAAAACAACATTGCCCTCCAACAAACCAAGGCCAAGTTCCTAAAAGCCAAGATCCAGGCCAGAAGAAAAAGCTGGAAAGAGAAAACGACATCTCTCAACCTGGAAAAGGATGGTACAAAGCTATGGAAACTCACCAAACAGCTGAATGACGAAGGGGGCAGCAGCAGGAGCCCAACAACACTGGTAGAAAATGATACTCTGCTGACAGGCAAACAAGCAGCAAACAGGTTCGCTGACAATTACGAAGATGTCAGTAACATTCCTATCAGCAGAGAACAGCAGAGAGAGGCAAGAAGAGAGGAGAGAGAAAGGCGCAGCAGTAGATCAGAAGAAGATGTAATGGAGAAGGGCCTCACACTAAGTGAGCTACAAGTAGCGCTGAAACAGCTCAAGGCCAAGAAGTCGCCGGGACCGGACGGCATCACCAACGAGATGTTGACTCACCTCGGCTCTTTTGCAATGCACACCCTCCTTGCAATCTACAACCACAGCTGGAGAGAAGGCAGACTCCCGCAAATTTGGAGAGAGGCAACCATGATTCCTATCCCTAAACCTGGAAAGGATCGCAAGAAAGCATCCAGCTATCGCCCCATCAGTCTCACCAGCGTGGTAGGAAAAACTATGGAGAGTATTGTGAACCAGCGCATGAAGTGGTATCTGGAGACAAACCAACTTCTGGCCCACCAACAGGCTGGCTTCAGGAAATTCCGCTCGACTGAAGACCAGACGACATTCCTTGCCCAGGAGATCGAAGACGCTTTTCAAGAAAATAAAGTAACCCTAGTAACTTGGTTTGATCTCCAAAGAGCATTCGACAAGGTCTGGACAGAAGGTATGCTCGTAAAGCTACAGCGGAATGGAGTGGGAGGCACTATGTACAAGTGGGTAAAGTCATACCTCTTCAACAGGAGGGCTAGAGTAAGTGTTGATGGGACTACTAGCCACAAATTCCTACAGAGACATGGTGTCCCCCCAAGGAGCAGTACTGTCGCCCACCCTATTTCTCTTTTTCATCAACGACCTGGTATCGGACTTGCCAAAGGGAGTTAAGGCTGCCCTATATGCAGACGACCTCGCGCTCTGGTGTTCCGAGGAGTTTGTATCAACTGCAACTTACAGGATGCAACAAGCGGCCGACAAGCTATCCGCATGGGCAGATGACTGGTGCGTGCAGGTGAATACAGAGAAGTCATCTACTACCCTATTCACTCTGTCACCTAGGCCTGTCCTATACAAATCAGTGGCACGACATTGACACATATGTAAGAGGCAACATACCTTGGAGTGACCTTCGACAGACGGCTTACATGGAAGCCCCACATAGCAAATGCTGAAGCAAAGGCCCGCAGGAAACTAGCTATACTTCGGAAATTAGCTGGTACCAACTGGGGATCGCATGAGACCATACTAAAGACAGTATACCTGGGTACAATCAGGCCCCATCTCGAGTATGCTTCCTCAACATGGATGACAACTGCCAAAACCAATCAGCACATACTAGACAAGGTCCAGAACCACGCCCTACGAATTATCACCGGAGCAATGCGGTCAACTCCAATTAAGGCCATGGAGGAAATCACTGCCATTCCACCACTCAGCAAAAGGAGAGTTGCCAAGGCTCTAATACAAGCCAGCAAGTATCAGTTCCTGCCAGATCATCACATGAAAATAAAACTTGAGAGCCTGATAAAGAATCGTCTGAAAAGAAGCAGCTATGTACACGAGTCGAAGAAGTTGACAAGAACAAATGCTGCCCAACTTGGACCACCGACGGCTCCTCTTGAAAAGTCCGAACTACCAGAAGTATGGAGATATGACCTGTCCAACATCAGTATTAACACAACTATCCCAGGACTTTTGCCGGGAGAACAGGACGAGATCATCAAGAAGTCCCTCACACAAGCCATGCTCTTCGATAACTACCCATTGGAGACATGGACCCATGTGTACACAGACGGTTCAGCGACAGCTGCAATTCAAGATGGGGGAGCTGGTATTTTCGTCTTGTACACCACTGGGAAGACAGAAACGGTTAGCATACCTACAGGAAAGCACTGTACCAACTACAAAGCAGAAGTGGATGCCATCATGAAGGCGACAACAATTATTGAAGAGTCGGCCGAGGACTGCCATCAGGTGGTCATACTAACAGATGCTCTGTCAGTCCTACAGGCCTTGAGCAATGCCAAAATATCATCTCTTTCCAGACAGTTACACACTTTATGCCAGAATAAAAAAGTGTCGTTGCAGTGGATTCCAGCACACTGTGTTGGGGTTCCTGGACATGAGAAGGCGGACAAGTTGGCCAAGCTAGGAGCCAAAGGTGACCAGCCACATAATAGTGTTACTCATGAGGAGAAAGCAACAGTGATAAAGACACTGACGAAGCCAAAGCCAACCAAAGATGACTACCACCTACTAGACAGATGGGAACAAGTCATAATAATAAGGCTACGCACGGGACACAACAGGCTAAATGCCCACATGTATACAAAACTGACTACAGAGCATATACTGCAAAGATGCCCCCTGTTGGAGCTGAGAAGAAAAAGCATATGGCCAGAGATCACCACCCTAGAAGAGAAGTTGTATGGAAAGATGGCGGAGCTCAGAAAGACAGCGTCCTTCATTGCTGTGGCTGGTGTGATGGTGTAGATGGTGAACGCCAGTAAGTAAGTATGTACATTGATATGGTCAATTAATTGACAGAGGGTATTTATAAAGAAACACATAGTGATTGTTATTATATTCCTATTTGGTATTTAGCCAGAAATACACAGATTGGTTGTCAATTAATTCCAATACGGTAGTTAGCCAGATATATACAGACTGATTGTCAATTCATTCCCATATGGTATTTAGACAGAGATATACAGTACATAATGTCAATTGAGGAAACACTATCGAATATGGTCGAATATGACACAATAGTGCATTAGTGGTTCACTGGTCCAATATCTTATTTATATATGTGTGTTCATCTGCGTGCTCATCGGTTCCCTGACAGATTACTACTCACAGATCGGCCAAGACCCCGATGATGAGATCGCCGACGAGCACACCGAAGTAGTACAACATCTGGATGTGGGATATCTTCAGTGCGTCGTCACATACTAGGTTATCCTACAACATACATTGTATGTGACTGTGACTGGAGAAATGGGGCTCACGGGTTCTGCAACCAGTGTAGATCCAGATCAGCCTGTGCATCCGTACAGTCTGATCAGGATCTGTACTGTTCGCCATTCCGGCAATGAAACACCCGTCACACTGCAAGCAATATAGATCATCATACGTTGACAGGAGTGTGTTATTTAATCTGTATCTACACTGGTCACAACTCCCATAAGCCCCAGCTATCAGGTCCGTACGCAGAGGGGGTGCGACGGGTGCGTATTAACCCTTTCCACACCAGAGGCCTGTATAGCGGTATTGGCAAAACGTGTAGATCCAGATGAGTCGGCTCGTGTTGGTTCATAAATGGACTAGTCAGAAAATAAAAATTAACATATCAAAATCGATTCCAGTTACTTAATTATACTGGTTTACATGTCATCGGTACCTCCATTGTCATCTTCCTCGTGTAGCATAATCCAATAACATAATAGACATCATAATGCAGCATGCAATGCCAGTACCATGTGTCGTCATTGCGTCGCAACAAACTTTACTGTGAGAATTAATTTCTATTTTCTGTTACTAATGCACTCATGCTAGCTCTGCCACCGGTATTGTATGTAAGGGATAACGATATATGGGGCCCGTTTCACTAAACTTTATACGACTAAACGAGGTTTGCAAGTGCGCAATGGGACTGTACAATAACATTTGATCTGACAGCAGATAGTGGCAAGTCTGTTGTGTATGAGCTGACATTTAATTGTACATGTAGGCAGAAATTATAGCATTCATGAATCATGTTAATGTGAGAGGCAAATTATTAAAATTCTTCGTAAGACCCGTTCATGGTACGAAGTTTAGTGAAACGGGCCCCCGAACACAAAGCTTATTTTGGAACGGTGTGAACGGTCACAGCTCTGACTGAACTGTATTCAACTCAATAGTACAAAATGAAAATAGCCATCGTGATTGTATATGTAACATATATTATACGGACTTAATCATCTAGGGCATCGAAGACGCAATGTATTCCTCAGGCCAGGCAACGTTAAATCGCGTAAATAATTACAGATGACCGATGTACTCGTTATATATATTCTCAGACTGGCGAACTTTTTTTAACTTAATATTTCGGGCAATATACATGTAGCCTAATGCAAAACAGCGATTGCAACCAGTGTATACCCAGATCAAGCTGCGCATCCACACATTCTGAACGGGGTCTACCCTGGTTGTACAAATATAATTCAATGAGGTTTAGTTTAGTTTGCAGTAAATAATTCGCGATGATTCTGCTTAATTCCCTGGAAATAAAAACAACACATTTCCATTTATTGACAATTTTATAATTTGTGACACTTTCACCAATACTAGTTTCGATAATCGGTGGAAATCTCGTTAATATTGCCGTGAAATCAAGAGAATAAATGCAACGATACAAATAGTTAAAACCAGCGTAAGTAATCATAGTTTGTAAACTAACGTAGTATACGTATCAGGTCACAACGCTCCGTACTTCAGTGACAGTACCAAGATCAGTATTTAGTGTTATCAATCGGAGTGTATTCGGACAATGGCAATCGAGCTAACAGATAAACTAAACTACCTATCTCTGACCTGAGTAGTAAACGTGGACACGAATACGGTCTCGTCGTACACCCACTCATTGCACGTCGTAATGCTGGCGTTGGCCGGAGTGTTGACGTCAAAATCAGTCGCCGCTCTATTGTAGACATGGCACTGGTCATACAGTTTTGCCTCGTCTATCGATGGTGGGATGCTGCGGTTGATGTACGCCTGATGGACCGCGTCTTGTACCGAGAATGTGTCGTTCTCCAAACCCGGGATCTTGCACCTGAATCAGTTGTTTTGTCATGCTGAAGATATACTAAATGATCTGATGGAAACATTTGAATACGTATCGTTTTTCTCCACAAAATACTCTGTTGTGACAACTCATTTGAACCGTCTCCACGAGACGGTTCAAATGAGTTGTCACTACGTACACATTTGAATAGAAATGAGGAAACAATAGAAGACAAATATGTACGCCTGGGGGCCGTTTCACTAAACTTCGTACGACTAAAATGTTCGTAAGCGGAAAATAATGATGGTCTGTAAATTTCACATTACCAACGTTTTCTTGTAAACAATTATTGGATTTACATTTATTGAGCCTATGCTCAATACATGTAAATCAATCGATTGAAATTTCCCGACGATCACAAATTTGCACTTACGAACATTTTAGTTGTACGAAATTTAGTGAAACGGGCCCCTGGTGCACCGCGTTTTGTACCGCGAATGTATCGTTGTCCAAACCCGAGCTATTGCACCTGAATCCCAGTTATTCTTCCTTTACATGCTGAATATATACCAATTGGTTAAGTTGAGGACTAATTCTTGGGCCGTGAAATATATATTAACATTTGTCACACATGTAACCTATTTACCAAGAGTTCAACCTGCGTGCACTTTGTGGGAGAGTTATTTTACCAGTTATGTAGTGTATTGATTATATTACTACATTCAATGATTTTATTTAAAAAAAAAGATTTCAAATAAAAATATTAATTAATGTATGTAACAAATGATAATTACTTCCTTAAAATGTGATAGATTGGTGATTAGTGCAGTTAGTGATATTGGCTACTGATACCAACGTTTTCGTAAATTAATGGAATATGGACAGAGTGACCACGGATGCTTTAACGTGTCTTGGATGATCAGTTATATGTATGCATGAAACATCTAAACAGTTTATATGCGCCTCGATGTAAGCACAATAATTATGCACATACCTATTCTCAATACGTTAAATGTACCTGTGGAAGTGATATCATTAAATTATATGTGGCTGTGACTGGAGAAATTGCGATCAATGCAGGCCCAGATCAGCCTGATCAGGATCTGCACTGATCGGCATTATATCAATGCACTGTTCACCCGGCATGCTTCTCATATCTCATATCAGGCTATAGGAATGTGCTATTGGAGCCACTCTGGCCACATAATCCATAAGCCCTATTTCTCCAGTCACATCCATATACATGGTCATATCAGTGAGCTAATAAGATGGAATATCTTGTACGCCTACACCAATCACCAATGGTAGAAATGCAAAAGCAATAACACGGGGTGTAATTTGTATTCATTGTCACACGTCCTGGTCTGACATTGCATGTTAGTAGATAGTTTAGTTTAAATATAGTTTATTGCATATAAGTACAATGGGCTTGTGCTACAAGTTCTCACAACATTAATTACAGCCCTTACCCAAGTATTTCAACAATACATCAATTTAACAGCAATGGCGATAAGTATACAGGTATATGTACATGGGTACATACCAATAATCATGCGGTATATGTATATATATTTGCACAATGTACGAAAAGAAAAATCAGATAAAAAGAGAGAGTAAAGAAAGTGAGAGAGGAGATTGGGAGAATGAATGAAAGAGTTATGTGTCACAATGTACATATAATATATAACCTAATGCATAGATAGATGTGCACTGCAGTTGATTTCAGTGTTCGTTGTTATCAGGAAATACTGGATAATGTTGGCAAATGGAAAGCATCCGATAGAGCTTGCGTCTCAGGCATCCACCAAGTGTGTTACTCAAATATTGTCGTAGTTTTAATATAATCTTGTACAGCTTTAAAAATAACAGTATTACACTCATTACTTTCTTCAGGTATGCCATGCAAAAGTATATGTGCGTTTAGGGAATAAAATTATCGCAGTGACTGGCATAAAATTAGACGTTGCGCATGATATTTAATACATTCAAAGAAGTAATGTTCAGCATCCTGTACAACTTCACTACATTCGCAGTAGGGAGTTTCTCTGATATGGTTATTGCAAAGATCACAATTAAGACTGCTACATTTATTTCGAATTCTTGCATGCATAACTGAAAACAATCGATCTCCCTCTAAATAGTATGGTGGTATATTATATTGAGTATATAGTTGTTGGGCGCATGATGTTTTGAAGTGTCTAAGACTATCTACATTTCTCAGCAACGGGTCAGTTTCATTCCAGAGTTGTACCGAAGATGGTATAAACGATTGTTTGTATACTTCCAGTCGTGTAGTGGGGACATTTAAATCAAATTGATTTATAAGATTGTAACGAGATATATTATTAACAGTGGGTGGAATCAGGTTAGAAATATAACTAGGTACTTGATTATTGTTGGCTTTGTACATGATCGAAAGCTTTTGAATACTACGTTGAACAGATAGAAGTTGCCATCCAACGTCTTGCCTTAAGTTGTCGAGTGATACTGACCGTGTTAATCCTGTTACTATTCTCGCGGCTTCATTCTGAATTTTTTCCAACGAATCCTTTTCATACTATGTACACCCATCCCAGACTGATGAAGCATATTCTTGTATAGGTCCCATATAAGATATATATATTTGGTTTAAAGACTGTCTGCTTATCTTAAATTTTAGGTTACGCATTATTCCCAAAACTCTCGTAGTCGAATTAATTATATGTTGTATGTGTGTATGCCATTTTCCGTTATTGCTCAGTGTTAAACCAAGATGCTTATGATCGTCAACAAAGGTTATGGACGTGTTCTGAAAGATTAAGTTTAAGGGTCGATCAAGTTGTCTTAATGTTAGAAGCATCGCTTCAGTCTTGTTCGGATTGAAACTAACCAACCATTTAGCCCAATCAGAAATCATTAGCAGGTCATGATTTATTATGCCTTCTAGATCATCAACATTTGTTGAAGAAAAGGACAGAGAGATGTCGTCGGCAAATAATCGAACAATACTTAATAGATGGTCAGTTATGTCGTTGACATATATTAGAAATAGTAATGGGCCGAGTACCGAACCTTGTGGTACGCCAGCAGTAACTAATTTGGTATCTGAGGTTGTGGACCGTATTGATACGGACTGTTTTCTGTTCGACAAGTAGTTTTCGATCCAGTGTAAAATACAACCATTTAATCCATTTTGCCTTAGCTTAAATAGTAACCCCTTATGCCATACTCTATCAAAGGCTTTAGAAATATCACAAAACAGTATACATGTATATTGTCGTTCATCAAATGCCTGACATATTTGATGGTGAATGTCTATAAGTTGATATACCGTTGAGTGGCCTGGTAAAAAACCAGATTGCCTGTTATAAATCAATTGTTGTGAGTGCAAGTGATTATAAATATGTTTAAACATTATTCTCTCCATTACCTTACCTAGACAGCTTAATAACGATATCGGGCGATAATTTGAAGGCGTCTGTGGACACCCTTTTTTAAATAGAGGAATTACACTTGCTAATTTCCACGCCATCGGAAATTGATATTCATTAACAGATCTATTAAAGAGGGTCGCCAGAGGTTTTGAGACAGATGCAATAGTTCCTTTTAACATTCTATGACTAATTAGATCGTATCCACAAGCTTTATTAGTTTGCAAAATTCGTATTACATCTCTAACCTCAGATTAATTTATATTAATCGTATCAAGAACTTGGTTAGTTTTTAATTCAAACGGTGGTAAAGAAGAGTTAGTATCATCAACAGTTGATATTGAAACGAAGAAGTTGTTAAGACAGTTTGCTTTTTCGGCATCAGACAAATATAAATGTTCGCTGTTACCGTCATTGGCTTTTAATGGAGGAATAGTACCACTTGACTGCTGTCTTTCACAAAGTGTCGGACTAGCTGCCAGAAATATCTTTTGTTATTCGAAAATTATTCTGTTAGATTAAACTCTATATGTCGTTATAAAATGCTTCTCTTGCATGTTTTTTTCATATTATTAACTTTATTCCGAGTTGTTTTGTATCTATTCCAATCGTCCACCCGTCCAAATTGTATTGCTTTCTTTCGTAACTTGTCCCTTAGCTTGCTTGTTTGGCGAATTTCGGAATCATACCATGGTTTATCGTTACGCCGCACTGTAACTTGACTGCATGGAATGCATTGCTTAGCTAGCTATATAAACTTAGATGTAAATATATTAGATGCATCATCTACACTACCATTATTTAAAATTGTCCAATCAGTATTAAGCATGAGCACGTTAAATTTAGCAAAGTCTGCTCTTTTATAGTTCCATACAGTTCGTTTATATGAATTATTATATGAACTTGCAGCTGGTATGATGACACGTGTAGCCTTATGATCACTTATGTTTGGCGAAACAGAAAATACATCGCTTTTGAGAATGATTTGATCTTGGTTAACAATAATTGGATCCAGTAAGGTTGAAGTAGTAGCTGTTTCCCGAGTTTCGGATGTAATTATGTTTCTAAATTAATTTATAATCATTACGTCTTTCAACTTGTGGTTTAGTACATTTAATTGATCTTCATTTACATCGCCAACAATAATAATATTATTTGTTATATCGGATACCAGTTCTAGATTGCGATTAAGTAATTCCCAAAATTCGATATTTGACAACGGGGGTCGGTAAATCGTGCCAATCAAGAACGTTTCACGGTTTGTCTTAACTTGAATCCACATGGTTTCATCCCAAAATATTTCTAAATGTTGCATTCGTTCTGCTAATAAGTGGTCTGCGACATATGCTAATATACCCCCAGAATGTGGTGATTTGTCCTTTCGGAATGGTAAGCCATATCCATTCAGTTGTAAACTACTCGTTCCTATAGCGCATGATAAGTGCGTTTCTGTACAACATAGAATATCGAAGTCTGTAAAAGTGTCCTCGATATAACTGACCTTATTACGAATACTTCTAATATTTAAATGTAAAATTGAAAAAGATCCAATCTCATTTTCAGGCCCTGTTAGTAGATATTACATTGCATGGTCACATGTCGGTTACTTTTTCCGACTTGGGTCCATTTTTGATGTTTGTAAGCTTTCAGATATCATTGTTAATATTCTGCAACGCCTTCTTCCAGAAATCATGTGTTTCACAGGGCGAGAGACATGCCCAGCCGGCCGCCGTACTCGAAACCTGGGCCTCTGGTTTACCGTGCCATCACCATACCAACTGAGCTAACCGGGCACATATATATATTTCTTCCCTTCAGTGACTTACATACCAACAACGACATGTATAGTCTCACATTATATTGTTAAATGTATGAACATGCACATGTGTATAAAAATTATTAAATACAATCGCGTTTCACGGTCTTACACTGCCAGTTGAATTGGACCCCGAAATTTCAATATGTATGGTAGCAACTTTCTCTAGCTCTTAATATGTCCCTGAGTCTCTGTAGCAGATGATTTTATTGCTATTGTACGTACATGTATTGTATTCGCATTAAAACCATGATATCATATTTGTCTCTTTGTTGTCCTTTCATCGTATGTTTGCCCTTTACCGCATATGTATACTTTGGAAACAGACTATACATATTGTATCATGTGACATGTTAGCCTCTAAGACAACCGTATTTGGTATCGCGTGAAACTACATTTGAGTCTTGGAGATTACATTAGCCTCTAAGGTAGCCATATTCGGGGATGTGTGATATTTCACTCCAGGTTTGGAGATTATTTCTATCACCTGACCTTGTTTAACCTGATTGGTTGAGCGCTATTTTCCCGCTCTGTTGGTGAACTACGTTTGCGCATATATGCATGTGCATACATTGCTCATTCTCTGTCACGTTCGAGACGGCGATACATCAGTTGAGAACTCATATCCTGCAGTTTACCCAGCCTACAGAACTTGGAGCGATACGGGATTGATTGCTTTATATATATCTCAAGGTATTACACGGTGAATTGTGATTTCGGTTTGCTGTATTGTATTTCGTGTCCGATTATTGTATTGTATTTCGTGTCCGGTTGCGTTTTACGAGTGTCCTAGTCCGTGATATTGGTCCGTGTACGCTGCATGCGACATATCCCCAACCCCGCGCATTGTAACTCGCACTTGCACTTATCTAACCATTTGTAGGCTAACCCCACCATGTGAGCTGGTTGAAGGATGCGAGTATGCGCCTCATGGACCACATCTAAGGTTCGTGTGATAAACATGTTATGTGAACTTGTTAGGATTTGTAAGGCAGCAGTGACCAGTTAGCCGCCAGTTTCGTATAATGGCACCGGTGAAATTTATCAATATTACACTTTCTGCTGATTAAAATTCATTTTAATTGTTTAATTATTATTTTGTCGTTGATTTTGTATTTTATTCAGATTTTACATCGTATTAATTGATGAATGCTCATTCCAGGGCCATCTGACCTGTTCCCATTGATCAGAAATGGGCAAATACGAATTGAGGGTATGTTGTGACAAAAACTGATGAAAACAACAGATTTTTCTGGGAGTTTCAAACAAGAAATTATTTCAGAGAAAACTCATGGATGGGAACTGGTTTGCACCATGATAGTACATTTGCCTCTGGATGATGATTGAGAACACATACAACATTCAATCTGTAGTTCCGCAAGAAGCGTGGCACGGCATAGTTATAAAGTGAATATTTTACCTCAGAATTGGATGATTTTAAAGAGGCTGCACCAAGATATTTCACATTCCTGCATAGGTAAGGAGCACTAATAGAGCAGCATATTTGTGTTTATGTAAAAGCTTCTAGTGTGTCTAGGTCACAAATGTCGAACGCATATTGCTGTCTGCCCATTTATTTGGAATATTGCATTAAATACATACTGTCCGAGGGCGTGAAATGGATCATTTTAAATTAACTGGTCATTGCCCCCTAAACAAAATACGTTTACCGACGTCTGAGAACGCACTGCATATCATATTGCAAATATGTATACTAACGTATATTCTATGAAACGTGGATATTCTATCCACGTTTATTAGTGACTGTGCTGCAACAGTAGCATGCGTGAGAGTCTCGCAACTGTAACAGTACAATATAACAGTTTATGTCTGTTGAAACGATGCGTACCCACCGATACACATCGTATCACCAGGAAACATCATTATTCCATTATTTGTATATATCCAACCTAGATGTTTAGTGCATTTGTTGTACATTTCAGAGGTTATCTACATACTACGTGAATAAATACCTACTGGGGTTGGTCACCACATATATGTGTTGGTCTATATCCCGTCCCGAACATACTATTAAACTTGCGGCCCATACAACGGTTTACGACTAACCAGTATCTGCCACATCTCATCCTCCCCAGCTCGCACCATTGGATGGAACATTGTTATGGGTAGGGCTTGAGAAATGGGACCAAATTAAATGCATTATTCATCGACCAGCTCAACTCCTAGCACAGTCTAGATTATTAAACACAACAAATGTTTCCCAGACAGACTGGCTATTAATTCAGAATGTGACAAGCCTGTGTGTATGCAAAGGCTGCTCAGGATGCTAACCAGTTGCAAATGTCATCAGTTCCATTTCCCAGTTAAAGACAATTCGCCAGCTCTCCCGTACGTACCTGTGTTTTGGCGTGTAGACACTGAGGACGACCATCAACATGGACGTACCGACGATAACCCGCCATCTGCCCCGTACGTACGTACCTGTGTTTTGGCGTGTAGACTATGAGGACGACCATCAACATGGACATACCGACGGTAACACACCATCTCTCCCGTACGTACCAGTGTTTTGGCGTGTAGACTATGAGTACGGCCATCAACACGGACGTACCGACGGTAACCGCCATCGCCCCCGTACGTACTTGTATGTGTTCTGGCGTGTAGACTATGAGGACGACCATCAACATGGACGTACCGACGGTAACACACCATCACCCCGTACGTACCTGTGTACTGGCGTATATACTATAAGTACGACCATCAACATGGACGTACCGACGGTAACACACCATCTACCCCGTACACACCTGAGTTCTGGCGTGTATACTATGAGTATGACAATCAACATGGACGTACCGACGGTAAATCGCCACCTCCCCGTACGTACCTGCATGTGTTCTGGTGTGTAGACTATGAGTACGACCATCAACATGGACGTACCGACGGTAACACACCATCTCCCCCGTACGTACCTGTGTTCTGGCGTTTGGACGATGAGTACGACCAGCAACACTGACGTACCGACGGTAACACGCCATCTCCCCCGTATGTACCTGAGTTCTGGCGTTTAGACTATGAGGACGACCATCAACATGGACGTACCGACAGTAACACACCATCTCCCCCGTACGTACCTGTGTTCTGGCGTTTAGACGATGTGTACGACCAGCAACACGGACGTACCGACGGTAAGACGCCATCTCCCCCGTATGTACCTGTGTTCTGGCATTTATACTATGAGGACGACCATCAACATGGACGTACCGGCGGTAACACATGGCAGCAACAGCAACAAATGCAGGCGCCGCCGGTACGTACCGAAATCCCCGAGCTTATGCACTATGTTCCTCCGTACGTATCTGTGTTCTGGTCTGTAGATTATGGACCATCAACACGGACGTACCGACGGTAGCACGCCATCTCTTCAGTAACACGCCACCTCCCCCGTACGTACCTGTGTTTTGGCGTGTAGACTATGAGGACGACCATCAACATGGACGTACCGACGGCAACACGCCATCTCACCTGTACGTACCTGAGTTCCGGCGTGTAGACTATGAGTACGACCATCAACACGGACGTACCGACGGTAACACGCCATCTCCCCGTACGTACTTGTGTTCTGGCGTGTAGACTATGAGTACGACCATCAACACGGACGTACCGACGGTAACACGCCATCTCCCCGTACGTGCCTGTGTTCTGGCGTGTAGACTGTGAGCACGACCACAACACGGACGTACCGACGGCAACACTCCATCCCCCCGTACGTACCTGTGTTCTGGCGTGTAGACTATGAGCACGACCATCAACATGGACGTACCGACGGTAACACATGGCATCAACAGCAGCAAATACAGGCGCCGCTGGAACGTACCGAACTCTCCTAGCTTATGCACTATCTCGTCGAAGTGCATCTTTGCACAAATTGTTTAATTAAAATTAGTTTTGTAACAATACTTCACATATTCACAATCCAGTTCACTAGCTGTGACTAGAGCTGTGACTAGCTGTGACTAGCTTTCCGCGTGAAAAGATATCCGCGCGTCTGCATGACCTCTCTTGAAACCCTAAAGTGCGTGTCTGACTAATACATGTGGTAGCATGCAGTTAACCCTTAGACCGTTACACACAACAATTGTAGTATGCTGTTGCTTTTATATATTGCCTTATTTCTCAATAAAAACATGGTTTGACAGCATTTCAGAATCATTTCCAAAGCATGTTGTAAATTATTCTAAAGTGCTGTCAAAGCATGTTTTTGATGATAAAAATGGAAAATAGAAAAAAACAGCAGACGACAAAAAAAGATTAAGATAGCGGTATAAAGGTTAAACAATCGATGCAGACAGGTGACTATTATTTCGTTATCCAGCCTTGAATGTATGCCCTGATAGTACTACATGTCTTTATGCAGCTTTATTCGCATATGACAAGTCGGTACCATAATATAAAATAAGCGAATCATGTGTTCCCTGGCCACCAGTATTAGGATACATTAATATATACGTGTTTGCTGGTCTGAGTAAGTTGGTCAGTGGCCTATATAACTGCATGGATATTTTATATCCTGACCAGGTTGATCTGCCAATTTGCCAAACATCGCGCTATGCACGCGCACTCGTGTTATACGTAGACAGACAAACAGATGCATTACGCTCGGTATATTACTATAATTTGCGACTCTCCATGCCAAAAAAAGGTATTGTCCGAGTTTTGTTTGTATTGCCAGTTCAGTATATGATTAACTGGCACACTACTTATGTATGATCAGGATCAACTATGGCTGTTACTGGAGAAATGCGGCATTATTGACAGTCTAGCTCCTGATCTGCTATCACTTTCCTGCAGCTTTATAGGAAAGTATACTGTTTACATTACGGATGTTGCACTGACGGAATGGCGAATAGTGCATTCCCTGGCTGACCTGTGACTACACTGTTCGCAAATACCATAAACCTCATTTCTGCAGTTCTAAAGTATCAGCCACTAATTAATGCGTTTGATGAAACACACCAAGGTAGCGAACCCATGCTCACTTTAACCACAGGTGTAAAACGCGTAGCAGGAACGGTAACCATGTTAATATATCTTTAATTATATTTAGAAACCAGCAGAAAGTCAGAAGAAATAAAAAAAATAAACCAGTAAAGTCGTATTATTAGACATAATAATAGGACTTTATTGACGTTGTTTTTGTCGCGCCTGCTTGCGGACAGCGCGGTATAGTCTGCACATTGGCGTACGTACGTGCGTCCGGGTTAAAGTTGTTCGGTATACAATTAAAACCTCGGCGGGCGCGACATGCGGGCCGCGGCCATCTAGTTTTTCTAGACATACATGTATATGTATATACAAATGCTGCCTATACAAATACATATACAAATGTAAACATTGTGCATTTTTTTATCATTTTACCATCAATGTTACGCTTTGTTCACCTGTGACATTAAAGGTACATGCCCACTCAATAGGCACATAATTTATAGGAATTAATTAATAAGTGTATAATTGTGTCACTATTCCATCAGTTCTAAATATTACGAGTACCTGATATACAGATATAATCATTTTGTCATATTTATTTTACTGATAGTGACGCGCGGTGGTATCCGGCTATTTTCATATGCAAATGAGGCATGCACTTTTTTAATTGTTTATACTAATTAAATACGTCACCTCAAAAATAATGTTTTCGACATATTATAAAGTAAGATCATTGCACATCAAAAAATAAATACAGAGAATAAATAGCAATGTCCGTTAACATTTTAAGGAAACACGGTTATCGCCCCTGATATCAGTGTGGAAATTTACATCACAGGACATATAAAACCATAAACCTATTGCTAAAACAATAACACGTTGCTGGAATTTATCTGAGAATTAACCCTTACACCTTACACCGCTATCTTATTTTTTTTTGTCGTCTGCTGTCTATTTTCTAGTTTCCATTTTTATCACCAAAAACATGCTTTGACAGCACTTTATAATCATTTCCGACATGCTTTGACAGCACTATAGATAAGTCATTTCGGGAAAAATAATGATTACTCCCTCAAAATGCACTTTGATAGATAAGTATGCTTTGCAATTTTGGTAAAATAGGCTACTGATCATGGACATATAAATGATTTTGGCAGATTTACTTACCGGAAGTGAATATCTTTACCATGTTTATCTCAACCGATGAAGAGCTCCTAACGTTAGATAATAACTCTACGGGAAGTAACAGATTATCGAACTGAAAACATGTGTTGACAGCACTTTAGAATCATTTCCATTGGAAATGATTCTAAAATGCTGTCAAAGTATGTATTCAGTTATCAGTATTCAGTCTATCGAAATACAATACTCTACCATTAGTGTATGGAGCCAACCCCCGGTGTGACGTACCTGTGTTCCGGACTGTAGAGGACGATCAGGACCATGAACTGACACGCCCCGATGGTGATCACTGGGAAACAGAGGCGCAGGAACTGTAGCTTCTGGAAACGTCCGAACTCGCCACTCCGTCGTAATATGGCGTCGAAATCCATCACAGTATAGACTAGACACACTGATTTTTTAAAAAATATTTTTCTTTCTATTTTCTTCATTTGTCCTGGAAAATGTATGGTATTACCACTCAGTTGAAGCGTCTAGACAAGACGGTTCACACGAGTGCCCGAACAGATAAATATTTTATTAAAACAAACATATTTCCTTTTATTTGTCATTGAAACTATATGCTGCTACCACTCAGTTGAACTGTCTCGACAAGACGGTTCACATGAGTGTCCGAACTCGCCGGTAAATCGTCCTATCGCGTCGAAGTCCATCCCTATTAGCACATTAAATGCAGTATTATGTATTTATCTAGAACAAGAAAATCATACTTTCTTTCTTTGTCCTCGAAAGAATATGTTCTTACCACTCAGTTGAACCATCTCGACAAGACGGTTCAAATGAGAGATCGAACTCACCGGTGCATCGTAATATCTTTGATATTGGTTCTAAGCAAAAACTGCACTTTGCTTATCTGTGACATGTTTATTTTCGCAAAGTCAGGAGTATGAATGGTTGAATTGTTTTTGTAACGGACTTCCAGCAGATTGGTAAACTATTTCACACACGAATCTGCTGGAAGTGATGAAACCGGAATATTCATTGTATACCAATTACAGAAACTGCTTTACAAATGTATATTGTATTTAATCAATTAAATGCATGCACCAAGTTCATAAAATGCAAGTATGTGTTGGTACGTGACGTGTCTGCGGCCCGTTTCCATTGATGGATTTACATTTATTGAGCATAGGCTGCATGCTCAATAAATGTAAATCCAATAATTGTTTACAAGAAAACATTGTTATTAATGTGAAATTTACAGACTATCATAATTGTGCACTTACGAACATTTTAGTCGCACGAAGTTTAGTGAAACGACCCCTGGATTGCTCTAAATCGCATGATCAGTGTCAGGGGCCCGTTTCAGTGTAAGCTTCGTACGACTAAGAAGTTCGTAAGTGCAAATTTAGGATCATCTGGAAATTTAAATTGATGTATTTACGTTTATTGAGCATAGGCTCAATAAATGTCAATCCAATAATTGTTTACAAGAAAACATTGCTAATGTGAAATGTACAGACTATCATAAGTTTGCACTTACGAACATTTTAGTCGTAAGAAGTTTAGTGAAACGGGCCCCAGATGATGTATATACTTTCGGAAAGATAATACGTTGGGGCTATCGTCTACCGAATGTCAATAACATTCCATTGATGATTTCGTCACATCAGCCGAAATGTAATTACTTTTTGAACACCCCTCGTAATAGTAGGTTAATTACTCTGTACATACTAAGTTTATTTCAGTTATGTGCAAAATAGAATACAGGGGCGGCTCCAGCATTTGGGGAATAGGGGGGGGGGGTAGGGGGGGGGTGTCTAGTTGCGAAGGTAACTCTTGCAATCTACTCCCGTACGAGAGTAATTGCAAGAGTTACCGTTCGCAACTAGGGGGTTGTCCTATTTGTTAGCTCTTTCCTGTGTTTTACAGCATTTAAATTCAGACTGCAACTGGTGGTAAACTGTCGTATCCTTATATAATTTGTCTAGTCAAGTATTACAACAAACGTACGGTGATCGACCTCTTGTCGTACAATACGGTGATTGGTTCCGAACATGTTGTTAACCTTTAAACAATGTTGAATTGAATTTTCCCGCCTGCTGTTTATTTTGTATTTTTCATTCTTTTTTTTCTTCAGGAAAACATGGTTTGGCAACAATGTAGTATCCTTTCCAAGGAAACGATTCTAAATTGCTGTGAACCCATGATTTATTGCGAAAGAAGACAACTTAAAACAAGAATTCCGCCACGGGAGCTGCGTCGCGCCTGCTGAGGCATTTGACCGTAATATGACCATGTGCATGTGCTAAGCATCACAAAAACCGTCAGAGAACTGCATGCTTAAAACACGAAAAATGTCAAGGTTGAAGAAACTTAAATGTTTCCACAACCATGTGAAGGAAAAGGTCATGTTAATGGTGGCATGATTGTGTTTCAAATGCTTTCATGTAGCAAGTGTCCAAATATTGAAGCAACCCATCAAGTAATATCAATGTTATACGAAGATGAAGAAACGTGAAATGCTTACATGTAGCAAGTGTTCAAAAATTGCAGCAATCCATTAAGTAACAATACTGTTATACGATGATGAAGAAATTTGTAAAAACTTTTTGACGCAAGAAAATGGCTAGGTGTTTCCGAAAACATGTGAAGATAAAAAAGGTTAAGGTCATACTAATGGCGGCATGATGGTGTTCCAAATGATCACATATATCAAGTGTCCACATATTGCAGCAATTCGTCAAGTAGTATTAAAGTTATACCATGATGAAGAAGCTTGTACAAACTTTTTGACTCAAAAATGGCTAAATGTTTCCGCAAAAATGTGAAGGTAACAAAAGGTCAAGGTCATGCTCACATATATCATGTGTCCAAATATTGAAGCAATCCGTAAAGTAATATTAAAGTTATACCATGACGACGAGCCTTGTACAAACTTTTTGACATTTCGGATGACGACGACGCGGCGGCGAGACGCGGACGACGCGGACCACGACAACGACGACGGAAAAAGCGGCGACTAAAGCAGGCGCGACAAAAACAACAGCAGACGACAATTTTCGTTTTCAGTATAGTAAGGGTTAAAACGTCACGGTGAAGTGCCATAATAAGGGCAATGATTTAATATGTCGCTTTGCGAGTATTGATCAACTGATTGGGGTTTTCCGCCCGTTCAACAGCAATATCAGAAACAGATGGGTGTGTATTTGTATGTACATGATGTAGTGACCACTGTAAAATCAATCAGTACTGAAACTATAATAAAAAAAAAAACGTCCAGCACTGAATGACAGTGTCCTGATCCGGTGTCAGAAACCCTTACTACACCAGGTAACTCGGTCACAGGTGTGAATCCCAGTACGATTCACCATTATGATAATATATGAATCCGTCAGCATTAGCGGGGGTCTAAGCGTCCCCCCTCCCCCCAATGTTAAGTTTTCGTATTTGTAAAGATTGAAAGACCCTGACTACGAAGTGTATGGTATGAGCACTCCTTCCTTCCGAAGGCGCGCTTACAATAGAAACAAAATATCAGCTTCTGGTATTTTTGCGAAAGATCACATTTCTACGCTTCTATTAAACTACTACCACCAAACTGGTCCTCGTTCCCTTGACGGGTCACATATTATGCACTGATTTAGCATGTGCACACCTTTTCAACCTGTCCTACTTCTGTGCAGTAAGTCAATGGATTGTTGAACCCTGTGATATAACACGCCTAAATCAACAATGATTGCATCGTAAGAACACAATTATCTAATTTCAATAAACGACCTAGAACAAGAATGATATGGCACATCGCCGTATTTCGCCGATATATGCGATTGTGACTGGAGAAATGTGGCTTGTGGGATTTGTGACCAGTGTAGCTCCTGATTAAATAGCACACTTCTGTATCCTGATAATGACATATTGCTCGTGAGAACTAGATGGCCGCGGCCCGCATGTTGGGCCCGCCGAGGCTTTGATAGAATACTGTACCGAAAAGCGTTAACCAAAGCAAAAACTTTAACAAAAAACATTTAACGCGGATGTACGTACATACGCCAATGTGCAGACTATCCGCAAACGGGCGCGACAAAAACATGACGGGTGTTTCAATGATGGAATGGCGAACAGTGCAGATACTGATCAGACTGTCCGCATGCACAGGCTGATCTGGATCTACACTGGTCGCAATACCCATATTGATAAGCCCCGTTTCTCCAGTAGTAGCCACATATATTTGAAAATATTGTAATGGAACCATCAGTTCCATTTCAGTAGATTCGGCCATCATGGTCAGACACAGATATTCACTATTTACACAACAGGCTCCAGCATGTCAAATATGCATATATCCTTTATTATTAGTACACGGAAGTGTTGTAAAGGATCATAGTTGTAGTGTGCCATCCCGGAGACTGTATGAACCAGTGGACGGCCGCATATTATTATGAGTGTTGCCGACTATTGGTCATCACGAGTACTGGTACAGTAGTATATAAGAGTCTTAATGATACAAGTTTATATGGAAGCCACCCCACTACGTGTGGTAGCTTCCACACGAAACTTGTAATCATTATGACTCTTATATACTACTACCGCGAGACCATATATTTATAGGAGTGTAAAAAATCTTCTAGCAACCTAGTTTTCGGCAACCATTCTATCTCTACAAAAAGTGGATACCACGAAAGAAGAACTAGAAAACATCGCAAGAGGTCTGTGGGATCTGCCAAATTTCTACTCGTTTTTGTGCACAATCGGTTCCAAAACTGCTTCCAGCATGGGAAAATAGTCCAATTGAACATATAAAAATGTAGCTGTATACAACCACGGCAACAAAAATTTCAAAATGTCTATTCGAGCAACTTTCCAAACAATGGGAATACGAGCGAAGAACAGTGTTTCTAGGCACTTGCTTCTAGAGAACACGTACGAGAACAATCTAATCTCGGACATAGCAAAAGTAGACTACTTGTTCGGCCACGAGGGGCAAACACGACTCCAACCTCTAGATGGTCTGCCTGCTTTCGTCGACGATCTGTACGTTTTTGGCTATTTGTCTAGAGAAGAGTGCGTAGCAGTAGGAAACAAAGTCTCTTGCACGACCGGCGATACAGGGTCTGCAAAAAATTGCGTGGGAAAGATAGCGATAGCAGCTAGAGAAACAATAGGTCTGGGGCAAAAGCCACTGCATACAACAATACTGCACACAGTCCGAGAATGTGGAGAATACGGCAATAGTACCATACGAAACACCCATGTAGTGGGGAGAAAGCGCAAAAGAATTGGACCCAGCAGCACAATGGACTGTACCCATACGCGGAATTTGTAGCAAAGATAGCGGTGTCCGAAATTCCGATAGAACTTCTAGAACAGCAATTGCCAACAATGCAGGCTAGATTGCAAGCAGTAGGCATGGACATCTACTGTGTAGACTACACGCAAGACTTTTCTGGGGTCCTAGATAGAAAAGCGCTAGTAGAACATCTCGAAAACGACCAAGGATTTGTTCTACAGGGTAGTAGTACTGGTTGGGGAGGGATAGAAGAAAGAGGAGGCACAATTCTAGACAATACTAGTTCTGTTGGGAACCACGTTTGTAGCTGGATACAGACACACGACAGCAAAACAACTAGAACAAAGGTGTACAACAAGGTAGTCTCCAATTTCGAAGCAGGAGAGATCCGAGATCCAGTAGGTGGCCATCTAGCAGACTACGCGGATTGCACCAACGAACATCTACGAAAAACTTTTGTACACCCAGATGTGCAGCGTATGGGTTGCACGAGAATAGAAGTTTCTGTGTACGCTAGTTCTGCACTCTCTAGAGAAAATGCAGAGGACGTTCTAGCACAAGCAAGAGACACTGTTTCCACATAGAAAGCGGATTTTTGGTCGAGGCTACCAAGATCTAGGCTACTTTTTTTAATTTTTTTCGATTTTTCTGAATTCTCGACTTCCAAAATTTGTGTCAAATTTATTTTCTATTTTTTCCAAAATATTCTAGAGTAGCGAACGCCCAATTGAACATAAAAAAACGTAGTAGAATAGCAAAGCTACTTCGCAAAAATGGCAGTACAAGCTACTTTCCAAAGCATGGGAATTCGAACGGAAAAAGCTGTTTCCGGACACATTCTACTGGAGAACGCGCACGACAGCAATCTACTCCCGGACATCTCTGGAGTGGACTACCTACTGGGGCACGAGGGTCGGACACATTTGCAACCTCTTTCGGGGCTTCCACCCTTCGTCGACGACGTCTACATCTTCGGGTACCTTCGTCGCGAGGATTGTGTGGCGAGAGGTGGGCGCATCTTCTGTACATCTGGGGAAAACGGATCTGCGAAGGAGGTGCTGCGTGCGGTTTCGATGGCTGTTCGAAAAAGCATGGGTAGAACTAGAATTGGCACGTCCATCGCGCAGACCATTTCTACCGGGGACAATGCGGGCGGTACGATTCGAGCAACAATTCGTCGGATCGAGCGAGACACCGGGTACGACGCGCGGAAGAGATGGTCGGCGATCTACCCTTCCGCGGAGGTTGGTGGGTACTACGTCGCCAAGGCCGCAGTCTCGGACATTCCGATGGACGAGTTGCAAGAGAACCTTCCAGCACTCGTATGCTAATTGCAAACTTTTGGGTACGGGATCTACTCCATCGACTACACGCAAGATTTCTCCGGGGTACTAGATCGCGCGACTCTCGTTCGACACCTCTGCGACAACGAAGGATTTCGGGAGCAAGGGGAAATTGCGGATGCGATGCAGGACCCCGACACACCAACCATTCTTGCCAACACTTCCACCGTCGGTAGGAACGTCTGCACTTGGATTCGCACCACCGACGACTACACCGTCCGCACAAAATTCTACAACAAAGTTGTCTCCAATTTCGAAGCCGGGGAGATCCGGGAGCCGGTTGGTGGACATCTAGCAGCGTACGCGGATTGCCCCTTCGAACATCTACGAAAGACATTCCAACACCCCGACGTGCAAAGCCGCGGTTGCACACGCATCGAGATCTCTCTCTACGCGTGCCGGGGAAAGAAGCTGTCGACATCGACAGCAAAGGAAGTTCTAGGCGATGCTCTGGACTTGGTCTCTCCGAAGGAAGGTCTCTTTGTCGTACAACCTCCAGCAAGACAATGGGAAAATCTGGCGAGTGTTCTAGATCGGTGTCTAGTTCTAGCCGATCGTCCATCCGGTACGATCTTCGTGGCTTGGTACGCGCACACAGAAACCGGTAGAATCTCGGGGATTCGAGTTCGGCCAACCCCAGCTAGGGTAGAGCAAGATTCTGTTTGGGAGCGCGCTGTCTGCTTGGCAATGGCGGATTTTGGATTTCGTTCGTGTCCAATTTTCCGCGTGGATGTGCTAGTCTCCGACGAGGACGGCGTGGAGATGGGTCCTCTGCGCTGCTACACGAAAGGGGAAGAAACACAAACCATTCTCTCCGCTAGCAAACATCCTACGCAACGCATCCAGAGGCACCGGACCCCTCCATTCTGCTACCCTCGAACCGAGTAGTCTCTTGGGTTTGGCGAAGGGAGAAATGCAGCCCGATCGGGAGTGAGACCTCGAAGTACCAGATCCGCGAGATCCCGGAAATTGCGGAGGAGAGGGAGATTTCCACGCTTTCTACTAGAAATCGGGAAAGTCGCCTTCTAGAGATTCGAGAAGCAGAGGAGGTGGAGCTCTGGAAACGCAGTGCGTGGGAAAGAATCGAGAAAGAGAAGATGGAGAACGAGGAGAGAAGAGAGAAGGAAATTGCGAGACTCGCCGAGCTAGCGAATCTGCACCAGAAGCACGAAGAGAAATCCGCGCGCACTCTAGAGGAAGTGGTGGGAGCATTGGGAGGGCGCACCGGTAAAAATCTCCGAAATCGAGAAAAAGAGCAAGCTCCTCGTTCTAGGGTACAGAAAAACTCCAAACAAGTCGACAGCGCGCAGAGTCGTTCTGCGGTACAAATATGGAGGGAGGGTGGAAACCGTCTGGGGGACCAAGGGGTTGGAGAAGTTGTTGGACGCGTGCGAGGGTTCTTTCCAATTCGTTCCAGACAAGTACGGAAACACGACGTACTGGATTCCTCCAGCATGCGGGGTTCTGCGTGGGCTCCAAATTCTAGTCGAACCAACTAGAGTCTTTTCGAACGGGCAGGGTGTAGAGATCGCGTGGAACCCAATTCGCGTACTTTCCACACCGGATCCGGAGAGGTTGGAACACATCCAGAAGATGGTGGACGACTTGGAGGAATGCTCCCAAAATACAGTAGTGGTGGGTTTGGTGCGAACGGAGGCCCCACAGCCAACTCTTTGTAGGAACATCTTGGAGATGGATCCTGGAGAGTACATCGTACGTAGGTACGCAACTACCAACTACAGAGGGGCGAACCGAACGATCCTTTTTCTTCTCGAAACCAACGTAGATTGCGAACAAAAGACGGACATCGAGATTCCGTCGTACGGGTACTTTCTAGAACGCGAGATTGCAAATCTAGGAGGGGTGGAAATCCAGTCCGCTCGGGAAGGTCGAAATGCCTGCTCGCGATTCCCAGGGGGCTCGGGTTCTCTGGGTGCCCAGTTTGCTTCCCAGGATTTCTATTTTTGGTATC
Organism: Conchocele bisecta; assembly: GCA_029237695.1. NCBI lineage: Eukaryota > Metazoa > Mollusca > Bivalvia > Lucinida > Thyasiridae > Conchocele > Conchocele bisecta. The sequence goes on from CM055265.1 coordinate 136,704,206, forward strand.
CTTGTTGGCTAGAAAAGGAGAACCCGAGCCCCCTGGGAATCGCGAGCAGGCATTTCGACCTTCCCGAGCGGACTGGATTTCCTGGCGCTCAATCCGAGCAATCTGGCGCGCAATCCGAGCACCCCGAGCACCCCGAGCACCCCGAGCACCCCGAGCACCCCGAGCACCCCGAGCACCCCCAGCACCCCGAGCACCCCGAGCAAGCATTTCGACCATTTCGAACGATTTGGGAATTCCATGTTGGACAAATGTCCCCCTCTCTAGATAGAAAAGCTATTTTGCAAACATGCCAAAAACCTACTTGTCTCCGGAAAATATTCGAGAAATTATTTCCGCCCGTGGAAAGTCGATGGCCGACGAAACAAAAAAGAAGTACGGGATCGGCAGTGCCAGACTTCGAAAAATCTGTACGAAACGCCAGCTCGTTCGAAGAATCGACGCGCCTGTCCGACATGGAGAGACGATTGGACGCGCTGGAACGTAGACTGTTGGACGCGCTTTCCGACGATGCCAGCACGGTCGATTCCGAGTGTTCGAAGAAAGACGAGCGGGAGGTGCACGACATCTGGAAAAATGTAGAGAATGCGAAGTGGTGGCTGGGTGCAGCGATGGTGTCGAACACGATCTGCAAACTACTAGTACAAAAAACCAATCGACTCCGGAAGGATGCAGATTCCGACTCCCAGTTCGTGCACTCCGCAAAACCGGAGGAAAAAAAAGAAACTCCTAGCGAGTCCACACAGATTCCCTCTGGAGAACACGACCCTTTCTACATGGAGTAGATTTTCCAACTCCTTCCGAACTTGGGGAAAAATGTGCAAGATTGTTGCGAGAAAAAAATGTGTGCGAGTTTTCTTCTCTTTTTTTTTTCTAATTTTTTTGGCAAGAATTGCAGATTCTAGAGAGCCAAAGTGGCAAGTCTCGCGGGTTTCTTTGTAGGGGTAGTACGTTTTCCTCCTAGTCTGCAACGGATTGGATTGGCTCTGTTCTGGAGGATTTCCACCCCTCCTAGATTTGCAATCTCGCGTTCTAGAAAGTACCCGTACGCCGGAATCTCGATGTCCGTCTTTTGTTCAAAATCTACGTTGGTTTCGAGAAGAAAAAGGATCGTTCGGTTCGCCCCTCTGTAGTTGGTAGTTGCGTACCTACGTACGATGTACTCTCCAGGATCCATCTCCAAGATGTTCCTACAAAGAGTTGGCTGTGGGGCCTCCGTTCGCACCAAACCCACCACTACTGTATTTTGGGAGCATTCCTCCAAGTCGTCCACCATCTTCTGGATGTGTTCCAACCTCTCCGGATCCGGTGTGGAAAGTACGCGAATTGGGTTCCACGCGATCTCTACACCCTGCCCGTTCGAAAAGACTCTAGTTGGTTCGACTAGAATTTGGAGCCCACGCAGAACCCCGCATGCTGGAGGAATCCAGTACGTCGTGTTTCCGTACTTGTCTGGAACGAATTGGAAAGAACCCTCGCACGCGTCCAACAACTTCTCCAACCCCTTGGTCCCCCAGACGGTTTCCACCCTCCCTCCATATTTGTACCGCAGAACGACTCTGCGCGCTGTCGACTTGTTTGGAGTTTTTCTGTACCCTAGAACGAGGAGCTTGCTCTTTTTCTCGATTTCGGAGATTTTTCCGGTGCGCCCTCCCAATGCTCCCACCACTTCCTCTAGAGTGCGCGCGGATTTCTCTTCGTGCTTCTGGTGCAGATTCGCTAGCTCGGCGAGTCTCGCAATTTCCTTCTCTCTTCTCTCCTTGTTCTCCATCTTCTCTTTCTCGATTCTTTCCCACGCACTGCGTTTCCAGAGCTCCACCTCCTCCGCTTCTCGAATCTCTAGAAGGCGACTTTCCCGATTTCTAGTAGAAAGCGTGGAAATCTCCCTCTCCTCCGCAATTTCCGGGATCTCGCGGATCTGGTACTTCGAGGTCTCGCTCCCGATCGCGGGCTGCATTTCTCCCTTCGCCAAACCCAAGAGACTACTCGGTTCGAGGGTAGCAGAATGGAGGTGTCCGGTGCATCTGGATGCGTTTGCGTTGGATGTTTGCTAGCGGAGAGAATGGTTTGTGTTTCTTCCCCTTTCGTGTAGCAGCGCAGAGGACCCATCTCCACGCCGTCCTCGTCGGAGACTAGCACATCCACGCGGAAAATTGGACACGAACGAAATCCAAAATCCGCCATTGCCCAGCAGACAGCGCGCTCCCAAACAGAATCTTGCTCTACCCTAGCTGGGGTTGGCCGAACTCGAATCCCCGAGATTCTACCGGTTTCTGTGTGCGCGTACCAAGCCACGAAGATCGTACCGGATGGACGATCGGCTAGAACTAGACACCGATCTAGAACACTCGCCAGATTTTCCCATTCTTGCTGGAGGTTGTACGACAAAGAGACCTTCCTTCGGAGAGACCAAGTCCAGAGCATCGCCTAGAACTTCCTTTGCTGTCGATGTCGAGAGCTTCTTTCCCCGGCACGCGTAGAGAGAGATCTCGATGCGAGTGCAACCGCGGCTTTGCACGTCGAGGTGTTGGAATGTCTTTCGTAGATGTTCGAAGGGGCAATCTGCGTACGCTGCTAGATGTCCACCAACCGGCTCCCGGATCTCCCCGGCTTCGAAATTGGAGACAACTTTGTTGTAGAATTTTGTGCGGACGGTGTAGTCGTCGGTGGTGCTAATCCAAGTGCAGACGTTCCTACCGACGGTGGAAGTGTTGGCGAGAATGGTTGGTGTGTCGGGGTCCTGCATCGCATCCGCAATTTCCCCTTGCTCCCGAAATCCCTCGTTGTCGCAGAGGTGTCGAACGAGAGTCGCGCGATCTAGTACCCCGGAGAAATCTTGCGTGTAGTCGATGGAGTAGATCCCGTACCCAAAAGTTTGCAATTGGCGTACGAGTGCTGGAAGGTTTTCTTGAACTCGTCCATCGGAATGTCCGAGACTGCGGCCTTGGCGACGAAGTACCCACCAACCTCCGCGGAAGGGTAGATCGCCAACCATCTCTTCCGCGCGTCGTACCCGGTGTCTCGCTCGATCCGACGAATTGTTGCTCGACGAATTGTCCCCGGTAGAAATGGTCTGCGCGATGGACGTGCCAATTCTAGTTCTACCCATGCTTTTTCGAACAGCCATCGAAACCGCACGCAGCACCTCCTTCGCAGATCCATTTTCCCCAGATGTACAGAAGATGCGCCCACCTCTCGCCACACAATCCTCGCGACGAAGGTACCCGAAGATGTAGACGTCGTCGACGAAGGGTGGAAGCCCCGAAAGAGGTTGCAAATGTGTCCGACCCTCGTGCCCCAGTAGGTAGTCCACTCCAGAGATGTCCGGGAGTAGATTGCTGTCGTGCGCGTTCTCCAGTAGAATGTGTCCGGAAACAGCTTTTTCCGTTCGAATTCCCATGCTTTGGAAAGTAGCTTGTACTGCCATTTTTTTATGTTCAATTGGGCGTTCGCTACTCTAGAATATTTTGGAAAAAATAGAAAATAAATTTGACACAAATTTTGGAAGACGAGAATTCAGAAAAATCGAAAAAAATTAAAAAAAGTAGCCTAGATCTTGGTAGCCTCGACCAAAAATCCGCTTTCTATATATACTGAGTATAACATAGGGATTTTTATCTCTAATAGGGTGTATCTTCTCATGTCATAAATATATGGTCTCGCGGTAGTAGTATATAAGAGTCATAATGATTACAAGTTTCGTGTGGAAGCCACCACACGTAGTGGGGTGGCTTCCATATAAACTTGTATCATTATGACTCTTATATACTACTGGTACTGTATATCAAATTGACACCAGACATTTTGACATTGAAGCAGATATCTTTCTTGTGTCTGACAATGACTGCTTTAATCTTATATCATATTGTTGCTTATTCATTTCTGATGCTGGAAAGTAATGGCTTGCACGCTATTTGTTCATATTGGGTGTACTAGAGACGAGTTTGGGGAGCTGGGTGTTATGATTTTCCACAGAATTCACTGCGTATTTTCGTACCTATTTTCGTGCGAGCAGCCTATTGTAAGGGGTTTCAACCAATAATTTATGTATCACTACAATAGTCTGATCCATAGCGATCGGCCACATTAGCGCCCGCACCGATTATCTGGTCACTAGTCTAGGGGACATGTTTATTTGTGTGATTTTGATGGCTGTATTTTGTTTCTTTGGATGGCAGACATTTTTCATTTAGCGTCTCTGGTTACCGAGCGCTGATTGGTTAAAGCTATATTTGCAGCGGGAAATTTGATTGGGGCTCGCACGGCTGCTGCTCGCATCTCGTCTACATAAAGGAGGCGAGCTGCGCAAATCATTAACTAACTTGTCAGTCGACTGACCCACTCATATTGTCAGTAACCGCTAGTGACCTATTGTCTACTCAGATAACCAGTTAGTTCCCGTCACGCTGAATAACTTAGTACTCTGTCACATAGTAGTATTAGTTAAGTTCATTTGAGCCATCCTGACCACAGGGTGAAGTAACGGACCGAGGTCTATATACATTAAATATGCCAAAAAGCATAAATAAATGAAGTTTGGCCACCATGGGCCACGCGGTTCATGTGAAGAAGAATTTTGAAATCTCTAATAAAAGAACGACCTTTTGACATTTCGGCGGCCATCTTGGATGACATAGCCATCCGATTTCGACAAAAAAATGCACCAGAGTGATCGCCTCGTTGATACCTTCGATTTGATATATAACATGACCATATTCGGTCAAAAATAAAATTTGACCCCACGGACAATTCTCATATGCTGCCAAAACATGTTTATTAGAAAAAAATATATTTTAACAAAACTTGAAATCGGAGTAGAGAGACATACCTTTAACTTGATCCTTTTACCATCAACATAGGTATTATAAAATATGAATTATAACAGTTTATAAAAAGTTCCGTTTTTTTTTACCACATAGTAAGTGCACGAGTTCCGGCGAATAAACCTGTCCCACGATGTTTATACAAAATGGCTTCCCGAGAAATGATAGAAATGTCTGTGCGATTAAATTGTCTGTCGTGACGCACAGGAAAGGGTATAAATGTAGGTTTGATCAAATGTTCGATTGGAAACAATGTTTTCTCTATGCAAAATGTTTCTTTACGGGCCGGAACGACGTAAAAGTGTATTTTGAACCCGATGTTTACTCGTTTATATAGCAATATCGGCCTCGGAAATGTGTCCGTTCTTTCCCGACCTAGCAATGATGATAATTTTTTTACAACAAAACAATCGATAGCTCGAAAACGCGTTGACATAGCGCATCGGGGAATATATCGTTGCGGAATACTAACATTCTCCCAACTTCTGAAATAGGTGACAATGATATAACTCGGTTGACGTTTCGTGAAAGTCCGTTGTCTCGAGCCCGTGCGGGTTCGGCCTATTAAAAAGTTAGTCCCCTTCCTATAATGGTTAGATGGAAGGGGTAAAAAAAAATTATTTTTTTTATTCATTTATTTATGCTTTTAGGCATATTTAATGTATTTATAGACCTCGGTCCGTTACTTCACCCTGTGATCCTGACACGAGGCTAGCTCTTGCATTAATAAATAAGTATGAGTTCAGAGGCTTGTTGTTGTTAACTTGAAATCCAGATAGACAGTAATAACACTACCGTGCTGCCAACCAGGGCCGGGGTGTTGGTTACAAATGGTGTCAGCAAGTGCGATGTTTATTACGCGAACATAAAAGAACTCACGCCTACCGTTATTATTCATTAAGTTTGGAAATATTATTCAGCGTGGCGGTAAATTTACCGATCAAAACCGAAAGTACATGTAACAAGAAATTAGCCACAACGGTGTACAAATGTGACCAAAACAGATGTAACAAGAAATTAGCAACAACGATGTTGTGATATGACAGGAATAGTTGAAGTAACAAGAAAATAGCAACATCGATGTTATGATATGACATAAATAGGTGATATAACAAGAAATTAGCAGCAAGTGCGTTGAAAAATAAAACAGCACAAACATAGAACATTATTGTAAATTTATTATACAAGAATAAGTTCATAGAGAAGGGACAAACAACATTTATTCAAACAGATTTCATTACAACAATAATAAAATTTACTGGGGAAATGTCTGATTCCGACGAAGTAGAGATGAACATGATGGAGAAAGGACAGGGCGGTCAAACTGATTATTCCAGTAATTCGCAACACAAACTTTCCAGTGGCAATTCAGGTGATGATGGACTCACTGACTATTCCAGACATAGTTGTTACTTAACACCGGATTTGGACTTTGCTGAAGATTACCATTATGATATATGTAATGGGGCACCTACTATGGAACCACAAACCTACTCGGGCGATGAAGATTGGGAGTCATTCATTCGTAATGTTGAGGTGTGTGCACAACTTGGTCACTGGAGGCCAAAAACCAAGGCACTAACCCTTTTGGCATGTATGAGGGGACGGGCACAACTCTATCTGCTGAATATACCGGATAGTGTACAGGCCACGTATGCCACACTCGTCGACAAACTGGAAAGACGATTCAATGGTTTCAAACAAGGGCCATTTTGGGCGTCTCAGCTAGAAAATCGTTCACGGAAACCAGGTGAATCCATTGCTGAATTTGGAGACGATGTAAGGCGGCTGACCCGGAAGGCCTACGGAAACCTGGGTACAGAGGCACATGATATACTTGGGATGCAGCAACTTCTGAAATCAGCACCAGGAGATCTGAAATACCAATGCCTTTTACAGGGATGTAACACAGTGGAGAGCACCGTGGAAGTAATCCAGATGTACGAGTACCTTTACTGTGTTCCTGAACCACAGACGACCGTGGAATCCACCATTAAAATGGTGAATGTAAAACCGACATATCAGCAGGATGAAGAATTACAGTTCTTCCAACAAATGGAGTACTCACTAGATCAGATTAATCACCGACTGGATAGATTGGAGAAGACCAATGCAGACATTTTGAGGCGATTACCACAACGCTGGGGAGCACCAAAACAATGGCAGCAAAGATTTCCGCGTCGATCAGGGCCTCCCACCTGTTTCGGTTGTCACTTACCAGGATATTTCATCCGGGATTGTCCGAGTAATCGGCAGGACAATCAAGGACTACATGAAGTGGCAGAATCACCATTATCGTCCTCTCATATACGATTAATGGCAACGGAAGATCAATGTAGTAGTATCCAACACGCCGTGGTGGAATCAGTAGGTGACCAATTTCTAGATCGAGCAGCAATACTCGATATGGGGACTGCTGAACTGCCATCACCAACCTGCGCAGTGATGGAGAGGGAAAAACTGGCTGAGAATACTCCGAGGGTGACGTCAGAGCACCCTCCGACAGTCAACATGGCAGCATCGAGAAGTTCATCAACCTGCGGTATGGTGATGTCAGAAGTCCCATCAACTGCCGACGTGGAGACTTCGGAACCAAAGTCGATATCCGAAATGTTTAGCGTCCAGGGAGCTATCGACAGCAGATGTCCGAGAAATAACGGGATCTCAGCGATATGGTACATTTTCAGATAAACCGATACAGAACCAAGGCTGGTTGAACGGTTGGCAAGCCAGTGACCTTAGAAATTCCCAAATGCAGTATGAATACATGGGGACTAAAACTAGTCAGTTTGGGTCACAACAAAAACCGCCATGGACGTAGTGGAATTTGCTAGGACTGATCGATATGTATATTTGTATGAAAAGGACATGTATAGTTGACTTTATTGATTTGTTATATTTCAGTGTTTAATTTATTTAACAACGGTTCCAGTAACCGCATAATAGTAGACAAGGCTGTGCATTAGGATAATGGCTTGGCATGTAAAGTAATTAAGGATGTTCTACAGAAGGTGGCATTTATAACATGGGTAATTAATGTAAAATGTAGTCATAACTGGAGGCAGGCGTTTGTATTACAATGTACACGTAATGGGCAGGGTTGGCTCCACATTGGAAATGGTATACGGAGTAGCTAGCGATGCACTATTAGGGACTAGTATTATGGTGTTAAAGTTTTCGTTTATATTTGGGCTATGATGATGATGATGATAATAGTTGAGTGAGGCTAATTACCTGCTTACAAGGAAGTGAGCATGGCGAGCCAATCTAAGGGTCCTGTGTGTTGATACTGGTGTAATTACATTTTATTTTATTTGTTAGAGTATGCCATATGTTGGGGCTATTGTGATTCGCTAGCGTTGGGCATGTCGAATGTGGAATGTCCTCTGTGTGCATTACCTGAACTGTATAATGTTAATATGTAATTTAAATTACCTACAACAGCGAAATGTGAAAGATCCTACATTAATGTGTACACGTTAAAAATAGCCACCTTCGGAGAACAGAAACTATGAGGTGAAGATGATGTCCCATGCATTGACAATTGAATAGAACTGGGAAAATTATAACATGGCTAGGGTAATCATGAATCATTTAAAGTGGACTTATGCAAACGATTCAGATGCAACATGTTGTCCGTATGTACTTACACAAACGCACAACGTGGAAGTTGTGCAGAGTTTAAGGTGGGGGGAATGTAATGGAACCATCAGTTCCATTTCAGTAGATTCGGCCATCATGGTCAGACACAGATATTCACTATTTACACAACAGGCTCCAGCATGTCAAATATGCATATATCCTTTATTATTAGTACACGGAAGTGTTGTAAAGGATCATAGTTGTAGTGTGCCATCCCGGAGACTGTATGAACCAGTGGACGGCCGCATATTATTATGAGTGTTGCCGACTATTGGTCATCACGAGTACTGGTACTGTATATCAAATTGACACCAGACATTTTGACATTGAAGCAGATATCTTTCTTGTGTCTGACAATGACTGCTTTAATCTTATATCATATTGTTGCTTATTCATTTCTGATGCTGGAAAGTAATGGCTTGCACGCTATTTGTTCATATTGGGTGTACTAGAGACGAGTTTGGGGAGCTGGGTGTTATGATTTTCCACAGAATTCACTGCGTATTTTCGTACCTATTTTCGTGCGAGCAGCCTATTGTAAGGGGTTTCAACCAATAATTTATGTATCACTACAATAGTCTGATCCATAGCGATCGGCCTCATTAGCGCCCGCACCGATTATCTGGTCACTAGTCTAGGGGACATGTTTATTTGTGTGATTTTGATGGCTGTATTTTGTTTCTTTGGGATGGCAGACATTTTTCATTTAGCGTCTCTGGTTACCGAGCGCTGATTGGTTAAAGTTATATTTGCAGCGGGAAATTTGATTGGGGCTCGCACGGCTGCTGCTCGCATCTCGTCTATATAAAGGAGGCGAGCTGCGCAAATCATTAACTAACTTGTCAGTCGACTGACCCACTCATATTGTCAGTAACCGCTAGTGACCTATTGTCGACTCAGATAACCAGTTAGTTCCCGTCACGCTGAATAACTTAGTACTCTGTCACATAGTAGTATTAGTTAAGTTCATTTGAGCCATCCTGACACGAGGCTAGCTCTTGCATTAATAAATAAGTATGAGTTCAGACGCTTGTTGTTGTTAACTTGAAATCCAGATAGACAGTAATAACACTACCGTGCTGCCAACCAGGGCCGGGGTGTTGGTTACAATATACACTACTTTGCACAAATGACGCCGAAAGTTGACATAAAGTTCAGAGCTAGCTAACTGAACTTTATGTCAACTTGTGTTCTCATTTATATATAATATTGTATATTTTCGAAATAATTCGGCGATACGATAAGAGAAATAACTGCAAAATATCCATATTTGGGTCGACAACCGACTGTCTGAAATATGTCCGTTCAATTACGTTTGCATCCGGGTACGAGTGCCGAGCACGACCTTATTATCGAAGATCAGTCTGCGCATGCACGACGTCTGGTCAGTGATGGGAAAATGTACCTTACGACATCTGACTCCCAACATACCTCAGAAGAAATCGGAGGCGAGGTATGCTGGGTTAGAATTGCACAAGGTGCCTTTCCCATGAAATGAATGGTCACTTCATGGGAACTGTACTTTATGAAATTTCAACCCAGCATCGCTGTTCCGATGTTTATGTTATAATGTCTTCGAGATATGGTCCGAGTTATGTAGGTTTGGAATTTCAATAAGCATTTTCTCAATAAGTGAGTGGGCTATTGTCAGATCATGGGAATATGTACCTTATGCGACCAGCATATTTTAGAAAATCAGAACCAGTATGCTGGTTTGGCATTGCATAAGGTGTCTTTTCCCATGAAGTAAATGTCATTAGTTTATTAGACCCTTATACACCAGGGCCCGGTTTCTCAAAACCTCTGTTTTGCAATGCTAAGGATTTAACAGTCTGTTAAGATAACAGAAGCTTTGAGCAACCGGGCCCAGCATTACATTCACAAGTTCTGGTAAATCCCATGACAAAATTACAGACCGGACAAACTCTTAAAGTTGCCTCTCTCTTTTTGCCTTTGACCTCCAAGTGTGACGTTGACCTTTGAGCTATGAAACTGCATCTTGCGCACGACACGCCGTCCCTTCATGTTGAACGTTGTGCCAAGTTATTTTGTTTGTTTATTTGTGTTTAACGGCCTATCAACAGCTATGTTTATGGTTCGATCCCGTTTTAATCTGCTGCATTTGGGGTGGGGGGGGGGGGGGGTCCTGAAATATATTCAGCCCTGAAATTACAATAACCCGACCTGGTACCAGGTCCATACCACACCAAAGTCGCTTGGCCCTTTCTCCTAAAATAGGATTACGAATAATCGTAATACTCACATTAGGGGTATAACCAGATTCAACTGCCACATACAAACTGCCCAAGACGTATGCGAGGGCCATACCAGGTCTACAGTCGGAATTCCATTAAGGATAAACCCTGATCGTTAAATTACCCATCGCATTCTCCCACTTACCACCCACGCCAAGTTATTTTGAATTCCCTGGATCCATGACAAAGTTACAACCTGGACACGAATGTTCTTGCGATTGTATTACATTTACTTTAAACAATATTGTATTCATCCAATACAAGTGATAAATGATACATTATAACTAATGGGATTTGACCGAAATCAGAACTTATCGTGGTCATCTCCCATATAAACTGCCTTCACATGGTACAATATGAGCAAGAAGCGGTCAATGCAGGCAATGTTCGCTAAGTAAGAATGAAAATATGCATTACGGATTCCAAATGAAAGGTAAGTATTACATAAGTATGACCTTACGGGCCTGGGTTTTGCCAGCGACACGGTGTCTCATCATGGTGAACATTGTTCTATCCCGCCATTCACGCTGGGGTTACATGTATTTTGTAAATGATACCCACAACGCAGATTCTGTTGCTATCATCTGGATCTACATGGATTGCAAACATCAGAAATCAGGTTATGTGGTGTTGAAAAGGTTGTGTTTCAAATGCAACTCGATTCACGGTTGGCACCGAGGTCAATTCAACATTCAGATTGGCTGTATATATATATGTATATATGGGCTGTTTTACCTCAATACCACCACACCACGTAACACCCCCAACTGTAACTAGACTTGAAACATTTGATTCAATGGTGTTTAAAGGCCTGTCAACAGCCAATATAATTTTAGTCTGTGTTAAAGGGGTGGATTCCCATATATTGATTGGGGTAAATCCCAAAATCAGGATTTATTTACATAACTTTAGCTCAACTCCCCAAAAGTAATAGGGATTAGTACTAATCGTAGTATTTTTATAATGGTATAACCGGATTCAACTATCATATACCAGAAAGCCAAAAATGTACCCGAGGGTCAACCAGGGATATCGGGATTTCGGTAAGGATGAACCCCACCGTTAAATAACCTTCGCATGCTCCTAACCAACTGCACAAAGGACTTGAAAGAAAAAGCAATACGATTTACTATGGATTATGTTTTATTACACATGAGCACCGAACCCCGTGGTTCTCAGAACCAACCAATCAATATGTCGGCATTTCAGATTTGAAAACAGTTGTCTAACGTTGGGGACTGCTGAGAAAAGTGAGCACAGAATGCTTGTAGCTGGCCAAGATCCACATGAACATGTGTATCCTTACATTGGAGTTGGCCGGCAGTATTAACCCTTTCACCCGCAAGTAACTGGGGGCTGTTTCACTAAACTTCGTACGACTAAAATGTTCATAAGTGCAAATATAGAATCGTCTGGAAATTTCAATTGATGGATTTACATTTATTGAGCATAGGCTGCATATGCAGCCTATGCTCAATAAATGTAAATCCAGTAATTGGTTACAAGAAAACATTGTTAATGTGAAATTTACAGACTATCATCATTTTGCACTTACAAACATTTTTGTCGTACGTACGAAGTTTAGTTAAACGGCCCCCTGGTATCGACTCTTCCATGTCGACTTTCAACTAATCCACTCATCAGAAAATGGGTGTTTTTGTCAATAACCAGAAAATATCCATAAACAGTGCAGACCCTTATGAGACAGATGAGCCGGCTCATCTGGATCTACAGTTTGCAAATATTAGGAAAACTATCAAATTCTGGTATTTTTGCGGAAGACCACAAATTTCTACACTTCCTATATTAAACGACCACCAGTTCGCGAGGAGATAATAAGGGATATTTTAAAAATATCTGACAAATACTGATGAGCACTGCAGATCCTGATGAGATGGCTTGTTACAAGTCGGCTTATCTGGATCTACAGCAATTGTAAATGTTTGCTTTCCAGTCTGTATGGTGGAAAGCGTTAACTACATGTATATCTTGATGCGGATCTACATCGCAACAAACCATAAATGCAAATTTTCTCACCAGGGTGCCCATTAGACATGTACATTAAATATTGGAATGTTATATAATACAAGGTTATTGCAAAAAGGAAATATCACAAGTTAAAGAGTCAAGTATATTGTACAGTCGTATTAATTTATAATACTTTGTATATTAGCATATATACGCAGTATTATCACACACATTCCAATAGATTCAGCAATATACAACGATACATCGTACTAATATGGAAGCCATTTATAAACTTTTACAAGCAAGTTGTCCTTTCACGTAATGCAAATGAAAGAAAAAATATCATAATTTTGATTTTCGGAAGTTCAGTGAAAATGGAATTGTTCTGAACAAATATTGTAAGCATTTCCAAATAAATAATAACTTCAATGTTGTTTGTTCTCAGAAATAAAATGTGATAGGAGAAAGACAGTAACAAGTACCACACATGGATAGGAATGAATGGCCTTTTTGTGGAATTTATCAGGGTATAAACATGGAAAAGTCGCGGGAATACTGGACGAAGGCTGGAAGGCCTCGTCCAGTATTCCCGCGACTTTTCCAAGTTTATATCCCCGATAAATTCCACAAAAATGTAATTCATTCCTTATAATTCCAGCATTTGAATTAAATTAATCAAGAAAATGTGTTTATTTTCCGTTTTCTTAAGAATTATTTTAACTGCGCCCGACGGTTACGGAAAGTAGTTCGGCATGGAGTTTACTGGGATATACATTTTGGACGGAGACTTGCTACGGACCAATCAAGTGTTAGGGAATTGTGTAAATATTTTTGTGCTGGAATTATACACATGTCTGAAGGACTAGACACAATGTGTAGTTTATACGTAACATATATATGGCTGTGACAGGAGAATGGGTCTTATGGGATTTGCAACCAGTGTAGACCCATATCAGCCTGTGCATCCGCAGTCTGATCAGGATCTGCACTGTTCGCCATTCCAGAAATGAAATACCCATCGTGCTTCTAACAAGAAATAAAGATTGTTATCAGTCTACCTTAGTGTTATTTGATCAGGATCTACACTGGTCACAAACCCATAAGCCCCACTCTCCAGTCACAGCCACATATTGTAAAATTCTTGTAATGGAATATAAAAACATCTTGGTTAATCTATGATCCAACTAATGGCACTAAAATCTATATCCTCACTACCAATAAATAACTGGGACATAATCCGACAAAACAAGACTATAACTAAAGAGACCAGTGTAGACCCAGACCAATCTTCGTTGATCACGGTCTACACTGTTTGCCTCCAGCAAGCAATAGCAGTAGTGTGATGGCTGATCAGTTGCTAGATTGGCTACAGATGAAATAAACTTTGTTCAGTCGTATCATGGTCCTGATAAACAGCCCATGATGAAACAAAGGTATTTTTTCAATGATCCAAGGTCCATGGAGTAGTGCTAGATCATCTAGACTCATTTGAGACAAGCCATGTGATTTCGTACTTATTGTATTTATTTGCAAAATTTACGATATTTTCCGTAAATGACGTAGAAAGTTGACAAAATGTTCAGAGCAAATGCGCAACAGAATTCCACACTTGCTATGAAAATTTCGTAAACCGTAGAAGTCAGTTATTAAAACAGAAAATATCGCAGTTTCTGTAAATATTTTTCATGAAAAATCGTCCATCTTCTTAGGTACAAAAATCACATGGCTTATCTCATTTAGGAATAGTCTTCTTAACTGAGGATCAAAAAAGGAAAGAAATGTAGCATCTAGAAGGCAATTGTTTAACTAACTTCTCTATAGTATACAAGGCAACGGTCAGAGTTGATGGACTTGTTTATACGGCCCAATAACAAGAGTGCCGAAGGTCACAATATACGCCCGTCGAGGCAAGGCCAGTCAACAAGGGGAGATAACTCATCTTGACGTGATGAACAAGAGATGTTTTCATTTTGAAGCAAACTATTCAATAATTGCTGTCTTTTGATGTGTAAACAGTAGTGTGATTTTATTTTACCCAATTAAAATTTTGAAATACCCAATTGCTTTAGAAATGATGAAGTGACAATACTCAATTACTAATTCCTTATCTGGAGCCCTGGATGTAATTTGGTTTACCAATATATCAGTCTTCGAATTTAGCCGCTGGTCCGATACCCCGAGGCCAGTAAAATTTCCGGCGGGCCAGTAAAATTCAGAAGCTGGCAGGCACGGCGGACTAGAAATTTTCAGCATAATTCAGAATACGAAACCCAAATTCGTCTTGTTTATTATTTTCTATCAGAAAGCATCGTAAACTGGTCCCCAGTAGCACGTTCCTCATATTCAACATATTCTTGTGTAATGTGTGGAGCATACGACCGGCAACCAGTCTTATCATCGTCACAGCCACAAATAAGAAAAGCACTGCACACATTACCAGTCAATTCAGACACCCAAAATCAAACATTGTCCGGTCATTAACCTGATCAGCTGGCAATTGCCAGGTAACGGCTGTTCCATTTACATCTTTATAGTTGTGGCTAGTTGATATTATCGTTATTTACTTGACAAAAATACAATTATCTTGCTTCCCTAATAGTTAATAATTGTTTGTGTATGCTGGTACACCAGAATTATGGTAAAACATTACCATTTTAAAACTTGATTAGCTATTTTATTTTGTGTGTTCAATTGATGTAATAGCCGATTTATGACATCGCATCAAAGAGCCTGTGTGTATTAAATGTTTCAAACACAACTTTTCCATTACAAAAATCGGTAAATATAGTACATTGACCATGAAAGATATATTTTCTATGTTTACACGAAGTGTCTTCGCTTCAGACAAACTGCAGAAAGCACAAAACTTAGCCAAGCTGGACCAATTGGCATTCTGAAATGTTAGAAGCCCTGGTAGGTATTGAGTCAGAGTGACCGTGATGAGAGCGATGATGACCAAGACAGAGATGATGACCAGATGGAGATGTCGGAAGATCTAGTTTATAAAACATGGATATCTTGAGACCAATCATTAAAACAACATTATATGGACTTGTTTTTATTCTTATTATACAACTACTATACAAGCATATATATACTTTTATGATAATATTATATTTATACATAGTACCGCATAATTTTTCGGGCCATTAAAATTTTGTTCGGGCCAGTAACTTTGGGAAGTTGACTGGCCCAGAGGGCCAGTGGTTTAAAAAGTTTTTCGTGAAGACTGATATATCGGCCCAGCTTTTGTATTCCTCCTAATATGAAAATGTAATTGGTTTTTGAAAAATATATATTTTCTGTAAATAATGTTGAAAGTTGCCACACACCCAGATTGAGTGTTTTTTTTTGTAAATTTTCGACATAAATTTACAAAAAAATATAACTGGTTTCATAATGAGTATCGGTGAAATACGATCATACCAGGTAGACGATTCCCGAGCTGGGTCCGTATGTGGCTGTGACTGGAGAAATGGGGCTTATGTGATCTGTGACAAGTGTAGCTGCTTATTGCTTGTTAGAAGCATGGCAGGTGTTTCATTGATGGACTGGCGAACAGTGTAGATCCTGATCAGACTGTGCGAATGCACAGGCTGATCCGGATCTACACAGGTCGCAAAACCCATAAGCCCTATTTCTCCAGTTACAGCCACATATATGGAAACGCCTATAGAATACAAGCCTGCACGTTTACATTTACTTTCTTCTAATGAAATGAGAGGAGTTATAATAATTTACACTGAATGCTCCAATCACACGAGTGAAACAAACCCTCAAAACATTAAATAATATTTACACGCATCAATTTATAATGCTGAGGAAGCAAATAATTGCAGGTGTGCCTTCTCCTAATACCAGTGCATGTTATATAAACTAGCAGCCCTTCAACACACTTGATAAAATGGAACATAATCACAAACATGAACGAGAATTGTAGGTGGTGGTATTGTAGTAAATTACATCATTAACATTCTATGTATACAGATGTATACAAAAGACTTAAACATAGACTCCTAAATTACCATAGGAAAATTGTGATTTCGTAATAAAAATATTTTATGGAATTTCATTAAAAAAATTTGTTATTGATGAAAAAGTACTTACATTTTAATATGGTTTAGATTTAAAGCCCCAATACGGCTCAAGTTGCTGAATTTGGCCTCCTATTGGGTTTTCCCACACATAAATCCAACAGGTTTCTATTATTTACACACACTTTGAAACTATTTGCATTCATTTTGGTACAAAAATGAATTTGTAGTCGATGAAAATATCAATATTTGTTGATAAACAAACAGCAGGTGCGTGTTCAAAGTCCGATCGATTTTCCGATAGAAGCTCGGGTCAACTGCTCAACTTCCTGATTCGCGGCCGATGAATTCCGATAGCCGGAGTTTATCGACTCGCTTCCGAGCCGAAGCCGTTGGTTTACGGAAATTAATTTGTCAATATTGACATTTTGCACCGAGTGGTACACAAAACAAGTTTTTGTTGTCTTCACATTGCGATTAAGATGTAAATCTCAAGACTTGAGATGTATCTATTAGGCAGTATATTAGTTTTGTGTACTAAATCAGTTGCCAAACATGTTTTTGTGTTTGAAAAAATCAGAAAATTGTAATACTGAGCCGTTCAGGGCCTTTAATGTGTTTAATAGCCAAAACTTCGTCAGCAGCAAAACGTGGAACAGACAGTAGGCCCAAAGGTATGGAACGCCAAATCTACATAAATTCAAATAATTAATGCTAGCTCTAAATATTTAATGCTAGAGCTAGCATTAATTATTCGAGTTCATGTAGATTTGGCGTTCCGTAGAAGGGAGCCCGAATGTTTGCCCAGGAAATCTAAAATATTTACAAACCAAACTGGCAAGTTATTATAGCCTACATTACAGTATCATTCTATGATGCTGTCAGAACAAATTTGGTGGATATCTATTTTGCAACACCGTATATATGTATATTGTTAGCCCTTCTATGCAGATACACACTTTTTATTGTTGTAAATAGACAAATATTTTTCTTACAAATGTAAGTCTCGGCTAAAAAACTGCTTGATTTTGATTGCAAATCTCGAGAACGTTCATATAAAGTTAAATAATAATCTATTTATATTTGGGCCATGATATGACAAAACAGAGCATTTCAGTAGCCTATTTCATCAACATTGCAAAGTATACTTTACTAGCAAAGTATACTTTGAGGGAGTAATCATTTATTTTTCCAGAAATGCATTATTTCACATAGAACTAACAAATGCATATATTTCATGATTAAAAGTATGCAGAATTATTATACTGAATTTATTACATTATCACAGCCATTAAATGGCTGTGATAATGTAATAAATTCAGTATAATAAAAATTAATAAATTTAAAAAGTAGTCCTAATCAGTCTGCACAGATAGTATACTGGAAGCATAATATACGGTACACCGACCGAACAGACAGCAGCAAAGACCCTGATCAGAAGGATCTAGTTGGTCTTCACCCGGTGCGAAGGCAATCAGCTCTGTTTTATCAAATTGTGGCCCCTTTGTACGTGATGGCTCAATATAATATACTTTGAACTGGCAAGCCCTATCCCGGAATACAAAAGTATAAAATGAAACTAAAGTAAAACTATGTACACTGCAGCATGTTGCTATACAAGGTAATGGTTGGATGAATGATAATGGCTTTATGGTGATCAAATATACTTCAGGCAACATAATGAAAGCTACAACTGCACGCTTGAAACCAATGTAGCCAACAAATGTGTCTGTGACTGGAGAAATGGAGCTTATGGGATTTGTGACCGGTGTAACTCCTGATGAAATAGCGCACACCTGTAGCCGATAACAATCAATATTCTTTGTTGGAAGCACGACGTGTGTTTCATTGATGGAATAGTGAACAGTGCAGATCCTAATCAGACTGAGCGGATGCACAGGCTTATATGGATCTACACTGGTCGCAAACCCATAAACCCCATTTCTCCAGTCACAAATACGCAATAGACCACGACAGTATGGGACCAAATCAGGCTTCGACAGGTTTTGCTCCCAATTGGTTAATATCTAGCTACCTTTGCGGTTGGGGACAAATCAAGGACTACATTGGTCACAAACACCTCCGAAACTGGCAAGCAAACTGCATAGATGTTTGTCTGTGCTGGATGTGAACGAAGTTGCACCATTTCACTTCCGTAGACTGAAGTTTAGTTGTTACAACCAAATCTTTTGTGCAAGTATGTGCAAGTATTTACATTTGTTTCATATACGTAAACAACTGACAGTTCTACCGCCGGTAGTATAATACATTCACTGATGCCAATATTAGTGCAATTACCAATGCGACTTTTTGGAACATATATTTCCATTGACAGCAATGCAAGAAACACATTTTTTTATAGTATTGTATCCAGTGAATGTCATTATTTGTGATGCTCTATGCCAGGCCAATGATACGTCAATTTGATGTTGTGTTGTGCATTGAGAGGAACACATATGGGTTAAACAATATTCACAGAAACCTCTCAACATATAAACATTGAATTATGAAATTGTTGTCGCGAAATTTGTGACCTGTTAGTATACATAAGTGGCTGTGACTGAAGAAATGGGGCTTATCAGATTTGCGACCAGTGTAGCCTCAGTCCGATCAGGGTCTGTACTGTTCGCTGTTCCATCAAGGAAACACACATGTGTGCTTCTAATAATAAACATAGATCGTTACCCAAGAGTTTGCTATTTGATCACGACACTGGTCACATACCCACAAGCCCCATTTCTCCAGTCACAGATGACAATAAAAGAATTCCGCGGAATCAAATGTCTCGCCTTGTTCCGCCTTGACCTTCACCCTGGGGCCGGAGAAAATAATATTTAATAATCGTATATTCATCTACATATCATAGTCAAGGGATGTATAAAGTTTCATGACTGTAGCTGATAAGGTGTTGAAGTAATGATCGTAACACGAAAACTTAACATTGAAAGTATTAACAAATACGAGTTTGACCTTGACCCTGGAGACCGCCAACATTTTTTTTAATAGTCCTATATTCATGTACATATCATAGTAAAGGTATGTATAAAGTTTGATGACTGTAGCTGACAAGGTGTTGAAGTAATGACCGTAACACAAAACGTAACACGAAAACTTAACATTGAATGTATTAACAAATAGTTTGACCTTGACCCTGAAGACCCTGGGGCCTGCCAAAATTTGTTTAATAGTCCTATATTCATGTACATATCATAGTAAAGGTATGTATAAAGTTTGATGACTGTAGCTGACAAGGTGTTGAAGTAATGACCGTAACACGAAACGTAACACGAAAACTTAACATTGAATGTATTAACAAATACAGTTTGACCTTGACCCTGGGGCCCGCCATTTTTTTTTTAATAGTTCTATATTCATGTACATATCATAGTAAACGTATGTATAAAGTTTGATGACTGTAGCTGACAAGGTGTTGAAGTAATGACCGTAACACGAAACTTAACACGAAAACTTAACATTGAATGTATTAACAAATAGAGTTTGACCTTGACCCTGAAGACCCTGGGGCCTGCCAATTTTTTTTTAATAGTCCTATATTCATGTACATATCATAGTAAACGTATTTATAAAGTTTGATGACTGTAGCTGACAAGGTGTTGAAGTAATGACCGTAACACGAAAACTTAACATTGAATGATGACGCTGCCGCCGACTCCGGAAAAGCAAAACCTATGTCTCGCTTTCCGCTTTGCGGGCGAGACAAAAACAATGGATTAATATCAAATGCTGGTTTTGTTTGTTTGTTTGTTTGTTTATTGGTGTTTAACGGCCTATCAACAGCTAAGGTCATGTAAGGCCGGGCAAACGGGTTCGATCCCGTTTTAACCTGCTGCATTGGGGGGAAAATTCCAAAATCAGAACTGAATATTTACATCGAAAAACAATATATTCAGCCCTGAAATTAGAATAACCTGACCTGGTGGCAGGTCCATACCACACCAAAGTCACTTGGCCCCTTCCCCTAAAATAGGATTACAAATAATCGTAATACTCACATAAGTTCAAATGGTGGTAGACATGCAGTTTGCTAAAAGTGATCAACTGCACTCAAAATGTATTGTATTTGGCACGACACTTAATGATATATTAATTTCTATACCTAGCACTTGTCACAGAGCTGCAGATAAGGTGCATATCGGTATTGTACACATTTATTTAGTTGAATACATATTGATTTTCAAACATGGAATTAATTTGAAAACTCATTGATTTCAAATTGACGAGTAAAATGCTCAAATTCACTTATTTCAGTGGCAAAAAGTGAACATTGTTTGATTTTTGCTGCTCAAATAAGAGAATTTTCAACTTTGCATACTTTTTAGGTCACTTGTTCCCAATGTTATATCGGCAAAAGCATTAAATCAAGTTGCAAAAATAAAATATGCTTTGAATTTGAAATTAGTGTGAATAATACTCTTTAGACACAAAGATTATCTAGAGCTCTGTTGTCACCTATTTCATGTCAAATACCGATTCATTTCTTCAATTGCCGCATTTAACCTGCTGCATTGGGGGGAAAATCCCCAAATCAGAACAGAATATTTACATCAAACAAAATATATATTTAGTCCTGAAATTAGAATAACCCGACATGGTGCCAGGTCCAAACCACACCAGTCATAATATTTCTGGGTATTATCGTATATGGTAAGAATGGGACGAGCAGCGCATACATTGTAACAATTATGCATAAATATTTTGAACTAATGAGGTAATATACCCAACCCATCTGTATTTACCATATGATTCAGCAATGAAAATAATATTCAAGATATTACGATTAAAGTGCACATGTTGAACAAGTTCACCCATCTGTCAATGGAATTTGCAGACAAGTGCATTTTCAGCAGAAATCACACAAGGACATACATTCTCACATTTGATCACATTTATAACATAATAATTGTGATTTATATGTCAGGAAGTATTTATGGAATGAAGTGCATTCAAGTATATCCATCAACTTGGAATGGTTACTGTAGCAATATGGCTCCACACAGCTGTGCAGTTTGAGATTATTTATTCTGTAGTTAATTATCATGTAAATAAACAAATGAGCTGTCAACTGACAAATGCCAGTAAAGATTCCGATAATTCTGTACTTTCATAACAAATCATTAAAATAATCGGCTAGGGGTATGTCAACAACCTTACATGATATTTAAGGATAAATTTATTAATTTTTATTATACTGAATTTATTACATTATCACAGCCGTTTTGGCTGTGATAATGTAATAAATTCAGTATAATAATTCTGCATACTTTTAATCATCAAATACATGCAGTCGTTAGTTCTATATGAAACAATGCATTTCGGGAAAAATAAATGATTACTCCCTCAAAGTATACTTTGCTAGATAAGTATACTTTGCAATTTTGATGAAATCGGCTACAGGTCCGGATCAGGCAACAGCTGTGTGCTAGCTGTTCAGGGGCGACACTGGTAAGAACGCTCTATAAGCCACTTTTTTTGTACCGGCAAGTCAACACATGTATTATTGTATATGTAAATGTAAACATGTCATTTAAAAACATCATCTTAATCCTTAATAATGCAACTGCACTGCAGAAAATCATACACTTATATAAGTTCTTTATAACAGTGACCAAACTTCACAACCAACAACAATAGCTGGAATATGTACAGCACCATTAAATATGGGGCTTCACAAAACAAATAGTATTCAAATGCATTGTTATTGTCATGAAATCAGTACAGCCATATTAACCATACATATTGGCAGGCTCACTCTTGTAGGAAACCTTAAATTTTTATGTTTCCCCATTTAAATGGTGTCCAAATATTTAGGGTTAGTACGGTACTTGCCTATGTCAGAGGCCCATTGTCATTATGTGACAATTATCCACTAAGAAATGTAGATCACAATATATACTTCCCCTGAGAAAGGAGAAACATAGAAAATATTTCAAAATTAGTTACGTAGTGACATTTGTGTTGTAATTGAGCTGCCAAGCTCGTATTTTGTATGCTTGAAACAGGAAAATACATGACCATAACAAAACGTATCAGTGGCAGCTATTGATGAAATGTCTGGAAGAAGGGGGCTAACTCAGATGGAGATTTTACCAAGAGATTACCATAACTTGTGGAGATAATATGTAGGATATTGGACCACTGCTTGGTAAAAGGGACATTAATGGCATTTGCGACCAGCATAGCGCCAGATCAGCCTGTGCATTCGCAGTCTGGTCAGGGCGTATGCCATCTGCCATTCAGTCACTGGTGTTAATTAACTGTCAGCAAAACAATTTATATAGATTCTATCACTGCTGAAGTGATTGTGGGAAAGAGGATACGATCTCCAACTGCTGCAAATGTAGAATGGACCTTTTCCCACCGGATGGATTGAATTGATTTATTGGTGTTTAACAGCCTATCAACACCTAGGTAAATTAAGGCCAGGAAAGTCAAAAGCTAACCAATTCAATAACAGCTGTAGGACTAGTCATGTGAAGAAATGAGTCTTGGGTCTGATCACATTTTGAGGTAACACAAGTCAAATCATTAAACTGATCATAAACACAATTTGCCCATATAAACAAATTGACCCATATTGAGCCCATGAAGTTAACATACTCTGATCAATATAATTTGATTAATAGCAAAGGTTTGAATATTGGCAGCTGTTTTAAGTTGTGAACTGGCACACCAGGGGGCCGTTTCACTAAACTTTGTACGACCAAGTTTATAGTTTACATTTATTGAACATAGGCCACATATTCAATAAATTTAAATCCAATAATTGTTAATCAGTGTTAATTTGAAATTTACAGACTATCATAATTTTGCACTTACAAACATTTTAGTCGTACAAAGTTCAGTAAAACGGCACATCAGGAATTGTTTGGCAGATGCCACTGACTGTACAACCAGTGAACATGAGTGCAAGGAAGCTTTGGGGCAATGTTGCATTATAATTTGACCACAAGGTACTAGTCGGGCCTCCTTAAATTTACTAATCACCTACATGTATATTGTTTAATATGGTTTGTGTGAAGTTTGGTGTTCAGAACTTACTCACTCGTCCACAATGCATGTCATTATGGGATAAAACCTCTTTATAGGCGACTACCGGTAGCCTCTGCCCTAATATTGTACTTGTATACATATAAACCCATACTGGTGATTAATGTACATTATGGCATCGGAATTTTAAAATTTTAATCCATAAATCTAAATATTTGCCTTGTATCAGTGCTACCTATATTAAATACAATATTGCATATAAAATTCTTGGAAGTTTTTTCTTCAAAAATTCTCAATTAGAACAAAACAAAATTTTCAAAATCATTTTTGGAAAAATCCCCAGTGCTAAAATGGTACATCAAATATGGGTGCTTATAATCTATGACTATATATTTCTATCTGCGTATTATCACAAGATTTTGTAAATTTATAATTCTAGTAGACTACACACCCAGAGGGGATCCTGAATTAACCTCCAATGAGGATACGTTAGCTCTCAACAACCAGAGTGCACCCTAGTCAGTCTGCACAGTTGACATGCACGCTGACCTGGGTGTATGCCTCGCCTCGTTATTATACAACTTTCTGAGCGCATACTCTACATCCAAAATCAGGTTGTTTGATTGGCCGAGACGGAGCACAGCAGCTCAGTCTCGACCAATCAGACTACCTGATACAGTTTTGTGCCTAGAAAGAGCCCTTGGAAAATATTCCCACCTCAGAATGCCAATGTCTGTTAAAATATTGGATGCTCCCATTCACTTATAATGGGAAAGCCTTGAAAGAGCCAAAACTCGTGAAAATGTCACCTTGAACCTGAAACCTAGGCACAATACTGTTGATTTTGAGCATGTGAATGTTTTGTTTGTTTGTTTGTTTATTGGTGTTTAACGGCCTATCAACAGCTAAGGTCATGTAAGGCCGGGCAAACGGGTTCGATCCCGTTTTAACCTGCTGCATTGGGGGGAAAATTCCAAAATCAGAACTGAATATTTACATCGAGAAACAATATATTCAGCCCTGAAATTAGAAGAAACTGACCTGGTGGCAGGTCCATACCACACCAAAGTCACTTGGCCCCTTCCCCTAAAATAGGATTACGAATAATCGTAATACTTACATAAGGGGTATATGCCAAAGACGTATGTGAGGGCCAAACCAGGTCTCCAGTCGGAATTCCGGTAAGGATGAACCCCGATCATTAAATTACCCATCGCTTGCACCCACCTTCCACCCACGAGCATGTGAATGAAGTACACGCTCAGAATGTTATAAAACCACAGGCCCTGGTTGCAATTGGAAATTCATCCATCTCTGCCATAATTCTGGACAGCCCCTGAGGATCAGTCTATGGCGGTCTACAACTACGTCAATCACACGTGAGATTCTGCGACGAGTTTCCGTATTCGTTCCACCTCTACCTGCGTCACGAGCCGTAGCTTCTTTTCCTCGTCCACCTCGGACATTACGTCATTGATTCGCCGCGAGTAGGTGTGCTTTAGATTGTCTACCTCCTTTTTGAGGTGCTCATTCTCGGTCTTAAGTTCGTTAAATGCTGCCATGGACACGGTGTTCTGTTTCAGATTGTGTATCTCGCGTCGGAGCTCCTCAATGGCCGAATGGAGAGATGCTGTGGCTGGAATAAGATTTACAGACGGAACACTATATTTTTTTGGAGAAAAACAATGTCTATGATGTTTCCGTTAATCCTTTCACCCCTAAATAACTGGAATGGAGTTTGATATGGCAAATGATTTTCAGACTAGACCATTTATGTAAAGTTTTTTTTCCCCAAATAATGAAAAGTGAAGATCCTGACGAGACACTGTGTGTGAAGATATCTGAAGCATGATCAGAGAAACGCCGAACATTAGCAGATTAATTCCGTTGTTCCGAGTTTTCTATATCAATCAGATTTATTAACTAGGAACCAGCGCCAAAGAACTCGGGTGTTTACAAAATTGGAGGATGACGCAGGGAGATAAAATTTGCCACAGTTTTAGATGCGGGTATTGCATATTTGTTTGAAACAAGGACAGCAAAAGCACTGAAATGTGTGTAAACACAAGATCCCCATTCATGTTAGAAGTAAAATACCCTGATACAGCCTAAAAGTAGCTGAAGTAAGTGATAGAAATATAGATGCAGGTATCATGTAAAATGTTAGTTATATTTGGTAAATGTTGCCCTTGGTTGAGGGGAATATTGTGGGTTGTCTCTCCTCAAGAAGACAATCTACAATGATCCCCTAAGTCAAGGAAAATATTTATATACAAGACATGCCATGTGATTTTTGTACCTAAGAACATGTGCGATTTTTCATGAAATATAGTTATAGAAACTTTGATATTTTCGGTAAATGACATCGAAAGTTGATCGCATTTGCTATGGAAATTTCGTCAACGTCCGACGCCATGTACGGAAACTATCATAAATATTGTAAATATTTTTTTAATAAGATATCACACATGTTCCTAGGTACAAAATCACATGGCATGTCTCGTATAAAGTTGCCCTAGCCCATGAGTGGAATGAGCAAGCATACCTGCAGTAGAGATGACGGGAACAGGATCGGGCGGTCGGGCAGGCGCGGTCATGGGCTTCTCTTTATGCTGCATAGACAAATGGGCAAGTGTGTGAGACTT
This sequence comes from Conchocele bisecta, assembly GCA_029237695.1. Taxonomy (NCBI): domain Eukaryota; kingdom Metazoa; phylum Mollusca; class Bivalvia; order Lucinida; family Thyasiridae; genus Conchocele; species Conchocele bisecta. Next base: position 136,730,578 of record CM055265.1, read on the forward strand.
TCTTTTCTGCCTCATTGCATGTTGTTGGCACACAAATGCCCCCGGTGGCAGCTTGGAGAAAACTCCGGCAAACTTCTTAACTGAACCCACAGGGACACACAATGCAATAGATGCATGTCGTCTCAACTGTCGTCTCTATGTCGTCTCTACAGAGACCGGGGGCACAGAAATATGATTATTGCCGAAGTTGGGAACAATTTCAAACACACGCGGAAGCGGAACTGACGTCGGTAAATGACATCTTAAAAATCAATTTCATAAACTGTAACATACAATGTAGTAAGAAATCACATACACACACTCTAGTAACAAAGATGTCAGGACAAGGTGGTGGGGCTGTTTAAATTTAGCAATTTTCTTTACACAAACATCTTCAACAATGACGAGCTGTAATTTTATTCTTTTTTCCACACACTGTGAAAAGCAAAAAATAACTTCACATCAGGAATTGAGCTACAATTAGACAAAACCAGACAATTTCTGAATTGTGTATATCTGGTCGATCAGTTTCCATACACAACACGATCCTATGCAGTGGTTGGAAGGCAAACATAACATTAGTGAGATCATTGCAATCATGAACATACATTATTAAATGACTGAAAAGTCCAGCCAATGAAATTGTCACATGATTGTGGACATACATGATATTCACCTGAATATCAGTCTCGGACTTGTCTCGTTTGCGCGAGTCCGAGAGTGATATTCTAAATGTGATATTGACCTGGATGCGCGAGTCACTGATCACGCAACGGAAACATGACACGGTTCAACGACGAGCCAATTGAACAGTGAAAGTGAATGGGTTTAACGTCCCTGCAACAGCTAAGGTCATATAGAGACGGGACCAGAGTTTAAAGTCTCATCCGACAGACCAGTCGGATGGAAATACTATGAAAGTATTTTTGATGCCCTATGCAAGGTTTGAACACACAACATCCAGATTGGAAGTCAGGTGTTCTAACCCCTAGGCCACAGCCCATCCCTGCGAGCCAACTGAACAAAACTACGCAAATAGTATCATCCAATCAGCAACAAGTTTACAAGTGTACTACTTCACACTTGACAGCAAAACAACAACGATGGATGCAAACTTAAGCAAACTTGTACATAAATGTGAGTCGGGTTTCAGCAAAACCAAAAGTCATATAATAAAATAATGATTGCCTTTTGTGTCGGTGTACACAAGATTTACGGACCTTCGAAGTCATATTCTCGGTGAATATGACTTTCTCAGGTCCGTAAATCTGGTGTACACCTCCTAAAAAGTCAATAAATGTATAACGTACAACCGACTTTTTCATTGTTCATCATCCATTAAAACAGTATTTTTGTTTTAATTCATAATACATTTCATGCCGTATACCAATTCATAGGTATCTAAATTTACAAATACGTGTATTTTCCTTTTCTAATTTCTTCATTTCTCAATGAAAGTGTATGTTGTTACCACTCATTTGAACCGTCTTGGCGAGACGGTCCAAATGAGTGGTAACAACATATACTTCTGTGCACAAAAAATAATAAACATGCATAAAACAGCTAAATGATTGGAAAATGTTTTAGTACCATACCTCTTCCCTTTTCTCTGTGGGGGGTGGTGGGTGTGCAGGTACACGCTTTTCGTCCTTGTGTGCAGGTACATGTTTTTCGTCCTTGTGTGAAGGTACATGTACATGTTTTTCTTCCTTGATCCAGTGGTTTTCCTTGACATCTCCATTACGTTCCTCCTCCTACAGTGGACACGGCTTATTTAACCCTTTACCCAAACATATTTCGCTTGTACACATCCATACTACCGTAATAACCCTAAATATTTGGAAACACTTTATTTGGAGTAACATGTATAAATATATGAGACACGCCATGCGATTTTGTACCTAAGAACATGTGCGATTTTTCATAAAATATATTTATACAAATCAAGTTGTGATATTTTCTGTAAATGACGTTGAACATGTTGAAAGATGACAATTTTTTATAGCAAATACGGAATACTACTCCGCATTTGCTATGAAAATTTTGTCATCTTTCGACGTCATTTACAAAAAATATCGTAAATTTGTATGTCATAATATTTAGGAACAGCAAAGTTGTGCTGAAAAAGTAAATTATTTTTGGGATACAATTTGTTTTGGGAAAAGTCACAAAAAGTGTGTCCACATACTTAATATCAGGGATCATTTTACAGGGCAAAGTGGGTGAAAGACTCTCCCTAAATTGTGTGACTTCTCCCTATTTTGAGTTGAAGGAGAAGTTTTTCACTATATAAAACAGAAATTTTGGAGAAAAAAAAATGTCCATTTTCTCAAATTTTTAGTGAAAACTTCTCCTATTTTGAAGGGCTAGCTTGAACCATGAATATGGTATATTAGTTTATGGCATTTTATTTTTTATACCGCGACATTAATCAATAAAGACACGGATATAAAATATTAAACTTATCCAAACATTGAATATTTAAACCACTGTTAAACCACAAGTGATGAGGGTGGTATTAAAACTAGTTAAAAACAAGAGGGCCATGATGGCCCTAATTCGCTCACCTGACTCCATGAACACCAGAGGAGAATGTGACATCGAGTTCATGTGTTTTAAAAAAATTGTGCTATTTTTAGATGGCGGTCATCTTGGATTAAGCAATGACTCTCATTTTACCAAATCTGAAAATGCTTCACCCAAGGATCTTAACTTACTATGAAGTTTGGCCATCATCGGCCATGTGGTTTCTGAGAAAAAGAAGTTCAAAATCTCGAATAAATGACCTTTTGGCGGCCATCATGGATGACATGATCATCCGATTCCGACAAATATTGCACCAGAGCAATCGCCTCATTGATACATTCGATTTGATATATAACATGACCATATTCGGTCAAAAATAAAATTTGACCCCACGGGCCACGCCCATTTTTGACCCCGGGGTAACCATTTTAACAACTTTGAAAGAGCATTGTACATCGATCATTCCAACCAAGTTTCGTCGAAATCCAGCTAGCGGTTCATGAGAAGAAGATTTTTTAAGAATTTATGCTATTTTTGACGGCGGCCATCTTGGATTAGCGATGACCTCCATTTTAACAAATCTGAAAAGGCTTCACCCATGGACCATAACTCTTACGTTTGGCTACCATGGGCCAAGCGGTTCATGTGAAGAAGAATTTTGAAATCTCTAATAAAAGAACGACCTTTTGACCTTTCGGCGGCCATCTTGGATGACCTAACAATCCGATTTCGACAAAAAATGCACCAGAGTGATCGCCTCGTTGATACCTTCAATTTGATATATGACATGACCATATTTGTTCAAAAATAAAATTTGACCCCACGGGCCACACCCATTTTTGACCCCGGGGTCACCATTTTAACACCTTTGAAAGAGCATTGTACATCGATCATTCCTACCAAGTTTTGTCGAAATCCAGCTAGCGGTTCATGAGAAAAAGATTTTTTAAGAATTTATGCTATTTTTAGACGGTGGCCATCTTGGATTAGCGATGACCTCCATTTTAACAAATCTGACAATGCTTCACCCATGGACCATAACTTTTAAGTTTGGCTACCATGGGCCAAGCGGTTCATGTGAAGAAGAATTTTGAAATCTCTAATAAAAGAACAACCTTTTGACCTTTCGGCGGCCATCTTGCATGGCCTAACCATCCGATTTCGACAAAAAATGCACCAGAGTGATCGCCTCGTTGATACCTTCAATTTGATATATGACAAGACCATATTCGGTCAAAAATAAAATTTGACCCCAATTTGACCCCATGGGCCACGCCCATTTTTGACCCCGGGGTCACCATTTTAACAACTTTGAAAGAGCATTGTACATCGATCAGTCCTACCAAGTTTTGTCGAAATCCGGTCGGCGGTTCTTGAGAAGAAGATTTTTGAAGAATTTGTGCTATTTTTAGATGGCGGCCATCTTGGATTACGTAATGATGTAATTTTAACAATTTTGTAATCCCCCTACCTAAGGACCATGGCCATGAAGTTTGGTGACAATAGGCCAAATGGTTACCGAGGAGAAGACGTTTGAAAATGTTCACGAACGACGACGACGGACGACGGACACATTGCGGTAACAATGTGAGCTTCGCTCAGGTGAGCTAAAAATATACAATAAGTACGACCTGCGAATTTGGCTTACAGGTTTGGTGTTACAACCGTAGTAACTTCAGAATCATTTGGATTTGACTGTTGAAGTAATGCTTTTCTTGAAGCTTTGTCATATGCGGACATAATACAAAAGGTTTGATTTTTGGCTATATTTCGGATAGTCGAACAACACGACTACCAAACTCAGTTACTGACCTTTCCTCTAATAACATGTCTTTTAGAATTGTTTTTTTGTTGTCATCGTAATTTTTATTTTTAACCCTTTCACTCCTAAGTACATGTAACTGGTACAGATTTTAATATGTTAATTTTGCAACCAATCCAACCGTCGCAGAATGATTTTCAGACTAGTCCATTTATGAAAAGGGGGTGTTTTTGTTCTCAAAAATATGAAAATTACTTGCAAAAAGTGCAGATCCTGATGAGATGGCTCGTCAGGAGCCAGCTCATCTGGATCTACACTATTTGCTGATAGCACTATACCGGTCTGTAGTGTTGAAAGGGTTAACTCTTTGCATGGTAGCGGCGAAATATCCGCCAAACGAATTAGGAGTACATGTATATGTTATATTTCTCTCTGTAAATATGTCTTGAAATTTCATTAGAATCGAGTCCTCAGGACTCGATTCTAATGAAATTCCAAGACATTCATGATATTTACGGGAAGAAATACAAGAAAATATGATGAATTCTTGTCCGCTAGTTTTGAACTATTTATAGCCCACAAGTTTCCCAGCATGCAAAGAGTTAAGAAAGAGTCGGAAATATTTTTGAACAGTCATAGAGTGTATATACATGAGAATACATTATATACTCCGATTATAAATAGCGTACATAGAAGAAATCAGCCCCCTACTGAGCAAAGGTACTTTCTGGCGTGTGCAACCAATATAGACCCAGATTATACTGTATACCCTGCAAAAATGTGCAGTCTGATTAGAGCCTACACTGTATACCATCCAAATACTCAGTAAAAGGATTTAATGCAGCTATGGAAGTGTGCAGAATGACAAGAACCAATAATTGTTGCAAACATGGTCCTTATCTCATCAAGTGACCCAAATTTAATATCATATAAATGCCAAGTACATGGTTGGCTTCATGTAATAAGGCAGGTGGATATATAGTCTACACTCATTACCTCAACCTTTATTATCATTATTATTAACATGTGACAAATTCAATAAACTACAAAATTATTGCAAGTTCGTAATTCCATATTTTTACCCATCTTTTCACCTCAAACAATCTATCATGTTGGTGTATAATGTTTATATTTGCTTCGAAAATGCTCAGCTCAGAGCAAATGATTTCCTAGAAATTCTAAAAATAGTAACATATGTTCACAAAACTATGGTGGGCTGTTGCTTGCCATAAACGATTCTGAAACAGAATTTTACAGCACATTAAAAAACAAAACAAAAAAAAGAAGAAATTTTCTGGAAAATTAAATTGTGTTGCTTCACTTGGGAAAAATAATTATAAAATATATAGCTAGATCTACCATACACTGGCATGCCAATTGCAGATGGAGCCACGGGCCACAACCACATACATGTATGACAAGGCCAACTTACGCCGAGCAATGTCAGGAATGTCAGTTTATAGGGCTGCACAGTGTATGGTGTGCCATTCCACTTTACGTGATAGAATGCGACTGAATGTGTTGGTAGATGCTGTAAAGAGGCCAGAACGGATGTTCACAGCGGAAGAAGAAAAGGAGCTTGTAGGACATGTCAAGTATATGGGCGATATTGGTTACGGGTATAGTAAAAGATATATCCAGTACCGGTATATGGCAGCTGACTTCTGCAAATCCCTGGGGAAGAAGGGAAATGCCGGAGAGAAAAAGACTAACCACTGGTTTTATTCCTTTATGAAGAGATGGCCTGACTTGAAGATTGAAAAACCCCAGAAACTGCAAATAGCAAGAGCGAAGAGTACATCATCTGAAGTCATGACAAACTATTTCAGAGAACTTAGAGCGGTATTGAGAGCGAACAACCAGCTGGAGTCCCCCGAACAGATACATAATGACGATGAGACTGGTATCAGCGCCGAGCACACACCTCCCAAAATAATTTGTGCGAAGGAGACAAACCCACAAGCTATTACATCAGCCAGATCATCAAACGTTACAATCATTGCAGGGGTGAACGCCAATAACATTCCACCATTTTATGTTTTTCCAGGAAAGAGATTGACGGATGAACTTATGAAGGGAGCGCCATCTGTATCAGCCGGAAGGATGTCTGAGAGCGGGTGGTCCAACACAGGAATTTTTGAGACATATGTTATGGAACACATTGCCAGACATGCTCACCTTGAAAAGGAAGACAAAGACGGACCAGCCACATTAATCCTATATGACGGTCACAAGTCGCATCTATCATCGACTCTTACAGACTAGGCCAAGGAGAGAAATGTTATATTGTTTGGTCTTCCTCCTCACACAAGCCATCTCACACAGCCCCTTGACGTTGGAGTATTTGGTCCTCTGAAGTCCCACTACAACATAGAGTGCCAATCATAGCTTCATAAAAATCCAGGGGTATCCATTTCCAGGTACGAGGTGGCAAGCTTGACAGCAAAGCCATATCTAAAGGCTGTGTGTCCAGAAAATGTTATTTCTGCATTCTGGAAATCTGGCATCTGTCCGTTCAACAGCAGCGCCATTTCAGCATCACAGACAGCACCTGCAGGCATATATGTTGATGAAGCTGCCAAGAACAATCCATCTCCGCCAGTAAAGTGTAATTACCAACACAGACACCAGTAACAACAGCTACAAGACCACCAAACTGAAGACCACCAAACTGAAGACCACCTGTCACAAGACCGAAGACCATGCGACCCCAGACCACCAGAAGTAATCAGCCCTATGCCAGTGAATGACACTCCAGCAAAGGCACCAGCTATCAACAACAATGAAAAGTCAACCAACTCATCTGATATAACAAAGACACAGCAACTTAAAGACCTCCTTCATGCCAAGAAAATTGTTACTGTTGTCTAGGGCTGGGACGAGTACTTGAGTACCCGGGTCCCGGGTAGGGTAATGCTCCTACCCGGGTACAAAATCGTTACCCGTTACCCGCGGGTAATTTGCACATAACATTAAGTTCTTTAAACATTCATTTATATGGGTTTTATAAACGAACTCTTACCTGCCAGGCTGCATATCATTGTTCCCCCGCCTCGTTAACTTAACTCCAGGTCGCACAGATTGCATTGAGTTTTTTGTTTTTCTTGAATTAAAGAAAAGTATTGCCAAATTTGGCTTTTGTTTGTGTTACTGGCCATAATGATGTTCAGAGATCATGGGACAAAGGAAACACAACTCTAATGGAAGTAGTATGTATTTTATTCCAAGGGAAATAATTGAACACCGGGTACTCGGGTACTCGCAGGTAATAGGGTCCCGGGTACCCGGGTCCAAAATTACTACCAGTCCCAGCTCTACTGTTGTCCAAAGACCCAAGAAGCGTTTCATTCCACCATATGCTATCTCGGGGAAAAAACAAAACAATATTGACACTCTCAATGTACAGGCAAAGAAGTGGAAAGCCGACACAACCCCAAAGACCACAGTAAAAGAGAGACAAAGCATACCAAAACCAAGTACATCAGTAGCCTATTTCACCAACATTGCAAAGTATACTTACCTTGCAAAGTATACTTTGAGGGAGAAATTTTCAATTTAAGGATAAATTTATTAATTTTTAAAAATGGCTGTGATAATGTAATCAATTCAGTATAATAATTCTGCATAGTTTTAATCATCAAATATATGCAATCATTAGTTCTGCATGAAATAATGCATTTCGGAAAAATCAATGATTACTCCCTCAAAGTATACTTTGCTAGATTATAGATAAGTATACTTTGCAATGTCGGTGAAATAGGCTACTGGAACAACAGCAAAGAAGAACAAGAAAGCCACTCTGAGTGAAGTTGCTTCCGACATGGACTCTAGCGATGATGAAGAAGTATGCTGTGTTTGCCACCGATTTCAGCCAGAGGAGCTGCGCACCTGCCATCAGCTTATATTTGTGAAATGGGATAAATGTGACATCTGTGTACACTGGACCCATCTGCAGTTTTGCACACCAGTGAGAGTAATCAGGAGGCACGATGTTTATTTGTCCCCATTGCTAAATACCATTTTAAGTTTTAAGTCATAGTTTATTGTTCAAATTACCAATATTTACCTGTTCACAACATTCAAAATGTGTTAATTTTACATTGCATGATTCTTTGGTCCACTTTTCCGGTTGTTATACTTTGTTTGACATGTTACCTTTATGTTTTGTTACCCTGAACATAATAAACACACGTGTAGCCCACCATACTACATCACAAAATTGAACAACGAGATTACCGCAAGATTATGGAACTGGGTCAAGATGGCGACAACTGACAGGTGACTTTCCATTATGAAGATTTCTGCTAGTTTTCAGCCGTGTATTCACCGGAATTTGGATACAAATATATCTTATCACATGTGAAGGTAAGTAACCATAAATTAATTACCCCTCATTAGGCTCAACATACTTCGTATGCTGGGGGAATAACAAGATTGGTGAAACGCACAATAAATAGTCGGCCATCTATTGTGACTAAATTATGCCAAGTATCGAAATAGGGAAGATCAGGCTAGTTTCAAGTGGCGAGGCTAAGAAACATATTAAACATGATAATTGTGAGGCTTAACCCTTTCAACACTAGAGACCTCAGGCTCTTTCATAATATTTGCAAACAGTGTAGTTCATGATGAGCTAGTAACCAGCCGTCTTATAAAGATCTGCACCATTTGTATATATATTTTACTAAATTTCTTCAAAATGATCCCCTTTTCTGCATACTGGAACAGTCTGAAACTTATCATGAAATAGACTAAGTCAGTAACTTAGGGGTGAAAGGGTTAACATCACATGCTGCTATTCAAGTAGTTGTTATCAGCGTGAGAATATGTTGTTACATGATAAAGAAATACCGTAGGCATACCAAGGGGCAGTTTCACTGAACTTCATACGACGAAAATGTTCGTAAGTGCAAAATGATGAGTCTGTAAATTTCACATTAACGTTTTCTTGTAAACAATTATTGGATTTACATTTATCGAGCATAGGCTGCACATGCAGCCTTTGCTCAAGAAATGTAAATCCATTAATTGAAATTTCTAGACGATCCTAAATTTGCTCTTATGAACATTTTAGTCGTACAAAGTTTAGTGAAAAGGGCCCCATGTATCTGCCACATGCAGCTCCTACTCTAGCACACTCATACAGCCTGATACACAACTCGTCACGGGAAATGTAGTGTTTCCCCCGAATTAAAGAGGTATGGTAAGGCCAGAAAAATGGGCACATTTACCGAGTAAAACTTTGCAAAAGAGGCATATTCAGAGCGCAAAACAATATTAAAAAAAAATAAAATTGTTGGAATAATGATAATGCCTGTAACGGTGTATGAGCAAATTGTAATAATGTTACAAAAACAAATGGAAAACAATTATTTTGGGGGCAGCATGATGCCACCAAATTTCATACTAAACTAAGCTGGGTGGAACACTATAATAAATATCGTTAGAGCAGTGTTTGTTTGTTTGTTGGGGTTTAACGGCCTATCAACAGCTAAGGTAATCTAAGGCCGGGGCAATAGGTTTAGTACTAAATCCCGCATATTACCTGTACAAGTAAATGTACATTTTCAAGTACATGTACAAATGGGGGGAAAATCCCAAAATCAGAACTGAATATTTACAATAACAAAACTATATATTCAGCCCTGAAATCAGAATAATCCGATGCCAGGTCCTCGCCACACCAGAATCACTTGGCCCCTCGCAAAAGCAGTAGGATCAGTAATAATCTTACTACTTTTATAATGGGCAATAACCCAATTTTACTCCCAGGAGTTAGAGCAGTGAAAATTTAACATCAACTCCAATAACATAAACTATATTCATCAATGGCCATATATACAGAATACCATGCTAGTATCTTTGGATGTCAAGTCCATCAGGTGACGCCAGGAAACGCATAACAATTCTGTGGCTCACCGAGGAATTCCTACCGTTTCCGGGCTGTGACTGATGGTACCAATTTAAGACACTAGCTTGGTATTCTATTTATCAGGTAATGTTTTATTCCATAGAATGTGAAAAGAAAAGAGTTTTGTTTAGATTTAGATCTTTACACGGACGTCATTCGGTACACAGATGTCACATGACCTATGAAATGTCAGTGAAATTAGTTTTTGAATTTGGATGGACAGTGCAATCAATGCCCTGTTATTTGTCACCATAAATGGGACTTATCGGCTTTGTGACAAGTGTAGATCCAGATCAGCCTGCTATAACACTATTTAGGGTAATGTTATGTGATTTTATGGAGATTTGTGCTTTTAATTCATCATCTATTAAAATTCTCCATAGTTCTGTAGTAGCTCAATTTAAGGCAGAATGTGGACAGTCACGTGGTGGAGTTACACAGCTGCTGTGTGACAACCATTTGAGATATTTGCTCCAAACTTGGTACTGTATCCAGGAATAGAAGCTAGTTTTGAATAGTGAATATTGTAGAATGATTTGTGGTGGAACTGGTACACTTATAGGTTAGAAGACACCAAATGGTGTGAAATCGCCCAGGGTGTAGTCCGGTATAAAAAAATAGTGCGGGTGTTTTGAGGTCACAGACACCGTTTGCTTGCAAATCTTGATCCATTACTACCCAGTTTCACTTGAGGAACATTTTGGGGTGCCTTTAACACCATTTTTCAGCATATTTGTAGCATTTAAAAGAAAACACTGAACCTGTTGGTCACTTGATGTAAACAGAGTTTCTGTGGCCAAAAAATGTACACAATATTGGAGGATATGACAAGGTTGGATTTTTCTTTCTTAGGAGTAAGTGAACCTATTGTTTAGTTCATGCAGAACCAGTACAGACTGGCTGCAGGTCATGTACAAGTGAGTCCCACAGCATCCATACGAATAGTGAAAGTAGGAGAGACTGGCCTTATTGGATGGCATTCGATTAAATTATATAGTAAAACTATTTGGTGGTGTCTAACCTAGAGGAGTGTGCTAGCTACATTGGTCACAAATGTCATAAAATGTCCCATTTCTCCAGTCACAGCCAAAGTTAGCCAATGAGCAGCTACAAACAAAACAAGAGGGCCATGATGGCCCTAATTCGCTCACCTGACTCCATGAACACCAGAGGAGAATGTGACATTGAGTTCATGTGTTTTAAAAAAATTGTGCTATTTTTAGATGGCGGTCATCTTGGATTAAGCGATGACTCTCATTTTACAAAATTTGAAAATGCTTCACCCAGCATCGGCCATGTGGTTCCTGAGAAAAAGACGCTAAAAATCTTGAATAAATGGACCTTTTGGTGGCCATCATGGATGACATAATCATCCGATTCCGACAAATATTGCACCAGAGTGATCGCCTCATTGATACCTTCAATTTGATATATGACATGACCATATTCAGTCAAAAATAAAATTTGACCCCACGGGCCACACCCATTTTTGACCCCGGGGTCACCATTTTAACAACTTTCAAAGAGCAATGTACATCGATCATTCCTACCAAGTTTCGTCGAAATCCGGCTAGCAGTTCATGAGAAAAGATTTTTTAAGAATTTATGCTATTTTTAGACGGCAGCCATCTTGGATTAGCGATGACCTCCATTTTAACAAATCTGAAAAGGCTTCACCCATGGACCATAACTTTTAAGTTTGGCTACCATGGGCCAAGCGGTTCATGTGAAGAAGAATTTTGAAATCTCTAATAAAAGAACGACCTTTTGACATTTTGGCGGCCATCTTGGATGACATAACAATCCGATTTCGACAAAAAATGTACCAGAGTGATCGCCTCATTGATACCTTCGATTTGATATATAACATGACCATATTTGGTCAAAAATAAAATTTGACCCCACGGGCCACGCCCATTTTTGACCCCGGGGTCACCATTTTAACAACTTTGAAAGAGCATTGTACATCGATCATTCCTACCAAGTTTCGTCGAAATCCGGCTAGCGGTTCATGAGAAGAAGATTTTTTAAGAATTTATGCTATTTTTAGACGGCGGCCATCTTGGATTAACGATGACCTCCATTTTAACAAATCTGAAAAGGCTTCGCACATGGACCATAACTCTTAAGTTTGGCTACCATGGGCCAAGCGGTTCATGTGAAGAAGAATTTTGAAATCTCTAATAAAAGAACGACCTTTTGACCTTTCGGCGGCCATCTTGGACGAGATAACAATCCGATTTTGACAAAAAATGCACCAGAGTGATCGCCTCATTGATACCTTCAATTTGATATATGACATGACCATATTCGGTCAAAAATAAAATTTGACCCCACGGGCCACGCCCATTTTTGACCCCGGGGTCACCATTTTAACAACTTTGAAAGAGCAATGTACATCGATCATTCCTACCAAGTTTCGTCGAAATCCGGCAAGCTTTTCATGAGAAGATTTTTTAAGAATTTATGCTATTTTTAGATGGCGGCCATCTTGGATTAGCGATGACCTCTATTTTAACAAATCTGAAAAGGCTTCACCCATGGACCATAACTTTTAAGTTTGGCTACCATGGGCCAAGCGGTTCATGTGAAGAAGAATTTTGAAATCTCTAATAAAAGAACGACCTTTGGCGGCCATCTTGGATGACATAACAATCCGATTTCGACAGAAAATGCACCAGAGTGATCGCCTCATTGATACCTTCAATTTGATATATGACATGACCATATTCGGTCAAACATAAAATTTGACCCCAATTTGACCCCACGGGCCACGCCCATTTTTGACCCCGGGGTCACCATTTTAACAACTTTGAAAGAGCAATGTACATCGATCATTCCTACCAAGTTTCGTCGAAATCCGGCAAGCGGTTCATGAGAAGAAGATTTTTTAAGAATTTATGCTATTTTTAGATGGCGGCCATCTTGGATTAGCGATGACCTCCATTTTAACAAATTTGAAAAGGCTTCACCCATGGACCATAACTTTTAAGTTTGACTACCATGGGCCAAGCGGTTCATGTGAAGAATTTTGAAATCTCTAATAAAAGAACGACCTTTTGACCTTTCGGCGGCCATCTTGGATGACATAACAATCCGATTTCAACAAAAAATGCACCAGAGTGATCGCCTCATTGATACCTTCAATTTGATGTATGAAATTACCATATTCAGTCAAAAATAAAATTTGACCCCAATTTGACCCCACGGGCCACGCCCATTTTTAAGCCCAGGGTCACCATTTTAACAACTTTGAAAGAGCAATGTACATCGATCATTCCTATCAAGTTTTGTCGAAATCCGGTTGGCGGTTCTTGAGAAGAAGATTTTTTAAGAATTTGTGCTATTTTTAGACGGCGGCCATCTTGGATTACGTAATGACGTCATTTTAACAATTTTGTAATCCCCCTACCTAAGGACCATGACCATGAAGTTTGGTGACCATAGGCCCAATGGTTACCGAGGAGAAGACGTTTGAAAATGTTCACGGACGACGACGACGGACGACGGACACATTGCGGTAACAATAGCTCACATGAGCTTCGCTCAGGTGAGCTAATAAAAGCCATATTTCTCCAGTTCTTTCATTTCTAGATCAAACATCTAGGCCGATGATGTGATAGAGGAAAAGTGAAAAATGGTGCAAGTGTCTAACTACACCATGTACAGGTGCAAGGAAGCAGGACAGATGAAAGCAAAGGAACCAACATGTACCTTAATATTAGCAGTCTTGGGCTAAAAGCAAACAACAACACATGCACACATTGAACACTACTCTAAATGCATGTATGGTACACAGGTATTTGACCCTCGGTATTGGATGAAACAAACATTGTTTAGGCTAACATTTATTAACTCTTTGCATGCTGGGAAATTTGTGGGCTATAAATAGTTCAAAAATAACAGATGACAATTCATCATATTTTCTTGTATTTCTCACCGTAAATATCATGAATATGTCTTGGAATTTCATTAGAATTGAGTCCTTAGGACTCAATTCTAATGAAATTCCAAGACATATTTACAGAGAGAAATAAAACATATAGTCCTAATTTGTTTGGCGGATATTTTCGCCACTAGCATGCAAAGAGTTAATATGCAAAAAATATGTTTTTCTTAAGTTTTAAAATCCAATTTCAATATTTATAACATTTTGTCAACTTCATTGATTTCTGATTTCATTATAGTAGCATACACAAACCAATTAGAACTAGATACACGTACTGATACACTAACATTGATTGATTGAATGAGGCCTTGTGTCTGTTTAACCCCAGGGCTCCAGATAAGGAATTAGTAATTGAGTATTGTCACTCCATCATTTCTGAAGTAATTAGGTATTTCAACATTTTAATTGGGTAAAATAAAATCACACTACTGTTTACACATCAAGAGACAGCAATTATTGAATAGTTTGCTTTGAAATGAAAACATGTCTTGGCATTTTATTAGAATTGTCTCCTTGGAGACAATTGTAATGAAATACCAAGATGTGTTTTCATGGAAAATAAAAAAAACACGCTATATCTGTGGTCTGTTTATTGTTTTCTGCAGCATGATAAATGTACCATAAAATCTGTATTGCTTTTTGATACTCGCTACTTCTGATTTTAATTGGGTCTTTGTCAATTTTAATTGGGTATTTAAGCAAATACGCAGCTTATCTGGAGCCCTGAACCCATTATATGTCAGATACACTTATAGTAGTATGAAACTATGACGAAAATGTTTAACTAATTCTTTATTTCTGTTCGAAAGTGTTTATTGTGGTGACAACATAATACACTCATGGAGAAATAAACAAAATAAGATTTGATTCAATATAAATTATTGTATCCTTAGATTTCATTGGGTTAACAACGATCATGCACACGATGGTAGCTGGGTAGAACCAGCCTGCACGCTAAAAACAGTATGGTGCACCAACATAGAAATCCTTTTGGGATTATGTTTACCGTTGTGTAAATAGTTAATATAAAATATGCTTACCACAGCAAACGATTCACACTATAACATGGGTTCGAGCTAAACCATGTATGTCAATCACACACACACAAAACATGGAATAAACACAGCATTAGCATTATTTTCATCAAACAGAGCTGGTGACAAATGTGGGTGTATAATCCAATTATGGTTCAATTATTGATTGAATGAGGTTTTATGCATGTTTATGAACAAGGTGCATCAGGGGCATCAAAAATTGAGCACAGGAGTTGCACCAAATACGGTTCTTACATCCCTTTAAACTTCTAGAACTATCACAGGAGTGATCATAATACCCCCACAAAGAGTTGGACTTACAAATAGCTTAACATTAGAAGAGTTTTATAGGCTTGAATAAAAATTTCATGATCATTATTTAATGCTGGCCTTAGAGATGTGTGACATTGACCTTTTACCTGCGTACGTGGTCAATGAAAATGAGATAATCTGAAAACATTTGAAAATTCATTCATCAGTTATAGAGGATCTTACACGAGTAATGGATTAATATGATTTTGATCAAAAACTCTGTGCCGAGTTTGTCAAGAACGCAATGAATCAATTTAATAAAAATAGAAAAAATGGCTAAGTTAAAAGGATGATATTTTTGTAAAAAAAATATTTGTTCGGCATAAAAAGTGTGTATAGTTTCAGATCAATCCACTGAACGATTTCAGAGGAGTTGTGTACACAAACTATGCAGTTTATCTGTCTGACGCCTGCAATAGGTTTGACCTTTGACCTTCAACTGTGACCTTGACCTTGGACGTAGGTGCGTGGTTATTGATCGCGACACACCTTCTCATCCTGAGAAACATTTGTGCCAAGGCATTTGATAATCCATGCGTCGGTGTAGAAGATATAGAGCGGAAGGGAATTTCAATAGGTTTGATCTTTGACCTTCAACTGTGACCTTGACCTTGGACGTAGGTGCATGGTTATTGATCGCGACACACCTTCTCATCATGAGAAACATTTGTGCCAAGCCATCTGATAATCCATGCATCGGTGTAGAAGATATAGAGCGGAAGGGAATTTCAATAGGTTTGACCTTTGACCTTCAACTGTGACCTTGACCTTGGACCTAGGTGCGTGGTTATTGATCGCGACACACCTTCTCATCATGAGAAACATTTGTGCCAAGCCATTTGATAATCCATGCATCGGTGTAGAAGATATAGCGAGGGAATTTCGATAGGTTCGACCTTTGACCTTCAACTGTGACCTTGACCTTGGACGTAGGTGCGTGGTTATTGATCGCAACGCACCTTCTCATCATGAGAAACATTTGTGCCAAGCCATTTGATAATCCATGCATCGGTGTAGAAGATATAGAGCGGAAGGGAATTTCGATAGGTTTGACCTTTGACCTTGACCTTGGACGTAGCTGCGTGGTTATTGATCGCGACACACCTTCTGATCATGAGAAACAGTTGTGCCAAGCCATTTGATAATCCATGCATCAGTGTAGAAGATATAGAGCGGAAGGGAATTTCGATAGGTTTGACCTTTGACCTTCAACTGTGACCTTGACCTTGGACGTAGGTGCGTGGTTATTGATCGCGACACACCTTCTCATCATGAGAAACATTTGTGCCAAGCCATTTGACAATCCATGCATCGGTGTAGAAGATATAGAGCGGAAGAGAATTTCAATAGGTTTGACCTTTGACCTTCAACTGTGACCTTGACCTTGGACGTAGGTGCGTGGTTATTGATCGCGACACACCTTCAAATCCTGAGAAACATTTGTGCCAAGGCATTTGATAATCCATGCGTCGGTGTAGAATATAAAGAGGCGGGAAGGGTATCAATTGGTTTGACCTTTGACCTTCAACTGTGGACTTGGACGGGTAGGTGCAAGGTTATTGATTTCGCGACCAAACACCCTTTCATCATGACCATTGTTCAAGCCAATTGATAATTAATTGGCATCGGTAGTAGAAAAAAAAAAAGTAAGGGCGGAAGGGAATTTCAATAGGTTTGACCTTTGACCTCAAACTGTGACCTTGGACCTTGGACCTAGTTGCGTGGGTTATTGGCTCGGGGCGAACACCTTCTCATCATGAGAAACATTTGTGCCAAGCCATTTGATAATCCATGCATCGGTGTAGAAGATATAGAGTGGAAGGGAATTTCGATAGGTTTGACCTTTGACCTTCAACTGTGACCTTGACCTTGGACGTAGGTGCGTGGTTATTGATCGCAACGCACCTTCTCATCATGAGAAACATTTGTGCCAAGCCATTTGATAATCCATGCATCGGTGTAGAAGATATAGAGCGGAAGGGAATTTCGATAGGTTTGACCTTTGACCTTGACCTTGGACGTAGCTGCGTGGTTATTGATCGCGACACACCTTCTGATCATGAGAAACAGTTGTGCCAAGCCATTTGATAATCCATGCATCAGTGTAGAAGATATGAGCGGAAGGGAATTTCGATAGTTTGACCTTTGACCTTCAACTGTGACCTTGACCTTGGACGTAGGTGCGTGGTTATTGATCGCGACACACCTTCTCATCATGAGAAACATTTGTGCCAAGCCATTTGATAATCCATGCATCGGTGTAGAAGATATAGAGCGGAAGAGAATTTCAATAGGTTTGACCTTTGACCTTCAACTGTGACCTTGACCTTGGACGTAGGTGTGTGGTTATTGATCGCAACACACCTTCTCATCATGAGAAACATTTGTGCCAAGCCATTTGATAATCCATGCATCGGTGTAGAAGATATAGAGCGGAAGGGAATTTCGATAGCTTTGACCTTTGACCTTGGACGTAGCTGCGTGGTTATTGATCGCGACACACCTTCTGATCATGAGAAACAGTTGTGCCAAGCCATTTGATAATCCATGCATCGGTGTAGAAGATATAGAGCGGAAGGGAATTTCGATAGGTTTGACCTTTGACCTTCAACTGTGACCTTGACCGTAGGTGCGTGGTTATTGATCGCGACACACCTTCTCATCATGAGAAACATTTGTGCCAAGCCATTTGATAATCCATGCATCGGTGTAGAAGATATAGAGCGGAAGGGAATTTCAATAGGTTTGACCTTTGACCTTCAACTGTGACCTTGGACGTAGGTGCATGGTTATTGATCGCGACACACCTTCTTATCATGAGAAACATTTATGCCAAGCCATTTGATAATCCATGCATGGGTGTAGAATATATAGAGCGGAAGGGAATTTCCGACTGACCGACCGACCGACCCGACCCGACCGACCGACAGACACGCTGACTCCTATATACCCCCTCAAACTTTGTTTGTGGGGGTATAATAATTCAAAAGAAAACTATATGTTGATCACTACCTTAGCTTAACATCACTACTATTAACAGATTTATAAATGGCAGTACCCAAGTAAATGCATATTAAAGCGAGTATAGCCTTGAGCCAGCTAAAATGTCATGCCTTTCTATTAATGTCACAAAACAGACATTCAAGCTTAAAATTTCTGTATTACAATTTGATGTCTTATCATGAAGTTTCAAGCAGTTCTTATCGCAGAAATATAGAAAAGAATATCAGTAGAAGACATACAAAAGAAATAAAAAAAACAATCAAATCAGTTCATTGGTATGGTTTCATTTGGCATGTACAACCAGCATTTAACCAGATCCAGGTCTACTCAAATACAGAACAATTTCATGGAACATGGCTTAGATGAACCTAGAATATGCAGGTTGCCACATGTTCAGTCTGCTTTACCAAACAACAAACCATCAGCCAACATCAACCGTACACTTCAAGTGACAGAATCTGTACCAGGCTAGTTAGTAATCTTATATTTAAGGGTAGGAATTGGCTCACATACCTTCCAAACCCGGTTGAAACAGGCAAGACCAGTATTATAAACTAGAAATGGACGCTTGTCGACAAGCGCATGTGTATCCCTCTCCCCAGATACACAAGTAGTTTGAAAAAAGGGTGTTCGAGTTATGCTCCGGAAACAAAATCAGTGACGGAAAAACAAAGGGAGATAACTAAAAAATTAGTGATGCAAGAGTTGTCATTCTTGCGTGACATACCTTTAGGGTCGTGGTCTATATGCATGTGTGAAGTTTCATGAAAATATTCCAAAGGGTGTTCGAGTTATGCTCCGGACACGAAATCAGTGCACGAAACAACAAAGGGAGATAACTAAGAAATTAACGACGCAAGAGTTGTCATTCTTATGTGCGACACACCTTTGGGTCGTCTTCTATGCATGTGTGAAGTTTAATAAACTAGAAAATGTGTTCATAGAACACGGATGTCCCACATATCGCTTTCATAATAAATGAGGCCAAATTCCAAGTCAACATTTTCTTTCACCGGAGCGTTAAAGTTTTTGAAGCACCAAGTATGTGACCTTGACCCTGGGCTTGGCGGGGGCAGGACGAACGTGGATTTGGCACAGGGCAGTAGAGGACCATTAGAGCAATGTGTATATGAAATATGAAGGAGATCGGTCGAAGGATGAAGAAATTATGAGACATTTACCCGAGTGTTAAAGTTTTGTGACGGACGGACGGACGGACGGACGGACGGACGGACGGGATGACGGTGGAGGCGGGACGCAGTTCCTACGAATGAATACTTGTTGGGTTTTTACTCTATAAAAATACCCAACAAGAGTACCCAACACTATCCTAACCCTACCCAATAAGATCCCCGTACGCTTACAAGTACCCATTCATGTGTGCGGACGGACGGACGGACGGACAAGGGTAACACTAAATGCCCCCTCCACTATCGTGGTGGGGCATAAAAATATTCCAAAGGATGTTCGAGTTATGCTCTGGATACAAAATCAGAGCACGAAACAACAAAGGGAGATAAGTAAACAAGAATTCCGCGGAATCAAATGCCTCGCATTGTCCCGCCTTGACCTCGAGCCTGGGCCCGAAAGCAATTTTCACTGGCCCGAACATATTATACAATTATTGACTAGTGAGCCATAGAATATCAGATTATATTCTATGGCTCACTAGTCAATAATTGTTTTATTGGAAAAATGGAAAAAAAAAGTTTAAAACTTAAAAATAATAATGCTTGCTACAGGAGCCCAGAATTTTTTTTTAATAGTCCTATATTTATCTACATATATCTGCACAGGTCCACATAATGCCACAATATTTTCAACACAGTTTACGGAAATGTAATATACAAAAAAAAAAAAAAAAAAAAAAAATAAAAATTTAAAAAAATGCTCGCTACTGGAGCCCAGAATTTTTGTTAATAGTCCTATATTTATCTACATATATCTGCACAGGTCCACATACTGCCACAATATTGTCAACACAGTTTACGGAAATGTAATAATGTACCTGTATAAATTACCTGTAATAAGTTAGTGGTCAGTTAAAAAATTGAAAAAGAATGTAAATAAAACAAGACAAGAGGCCCAAATGGGCCTGTATCGCTCACCTAAAAGCCTCCATAGTGGTCATCTTGATTTCACAAAGACTCTTCACTTACAACTTCAAATGTTCCACAGAATTTGTTGGTACCTTCTGATCTAACATATATTGCGAATGTGCATGTGATTTACTGCTATACCTTCGATTTGATATATAAAATGACCATATTCGGTCAAAAATAAAATTTGACCCCTATTTGACCCCTCGGGCCACGCCCATTTTTGACCCAGGGGCCACCATATGAACAAATCTGAAACAGCGGTAACTATCAATCATTCTTACCAAGTTTCGTCGATATCGGCCTGCAGGTTTATGAGAAGAAGATTTTTTGACAATTTGACCTACTTCTCAATGGCGGCCATCTTGGATTTGGTGATGACCTCCATTTTAACAAAAATGAACAGGCTTCACCCACAGACCATTACAGTTAAGTTTGGCCAATATCGGCCAAGCAGTTCACAAGAAAAAGACGTTTGAAATCTTTAGTAAAAGAATGACCTTTTGAACTATCAGTGGCCATCTTGGATGACGTAATCATCTGATTTAGACAAAAAATTATCCAGAGTGATCGTCTCGTCAATACCTTCGATTTGATATATTATATGACTATATTCGGTTAAAAATAAAATTTACCCCTATTTGACCCCTAGGGCGACGCCCATTTTTGACCCAGGGGCCACCATATGAACAAATCTGAAACCGCGCTAACTATCGATCATTCATACCCAGTATCGTCGAAATCGGCCTGGCGGTTCGTGAGAAGATTTTTTAAGAATTTGACCTACTTCTCAACGGCGGCCATCTTGGATTTGGTGATGACCTCCATTTTAACAAAAATGAACAGGCTTCAACCACAGACCATTACAGTTAAGTTTGGCCAATATCGGCCAAGCAGTTTACAAGAAAAAGACGTTTGAAATCTTTAGTAAAAGAATGACCATTTGAACTATCGGTGGCCATCTTGGATGACGTAATCATATGATTTAGACAAAACAATGTTCCAGAGTGATTGTCTCGTCAATACCTTCGATTTGATATATTACATGACTATATTCGGTTAAAAATAAAATTTGACCCCTATTTGACCCCTCGGGTGACGCCCACTTTTGACCCACGGGCCACCATATGAACAAATCTGAAACAGCGCTAACTATCAATCATTCATACCAAGTATCGTCGAAATCGGCCTGGCGGTTCGTGAGAAGAAGATTTTTTAAGAATTTGACCTACTTTTCCATGGCGGCCATCTTGGATTGTCGATGACCTCCATTTTAACAAATCTGAAATGGCATCACCCATATATCATCCCTGTGAAGTTTAACCAATATCGGCTCAGCAGTTCGGGAGAAGAAGATGATTGAAAATGTTCACGGACGGACGGACGACGGACACTTTGCCATAACAATAGCTCACATGAGCTTTGCTCAGGTGAGCTAAAAAATTGAAAAATTAAATTTATAAAAAAAAAATAAATAATGCTCCCTACTGGAGCCCAGAATGTTTTTTAATAGTCCTATATTTATCTACATATCATATATGCACAGGTCCACATATTGCCACAATATTTTCAACACAGTTTACGGAAATGTAATATAATCATTTACCTGTATAAATTACCTGTAAGTGGTCAGTGGTCAGTTGCACATGCTAGCACATGCACAGCTGAATAGTCTGTATATAGCACTTACGACCTTTTGCTACTAGATAAAAATGTAAAAAGAATTTGAAAAAAAAAAATGTAAATTTTTTTTTTTAAAAATTAAAAATAATAATGCTTGCTACTGGAGCCTAGAATTTTTTTTAATAGTCCTATATTTATCTACATATATCTGCACAGGTCCACATAATGCCACAATATTTTCAACACAGTTTACGGAAATATAATATCCAATGTAGTAATTTACCTGTATAAATAAATTACCTGTGGTCAGAGTGGTCAAGACTGGACATTTGCACATGCTAGCACATGCACAGGTGAATGGTTCTCCCAGTCTCTATTGTTCTCTCTACAGGTAAGGTGTAACGGGTCTTCATGCATTATTGTCCAGTTTGTAGAGTGCGCAAAACAAAAAAGGGAGATAACTCAAAAATTAGCTACGCAAGAGTTGTCATTCTTGTGCGCGACACACCTCCGGGTCGTGGTCTATGCATGTGTGAAGTTTCATGAAAATATTCCAAAGGGTGGTCGAGTTATGCTCCGGACAGGAAATAAGTGCGCGAAAACAAAAAAGGGAGATAACTAAAAAATTAGCTATGCAAGAGTTGTCATTCTTGTGCACGAAACACCTTCGGTTCGTGGTCTAATTGAATGTGTGAAGTTTCATAAAAATATTCCAAAGGGTGGTCGAGTTATGGTCAATCAGTGCGCGAAACAAAAAAGGGAGATAACTAAAAAATTAGCTATGCAAGAGTTGTCATTTTTGTGCGCGACACACCTTCGGTCGTGGTCTATGCATGTGTGAAGTTTCATGAAAATATTCCAAAGGGTGGTCGAGTTATGCTCCGGACACGAAATCAGTGCGCGAAACAAAAAAAGGGAGAGAACTCAAAAATTAGCTATGCAAGAGTTGTTTCATTCCTTGTGCGCGACAATACCTTCACGGGTTCTGTGGACTATGCATGTGTGAACTAGTTTCATAAAAATATTCCAAAGGGTGTTCGAGTTATGCTCCGGACAAGAAGTGTCTGCGGCGGACGCGGACGGGGCCCGCTGTCAAATCCATAGTATCCCCCGACGGAGTCCGCGGGATACAATTAGAATATGCAGAGATTTAGGGGATAACCATGCTTTGTTTTTCGATTTGGAGCGGTATGTGGGAGGTTTTATCGCTGACGCGTCGCCGTAAAACTGATTCACAGACCATAAAACCTCCCACATACCGCTCCAAATCGAAAAACAAAGCATGGTTATCCCCATTCTAATGCATCTAGTGTGCTCCCCGCTTTCTATAAACGTCGTAGCATATCACGAACAGTGATCTTTTTCATTACGTCAGCAGGTTGTTGTCGTCATATCGATAACCGCCTCACACCAAATGAATTTGAAGAAATTTAACTCCGCCGAAGAATATTCCCATTTCAAATAGAGATTAACGGGACTTTTTCTAAGACATCTATATATTTATTCAACTGTAATGTTTATATTAACTATTGTATTGCTTTTGTATATTTAGTTGCAACAGTTATTTGCTTTTATTCATTTAAAGAAATGCCAACAATTCTGCATTGGGTTCGTGTGATTTTACAAAGGAAATGTCAGCAACAACTTGTGTCAACAGGCCTAGGATTTCCCTGGATTTACGCCTAATTCATGTGAATACCCATCTGCAATACAGTTTATTATGTATAGTCATGTATGTGCACATTGGAATTCGTAAAGTTATAGGCTGGTACTGGCATATTGAGTTTGCATTTGAGCACTTTATTAAATTCTTCTGCATTTTGGGCGGGTGGGGTAATATTTTTAGGAATTTGTTGAAGGGCCACCACACTGAAGCCACGTTTGTCAGCCGTTGGTAGATTCTCTTTTCTGCTTTGGGTTGTACATGTCAATATGGCCGAATGGATAACCGAAAATGTACCGAAATTAATTTGGAAATATTTGCATTCCCCACCGCGCTGGCCATTGTTTACAAAAGCGCGTAGGGTTACATAAATATGTCAAGTTGTAAAACACATGCTGGTAAAACGGAGATTTTATATGCTGTGATTTTTCATATTTTATAGGCTCTGATTTCAATTGACCAATCAGATGCGTGCTTTCTAGTTTCGGTGCATTAGAATGTCTGTTTGACATCACATTGCTTTGTTTAAACCAAGCAACATGATGTTAAACCAACATTTACGTACCTACCACTCATGCAGCCTTATATGCAACGTTTGAATATTTCAAGCAACTCAATAACAATTGAATTCCCCGATCAGACTGCATACCGTAATAGCCCTACATATGCAATGATTTATTTACCAACAAGTCGCTCATCAAATACTCACATTTTTTTTGATCTGACACATCAACATTCAAAGTTTTTATTATTTTTTCCATAGGATGACAGAAGAGACAAATTTGACATACAAACTCAAAATGGTATATAAACACTGCAAATTCAGGCACAATTTATTCTGGGAAACACACATAAATAATATATGCTTTCCCACAATGAAGCGCCCAAATATTTAAGGGTTATTATGGTTGTACTGGTTTATCAAAATAACAATCAATTTGGATACACTTTGTTTTTGGAAACCCCTATGTTACAGGGGTTTCCAAAAACAAATTGTGTCTGAATTCTTAGGGTTATTACGGTACGTTCTAGGGCCACACTGGTCGCAACCTCAATAATCACAACTTTGTTCTTGTCAAGGCAAGTGGCATATGTGCAGGCCATGGATCTGTGGCTACAATGATTGTAAATATCAAATAATCAGATCAGTGACGCCCATCAAATACCACTGTGTACCATCTAGATAATTTAAATTAACATACATATACCTAATAATAAGCTAACAACTATATTTAGTGTGCCAACCCACAACATTGTCAAGTTGTTCTGTGCCATCCTGTGAATCCAGTAAGTGTT
Source organism: Conchocele bisecta (assembly GCA_029237695.1). Lineage (NCBI taxonomy): Eukaryota > Metazoa > Mollusca > Bivalvia > Lucinida > Thyasiridae > Conchocele > Conchocele bisecta. The sequence continues at coordinate 136,755,735 of CM055265.1, forward strand.
AATGGCAGACAAGAAGGTTCCTACCTCGGTAATCCTGCTGGGGTCAATATTGGTAATCTAGGTCTATAGTAATGTTCCCTCTAAGAAATAACATTCTTCAGTTGATGTAGAACTTGCATCCCACATCAAGATCGATCGGTTTGCTCATACTTCATGTACCTGGCTGATTGTGATCTATCCGTGTGACCACAACATTTTGAAGAACAAATTCATATATGTGCGAGACATAATTCACAACATAATGTAAATACTTATAAATGTTAACTATTAAGTATTAATCAGATAATAAGGGGCTCAATTTCTTTAACTAAGAGCTCCAGGTAACCAGAGCTTGCAGATACTATAAACCCCTAAACATAATGTATGCCCAGGGTGTAAAACTGAATTAATGAATTCAATGAATGACACAGAAACCAGTCGTGTACTAAACTGTGTGCTCAAGTTTGATGAAAATAAGTAAATGTATCTAACGTTTTGGAAGAATACTTGTGATGGCGGTCGCTTCGACGGTCCTTTGGGCCGGCTTACAGTGAGGTGTACCAGCTTCTCTCCCTGGGGCTCTATCGCTTCAAAACTACCAGACTTCGTCATAGGATCTGTAATGTCATGTTCATAGTCATAGAAAGCTTTCAGCAATAATATATGGTGAACAATACTTAACCCTTTCAATCCGAACTAACTGGACCCGACTGTGATATGTTATTTAATTTATGTTGAAATGGTTAATAAACCACAAACCCACTGTTCCAATGTTTTGGTTCTCGAGGCCTTTATCAAGAAATTAGTTACTACAATCAGCTAAGTGGCATCCATGAAAAACATCGATTGTGAAATCCATGATGGATGTATGCCACCTACATGAGTGTGCTAACTAGATGGTCGCGGCCTGCATGTCGCGCCCACCGTGGCTTTGATAGTATACCGAAAAACTTGAACCAAAATATTAATCCGGACGCCCAAACGTACGCATGTACGCCAATGTGCCGACTATAATGCGCTGTCCGCAAGCCGGAGCAACAATAAAACTATTTAATGCTGAAGAAATATGAAAATTGACGGGGACTTGTTCAACTAAATCCATTCATAAATTTACACTCAATATGTTTAAACAGTGAGTTTTCTTTCTATTTTTCTAAAGTTTGCAGGCGGTAATTTAAATTGATAAAACTTGCTCAACCCTTTGCACACTGCAAATTATTAACATAAATTTGCCATGGTCTTTTTTTAAGGCCATGATTGTTTTTATCGGATACATAGGCAATGTTTTTGGCCATCTTGGTGGACTTTTAACGGAGAAAAAAATGGCATGGCCTTATAAAGTAGTGTTGGTTACCTACCTGGTGTGTGCTTATCCTCTTCTGTGGTTTTGGCATGCGAGGTGTCTGCGGGCTTCGGAGATTCTGCTGGTTTGTGGGGCTTTTTGCTGATGGGTGGTGGCGGTGGATGACTGGCATGGACAGGCTTCTTCGTTGGAATGAATGGAGGATGGCTCAGTGGCTTCTCTTCTACATAACAATAATTGATTCATCATTCACAAAACACTACCTGGGCCTGTATTTGTCGCAAACGCCATAAGCCTCATTTATAGTCACAGAACTCCAGATAAGTTTTGTATCTAAAGAGTATTATACCCATAGATTTCAAATTCAATGTATATTTTACTTTTAGGCCACACTCCTAACCTCTTAAACCCCCGGACGTTGGCCTGGACGGACAACCGGACTCCAGTATACCCCACCACAACTCGTTGCAGGGGGTATAATAAGTGCGTAAAATACGCCAATACCAGGCATGAGAACGGCTGTCGCTGAAAACATCTGAAAATCCACTGAAACCCCCTCATCCCACTTGTAAAAGTATCAAATTTGAGCGTACAGATTAATTCTGAATCATTTGGAAAACGCAAAATATGACAAAATCATCTGATCAGCTGAAGATTATCATGCCTGCAATACACACCTTATCTAAAGCTCTGCAGTCACATATATAGCCAGTGGTGACAAGCACTACATGGAGCAGAGGATGTAACGTAAAGCGACAGTAGGCACACACTGTTCTTTATTCGATTTAAATACGGGTATAATTGTGTCACTATTCCACAAGTTCTAAAATATATGAGTGCCCGCTAGACACACAAAATCATTTAGTAATATTTATTTTACTGATAGTGACTCGCGGTGGTATCAGGCTATTTTTAAATGCAAATGAGGCATGATATTTTTTTTATTATTTATACTAATTAAATGAGTCGCCTAAAATAATATTTTCGACAGATTATAAAGTATGATCATTGCACATCAAAAAATAAATACAGAGAATAAATAGTAATGTCCGTTAGCATTTTAAGGAAACACGGTTATCGCCCCTGATATCAGTATGGAAATTTAAGTCTGATATAAAATGTATAATAATGCCAATGAATACATGGGGTAATGGTGAATGAATGTCAACTTTGCCAGAAAATGTCTCAGATGATATCTCTGATATAAAAAACATTTTGTGCCTACTGAGAGGGATTTGATCAGTTTTGGTCTATTAATTTTATGAATTGAACAATTGTTCCCAAATGCGTTGATAGAAGGTAACTTACGAAAACTGTGACCAGTGTATTCAATTGCATTTTGACATAACATAAACAATGAATGGTACTATACTGACTATAAAGATTGAAGATCATCTCTATTTTGTTATTGATTGGAAACAAATTTCTGTAACTTAAACCTTTCACCCCTAAGTAACTGGAATGGATTTTGATATGTTAATTTTGCAACCAACCAAATCGACACAAAATGATTTTCAGACTAGTCCATTTATGAAAAGGGGGTGTTTTTGTTATGAAAAATATGAAAATTACGTGCAAAAAGTGCAGATCGTGATGAGACGGCTCATCATGAGCCGGCTCATCTGGATCTACACTGTTAGCCCATACCGCTATACAGGCCTGTGGTGTTGAAAGGGTTAATACTTTACATGTCCTTAATTATTTTTCAAACTGACATATTCTACAGAACTGGAAGTCTTACCTTTGATGTCTGGTTTTTGGTCAACTACAGGCGCTTTATCTGGAAGTTTAGGGGGCTGCTTGGGGGCAGGGGCTGTTGTAGCTGGTGGGGGCTGCTTGGGGGCAGGGGCTGTTGTAGGTGGTGGGGGTTTCTTTGGTTTTGGCTGCAGAGAATAAAGACGATAAAGCAATAACAACAAGAGTGCCGAAGGTCACAATATACGCCCGTTGAGGCAAGGCCAGTCAACAAGGGGAGATAACTCATCTTGACATGAGAAACATGTAAACCAAAATTGGTTACGATCCGTCAAGTAGAACTCGACTTATTGAGTGGACAATGATACGGAGTCCGAAAATTAAAAATGGCTGCTAATGGGAGATAAGTCATTGGAAACTTTTCAAAATCAATACGCTTCTTCGTCTTGCCGTGATAAACATATATACCGAATTTGGTTATGATCGGTCAAGTAGAACTTGAGTTATTGCATGGACAAGGATACAGAGTGCGAAAATTCAAAATGGCTGCCAAGGGGAGATAAGTATCGGAATTTTTTCAAAATCAATAGGCTTCTTCGTCTTGCCGTGATAAACATGTATACCGAATTTGGTTATGATCGGTCAAGTATAACTGGAGTTATTGCGTGGACAAGGATACAGAGTGCGAAAATTAACAAGAGTTGTCAGAAGACAACGAAGCTCGCCTGTTGGCAGCCTTCACTCAAACTTGGCACAGTTGCATAAAAAAACATGATATTATATAACTTGACCTTGGGTTAAGGGGCGTGCGGTGGACCTTGACATTGGGGTCAGTGCACAGGTGGAAGACTCGGACCTATGACAGCAAAAAAAATGCCTATTAAAAAATCCCATTACCCCACCCACTTGGTCTCGTACAGTACAATATGCTATATAAAGGTGAGTATAAATAGGGCTATTATAGAAAGAAGCCTCTTTTCCGGCTCTCACAAACACAATAAACATCGATTAAATGTATGACTTCTGTCTCTGGCAATCGATAAAGGTATTAGGTGTGTGAATATACTCACTTCAAATCGCTGTTTCCAGCATTTATTCAGTTATTCGCATTTTGTATACCCCATCGAAATTGAAATTTGCGTGTACGAAAGAATCTCACACAGAATCGGAGGCCATCCGGCGTGGATTATCGGTCATATTTGACCGGTAGCTGATCGCCAGCTCAAACTAAAGTCGTGCACCATGACCATATACATTAGTAACTCCAACCATACAAAGTTCGTCCAATTGTGATCGTTCACCGATCTAAAAAACACTTTTTTCTAATTTCGTTGGCTTTCATTCATGATTCGCGTACAATCAGATAATGTCTTCCGGAAACCCTGAAAAGGGAAAGTCCTCGCGTCTATTTTTAGGTTTAGCCAATCAGAGATGTTCTTACATAGACGCTTCGGTGCTTGTATTATGGAAGATGGTGCATTGACCCAGTTCCAGATAATGAATGAAATTAAATAAAAAAGTGTTTTTTAGATCGGCGAACGATCACAAGTGGACAAACTTTGTATGGTTGGAGTCTCTAATGTATATGGTCATGGTGCACGACTTTAGTTTGAGCTGGCGATCAGCTATCGGCCAAATATGATCGATAATCCAGCCGGACGGCCTCCGATTCTGTGTGAGATTCTTTCGTACACGCAACTTTTGCTTTGGATGGGGTATACAAAATGCGAATAACTGAATAAATACTGGAAACAGCGATTTGAAGTGAGTATATTCACACACATAATACCTTTATCGATTGCCAGAGACAGAAGTCATACATTTAATCGATGTTTATTGTGTTTGTGCGAACCGGAAAAGAGGCTTCTTTCTATAATAGCCCTATTTATACTCACCTTTATATAGCATATGGTACTGTACGAAACCAAGTGGGTGGGGTAATGGGATTTTTTTAATAGGCATTTTTTTTGCTGTCATAGGTCCGAGTCTTCCACCTGTGGGTCAGTGGTGCAAGGTGGGTCGTGGGTTTGCTATAGCATAATATAGCATATTAAGATGAATGCATGTATGAAACATCAATGCGCTCCCTGAAAACAGAAGTAAAACAAAATTTAACCCAACGATAAGTTTATGAACGCACTAAGTTGGTGATTTTCTACAGCATGATAGCTATTCACATGAGGAATGCATGTATGAATGTGCTAAGTTTGTGACCTTAACCTTGGGAAAAGGGGTGGGTCATGGATTTGCTGTAGCACAATAGAGGATCATCAGATGAATGCATGTATGAAATATCAAAGCGTTCCCTGTAAAGAAACAGAAGTTACACAACATTTACCCCAACGTTAAGTTGATGAACATGCTAAGTTTGTGACCTTAACCTTGGGGTAAGGGTTGGGTGGTGGGTTATGGATTTGCTATAGCATGATAGAGTATCATCAGATGAATGCTTGTATGAAATATCAAGGCGTTCCCTGTAAAGAAACAGAAGTTATAAAAAGACATTTACTCCAACGTTAAGTTTATGATGTTGATCTTGGGGAAAGGGGTGGGGGGGGGGGGGGGGGGGTCATTGATTTGCTGTAGCACAATGCACAATAGAGGATCATCAGATGAATGCATGTATGAAATATCAAAGCGTTCCCTGTAAAGAAACAGAAGGTACACAACATTTACCCCAACGTTAAGTTGATGAACATGCTAAGTTTGTGACCTTAACCTTGGGGTAAGGGTTGGGTGGTGGGTTGTGGATTTGCTACAGCATGATAGAGGGTCATCTGAGGAATGCATGTATGAAATATCAAGGCGTTCCATGAAAGGAAACAGATGTTATAAGACATTTACCCCAACGTTAAGTTTATGAATGTGCTAAGTTTGTGACCTTGACCCTGGGGGTAAGGGGTGGGCGGTGGGTCATGGATTTGCTATAGCATGATAGAGTATCATCAGATGAGTGAGTGAGTGAATAGGGTTTAACGTCCGCTTTTCTGACATAGAGGTACAAGCCTCAGGGAGTCTACACGCAGACGGGTCAACGGGGTCGTGTCCCGTATCCACCTGTCCGAGGGGGGTAAATCCCAACTTCAGAACTCAATATTTACAATCAAAATATATATTCAGTCCTGAAATTAGAACAACCTGATCTGGTGCCAGGCCCTCGCCACACCAGCATCATTTATCCCATCCCTAAAAGTAATAGGATTAGCACTAATCTTACTTTTATATATGGGGCATAGCCCGACTCAACTCTCACATACAAGAAAGCCAAAAATGTACATATGGGCCAAATCCGGTATAGTGGGTTCCGGAAAGTATGAACCCAATCGTTAAGCCAGTTTAGTCGCCTTTTACGACAAGCAATGGCTACTGCAGCACTATTCTCAGGATCAGTTGATCCCGCCCCGGTGCCTGCACGGGGCATCATCAGATGAATGCTTGTATGAAATATCAAGGCGTTCCCTGTAAAGAAACAGAAGTTATAAAAAGACATTTACTCCAACGTTAAGTTTATGTTGATCTTGGGGAAAGGTGTGGGGGGTCATTGATTTGCTGTAGCACAATGCACAATAGAGGATCATCAGAGGAATGCATGTATGAAATATCAAAGCGTTCCCTGTAAAGAAACAGAAGTTACACAACATTTACCCCAACGTTAAGTTTATGAACATGCTAAGTTTGTGACCTTGACCTTGGGGTAAGGGTTGGGTGGTGGGTTGTGGATTTGCTACAGCACGATAGAGGGTCATCTGAGGAATGCATGTATGAAATATCAAGGCATTTCAAGAAAGTTTATGAATGTGCTAAGTTTGTGACCTTGACCTTGGGGTAAGGGGTGGGTCATGGATTTGCTATAGCACAATAGAGTATCATCAGAATGCATGTATGAAATATCAAGGCGTTCCATGAAAGGAAACAGATGTTATAAGACATTTACCCCAATGTGAAGTTTATGAATGTGCTAAGTTTGTGACCTTGACCTTGGGGTAAGGGTCGAGTGATGGGTCATGGATTTGCTACAGCATGATAGAGGGTCATCTGAGGAATGCATGTATGAAATAACAAGGTGTTGCATGAAAGGAAACAGAAGTTATATGACATTTACCCCAACGTTAAGTTTGTGAATGTGCTAAGTTTGCGACCTTGACCCTGGGGTAAGGGTTGGGTGGTGGGTCATGGATTTGCTACAGCATGATAGAGGGTCATCTGAGGAATGCATGTATGAAATATCAAGGTGTTCCATGAAAGGAAACAGATGTTATAAGAAATTTACCCCAACGTTAAGTTTATGAATGTGCTAAGTTTGTGACCTTGACCTTGGGGTAAGGGTTGGGTGGTGGGTCATGGATTTATATAAGACATTTACCCCAACGTTAAGTAACAAGTTTGTGGACGACGCCGACGCTGACACCGACGACGCCGGGGGTATGCCATAAGCTCTTCTGCACTTCGTGCAGGCGAGCTAAAAATGGCTGCCAAGGGGAGATAAGTATCGGAAATTTTTCAAAATCAATAGGCTTCTTTGTCTTGCCATGATAAACATGTACACCGAATTTGGTTTCGATCGGTGAAGTAGAACTTGAGTTATTGCGTGGACAAGGATACAGAGTGGGAAAATTAAAAATGGCCGCCAAGGGGAGATAAGTCATTGGAAAATTTTGAAAATCAATAGGCTTCTTCGTCTTGCCGTGATAAACATGTACACCGAATTTGGTTACGAGCGGTGAAGTAGAGCTTCAGTTATTGCGTGGACAAGGATACAGAGTGCGAAAAATAAAAATGGCCGCCAAGGGGAGATAAGTCATGGGAAATTTTTGAAAATCTTCGGCTTGCCGTGATAAACATGTATATCAAATTTGGTTACAATCCGTCGAGTAGAACTCTAGTTATTGCGTGGACAAGCTGTGCCCGCCCGCCCACACGTACAAAATGAATACATAATACATCCCGATTTTTCAAACGGGCGTATAAAAATGCATGGCAGAGACTATGCAAATGCGAGAATCTGTTTTACTGAATGTGTACCATATTAGCATACATGCATAGAAACAAAGCCTCTTTCAATTAAATTTCTTTCCTACTTTCAGGTGAGAGGAGAGTGGGATAAAATTATAGCACACTGAAACATGGGTCGGCAGACAAATGATTGAAATTCCAAAAGAACTAGCCATTATGATTGCAAAACATGGGTATGCCCCTGACATACTGGACCGTACAAAAAGCGAGAACTTTTTGGCGTAAAAGTGATTCAGTGATTCAGTGATCTGATGAAACGTCAATACAGGCTTCTCCGAATACTCAGGGATTCCGCTGGCGATAAATAGAGTATGGCCGATAGTAGAGAGTTGTCGTTCCTAGTTAGATGGCGTCTCGTGCCACAGGTCAATGTGAAACTGTGTTACACAGCTGCTGAGTGTGTGTATTGTGTATCGTAACACGTTTCACGTTGTGTTTACTTCAGATATTATCAGTATTTAGAACTGTATCACACTGTTAAACGAAGGAGTATTAGCAAGGAGTAACTGTAAAACAGTATTGACAAATCCATTGACAAGCACTGAAACCAAAATTGCATCACATATCACGTTTGACTGCTTCATGCTGTGCAATTTCAGATCTGGAATTGTTTACAAACATGCATAAATTAATACATGTTTAAAAAAGAAATATAATAATACATCAAGTTTATATTGAATTACATTGTAATTCTGTGACTTTTATTTGTATGGTGGTCATGAAATTGTTCATGCTGACATATATAAACAAGAAACCACAGGTTACAGTAACGGACTGAGGCTATTAATACATTAAATATACAATACATGCAATAAATGTACCTAAAATCTAAGTTAGCCAGAGCTCCAGTTAAGGTGCGTAATTTGGGGGTAAATTTGTTATTTCTTTAGAATCATCCCATTGAAACGATTCTAAAGAACTCCCAACTTGCCATTTTCGGTGAAGAAATACCACGAAATTCGGTCGAATTAGGCACCTTCTTAACATGTTAACTGGAGCCGTGTTAACTTGTGTGAAATAATAATTTTGCTCTTGGGAAATTCTAAACATTTCTTCAGAAAAAAATATAATCTGTGCGGTGTGGCACCAGTCGACATGTGCTGAATTAAATTGTGTCGTCGGCTGTTTGTTTTTATTATTCAATAATTCTTAACAAAAACATATTTTGGCAGCTCATGAGAATCATGTTCACCGAAGATGATTCTCATGTGCTGCCAAAACATGTTTTTTCCCCAGTACTAAATTGATAAAAATGATAGCAAGTAGACGACAATTTCAGTTTCCAACTCTGTAAGTATGGTAAGGTTTAAGCAACATAAGACTTGTAGAAGTGCTTTTCAAGCAGAGCCTGTTTGAAATAATTGTCAAAAAACAGCTTCAGAGTTTGCACCATTTGTGCAATAAATGGGTCATTTATCGTTAGGCTACAAAAAATTAATGTTTAGATTCTCATCCCCACCCGCCCCTAAAATAAATTGCCAAATTAATATTTTATTTGTATATATTTCAGAAAAATATTATTTTTTATTGTTTTTTACTATTAAATTTAACAAATTTTAATAAAAAATACAAAATAAAAGCCTCCCACCAACCCCTTTTTTCCCCAAAATTCGGATGAGAATCTGCAAATTAACTTTCTGTGGCCTTACTGTGACATACTTTATATCAGTGATTTTTAAATTGTTTGCAGTACAGATAACCAATATACATCTTTTGGCACCAGTGCAAAGGAGCTGTCCCTGTATTTGGTAATAGTAATCATGTTGTTCATCTAGAACATACTAGTTCTTCTTTCCGACCAGAGAGCCTAGCATTCCTTTTCCTTAGTTCGTCTTTTAGTTGACCCAACTTTAGTGAACCGTACTTTGAGTTTGATGCCATAATTTCACTCGCTAATACTCTACAAATTCTATGAATTACATGTGTGTGTATTGGAACTGCAGAGACTGGGATAGTTCCGTGACCTGTGGGGAAATGGCGCCATCTGGCGGGAAGCAAGATAAGAGAACTCACTACTATCCCCCATTGGTTAATTCCTTTTTTTTTCTTTTTTTTTTGAAGTGGCGATTTTTTTATTTTCCCAGCGGTATCCCTGAATACTATGTGACAAGCCATGTAATTTTTTACCTATTAAGAACATGTGCAATATCTCATGAAACATATTTAAAAAATTTACGATATTTTCCGTCAATGACGGAAAAAAATACATGTAGAATAAAATTTCGCATTCACTATGAACATTTGTCAACTTTTACAGTCATTTACAGAAAAGATCACAGATTCTGTAAATATTTATCATAAAAAATTGCACATTTTCTTCGGCACAAAATGACATGGATTACTTCCTATGTGTTATACATGTATGGCTATTACTGTACCTCTTCTTTCACAAGCTCCACGAAGTTATCTGGGAAGACACCAACTTTGCCACCGAACTCTCCCTTCCACCAGCCGCTATCCTCCAGCTCCTTATTGACCACGTTGATCAGCTGACCCTCCACCAGGTTCAGCTCATCATCATTCTCAGCCACATACGAGAACCGCACAAGCGCCTTCTCCACCGGCGCTGACTCCTTCACTTCTGGAATAGTTAGACCAATATGCATTTGTTTGTAATAAACACGCACATACATGTAAGTCAAATTAAACTAAATGATGTCGAAATTTGACAAAATGTTCATAGCAAATGCGGAATGATATTCCGCATTTGCTTTGAACATTTTGTCAAACTTCAAAGTAAGATATATCTTCTTGTCTCATTTCTTATGTAGACTTCACTTCTGTAAGTTAGACCAATATGCATTTTTTTTTAGTAAACATGATCATACGAGTTTTAACATTAGAAAATATTTCAGTACAAGCTTATATGATTTCTTCTTTTGCACATTTGTAATAAAGTAGAACATCTCTACAAGAGCCACACAGAAAGCCACAGTGCATTTAATTTTGATCACCAGTTATCACTAATAAAATAATGTCCGGTTATGCAAAGCACGCGAACTGGCCCTGCTTATGTCTGAATTACATAACATAACATGGGAGCCTCTGTAGTAAGCTCCCAGGGTGTCCAGCTTAGTGTGGTTCCACTCTATAACAATGACAGTTACAACTCAAGTTTAAATTTGTAAATGTCCTCCAACCTGAATACCTGAATAACAGTGTGTAAAATGTGAATACAATTTTAGATTATTCAATATGAATGATGAATGCAAGTACATTTATTTGTTTTATTACAGTGGCAACCCTTATGGTCTGGACATCTGAAATCCATGAAAATCTTTTAGCGGCCATCATGGATGTCAATTTCGACAAAAAATGCTTCAGAGTGATTGTCTCCTCGACATCTTCGATTTGATTTAGGACCTGACCATATTTGGTCAAATGTGAAATTTAACTCGTACTTGACGGCCCCCTGGGCACCGCCCATTTTTTACCCGAGAGTCATCATTTTAACAAATTTGAAAGAGCACTGGCTATCATTCCTGCCAAGGTTCATCAAAATTTATGAATTTGACCTAATTTTCTATGGCGGCCGTCTTGGATTATGCGATGACCTCCATTTTAACAAATATTAAAAGGCTCCACTCACACAGACCATAACTGTGATGTTTGACCAGCATCAGCCAAGCGGTCAACGAGAAAGAGACATTTGAAATCTATAATAAAAGACGACCTTTCGTAATCCTCCGATTTCGATACCTTCAATTTGATATAAGACATGACCATATTTGGTCAAATGTGAAATTTGGCCCCTACTTGACCCCCGGGCTCTGCCCATTTTTGATCCCAGGGTCATCATTTGAACAAATCTGAAAGAATTTCGACTATCGATAATTCCTGCCAAGTTTCGTCGAAATCTGTCAGGCGATTCGTGAGAAAAACACTTTTTTTTAAAGGTTTGATCTAATTTTTATGGCAGCCATCTTGGATTATGCGACAACCTCCATTTTAATAAACATGTAAAGGCTTCACCCACGGACCATAACTGTGAAGTTTGACTAGCAACGGCCAAGCGGTTCACAAGAAGAAATTTGAAATATTATACAACAAGAATTCCGCCATGGAAGCGGTGTCGCGCCTGCCGAGGCATTTGACCGTAAGATGATCATAGGCATGTGCTAAAGTAAACATCACAAAAACCGTCAGAGAAGTACATGCTTAAAACACGAAAAAGGTCAAGGTTGAAGAAGAAACTGTTCGACATAAAAATAAATAAATAGCTAAGTGTTTTCACAACCATGTAAAGGTCAAGGTCATGTTAATGGCGGCTAAATGAGTGTGTTCCAAATGCTTAGATGTATCATGTGTCCAAACATAGAAGCAATCCATCAAGTAACATTAACGTAAAACGATGATGAAGAAACTTGTATAAATTTTTTGAAGCAATGGCTAAGTGTTTCCGTAAACATGTAAAGTTAAAAAAAGGTCAAGGTCATGTAAACGACGGCATGAGGGTGTTCCAAATGTTCCCATGTATCAAGTGTGCAAATATTGAAGCAATCCGTTAAGTAATATCAAAGTTAAATCATGATGATGAAACTTGCACAAACGTTTTGACGCAAAAAGCAATGGCTAAGTGTTTCCGCAAAAATGAGAAGGTAAAAAAGCTCAAGGTCATGTTAATGGCGACATGAGTGTATTCCAAATGCTCACCTATATCAAGTGTCAAATATTGAAACAGTCTGGCATGTAATATTAAAGTTATACCATGATGAAGAAGCATGTACAAATTTTTTGACACAAAAAAATGGCTTAAGTCAGTTTCTGCAAAAATGTGCCGGTAAAAAAGGTCAAGGTTATGTTAATGAGTGTTCCAGATGCATCAAGTTTCCAAATATTGAAGCAATCTGTCAAATAATATTAAAGTTAGACCATGATGACAAAGATTGTACAAACTTTTGACGCAAAGAAATGGCTAAGTGTTTACAAAAAAATATAAAGGTAACAAAGATCAAAATCATGTTAAAGGTACATGCCCACTCAGTAGGCAAAACATGTTCTTTATAGGAATTAAATAAGTGTATAATTGTGTCACTATTCCACCGGTTCTAAAAATTACGAGGGGCCGATACACAGATAAAATCATTTAGTAATATTTATTTTACTGATAGTGATGCTATCATGCTATTTTCATAATATTTATTTATATTATTTATACTAATGAAATGCGTCACCTGAACAAAGTATGATCATTGCACATCAAAACAAGAGCTGTATGAGAACAGCATAGCTCGACTACGAGGGTTGTCGATGTACACATAGCTTGACAAAGAAGGTGGCTGCGGCCTGCATAAAAACCTTAACCAAGGTTGACTAAAAACCTTAACCAAGGGAAATTAAGTAAGTAATTCAAGGTTAAATGTAGGTCAATGTCAGATATAGGTCAGGGGTTATTGATGTACATCACTAGGAGATGAAGTTGTCCAAGTATGGTTGATGTAGGCCCGGAGGAGTATTCCATATACAAGCTTGACTAAAAAACCGTAACCAAGGGGAAATAACTAAGTAATCCAAGGATAAAAGTAGGTCAAGGTCAAATATAGGTCAGGGATTATTGATGTACATCACTAGGAGATGAAGTTGTCCAAGTATGGTTGATGTAGGCCCAGGAGTATTCCATATACAAGCTTGACTATAAACATTAAGAACGTAATTCAAGGTTAAATGTAGGTGAAGGTAAAATAAAGGTCAGGGGTTATTGGTGTACATCCCTATGAGAAAAATTTATCCAAGTATGGTGTCTGGATGCACAATAGTATTCCATGTACAAGCTTGATTAAAAACCTTAACCAAGGTTGCATAAAAACCTTAACCAAGGGGAATTAAGCAAGTAATTCAAGAGGAAATGTAGGTGAAGGTCAAATATAGATCAGGGGTTATTGATGTACATCACTAGGAGATGAAGTTGTCCAAGTATGGTTGATGTAGGCCCAGGAGTATTCCATATACAAGCTTGACTAAAAACCGTAACCAAGGGGAAATAACTAAGTAATCCAAGGATAAAAGTAGGTCAAGGTCAAATATAGGTCAGGGATTATTGATGTACATCACTAGGAGATGAAGTTGTCCAAGTATGGTTGATGTAGGCCCAGGAGTATTCCATATACAAGCTTGACTATAAACAATAACCAAGTAATTCAAGGTTAAATGTAGGTGAAGGTAAAATAAAGGTCAGGGGTTATTGATGTACATCCCTATGAGAAAAAGTTATCCAAGTATGGTGTCTGGATGCACAATAGTATTCCATGTACAAGCTTGATTAAAAACCTTAACCAAGGTTGCGTAAAAACCGTAACCAAGGGGAATTAAGTAAGTAATTCAAGAGGAAATGTAGGTGAATGTCAAATATAGGTCAGGGGTTATTGATGCACATCACTAGATGAAGTTGTCCAAGTATGGTGGGTGTAGGGCCAGTAGTATTCCATATACAAGCTTGACTAAAAACCATAACCAAGGGGAAATTAACTAAGTAATTGAAGAGGAAATGTAGGTCAAGGTCAAATATAGATCAAGGGTTAGATGTACATCCCTAAAACGTTAACCAAGGGGAATTAAGTAAGTAATTCAAGAGGAAATGTAGGTGAAGGTCAAATATAGATCAGGGGTTAATGATGTACATCACTAGGAGATGAAGTTGTCCAAGTATGGTTTCTGTAGGCCCAGGAGTATTCCATATACAAGCTTGACTAAAAACCGTAACCAAGGGGAAATAACTAAGTAATCCAAGGATAAAAGTAGGTCAAGGTCAAATATAGGTCAGGGATTATTGATGTACATCACTAGGAGATGAAGTTGTCCAAGTATGGTTGATGTAGGCCCAGGAGTATTCCATATACAAGCTTGACTATAAACATTAAGCAATTAAGTAATTCAAGGTTAAATGTAGGTGAAGGTAAAATAAAGGTCAGGGGTTATTGATGTACATCCCTATGAGAAAAAGTTATCCAAGTATGGTGTCTGGATGCACAATAGTATTCCATGTACAAGCTTGATTAAAAACCTTAACCAAGGTTGACTAAAAACCTTAACCAAGGGGAATTAAGCAAGTAATTCAAGAGGAAATGTAGGTGAAGGTCAAATATAGATCAGGGGTTATTGATGTACATCACTAGGAGACGAAGTTGTCCAAGTATGGTTGATGTAGGCCCAGGAGTATTCCATATACAAGCTTGACTAAAAACCGTAACCAAGGGGAAATAACTAGTAATCCAAGGATAAAAAAAAAAAAAGTAGGTCAAGGTCAAATATAGGTCAGGGATTATTGATGTACATCACTAGGAGTAGTGAAGTTTGTCAGTATGGTTGATGTAGGCCCAGGAGTATTCCATATACAAGCTTGACTATAATTACCAATTAACCAAGTAATTCAAGGTTAAATGTAGGTGAAGGTAAAATAAAGGTCAGGGGTTTATTGATGTACATCCCTATGAGAAAAAAGTTATCCAAGTATGGTGTCTGGATGCACAATAGTATTCCATGTACAAGCTTGATTAAAAACCGTAACCAAGGTTGCATAAAAACCTTAACCAAGGGGAATTAAGTAAGTAATTCAAGAGGAAATGTAGGTGAAGGTCAAATATAGGTCAGGGGTTATTGATGCACAACACTAGGAGATGAAGTTGTCCAAGTATGGTGGGTGTAGGGCCAGTAGTATTCCATATACAAGCTTGACTAAAAACCATAACCAAGGGGAAATTAACTAAGTAATTGAAGAGGAAATGTAGGTCAAGGTCAAATATAGATCAAGGGTTAGATGTACATCCCTAAAACGTTAACCAAGGGGAATTAAGTAAGTAATTCAAGAGGAAATGTAGGTGAAGGTCAAATATAGATCAGGGGTTATTGATGTACATCACTAGGAGATGAAGTTGTCCAAGTATGGTTTCTGTAGGCCCAGGAGTATTTCATATACAAGCTTGACTAAAAACCGTAACCAAGGGGAAATAACTAAGTAATCCAAGGATAAAAGTAGGTCAAGGTCAAATATAGGTCAGGGATTATTGATGTACATCACTAGGAGATGAAGTTGTCCAAGTATGGTTGATGTAGGCCCAGGAGTATTCCATATACAAGCTTGACTATAAACAATAACCAAGTAATTCAAGGTTAAATGTAGGTGAAGGTAAAATAAAGGTCAGGGGTTATTGATGTACATCCCTATGAGAAAAAGTTATCCAAGTATGGTGTCTGGATGCACAATAGTATTCCATGTACAAGCTTGATTAAAAACCGTAACCAAGGTTGCATAAAAACCTTAACCAAGGGGAATTAAGTAAGTAATTCAAGAGGAAATGTAGGTGAAGGTCAAATATAGGTCAGGGGTTATTGATGCACATCACTAGGAGATGAAGTTGTCCAAGTATGGTGGGTGTAGGGCCAGTAGTATTCCATATACAAGCTTGACTAAAAACCATAACCAAGGGGAAATTAACTAAGTAATTGAAGAGGAAATGTAGGTCAAGGTCAAATATAGATCAAGGGTTATTGATGTACATCCCTATGAGAAAAGGTTGTCCGAGTATGGTGTCTGTATGCACAATAGTATTCCATGTACCAGCTTGACTAAAAACCTTAACCAAGCTCAACTAAAAAGGTTAACCAAGGGGAATTAAGTAAGTAATTCAAGAGGAAATGTAGGTGAAGGTCAAATATAGATAAGGGGTTATTGTTGTACATCACTACGAGATGAAGTTGTCCAAGTATGGTGGGTGTAGGGCCAGTAGTATTCCATATACAAGCTTGACTAAAAACCTTAACCAAGGGGAATTAAGTAAGTAATTCAAGAGGAAATGTAGGTCAAGGTCAAATATAGATCAGGGGTTATTGATGTACATCCCTATGAGAAAAGGTTGTCCAAGTATGGTGTCTGTATGCACAATAGTGTTGCATGTACAAGCTTGACTAAAAACCTTAACCAAGGTTGACTAAAAACCTTAACCAAGGGGAATTAACTATGTAATTCAAGAGGAAATGTAGGTGATGGTCAAATATAGATCAGGGGTTATTGATGTGCATCACTAGGAGATGAAGTTGTCCAAGTATGGTGGGTGTAGGGCCAGTAGTATTGCATATACAAGCTTGACTAAAAACCTTAACCAAGGTTGATTAAAAACCATAACCAAGAGGAATTAACTACGTAATTCAAGAGGAAATGTAGGTCAAGGTCAAATATAGATCAGGGGTTATTGATGTACATCACTAGGAGATGAAGTTGTCCAAGTATGGTGGGTGTAGGGCCAGTAGTATTCCATATACAAGGTTGACTAAAAACCTTAACCAAGGCGTGACGCCGATGCCGGGGTGACAACATAAGCTCTACTTATTCTTCGAATAGTCGAGCTAAAAACCTTAACCAAGGTTGACTAAAAACCTTAACCAAGGGGAATTAACTATGTAATTCTAGGTTAAATGTAGGTCAAGGTCAAATATAGGTCAGGGGTTGTTGATGTACATCACTAGGAGATGAAGTTGTCCAAGTATGGTGGGTGTAGGGCCAGGAGTATTCCATATACAAGCTTGACTAAAAACCTTAACCAAGGGGAATTAACTAAGCAATTCAAGAGGAAATGTAGGTCAAGGTCAAATATAGATCAGGGGTTATTGATGTACATCCCTATGAGAAAAGGTTGTGCAAGTATGGTGTCTGTATGCACAATAGTATTCCATGTATAAGCTTGACTAAAAACCTTAACCAAGGTTGACTAAAAACCTTAACCAAGGGGAATTAACTAAGTAATTCAAGGTTAAATGTAGGTGAAGGTCAAATATAGGTCAGTGGTTGTTGATGTACATCACTAGGAGATGAAGTTGTCCAAGTATGGTGGATGTAGGGCCAGGAATATTCCATATACAATCTGGACTAAAAACCGTAACCAAGGGGAATTAACTAAGTAATTCAAGAGGAAATGTAGGTCAAGGTCAAATATAGATCAGGGGTTATTGATGGACATCCCTATGAGAAAAGGTTGTCCAAGTATGGTGTCTGTATGCACACTAGTATTCCATGTACAAGCTTAACTAAAAACCTTAACCAAGGTTGACTAAAAACCTTAACCAAGGGGAATTAACATGTAATTCAAGGTTAAATGTAGGGCAAGGTCAAATATAGGTCAGGGGTTGTTGATGTATATAACTAGGAGATGAAGTTGTTCAAGTATGGTGGGTGTAGGGCTAGGAGTATTCCATATACAAGCTTGACTAAAAAACCTTACCAAGGAATTAACTAAGTAATTCAAGAGGAAATGTAGGATCAAGGTAAATATTGATCAGGGGTTTTGATGTACTTTCCCTATGAGAAAGGTTGTCCAAGTATGGTGTATGTATGCACAATAGTATTCCATGTACAAGCTTGACTAAAAACCTTAACCAAGGGGAATTAAATACGTAATTCAAGAGGAAATGTAGGTCAAGGTCAAATATAGATCAGGGGTTATTGATGTACATCTCTATGAGAAAAGGTTGTCCAAGTATGGTGTCTGTATGCACAATAGTATTCCATGTACAAGCTTGACTAAAAACCTTAACCAAGGTTGACTAAAAACCTTAACCAAGGGGAATTAACTAAGTAATTCAAGAGGAAATGTGAGGTGACGCCGACGCCGGGGTGACAACATAAGCTCTACTTATTCTTCGAATAGTCGAGCTAAAAATAAGTATAGAGAATAAATAGTAAGGTCTGTTTACATTTTAAGGAAACACGGTTATCGTCCCTGATATCAGTGTGGAAATGTATGTCCGATGTAAACTATATACATGTAATGCCAATCGATACGTGCGGTGATGGTGAATGAATCAGATGATGTCTCTGATATAAAGAACATGCTGTGCCTACTGAGTGGGCATGTACCTTTAATGGCATGAGTGCGTTCCCAATTCTCTCATGTATCAAGTGTCCAAATATTGAAGCGATCCGTCAAGCAGTGTTCTGCCAAGAAATCGGAGACATGGGGCCAATGACCCCATGGGTAAAAAAAAGTGGGGACATTTTCAACTAGATTGGTCAGTAAGCGAGGCTTACGGAATACCCGCCGCGTGGGCCCAGGTACCCCTAAATATGTAAAATTTTCCAAGTGTGTGGGCTTGTGACCTTGACTCTGGGCTTAGCGGGGGCGGCATGAACGTGAATGAAGGTCCATTGGAGCAATGAGTGTGTGAATGTGAAGCAGATCCGAGAGCAAGGAAATAGAAGTTATAACCGATTTCTCTGATGTTAAGTTTTGTAAAGAGACTAAGTATGTGATCTTGACCTTGGGATCAGCGGGGATATGTCACAGCATGATAGTAGAGCCTTAGAGGAATGCATGCATGAAATATTAAGAATTTTAGATGAAGTTATAACATATTTCTCTGATGTTAAGTTTTGTAAAGAGACCATGTATTTGACCTTGACTTTGGGATCAGCGGGGGTTGGACGATCGTGGATTTGGCACAGCATGGTAGTAGTGCCTTACAGGAATGCATGTGTGAAATATCAAGCATTTTAGATGAAAGAAATAGAAGTTATAACAATATTTCTCTGATGTTAAGTTTTGTAAAGAGACTAAGTATTTGACCTTCACCATGGGATCAGCGAGGGTTGGACGGTCGTGGATTTGGCACAGCATGGTAGTAGAGCCTTACAGGAATGCATGTGTGAAATATTAAGCATTTTAGATGAAGGAAATAGAAGTTACAACAATATTTCTCTGATGTTAAGTTTTGTAAAGAGACTAAGTATTTGACCTTGACCTTGGGATCAGCGGGGGTTGGACGGTCGTGGATTTGGCACAGCATGGTAGTAGAGCCTTACAGGAATGCATGTGTGAAATATCAAGCATTTTAGATGAAGGAAATAGAAGTTATAATAATATTTCTCTGATGTTAAGTTTACGGACGCACAGACGTACAGACGGACAACCTGACTCCAGTATACTCCCCCACAACTCGTTGCGGGGGGTATAAATAAATATATACCACAATCTTTTTCAACTCGCAGAAAATAATTTTATAATAACCTGAATTTTAACAAAATATGATATTTGGACAGGTGGCATTGACAGAACACAGGTTGAAATAACGGACCGAGGTCTATAAATACATTAAATATGCCTAAAAGCATCAATAAATGAAGATTTTTTTTTTTTTTTTTTTTTTTTTTTTTTTTTTTTTTTTTTTTTTTTAGCTTTATTGATGCTTTTAGGCATATTTAATGTATTTATAGACCTCGGTCCGTTACTTCAACCTGTGTAACAGAATGGGCATTCCATCGAAAATATTTTGTTAATTCAACAACAAAATATAACTAAGCAATAACATAACATAATGAAATCAACATACATGTAACACAAGAATTCCGCGGAATCAAATGTCTCGCCTTGTCCCGCCGCTTTGACCTCGAGCCTGGGCCAGAAAGCAATTTTCACTGGCCCGAACATATTACACAATTATTGACTAGTGAGCCATAGAATATCAGATTATATTGTATGGCTTAACTACTCAATAATTGTTTTATTATATGATAATAGTCCATATATAGCACTTACGACCTAATGCTACTAGCCAAAAATTGAAAAAGGATTTGAAAAAAAAAAAGGATTTTTTTTTAAAAAAAAAGTTAAAAAATTAACAAAAATAATACTCGCTACTGGAGCCCAGAATTTTTTTTAATAGTCCTATATTTATCTACATATCATATCTGCACAGGTCCACATATTGCCACAATATTGTCGGTAAGTAATTTACCTGTATAAATTACCTGTAATAAGTTGATAGTGGTCAGTCTGGACATTTGCACATGCTAGCACATGCACAGGTGAATGGTTGTCCCAGTCACTATTGTTCAACCAGAGAAGGCTATTGTTCTCTCTACAGGTAAGGTGTACAGAGCACACGAGAAAACGGGTCTTCATGCATTAATGTTCAGTTTGTAGCATAGAAAGAAAGAGTTCGACCTTGACCCTGGAGCCCGGATTTTTTTTTAATAGTCCTATATTCGTTTACATATCATAGTAAAGGTATGTATAAAGTTTGATGAATGTAGCTGATTAGGTGTTGAAGTAATGACCGTAACATGAAAACTTAACATTGAATGAGGACGCTGACTCCGGAAAAGCAAAACCTATGTCTCGCTTTCCGCTTCGCGTGCGAGACAAAAACTAAGAATATTAGCCAGCACACCGAGGAGGCATAAACCTTCAAAATAGGCATTTAGCCGACAAAAGGGACTTTAGAACATTTGCTCACCATGCAGTTCCTCATGTTCCTTGGTATATCATATCATTGCAAACAGTTCAGTCAGATTCAGCTGGTCAAACAGTAAACTAGTGTTTCCCATGTGCTGGCAAATACATAACAAAATGAAAACCGAATGAGAGAAACCCAAACATCAACCATTTTATCATACCTGACAGTCTATGTCGGATCTTCACAAACGACCCATCAGTTGTTCATTACATAGTGATTTATTGTTATGCAATGACATCGTTTCTTGATTAAGCAGTCTCGAAGAGAGTGCAGGATATGAGACCTATTCAATGGTCGAGCCTACTCTTTCTCTCCTTTTTTTAACAAGAATTCCGCCACGGAAGCGGTGTCGCGCCTGCCGAGGCATTTGACAGTGAACATTACAAGTAAATAAATTACCTTGACCTTCAGAATTTGGATGTGGGGGTGTGCGTAATGAAGCATCATCCGTAGACAAACATTGATGTGAAATATTATCAATGTCTGGAAAGGGGTTAAAGAGACATTGTGAAAAAACAATAACTTTTAACGCATTTCTATTACAAATCCGGTGAACATTACAAGTAAATAAATGACCTTGACCTTCAAAATTTGGATGTGGGGGTGTGCGTAATGAAGCATCATTCCTAGACAAACATTGATGTGAAATATTATCAAAGTCTGGCAAGGGGTTAAAGAGATATTGTGAAAAAACAATAACTTTAACGCATTTCTGTTACAAAACCGGTGAACATTACAAGTAAATAAATGACCTTGACCTTCAGACTTTGGATGTGGGGGTGTGCGTAATGAAGCATCATCCTTAGACAAACATTGATGATAAATATTATCAATGTCTGGCAAGGGGTTAAAGAGATATTGTGAAAAAACAATAACTTTAACGCATTTCTGTTACAAAACCGGTGAACATTACAAGTAAATAAATGACCTTGACCTTGAGAATTTGGATGTGGGGGTGTGCGTAATGAAGCATCATCCCTAGACGAACATTGATGTGAAATATTATCAAAGTCTGGCAAGGGGTTAAAGAGATATTGTGAAAAAACAACAACTTTAACGTATTTCTGTTACAAAACCGGTGAACATTACAAGTAAATAAATGACCTTGACCTTCAAAATTTGGATGTGGGGGTGTGTGTAATGAAGCATCATCCCTAGACAAACATTGATGTGAAATATTATCAATGTCTGGCAAGGGGTTAAAGAGATATTGGGGAAAAAACAATAACTTTAACGCATTTGCCTTACAAAAAAACCGGACGACGCGGACGACGGAAAAAGCGCCGACTATAGTCGCGCTTCTGCTAAAGCAGGCGCGACAAAAAGAGCCTCTGGTTATTTTACAATTCCGAATTAGCCACAAAAATTAAACAATTCGCTGATCACAGATGCCAGTGAAAATGTAAAATAACCTCTCTGGCACAGCAGCTTGTCATAGAAACAGGCCACGGCCTGACAAAAAGGGAAATTAGGACATACTACAAGATTAGTACACTTTCAAACAGTTTCATCACAATTGAATAGGTTTCATTTTAGACTGTAACTAGATTGGTCAGTAAGCGAGGCTTACGGAATACCCCCCGCATGGGCCCAGGTACCCCTAAAATATGTAAACATTTCCAAGTGTGTGGGCTTGTGACCTTGACTCTGGGATTAGCGCGAGCGGCATGAACGTGAATGAAGGTCCATTGGAGCAATGAGTGTGTGAAATGTGAAGCAGATCCGAGCAAGGAAATAGAAGTTACAACCGATTTCTCTGATGTTAAGTTTTATAAAGAGACTACCATATAACCTTGAATTAACACCCCTGGAGGCGTTACATTTTACAAAGGGGGGGGGGGGGGGGGGGGGGGCATGGGGGGGGGGGGGGCATTTAATAGCCAGTAAAAAAAAACAAAAAAAACAAATTTAATTTCCAAGGACCGCCAATTTCAAAAATAAGGATTTAAGGATTGTTTGAAATTGGCGGTCATGGTATAATTTTTTATTTTTTTTTATTTGGTGGGGGTGGGGTGGGGTGGGGGGAGGGGCGTTTATTAGGAGGGGGGCGTTAATTCGAGGTTATACGGTATGTATGTGACGTTGACCTCGAGATCAGCGGGGATTTGTCACAGCATATGAAATATTAAGAATTTTCAATGAAAGAAATAGAAGTTATAACATATTTCTCTGATGTTAAGTTTTGTAAAGAGACTAAGTAAGTGACCTTGACCTTGGGATCAGCGGGGGTTGGACAGTCGTAGATTTGTCACAGCATGATAGTACAACCTTAGAAGGAATGCACAAGTGAAATAATAAGAATTTTCAATGAAGGAAATAGAAGTTATAACTTATTTCTCTGATGTTAAGTTTTGTAAAGAGACTAAGTATTTGACCTTGACATTGGGATCAGCGGGGGTTGGACGGTCATGGATTTGGCACAGCATGGTATTAGAGCCTTACAGGAATGCATGTGTGAAATATTAAGAATTTTAGATGAAGGAAATAGAAGTTTAGAACAATATTTCTCTGATGTTAAGTTTTGTAAAGAGACTAAGTATTTGACCTTGACCTTGGGATCAGCGGGGGTTGGACGGTCGTGGATTTGGCACAGCATGGTAGTAGAGCCTTACAGGAATACATGTGTGAAATATTAAGCATTTTAGATGAAGGAATAGAAGTTATAACAATATTTCTCTGATGTTAAGTTTTGTAAAGAGATCAAAGGAAATACCCCGTAAGACACAATAGGCTTACAGGGTACGGAATAAGTTCCATTGTCTTCTATTGTCTTAGGCCACGCCCCCTACGCCATAAGTACCCTAATGTGTGCCCGGACGGACGGACGGAACTGACAGACGGACGGACGGACGGACGGACAACCTAACTCCAGTATACCCCCCCACAACTCGTTGCGGGGGGTATAAAGACAGTAATGCTGCCTCACAGACTGAATGAAAAACAAGGCGATTGCCGGCAAGTGTCTTACCCAGGAAGGTCAATGTTTGGTAATGATCCGACCACTGAAACAGGATATTCAACTTATGGACGTAATTGTTGACACTTATGATGATGATGCCGCCGGAATTGTGATTGCTATGTCTCACTTTCCACTGATGTGGGCAAGACAAAAACTGTAGGCAAAGATCAGACTTGTGTGATGTCACGGGCTGATATGTGGCCATGATATCATGGGTGCAGTCATAATGTCCCTATTCTCTCACTGGTAGCTTTGATAATAAAAACAAAATTCTTTTTTGAACGCATTTCCCTTACAAAACAAGGTGAACATAAGTCCTCAGTGACATTGACCTTGGGCGGTCGGACATGTGCCGTATGCAAAACAAAGCATCATCCCGACACACATTGTGACCAAATTTTGAACAACAGTGCCGAAGGTCACAATATACGCCCATCGAGGCAAGGCCAGTCAACAAGGGGAGATAACTCATCTCGACGTGATAAACATGTAAACCAAATTTGGTTACGATACGTCAAGTAGAACTCGACTTATATGCGTGGACAAG
The DNA here is from genome assembly GCA_029237695.1 of Conchocele bisecta. Classification (NCBI taxonomy): domain Eukaryota; kingdom Metazoa; phylum Mollusca; class Bivalvia; order Lucinida; family Thyasiridae; genus Conchocele; species Conchocele bisecta. Next base: position 136,780,452 of record CM055265.1, read on the forward strand.
GACACAGAGTGCGAAAATTAACAAGAGCTGTAGGAGAACAGCATAGCTCAACTACGAGGGTTGTCGATGTACACATAGCTTGACAAAGAAGGTGGCTGCGGCCTGCATACAAACCTTAATCAAGGTTGACTAAAAACATTAACCAAGGGAAATTAAGTAAGTAATTCAAGGTTAAATGTAGGTCAATGTCAGATATAGGTCAGGGGTTATTGATGTACATCACTAGGAGATAAAGTTTTCCAAGTATGGTTGCTGTAGGCCCAGGAGTATTCCATTTACAAGCTCGAGTAAAAACCGTAACCAAGGGGAAATAACTAAGTAATCCAAGGATAAAAGTAGGTCAAGGTCAAATATAGGTCTACTAAGCAATCCAAGGATAAAAGTAGGTCAAGGTCAAATATAGGTCAGGGATTATTGATGTACATCACTAGGAGATGAAGTTGTCCAAGTATGGTTGGTGTAGGGCCATGAGTATTCCATCTACAAGCTTGACTAAAAACCTTAACCAAAGAGAATTAAGTAAGTAATCCAAGAGGAAATGTCGGTCAAGGTCAAATATAGATGAGGGGTTATTGATGTACATCACTATGAGAAAAGGTTGTCCAAGTATGGTGTCTGTATGCACAATAGTATTCCATGTACAAGCTTGAGTAAAAAGCTTAACCAAGGTCGAGTAAAAAGCTTAACCAAGGGGAATTAAGTAAGTAATTCAAGGTTAAATGTAGGTCAAGGTCAAATATAGGTCAGGGGTTGTTGATGTACATCACTAGGAGATGAAGTTGTCCAAGTATGGTTGGTGTAGGGCCAGGAGTATTCCATCTACAAGCTTGACTAAAAACGTTAACCAAGGGGAATTAAGTAAGTAATTCAAGAGGAAATCTAGGTCAAGGTCAAATATAGATCAGGGGTTGTTGATGTACTTCACTAGGAGATGAAGTTGTCCAAGTATGGTGGGTGTAGGGCCAGTAGTATTCCATATAGAACGTTGACTAAAAACCTTAACCAAAAGGAATTAAGTAATTGAAGAGGAAATGTAGGTCAAGGTCAAATATAGATCAGGGGTTATTGATGTACATACCTATGAGAAAAGGTTGTCAAAGTATGGTGTCTGGATGCACAATAGTATTCAATGTACAAGAAAAAAAAACCTTAACCAAGGTTGACTAAAAACCTTAACCAAGGGGAATTAAGTAAGTAATTCAAGAGGAAATGTAGGTCAAGGTGAAATATAGATGAGGGGTTATTGATGTGCATCACTAGGAGATGAAGTTGTCCAAGTATGGTGGGTGTAGGGCCAGTAGTATTGCATATACAAGCTTGACTAAAAACCTTAACCAAGGTTGACTAAAAACCTTAACCAAGGGGAATTAACCAAGTAATTCAAGAGGAAATGTAGGTCAAGGTCAAATATAGATCAGGGGTTATTGATGTACATCACTAGGAGATGAAGTTGTCCAAGTATGGTGGGTGTAGGGCCAGTAGTATTCCATATACAAGCTTGACTAAAAACCTTAACCAAGGCGTGACGTGACGGTGACGCCGACGCCGGGGTGACAACATAAGCTCTACTTATTCTTCGAATAGTCGAGCTAAAAATGGCTGCCAAGGGGAGATAAGTATCGGAAAATTTTCAAAATCAATAGGCTTCTTTATCTTGCCATGATAAACATGTACCGAATTTGGTTACAATCCGTCAAGTAGACTCTAGTTATTGTGTGGACAAGCTGTGCCGGCCTCCAGAGTACAAGATGAATACATAATACGTCCCGTTTTTTCAAACGGACGTATACAAATGAAAGGTGTTACTAAGTAACGCATGCACGTAGGTACGCACACGCATACATGGACTAACGCTATATCCCCTCTTGGTGAGGGGATAATAAATTTTGCTGTCTGCTGTTTATTTTTTAATTTACATCCTTATCAACAAAAGAGTTTGGCATAATTTCCAAGTGATGCCAAACCATGTTTTTATTGATAAAAAGACAAAATATGAAACAACAGCAGATATTTAAAGGCCCAACAATCGGTGCCCTGGTACAGAATTTAGTAGGAGGGGCATATCCAATTACTGATAGCGTCCCTAGCCTGTCAGTTATACACTGGCTTTATAAATAGAATACACTAGATGGCCGCGGCCTGCATGTCGCGCCTTGTGGCGAGGCATGGACACAAAAAAAAAAGATATAGTATAACGAAAAACTTTAACCAAAAAACTTAACTAAAAAACTTAACCAAAAACATTAACCAAAAAACTTAACCAAAAACTTCAGAGTAATTTGACCTTGACATTGGGCACAGGGGCCGCACGGGAGGGGGGTAGAATGAAAATATAGATGATGATAAACACCCATGTGAAGTTTCAAGGTAATGGGCAAAGCAGTTGCAGAGACATAGTATAATAAAAAACTTTTAACCAAAAAACTTAAGTAATTTGACCTTGACATTGGGCACAGGGGCCACACGGGAGGGGGGTAGAATGAAAATATAGATGATGATAAACACCTATGTGAAGTTTCAAGGTAATGGGCAAAGCAGTTGCAGAGATATAGTATAACGAAAAACTTTAACCAAAAAACTTAACCAAAAAACTTAACCAAAAACTTAACCAAAAACTTTAACCAAAGAACTCAACCAAAAACTTTAACCAAAAAACTTAACCAAAAACTTTAACCGGACACACGCCAAAGTGCCGACTATATCGCGCTTTCCGCAAGCGGGCGCGACAAAAACTTAACCAAAAACTTTAACCAAAAACTTCAAAGTAATTTGACCTTGACATTGGGCACAGGGGCCGCACGGAAGGGGGGTAGAATGAAAATATAGATAGATAAACACCCATGTGAAGTTTCAAGGTAATGGGCAAAGCAGTTGCAGAGATATAGTATAACGAAAAACTTTAACCAAAAAACTTAACCAAAAACTTTAACCAAAAAACTTAACCAAAAAGACTCAAAGTAATTTGACCTTGACATTGGCACAGGGCCGCACGGGAGGGGGGTGGGTGAATAAAATAGATGATATAACACCCATGTGAAAGTTTCAAGTAATGGGCAAAGCAGTAGCAGAGATATAGTATAACGAAAAAAACTTTAACCAAAGAACTTAACCAAAAACTTCAAAGTAATTTGACCTTGACATTGGGCACAGGGGCCGCACCGGAGGGGGGTAGAATGAAAATATAGATGATGATAAACACCCATATGAAGTTTTCAAGGTAATGGGCAAAGCAGTTGCAGAGATATAGTATCAAAAAACTTTAACCAAAGAACTTAACCAAAAACTTCAAATAATTTGACCTTGGACATTGCACAGGGGCCGCACCGGGAGGGGGTAGAATGAAAATATAGATGATGATAAACACCCATATGAAGTTTCAAGGTAATGGGCAAAGCAGTTGCAGAGATATAGTATAACGAAAAACTTTAACCAAAGAACTTAACCAAAAACTTCAAAGTAATTTGACCTTGACATTGGGCACAGGGGCCGCACAGGAGGGGGTAGAATGAAAATATAGATGATGAATAAACACCCATTAGTTTCAAGGTAATGGGCAAAGCAGTTGCAGAGATGTAGTATAACGAAAAACTTTAACCAAAAAACTTAAGCAAAAAATTTAACCAAAAACTTTAACCAAAAAAACTTAACCAAAAACTTCAAGTAATTTGACCTTGACCTTATTGCACATTCCGCACAGGGAGGGTCTTAGAATGAACATATAGATGATGATAAACACCCATGTGAAGTTTCAAGGTAATGGGCAAAGCAGTTGCAGAGATATAGTATAACGAAAAACTTTAACGAAAAACTTTAACCAAAAAACAAAAAACTTAACCAAAAAACTTAACCAAAAACTTTAACCAAAGAACTTAACCAAAAACTTTAATCAAAACAACTTAACCAAAAAACTTAAGCAAAAACTTTAACCAAAGAACTTAACCAAAAACTTTAACCAAAAAACTTAACCAAACAACTTAACCAAAAACTTTAACCGGACACACGTACGTACGTACGTACGTACGCCAAACGGCCGACTATATCGCGCTTTCCGCAAGCGGGCGCGACAATAAACAGCAGCACATGTTTGTCGTCTGCTCCCAATGTAGAACAGTGCGGAGGCTGCTGGATAGCTGCAGTGTAGGTGTTTCTGTACTGACCAGTATCTAGATATATGGTATGTAGGTTTGTTATCAAACATGTGGTCCCATAAAACACACAAATGATACAATGTATACCAGTCCCTCTAATAGTATCTGTATGTTTTATTTGTGCAAATTATTGAGAATTTATTAAAAGTGTTAAAACTTATATAGTATTTTGCTGCTAACTATTTCAAAGCAAAGAGTCTGATGCTATTATATAAATTATTAAAAATAGAAAGAAGTAAAATTGAATGAAACACCTTTCCATGTGTTACACAATGACAAAATGGGGCTTATTGAGTGTTTGATCAGTTTAACTCACATTCAGATAGCACATGACTACAGCATGATGCAGTTTACATCATTAATTAGAGCCACCATGAATGACCACCAAACTTAACAGTGTAGATCCTGATGAGGCTGCGAGGATGCACCAGCTGATCCGGGGATATGCATGTCGTAACGTGTCCACGTGTCCGTTACTTAGAGTGTGTCATGTATATATAGTGAAACCTATATTGTACTTCTGGACCTGAACAAGGTTCCTATCTCCGATGTATTTTGTAAGTACATGTAGTAACCAATATATAAGAATATGTTTGTAATAATTAAGTCGGTATTTGATAAAAATGTGTAACTGTGTCATGTCATCCCACAGATCTATAACCCCGTCCCAGTTAGACTGCATTGCTGCAGATATAATATATGCTGACAGCTAATTAGAGACCAGTGTTGAAATAGCCATACTGGTATGTGTTAGGATACAGGAAATAAGGCCGCTAGCAAACTTGAATTCATGTGGTCATGTAAATTCCAGATCAGACTGCACATACATGCTGTTTTGTGACTGTGCATACTAACCCGAGTATATGCTGTTTATAATTAGTATATACTGCATTTTCACAGCCAAGTTCTAGGCAAAATATTTCTCTTGCTGGTCTATTAAACCATGGTTTTGTTTCATTCACCTTGCTATGTGCATACCAACCACACATTTAATTTGATATTACTGTCCAAAATCAAAGTTGTGCAGCTGGCACACTGTCTGATGTTGACCATACAGGCAGTTACAGCTGTTAGCGTTATCACTAAACATGTGGGGTTGTTTACAATGTCGGGTCATGAACTCAGCTCTATGAATGAATTACATATGTAACAGCTACGCTCCGCCCGGCAAGTTTGAATCAGTTGTCAGTTGAGTACATGTTATTACTTCAAAAGCACATTTACATTTGTTTTCTTAAATCCAAATTTTTCTAAACCTTTCATAGAACTTTGTATTATCTATGTCTGTGTGAAAGAGTGTACTTATTTGTTCAGTGGTATTTCTAAAATATCTGAAAAGGTGTCCCTGAAGTGAAGCATGCATAAAATTATCAAAAACCCTGCCCAGCGCCATCTGGTGGCTTTTATATCCCAGTTGGGCATTTAAAGGACCACTTAACCCTTTCACCCATAAGTAACTAGAATGGATTTTGATATGTTACTTTTGTCACCAATCCAATAGTCACAAAATGATTTTCAGACTAGTCTATTTTTGAAAAGGGAGTGTTTTTTTTTGTTCTCAAAAATATGAAAATTACTTCCAAAATCATACTGATGAGACGGCTCGTCTGGATCTACACTGTTTGACAATACCACAGTGCTATACAGGTCTGTAGTGTTGAAAGGGTTAACTTGCCGGGGCCAGGATTGGTGGGATTGGTACTGATGTATCCAAATTCCTTTGAATTAACCACTGAGCCACACTAGCTCCCACTTATCATGATTGAAAACAAGAATAATTTACACTGCACACACTATCTATATCAGTAAACATTTTATTTTAACTGTAATTGTTTATGAACATTATGATAACAGAACAGAGTAACAAACAGAAGATAATCTAACAATTGTTAGTTCATGACATTGACAGAAAGCAGATATTGGCCTTTACAACCAGTACTGACCCAGTTCCGCTGCAATGGCCATCTATGGAGTCTGATCAGGTGTACACAATTTGCCAGCTTTAACCCAAGATCAGTCAAAGGATATGATAATGTTTGTTGAAAAAATCTCATTATTTTGTTTATTTCTCCATACAGGTATGTTGTTTTTGCTCATTTGAATTTGGTTATGTAAATAGTTGAAATGTGTGAAAACAACATATACATGTACCTTTGAGAATTGGGTTTACTAACAAAGACATACATAGTATGTTATCACAATATCCTGATCAGGAGTCAGATGCCCTTACCACACCAGAGCACAGGGCCACAGGCGTGAATCCCTGTGAGGATGGATTCACTGTTAAGATATGCACACTCTCTTGTTATGCGCAAACATTAGAAACAAAATCTGTATCATAACTCAAAATATGAGGGTCATCCAATATATATTGCAAACGGCTTAGTATTATTTGTTTGGAATGAACAATCCTGGCCACGTATCCTGAATCCAACGACGACGCAACCTTCTGTGCGCTTAATAATTAATTTGAACATATTCAGAAATGCTTCTATACTGATTGCTAGGCAACCGGAGGAGACACATCAACATCCCATGTCCACGGTATCATTTAGCTTCTCAAACTCGGGTTAATCAAGCAGAGGTACCTATTTAATGATATTGTTAAATATGTTAAAGTCACATAAACATACATGTAAATTCTAAGAATGAAGAGGGTGACATATGACGTCACATCAACTGCATACAATTTCAAGTTTAGACAGCGTGGACACCAATGCGCGGTCACCAATATCTTATACTTGCATTATGAGTACAAATTGTTTAAGCTGATCCATGGATAATGCTAATACCCTTAGCTATCTGCTAACATAAACGATGTATTTATTTGAAGTTTGATGCCCAATAAGCATACAAAGTTTCAAGCAAATCTGACTTACGGTTACCGAGATAGTAGGTATGTGAAAACTTTAACGCAAATTTTGACAGAAACTTTAACGCAAACTTCTAAGTCATTTGACCTTGACATAGGGGCACAGGGGCCGCATGAGTGGGACACACAATGAATATATGGATGATGACTAATAAGCATATGAAGTTTCAAGTCAATGTGACTTGACTGCAGAGATATAAGGTATTTAAAAACTTTAACGCAGATTTCGGAACGCAACCTTCTAAGTCATTTGACCTTGACCTTGGGCACAGGGGCCGCATGAGTGGGATACAGCATGAATATATGGGTCATGACTAATAAGCATATGAAGTTTCAAGTCAATGTGACTTATGACTGCAGAGATATAAGGTATTTAAAAACTTTAACGCAGATTTCGGACGGACGGACGGACGGACGGACGGACACCCGGACATCATTGTGATCACTATGTCTCGCTTTCCGCAAGCGGGCTCGACAAAAATCATCTACCAACTCCCAAGTAATACGTTTTTGTAATCTACCTAAATGATGATTTTATTTTCAGATGGGTTCATAACCGTTCATTAGAAATACAAGCCGTTTCCAATTTTATTCTGATAAATCAGTCAGTATGCCATAAGAAATATACGACCATAAGTGTAGTAACGTTTTACTAACATATTGTGCATGTCTATGCAGGCTTTCTCAAAGTATTTTTCGGGTCACTCATCACCGTGTCTACAACGTTTGAGTTATAAATGTGATTAACACGTCACTTGACAATGATGTCATAGAACATAGTGACGTAAGATAATGCTACTTCATTGACACAAAGTGTCAACATACATGTAGCATTAAGCCAAATTCCATTCAGATATATCAACTTACATTATTAATGTCACTATTTATTGGATGACCCTGGCACATACATTGTTTTCCACAAAGGAAGCATGTAGTAAACAATCACAAGCACTCCCACATGAACTCAATTTCTGTTCAAAACAGCTGGAATCACAAGTGGGAAGGGAAATCTTATCACTTTAAAAGTAAGTGTATTTTTTTAATCAAGCAATCTGATTGGCTGAGATTGAGCTAGAGCTCAATCTCAGCCAATCAGATAGCTTGATTCAAATCCAGTTCAATTATTTCATGCAATCCTGATCAAATTACACAGACCTGCAATCTGATGTGTGATATATATTACTTTCCACACCGGGTCCTATACATTTCTTTACATTCTTTCTACGGACAAACAAATTCCAGTTATTTTCACTACGTTTTTATACAACATAGAATTGTAGGAGGCTCCACAAATGATTGGATACTGTTTTCACATATTATTTTTTAGATTTCTTAAGCAAATGATTGTTTGATCTGTTTAAACAAACACCCTATGCGTGAAAAATACTTACATAGTATTTCCATCCCAATGGTTTGTCGAATGAGACTTTAAACTGTGGTCCCGTCTCTATATGACCTGACATGTAGCTGTTTTTGGAACGTTACATCCATTCATTTTTTTGTTTATTACCAGTATTATTATGCGCCATATTTTTCTTTGCATCAAAATTGAATTATAATTCGACATAACCAATGCAATTCATAGGTTTCAACTGAAGTACAGGTAAAATTGCATATTTTGCATATATATTGTTGGAATTGAACAATGAAAATATTGTTTCTTTACTGGTAAGTTGGTTTTCATTTATTTCATTTGGGAACCTTGATCAAATATCTGTTGTACAATATATTGTTGATATTTTATCAAAACCTTGTATCATAGAATGTTACATCATGATAGTGTCAAAGATAGCTACATCAAGGTAATTTGTCTATACAGATGTTTACAAAGACGCTTTCCTGAGTGTTTAAAAACATAACTTACATTGTACCTTCGACCCCCATAAGACAAAACACAAGACCCTGGCAACTATTTTGGAGGTCCAGTCTGAAGGTTCCACTGTCATGATAACATTGATTGCTTGATTGATTGGAGTTTAACGTCATGGTAAAAATACCAATTTTGGTAAAGCAGAGTACCGAGTATAATCACTAGTGATCATTAACATCAACATTTGATCTTGTGATCACTTATGAATTAATACAAGAAAAAACAACATGCATGATTTGACATGATTAACATTAGATAAATTAGATGCCTACATGATTTTAACTTCATAATACAAAATATGTACATACCATTGGAGCTATACAATCAACGACTGTCGGCAAAATGACATCAGAAAACTGTAGGTTACAAATTATAAATACCATAAATGAAAAGTTGCAACTGTCCGGTTAGCAGCATACATTCCATTGAAAATATGGATTGTTGTCTCTGCGCAGCATACATATGCAGATTAGCCAGTGCACCCTTGTACATGCAGTCTAAATTATTTAAAAACAATACATATCCATTAATCAGCAATGATGCTAATTACAACCAAATAAAGGTAACAACAGTGCTGACGTTCACAAGATATAGTCCGAGCTACAAGGCACCGAACCTTGTTTTGTTATATATACGTTTGTTTGCTGTTTCTGCATGTCTTTGCCGCACTGATTACGAATCCGTTGAGTGCCACTTCGAAAACCTTGAGCATTTTTGTAGAATTGTATAAATCCAAGATGGCCAACTTTTCACCAATATTTCTTATTTAGGCAAATATATGCTGCATTTTGGCTATGTAAATGTTTAAATTATTAACATATGGGAACATTAAAGATGTATGAGAACTTCTAATTGTATACGACACAAGTATCATATGGAAAAAATCAAAATGGCCGTCATTTTTAGAAAAAAAGGTTGAGGTTGCATGTGTAAATCCGCTGAAAGTGTTCTCATGAGGACATTGTTAATAGCGACAATGAAAATGACGATGTCAGAGGATGCTAACTGTGTTCATGTTATGTTCATGTTATGTTCAACGAAACTCGTATACTAGTTAGATTAACAAGATTTGAGAGAATCATCTGCCCGTACCATATAACTACCGGTTGCTACACAATAAAGAACGGTTGACATATATACATGTATATAATATATATTGGCCATAAATCTGAAACAGCCGGGGTTATTTTATGTTTTACCTATCAACCGATCCTTATCAGGTGACACACTCAGCCAGATCATAGTTCACATTATTTACTAGAGGTTAACTCAGCTGTTCAGTTACAGAATATCAATGAGTGCAATCCCTGATATGACGAAGATGGGCAGGTTGATCTGGATCTACACTGGCCTCAAGGCAATGACTCTGGTTTTGTCAGATAATGACTCGTACAGTATTATAATGGTAATTAGTTATCCAACAGTTGAAAATGTAACAGGAGATCCTCATGTGAAGCTACGTCACCTAAATATATATATCAATATGTATCACATTGTATATTATATAAATCTCAGATTTGCCATGTAAATTGTTAACAATTACCATCTAACCTCGTCCAATGTATAATTTATATATACTATTACTGATGAGAGCAATTGCTATTCTACCTGCTATATATCACATACAGATATTTGCGGCGATGTTTATTTTTTGTATATGATGTGTATAATGTATTTGTGTTTGTATTTACTTTATAAAGTTATCAATGTGAGTTGCTCTCCCAACATATCCCAGTGCCACAAATTAAATTGCGAAATATTTAATCTGATCGCATTTATGTATAAAAAAATCTTTTTGGCGGCCATTTTGTATTTCTATTGCAGATACAAATATCGAATTAATTAATAATTTTACCTAGCCATTTCTGATCCTGAAAACTAAATTATAGCATTTTAAATTATTAAAATAGAACATATGCATGCCAATATATGGCACATTGTTAAAAACTGGCGGTCATCTTGGGTTTATGCATTTCTACAAAAATGCTCAAGGTTTCGAGAGTGGCACTCAATGGATTCGGATTCAGCGCATGAAAGACATAGAAACTGCAAAAAAAACGTTGTATATATAACAAAACAAGGTTGGACCAGGTTTGCATGGGCTCTAGCCTGGACTAATACGCCTGTTGAGCCAGGCGTGAATCTCAGTAAGTTTTACCCTGTTAAAATATACTTAAGGATGGATTCATTTTTAAGATATGCATACCATTCCATCCTCCAAGAATTACATGTAAAGTGAATTTGGTTAAGATTCATTGCATAGAACTTGAGTTATTACATGGATCAGCCGTGCCCACCCGCCTGTACAAGGTGAACACAGGAAATGTTCTGGGTTTTTTTTCCAACAGGCCTTTATTAATTTTAAACCATACTGCCAAACTCTGAAGGGGATGTACAGGTAAAACTAGATTGGTCAGTAAGCAAGGCATACGGAATATGGGCATGGGCCCAGGTACCCCTAAATATGTAAAAAAAAACACAAGTGTGTGGGCTTGTGACCTTGACTCTGGGCTTAACGGGGGCGGCACGAACGTGAATTTGTCGCAGGGCGGTGGAAGTCCATTGGAGCAATGCTTGTGTGAAATGTGAAGAGGATCCAAGCAAGGAAATAGAAGTCATAACTCTGATTTTAAGTTTTGTAAAGAGACTAAGTTTAAGTATGTGACCTTGACCTCGAGATCAGCAGGGATTTGTCACAACATGATAGTAGAGCCTTAGAGGAATGCATGCATGAAATATTAAGAATTTTCAATGAAAGACATAGAAGCTATAACATATTTCTCTGATGTTATGTTTTGTAAAGAGACTAAGTATGTGACCTTGTAGTTGAGCTTGGGATTTGAAGATTGTAGCCGTAGATTTGTCACAGCATGATAGTACAACCTTAGAGGAATGCACGAGAGAAATATTAAGAATGTTCAATGAAGGAAATAGAAGTTATAACTTATTTCTCTGATGTTAAGTTTTGTAAAGAGACCAAGTATTTGACCTTGACCTTAGGATCACTGGGGGTTGGACGGTCGTGGATTTGGCGCAACATGGTAGTTGTAGAGCCTTACAGGAATGCATGTGTGAAATATTAAGCATGTTCGATGAAGGAAATAGAAGTTATAACATAATTATTTCTCTGATGTTAAGTTTTGTAAAGAGACTAAAAATTTGACCTTGACCTTGATATTCAGCCCTGAAATTAGAATAACCTGACCTGGTGCCAGGTCCATACCACACCAAGTCACTTGGCCCCTTCCCCTAAAATAAGATTACGAATATCGTAATACTCACATAAGGGGTATAACCAGATTCAACTGTCACATAAGGGGTATAACCAGATTCAACTGTCACATACAAAATGCCAAAGACGTATGTGAGGGCCAAACCAGGTCTCCAGTCGGGATTCTGTTGTCGACTCCAGTATACACCCCCACAACTCGTTGCATGACGCGCCCGCCGAGTCTTTGATAATATACAAAAACAAACTTTAACCTGTATGCCAATGTGCTGACTATATCGTGCTGTCCGCAAGCGGGCGCGACAAAAAGTAATCACTTGTAAAATACTGAGCTAAGTAGTTTATAAATGCATACCATATAGATCCATCCATAAAATGTAATAGATGATTGTTGACAACTACATATACACATCAAATCATAATCAGTCAAGCAATTGTTCACATGATAAACATACATGTACAAAGTTCATAGTATCTATATTACATCTATACTACATGCTCATTAACTGATATACATGTATACATTTGACAATACACGATCGACTCAAGAGCATGAACAAGATACTGACTTAGTATTGTCCATCATTGTCAATTAATAATTTCACCTTGAATCAGGGAATAAAGATATACATGTAGTCATTTCCATGACATATATAATGTGTGAAAAGCTTCAAAGTTGTCAAGGTCATATTAAGGGCAGCATGGATGTGTGGCATTTGTCCAGAAGTATAGTATACGGTGTTGAATGGTGCATAACAGCCCACCAACAGAAGAGTATCATTTAGGGCCAAGTAATTTAGATACTAGAAATGTGGCCTGTCGGCACACGAATGCCCCCGCTGGCAACCAAAGAAAACGAGGCATATTTGATTATGCCATTTACCCGAGCGTTAAGTTTCGAATGCACCAAGTCTGTGAGCTTGACCCAGGGCTTAGCGTGGGCGGGACGAATGTGGATTTGTCACAGAGCGGTAGAGGACCATTGGAGAAATGCGTGTGTGAAATGTGAAGCAGATCTGAGCAAGGAAATAGAAATTATAAGCCATTTACCCGAGCGTTAAGGTTTCAAACGCACCAAGTCTGTGACCTTGACCCTAGGCTTAGCGGGGGCGGGACGAATGTGGATTTGTCATAGGGCGGTAGAGGACCATTGGAGCACTGCGTGTGTGAAATGTGAAGCAGATCCAAGCAAGGAAACATAAATTACTAGAAATGTGGCCTGTCGGCACACGAATGCCCCCGCTGGCAGCCAAAGAAAACGAGGCATATTTGAATGTGGATTTGTCACAGGGTGGCAGAGGACCATTGGAGCAATGCGTGTGTGAAATGTGAAGCAGATCCGAGCAAGGAAACAGAATTTATAAGGCATTTACCCGAACATTAAGGTTTCGAACGCACCAAGTCTGTGACCTTGACCCTGGGCTTAGCGGGGGCGGCACAAATGTGGATTTGTCACAGGGTGGCAGAGGACCATTGGAGCAATGTGTGTGTGAAATGTGAAGCAGATCCGAGCAAGGAAACAGAAATTATAAGGCATTTACCCAGCGTTAAGGTTTCGAACGCACCAAGTCTGTGACCTTGACCCTGGGCTTAGCGGGGTGGCACGAATGTGGATTTGTCACAGGGTGGCAGAGGACCATTGGAGCAATGTGTGTGTGAAATGTGAAGCAGATCCGAGCAAGGAAACAGAAATTATAAGGCATTTACCCAGCGTTAAGGTTTCGAATGCACCAAGTCTGTGACCTTGACCCTGGGCTTAGCGGGGGCGGCACGAATGTGGATTTGTCACAGGGTGGCAGAGGACCATTGGAGCAATGTGTGTGTGAAATGTGAAGCAGATCCGAGCAAGGGAACAGAAATTATAAGGCATTTACCCAGCGTTAAGGTTTCGAACGCACCAAGTCTGTGACCTTGACCCTGGGCTTAGCGGGGGCGGCACGAATGTGGATTTGTCACAGGGTGGCAGAGGACCATTGGAGCAATGTGTGTGTGAAATGTGAAGCAGATCCGAGCAAGGAAACAGAAATTATAAGGCATTTACCAAGTGTTAAGGTTTCGAACGCACCAAGTCTGTGACCTAGGTGACCTTGACCCTGGGCTTAGCGGGGGTGGCACGAATGTGGATTTGTCACAGGGTGGCAGAGGACCATTGGAGCAATGTGTGTGTGAAATGTGAAACAGATCCGAGCAAGGAAACAGAAATTATAAGGCATTTACCAAGTGTTAAGGTTTCGAACGCACCAAGTCTGTGACCTAGGTGACCTTGACCCTGGGCTTAGCGGGGGTGGCACGAATGTGGATTTGTCACAGGGTGGCAGAGGACCATTGGAGCAATCTGTGTGTGAAATGTGAAGCAGATCCGAGCAAGGAAACAGAAATTATAAGGCATTTACCCAGCATTAAGGTTTCGAACACACCAAGTCTGTGACCTTGACCCTGGGCTTAGCGGGGGCGGGACGAATGTGGATTTGGCGGTACAGGACCATTGGAGCAATGCGTGTGTGAAATGTCAAGCAGATCCGAGCAAGGAAACAGAAATTATAAGCCATTTACCCGAGCGTTAAGGTTTCGGGATGTACGTACGTACGCCGGTAACACTATATGCCCCCCTCACCATTCGGTGGCAGGGCCATAAAAATATGATGAACACAATAGAAATGAGGAACATGTATACAATGATAAAATTAGATTTTCCGATACGAGAAATTATGCTGTGTTGAAATATTTAAGTAATCGTTCAAGGGATATTGAAGTTATGACAGAATTGTGAAACTCTGGCGAACTTCTTAATGTGCCGGAAGGACACACAGACTGTCGGACACACAGTCCAAACACTATATGCATCCAGCTCTACCGAGACTGGTGGCATAAAAAACATTTTCCCATAGAAATACATGTATATGTGCTTTAAATATATTAATAGTGGTAACTATATAGCATAAAGACGTGGCAAATTGTAAAGTAATTCACAAGTGACAAGCAGGAAGGATTTGCTATTTACTTTTCAGAACAGGTTTGTCATTTCTGGAGTTTTGGCATTAAATGAATAATTTTCGAAAATGGAAAATGGTGACGTCCAGATATTTGTGCAAAAATAATTATGTCACATTCAAACATGTGCATCATGGAAACTAGCCCAACAGCTAAGCAGTGAAGTTACATAAACAGCATAAATCTATTGCCACTACAAATGCGTTTTGTTGCAGTCCAGCAAAATAAGAACCAGAAATACATGTAGATGTATATCTGTGGACTTTTTTCTTCTAAACATATGGTGTTAATCTCAAATTCATATGTACAAGTACATGAGGTTTGAAACTCACTTGGAATACATTGCCATTCACAAATACCTGTTACAATGTAATATTTGCAAGTATAGCATAGGTATAGGTTAGCTACATGGTTATTGTGAATTTCAGCTATCATTTTAACTTAATAACAAAATCACAATTACAGATCAATCTCAAAACTGGATTCTTTAGATTCACGTGGATAATGAGGCCTAACTGTAATTGGTGTTCCAGTCAATGACAGTTTACCACAATCCTCGGAAGATGAAGGATTGGGACATGCACCATCAGAGATAGGACTGAAATGACTGGAGAGGTCAGTTGGCTCCAGTGAATAGTTTGGTATTGTCTGAACTTCTGTTCCTAAAACATCCTCTCTACATTTGTTGCCATCCTGGCTATCTACCAGAAACTGTTTGGTGTGTGGTTCGTCTTCCGTATATTTAGCAATATTTTTGGATTCAGAATCGCATGTTGAGCTACTGTCAGTGCTTGAGGCATAATCAAAGTCTTCATCAAGTGTTGGGTGGTCGTCTCTAGTAGAGTTGTTCCCGTTTCTATCATACACACCAAAATTCTTCATTCTCGTGTTAATATAGTGCAGAATTTCAGGACTCGAGTTGTAATACATGTATCTGTCTGTCGACTGGTCAAGATCAATATTTGGAGAATCTTCAGTCTCTGGAGCATTATATTCTACACCATCATGTTCAGACAATTCTGAATTGTTCATCTGTTCTTCAGTTTGGTAACATGGGAATTGTTTCTCATAGGGTGTAGGATAAACATCTGGGTGGTACCATTTTCTCAACCTCTCCAGTTTCTCTTCAAATGTCTCTGCAATCAGTTCCTCATCTTCAGGTAAATTGCTAGCATAATTTTTAAAATGGCCCCCACCCTCAAGGGCCATACCAGAAGTGTGATCTTCACCAAAATTTGTTTGTGTTTCACTGTCATTGACATTACATTTTGGATACAAACTCCAATGTTCACTATTCGAACATTCGCCTGCTTTTTGATGACCACACCACGCACAAGCATCAGTAGGGCACCCATCAACAATTTCAAACTTTGCTGGAGATGTATTGCTTGTCATAAAATCTTTCTCTTTCACCAGTACTTGGTCATTGGATCTTTCACATTTTGTTGGAGATTCGGTTATTGATGGCAAACTTTCCACCAAAATATCATCAAATGGTTCAAATGCATAAGATAAAAACTTCTGAATTTCTTCATCCGGAACATTATCTTTAGCATATTGTGGAGTGCCAGACAGGTCAATCCCTTTTAGATCATTGATTAATGTATCAGGATCTGGTGTTAGATCAAATACGCTATCTTCTCTACTAGCCACCACATCAGGTTCACCTCCATCCTCAGATACACCAGATACATCACAATGCTCTGTGGCTACCACAGATACTCTTGTAACAAAATCAGAGTGCTCTATTTCACCCAGTTCCACAGTGTCCATATCACCCTGGGTGTGCATGTTTGTGAGATCTAAATAATGTTCATGTTGGGAAAGATTTGCTGTGTCCATCTGATCAAGATTGTGCTTATGAGATACAGGCATTTTTTTACAGCTTGTGAACCCAGTGGTCTCAAATTGTTCTACCGAGTCTTGCATGCTAAAGAAATATTTGAACAGACTTTGATCTTCATCAGTTGCAAATACGTTTTTCATTGTATAAACAGAATCATCAACAGTGACGCGAGGAGGACTATCCAAAGGGTCACTTTGGGATGATTTAAGCATCGAACTTGGACAGCTGTAATCACCTTCACATTGCGGCTGATCCATATGTAACTGGTGGACTTCTTTAGTCTCATTTTCAAAGTGTTTATGCTTGAGAGCATCATTTGAAGTGTCACTCATTGGATTATCTGTTACCAATTTACGAAATGAAACCATTTTCACAGAATTTCCAAGAAGTGAGCTGACCTGCGACTTGATTAATGGTTTACTAAAAAATGGCATAAATGGCATTTTTCTTCTCTTTTCAGAACACTGAGCAGCCAACTCCGAAGGCCTATCTGTATTAAGCATACATAATGAGCTATGGACCTTCGAGGGAACAGGACTTACAAAGGGACCATCTGATGCAGGCTGTACATGTACCTCAGCCTGATGTGCCGAGTCGTTAGTATCTCTTCCAAATAATTTGGCAGACCAATCCACTTTGGGCAAAACAAGTACAGAGTCAGAAGTCTCATGTTTCAAATTAATGCTTCCAGGAGAGGCTATTGGATCCTTATCCATATCAGGAATATCAGATATGAAGCCTTCAAAATAACATTCCACACTGCCCCAATTGTCTGAAATTGGCAAGAAAAGAGAGTTAACACCTGTCTTGGTACTACACGTCTTACCAACATCATTTTCTTTCCTTCGCCTTTTTTTGGCTGGCGATCTGTCAAAGAAGAAAACAGGCGAGTCTCGCTCTATTGGCACTGCATCCAGGTCCGGCTCTGTAAAACCATATTTGTGTTTCCCCACAAGATTGTCCAATCGTTTCCGGAAGTTGTTCATATAGGCTTTTTCTGCCAGGGACAACAGTGAAGGGAATTTTAAAGGCCGTAACTTTCTAAACCTTCCTGCCTGTAGATTTGTCATAATATTCTGTTTTGGTGACTCATTGAAATCTTTCCTAAACCAGAATGGCGGAGCCTCAGTAGCACCAAATGGAATGCGACAATAGCTGGATGTCTGTCGCAGCTCACCACCATCTGGCAGTTTAGGCCCGCTGAAATAAACTGCATGCCCATCAATTATTGGACCAGACTGGTTGCTCAGCAATGGGTTCTCGGCTGACTTTTGACTTGAAGTTCTAGTGTCATTGTATGACTTGCTATGAAGATTATCTGATGAAAGACAACAATCTTGATCTTCAGCTTGTGGTACAATGCTAAAAGTGTTTTTATCCGGATTATTTATTTTGTATGGTGTGGACTGAGCAGTAATTGGGTATAGACTGGGACTACAACTACTCAACGGTGGACTATCATCAGCCTCTCTCGTCATGCACAGTAAGATGCCATCCAGTTCAAGTTCAGAATCAAAACTGTCGGTCTCGACTTCGCCAGAGAGATCCTTACATGATGTATCACAGAAGCGACTGGACGCATCATCAACACAGACGGCAAGGGACTCATCTCCTTCTGAATGCACTCCCGAGAAACATGTACCGAGAACATTATCAGTAAAAAGGTATTCAGACTTGTCCAAGTTGGTGCAACTCTCGACACCAGAAGCACTCTGACCAATCATAAAACTTGGAACAGACTCCGCATCAACATTGTCTCTTTTACGATCTCCAGCAATTACCTCATATATATAATTTGTTAACATTTCATTTGCATCTGTTGATAATGGCATGTTGTTGCCTCCTTCAAATTTTGCCTCAATCATGTTATTGATATTATTTTCAACAGTTTCACAATCATTGCGAGTTGTTTGCACTATTTCAATTGAACTGCTATCTATTTCATTCAGTTTGACATCAAAAGAATGGCCGAGTAGGAATGATGTGTAGGATTCTAATACACCGTGATCTACTGTGGAATCAGGCAAGTTGTCAATACTATCAATGTATGTTTGTACTTCCCCTTTTACTGACTTATCAAACAGATTGTATTTATTAGCAATGGACCTGATGAATGGAGACAGGTTACCAGACTGAGTGAGGGAGGAAAAGTAATTTATTGAAGGATTGGATTGTGCACATACAGACTTGCAACTCTTTTCTTTATCTGGTTGATTTGGTTGGAAGGCAACAGACCTCCTACCATTTTGTTGATCAGCTGTTTCAGTAACTGGCTTATTACTACCGGAAGTATTTATCCTTTGTCTGCAGTCAACAGATTCACCCCTTAATGGAGTATGGTTGTTCTTCTCGGCAGAATGCTGAAATCTTTTCTTTGCAAGCAAAACACTATCAACAGGTGGATGTACAATTTTGTATGGCGGGGTTCTCTGCTCTAAATCCCAGCAAAGGTGTGGTCCAAGCCCACTTGTCTTCAATTTACTATCTAACACAATGGTAGGTTTCTTAAACTGATTTACTACGGGACGAGCATGTGGATTATTAACATGACCTTCATAGTGTTTAGCAGCTTCGGACTCAGTTACACTATCTTCACTAATCGTATGAGCTTCTGAATCACAATTATCTATATCACCATACGAACTATCTAAACAAGAATCCAGGTCATCAAGGACAGATTGAATGCCTTGAGGAATTCCTGAACTGGGTAGGTCACTCTCAGAGGTTGGATCATTACTCAAAATATTTCTCTTGTGTCTGTAGACCTCAGCAGTCTCCATGGATTGGACTGCAATGCCAACAGATTCACGAGAAATTTTCTGAGCATTAAAATTTTTGTCAGGTGAAATGTCAATATCAGCATATTCAATCAGCTCTCCTTCATTAACTACTTGTACACAGTCATTGTTAGTTATGGAAGCTAGCCTTTGATGAATATCATAATCCAAGTTATTGTCAACACCACTGAATGAGCTACCCAAAGCAATACTGGGATGTTTTTCCTGAACATCAGAGCTACTGTTAACCTTTTCAATATAATCAAATCCAATATCATAATTCTGAATAACGGCAACTGGCAAATTTTCAACAAAATCACCTGCGTTTTCTTTGTCTATGTTATGGCCCAAGTTTATATCTGTTACTTTCACTGTTACTTTATCTACAATGAATTAAACGTGGAAGAGCATGCTGTATGATATAAACAAGTGAGAAAGCAAATGTACATACAAGCAGATTGTTTGGTCCTTAAAGGAACAAATAGTCATCAAATCATAAACTTAGATCCAAAACAAATATACATAGTATTAATCATGATATAAACAATTAAATTCCCATCACAAGTAGTAACTTTCATCTTGATAAAATCTATGCAAAATGAGACAATTATATCCTATGCTCAAGATAGGATATTTGGCGGGAAATAGCAGATAGTGAAACGGCAACACAGGTAGCACGACTAGATTGTTACTCTGGATTTACAATTTGACAGTCTCCTCCAATTGCAATTGAAGGCATTATGTTTGAGAAATAAATCACAGTAATACACAATACTAACGCATTACCTGTGAAAATTACACGCTCAGTATAAAAAGTAGCATATATGCAATTTTGTATACAGTTCACGTCATATTTAGGTTTACAACAAGAAAATGTGGCCAGTCGGCACACGAATGGCCCCAGTGGCAGATTGGAGAGACCGTGGCAAAGTTAATTAACCAAAAGTGATAAGTATTCATAAGCAGTTATGAAGGTCAAAAGGTCAATTACGGGCAGCATGGATGTGTGGAAATTATCCACAGGTTTGATGTATTGAAATATTAAAGTAATCCATCAAGGGATATATAAGTTATGACAGAATTGAGAAACTCTGGCAAACTTATTAATGTGCGAAAAAGTCATATTAAGGGCAGCATGGATGTGTGGCATTTGTCCACCAGCATGCTGTGTTGAACTATTAAAGCAATCCTTTAAGGGTTATAAAAGTTACGACAGAATTGAGAAACTCCAGCAAACTTCTTAATGTGGGAAAAAGTTCAAAGTTGTGAAGGTCAAAAGGCAGGGGTGTAAAATTCCACTCGACCGCTCGCCATGGCGACTTGGTCATCGTAGCTTTGTGTAGACGGTCGTCCGACTGGTCGAGTGAATGTTGGATCATCCATGATTGATCGTGAATAAAAAAATATATAGTTATGCACCGTTCTCCGTTTATTTATCAAATACCATTGATCATTTCATAAATGCTTTGAATTGAATAAAAGCTTTTGCGCCAACCGGAACAATTCTAATTATGGACGAGTTTAAATCGCGGCTCAAGCGGCGGGAATTGAAATTTTATCAATACTTACCTATTTACAATATACAGGCTAGGCTACGCTCGTTTACTCAAAGTCGCTTACGTCGAAATCACCGGTTACGTCGAATTACTAGCACGGTCCCGTTTAAAATCCTATTATTTTCCATATAACTAATTTCGATAACTCAAATTTTCCGTTTATTCGAAGGTATAATTAGGTCCCGAAAACGTAAATCTACTGTATTTTACACTCGTTAAGTCGAAATGTCAATTTGCGGAGGTAAGTAGAAGTTTGTCACTTGCAGTTTACCTGATCAAAGTCGGGTATTCAGACCGTAGTTAAAGGTGTTTGCGTTGACATAGTTTAAACAGGCCTCCCGAAATGACCGTCGGTGATCATTAAGTGGTGAGCAATAAATGGCAACTATTTTAATTGGACTGGCATTAAATGCTTTTACTCGAACGTTAATTAAAGTGAACACAAGTTGCGCGATTAGAAATGAGTGAAATATTTCACACTCGATCGTGTGTATATATCTCCCGAATGTGACAGCATCAGTATAGGGACGAAACATTGAATGGGAGAGTTTTATGTTCTAAACATTATTAGTTTGTACAATCAAGTCTGGTCAGAAATAATCATTAATAATAGTGTTGCAAATCAGTATTTCTTGTTGTTTTGTGTTGTTTCAGTGTATAATTTATTAAAATAATTCATAAAATATTATGTTCTTGTTATTATTTATTTCATTGGTGAACTGAATATGTACATATCGCTACATGCACATGTCACGTGTGCCACATCCGGGTTATCTATTAATTACACAAAGACATGCATATGTGTATTTGTAAACAAACCGAAAGTGTTTAAATATGATTTGTCTTAGAAACAGCATTTAACATGTATCCATGTACATTTAATTGCTAAAATAAATCATATTTACTACTCAAGACTACATCAGCAAGTAATCAATTGGTTCTAACTGTCAATAAAATAGTTTGTTGTCCGACAGGTTGCGTACTACGAATACGTCAAACTACGGTTAACTCAAAGTATTTTTTTATCTCCCTTCGAATTCGAGTAAGTGAGTGTGGCCTGTAAATGGAAAATATGCAAATTCTCCGTCACATATATCTGGCAAGACATCGCAGCCACAGTTTCATCTTCACTTAAGTTAGTGCAGCGAGTTATCGCGCAAGTGTCTCGATTTATGGGATTGTCGCCGGGCCTAGGCCGCCTGCCGTCCGCGATTTAAACCCGCCAATAATTAATTTATGGCATTCTGTAACGTCCATGTTCGCTTCCGGTGTAAACATGTAATATTGCTAGCAGACAACCAGAATTAGCACATGCGAAAATATCAGTTTCTCCAAACTACACAGAATTCCGACGAGACGGATTTTCGTTAGAAAATGATTTTCATCAGTCCAATTATAACAAGAAACGAGGTAAAGCCACGAAGGCCAGGTTTTTCCAAGCATAGACACTTGGGGCGAGGCATGGACACTAAAAAAATAGATATAGTAGATGAAAAAACTTTAACCAAAAAACTTTAACCGGACACACGGACGTACGGACGGACAGACGTATGCCAAAATGCCGTCGATATCGCGCTTTCCACAAGCGGGCACGACAATGATGATAAACACCCATGTGAAGTATCAAGGTACAGTTGCAGAGATATAGTACACAAAAAAAATTTAACAAAGAAATTCAAAGTAATTTGACCTAGACATTGGGCACAGGGGCCGCACGGTTGGGGGGTAGAATGAAAATATGGATGATGATAAACACCCATGTGAAGTTTCAAGGTAATGAGCGAAGCAGTTGCAGAGATATAGTATAACGAAAAACTTTTAACCAAAAATGTTTAACCAGACGTACATTAAAAAGTTAACGTTGAAAATGGTCAACTAGATTTGTCAGTAAGCGGGGGCTTACGGAATACCCCCCGCGTCAGCCCTGACCTAGAATGAATTCCACCTCGCATACTATCATTTTCAGATAAAAGACTATGTCAGCACATATGGAGAGTGCGATGGTGGTTCCAGTTGAAAAAAGCAAACTAGACATTCTAAGTCCGTGACCTTGACCCCTGGCATAAATGGGGGTCGTAGGTTTGTTGCAGAATGATGTATGAGTGTCAGAGAAGGGGCGGGTAAAATATGAAAGATTTCCGCAAAGGGAAAGAGAAGTTATAAGGAAAATTACATTTGTTAAGTTTTAGTTTTTTCTAAGTTTATAAGTCCGTGACCTTGAGCCCTGGCATAAATGGGGGTCATAGGTTTGTTGCAGAGTGATGTATGAGAGTCAGAGAAGGGGTGGGTAAAATATGAAAGATTTCCGCAAAGGGAAAGAGAAGTTAAAAGGAAATTTACAATTGTTAAGTTTTCGTTTTTTTCCAAGTTTCTAAGTCCGTGACCTTCACCCCTGCCATAAATGGGGGTCGTAGGTTTGTTGCAGAATGATGTATGAGTGTCAGAGAAGGGGCTGGTAAAATATGAAAGATTTCCGCAAAGGGAAAGAGAAGTTAAAAGGAAATTTACAATTGTTAAGTTTTCGTTTTTTTCTAAATTTCTAAGTCCGTGACCTTGACCCCTGGCATAAATGGGGGAGGGGGTCGTAGGTTTGTTGCAGAATGATGTATGAGTGTCAGAGAAGGGGCGGGTAAAATATGAAAGATTTCCGCAAAGGGAAAGAGAAGTTAAAAGGAAATTTACAATTGTTAAGTTTTGTGACGGACGGAAACACGGACGTTCTTACAGTACTATACTTATGTGGCTTATCACATGTTAAATATTAGCCACATAAAACGATATTCAGCCACATAAAAGGATTTTTTAGGTGGCTAATTGTAACCAACCCTATCCTTTACGAAGTCCATAACCCTGTGGGGCTAGCCACATAAGTACCCTAATGTGTGCCTGGAAACACGGAAACTCTCGGACGAACGGACGGACGTCTTTACTTTCAGGTAACTATGTGGCTTATCGCATGTTAAATATTAGCCACATAAAACCATTTTTAGCCACATAAAACGAAGTTTTAGGTGGCTAATTGTAACCAACCCTATCCTTTAACAAGTCCATAACCCTGTGGGGCTAGCCACATAAGTACCCGAATGTCTGCCCGGACGGACGGAACGGACAGACGGACGGACGGACAAGCTGACTCCAGTATACCCCCCCACAACTTTGTTGCGGGGGGGGGGGGGGGGGGGTATAATTACGTAGAAATAATAGGTAAAGGTAAAAAAAATGGTCACATGTTGGATAGTTGTATGTGGTAGGCACCCCTTGGTTATGAAGCTGTGAAAGTTTGGTGGTCCTAGGTGGTACAGTACCAAATAAATGGACTTAAACACGAAAACTTAACATTGTAAACGCGAAAACTTAACATTGAAAATGGCTAAGTCGACTGCGCGGAAAAAATGGGTGAAGTTAAAAAAAAAGGTAACATGTTGGATAGTGATATGTGGTGGGCACCCCTTGATTATGAAGCTGTGAAAGTTTGGTGGTCCTAGGTGGTACAGTAACAAAGAAATGGACTCAAACACGAAAACTTAACATTGATTGTGGACGCCGCCCGACCACCCACCCACCCACCCACCCGTCTTTCGCCAATCCAATAGCCTGGATTTTTTTCTCAAAAAACCTGGCTAAAAATGGGATGTTTTGCTTTGACAAATATGAACAATACTTGCAAACAGTGCAGATCCTGATGAGATGGCTTGCGGATTTATACTGTTTGTAAATATTGCTATAGAGTTTTGTGGTGTTGAAATGTACTCGCGACAGTCCCATAACCTGTTAGATTATTAAGCATTTAACATCTACTTAAACGTATTTTGTGTGCTGTGTAGTCTGAAAATGTACCGTACATTTTCATATATCAGTGATTCTATATTTTATGTACATATTGGTGCCGTTTTTCTAGTTTCGATGTAGAACCAATAATTCATTAAACTGTGTTTATTCCATTGGGTGACAGTCCAGTTGTTACATTTATAATAGTATAGCCAATTGTTCTCGTCATTTTTTTAATTTTATTTCCACTTCAAGGGACCACGGGTCTCAGAAATGTCATTTCCGTTACGTACATTTACATGACGTAAATATAGCTTTACATTTACATTTTTTTCTTTTCAACGGCGTAAAACATACAACTGAAGGGGCATCTATTTAGAAAAGTGTCAAGAATATGGTAAGCTAATTGTATTAGTGTTAAACAGAGAAATTTAGTAGCAAGTCGTGGAATTTCTCATTTATGGTAACCCAACAACATGTATTTAATATGAATCAGTAAAGTTAAGCAAAACAAAATAGCTTGGCATGTAACAGAATGCAGTGTTTTACCACATGTACCAAACATCGTTATAAAGCTACATTTAATTAATAGCACAAAAATATGGGCGTAACGGCAATGATTATGTAACGGTAATGACAAAACGTAACGGTAATGACTTTCCATTTATTTAAAATACTAATACAGCATATATAACAAACATATTTATACTTTGAATATGCTTTACAATATAACTTGAAGTTAGTGTTACCTTTTAATGCGATTGCCAATAGAAACCCACACTCCTTGAAGCTGTGTCTGTTTTTTGTTGTTTCAGAGCTTTTACTAATTAAATCCGGATATATAAATGTTGTAGGTCTGAATAAATGTGCCATTACTGACCAACAACTGATGGGACCTGGTTTATATCTAATTGACGCATCAACTGACTGGTTAGTATGATAATTTATCATTGCCGTTACACGATCGTCATTACCGTTACACAATTTTGTAACGGAAATTTTGCAACGGTAATGATAATTCTTTAAAAACTCCCATTTTTCACCCCTCTGTATACAATGCATCATGAAGGTAGAATATGCAAAGGCAACATTGTAAGTGTGTCTATCTACCCATTTTGGTTTCAGTCGACCTACATACATATGGAAATGTATGAACCGTGAATGGTAATGATGCATGTAATGTGTAACCTTAAAATTCCGAATACAGACCGGCCTCGTTCTCGGCAATGACTTAAGTTGTGTTACCACCGTGTTTATTTATAAATCGGGCGCCCATAAACAGTGTTCATTGCATTAGTACAGTGCAGTCTCCGTTTTTGTTCCACCGTAGACAACACTTGCAAACTCAACGCGAACGCAACGCGAATGCAACGGTTTGCTGTAGCGTTGTATACGTTGTTTAAACGTATAATACGGTTCGTACACGTGTAATACACATTGTCAAACCGTTTAGTTTAAAAGCGTTGTATACGTTGATTAAACGTATAATATGGTTCGTACACGTGTAATACACATTGTCAAACCGTTTAGTTTTAAAGCGTGTAATACGTTTAGCTTCAAGGCGTATAACACGCTTTGGCGTATACATATGTAGCGAGGTGAAAGAGTTGAAACGTGTACAACGCTTTACCTGGAAGCTTGTATCTATATGAAAACGTTGAAACGTGTACAACAGTTACACGTTTTAACGCAAATACCTGTTCGGCCCCGATCGCTTCGAGGCGTCCTTGTTTCGTCCCTTTTAAAATATCGCAAATATATACCCTCAGATCGAGTTCAAAGTACATCGGCGGTGTGATTTAGCACTTCAATTGATCCCTAATCCCTGATGACTAATGAGTCACGCTTTTAACACGACAGATGTACATTGTCGTTTATCAAAATGTTTGAGAATTGTAGATCACGAGAGCTGGCTCATCAGGATCTGCGGCATTCCTATGTACATTTTATATACACAAAAATGACGCCTAATACAGCGTAATGTAACAGTTCCTAACTTAATATGGAATAGCCCGGGCCGATAGTCCGTGTCAGTTACTTGGGGTTAAATATTACGAACACAGATAAACACAGTGCATGGTTTCTTTATTTTATTTTAACATCATCAGAACTGGCGAGTCTAGGAACTCTCGTATTATCTTTATGCTGAAGCCAGTCTATTTCAGTCACTAATCCGCTATACACCTGTCCACGCGTGTGTTAAGATTAATCGATATTTGGAGAAACTGAATACACAGCGAGCTGCACACTGGTTTAACACGGATATGGCCCGCGGATATGTGTCATAAATTACTTGGTGGTCAAAACCGGTAAATTTACAAGGTTTATAGCGAAATAGGAGCCGACTGGCAATTTTTCTCGGACCGATTTTTAAGACTAGTTTTCAAATCTCAATCGGTCTCAATCGGAAAACTGAAAATGTTAGAAGCCCTGCAGTGAGTCTAGAAGTATATATACACACACGAAGAACGATCAGAGCATGCGCATTCTACGCGATACAAGGTTGGCATACCAAAACGCTGTGCTGTGTACATGTATATGCGTGTAACCGTTCGTCAAAGAAAGCGTTAAATCGTTTAAACGGTTTACCTTAGCGTTGTATACGTTTACAACCGTTGTATACGTTTACAACCGTTGTACACGGATTACACGCTTTTGAAACTCAATACGTTGTTTACAACCGTTGTATACGTTTACAACCGTTGTACACGGATTACATGTTTTTGAAACTCAATGCGTTGAACATGGTTTGTTCGACTTTCGCGCATGCGCAAAAGTGGGGAAACGCAACGCATGGCCGAAAACGTATTACACGTAGACGACACACGGTTTGAAACGCAACTAACGGAAACTCCACGGATACGCAACGCACAACACTTTGTACACGTATAAACCCGGAACATTTTGACAGAAACAATTGTAGCTGAGAATAGGAAAGGGAGGTTACTCTGATTTTACATTTTTTGTTCAGCGTAACGGTAATGATTCAATTTCGCGGGACAGATACATTAACGTCAGTATTTTTGACTACAAAAGGCAAATTTATTGCAGAATAAGTTTAATGTCAATGTTAAACTATTTTAATTCAGATGCAATGTATAGTAAAGTGCAAATGGACAAGCTTTGAGAATTACGGGCTTGTGAACTGTGCTGATTGATGATCGGGACATGCCCATTTGGTGCACCATACGTATGCCAACAACAGAAAATAATAACTAAACACACATAACAAGAATTGTAAATACTGTTTTCTTAATGGATTGGTATTATACATAGTTTCTTTACTGAAAAAAAAATAATTTTCCTTATAAATTGTGTGATTTGTCAGTAAATTTCACCGGGACACCAGAAATACATAAAATACAGAATCACTGATATGCTGGCCCAGGTAATGAAATATCATGAAAATTGTTTTGTACAGATCATATATTATAAGAAACATTTGCAAATGTCAAAGCAAACCGACATTCGCTCACTATTTGGTCGTCCGGGTGATGGAGATGACCAGAAAAGGGAAACAGAGCGGGCGAAGCGACAGGCCGAGAAAATACAAATAAATATTTATTCATTATACCATGACAACTGTTGGATTGTCTATCTGAAGATAGATTTCAAATAACATACATGTACAGTAGCATTTATAGCCTACTAATGGCGAACATAGTGAATATTGAAATATCTGTATAAAATATAAGGGCGAGTGGCAAACCAGTAAGGGTGAGTAAGATTTTGTTATGAGTGGCAAACCAGTAAGGGCGAGTAAGATTTTGCATCTACTAGACCTTAAGGGCAAGTGATATTTCAAATAATTTTACACCCCTGAAAGGTCAAGGTCGTATTAACGGTAGCATGGATGTGTGTCATTTGTCCACAGGTATACTGTGTTGACACACGGACACACAGTTCAAACACTGTATGCCTCCGGCTCTACCGAGACTGGGGGCATAAAAATAAAGATCAACTCTATTTTCATGACCATTTTCAACCATATACGGCCTATTGCTCCCTTTAAAATTAAATACAGTCAAACCTGTCTTAAGCAGCCACCCAAGGGAAGTGACAAAACTGGCTGCTTAACAGAGGTGACCTCTTAATAGACGGTTGTGTTTTCAGGTACATTTAAGGTAAATTTTGAAAATTGAAATGAAGATAAAGATAACATAGACATGTATGTTGACTTCAAAATGTATAATGGTTAAATACCGTATTTTGCCGTTTATACATGTAGGTAGAAAGAGTGTATAACGGAAAACATTTTCGAAATCAATATTAGCGAAATATGGCGACAGATCTGCATATAATCCAGTGTTTTTTTAACCCATTCCTTTCGGAATACACATTTACGGATATGAAATTAATTAAATATTTTATTTTTATTTTTGTTATTTCTCAATGAAAGTACCGGTATATGTTGTGACCACTCATTTGAACCTTCTGACAAAATGGTTTAAATGGTGGTCGCGGCATATACTTCTGAGTGCATAGAAGGAAAATATTTAGGATTTTCCGCAAACATAAGCCCTCATGAAATGGGTTACTGATTGCCCCATGACGCGACATCTGCGGCACATCAAAAGGCGTGTTGACCAATCAAAGCAATTTCAAAACATAGCCTAAAGGAGTTTACAGCCTCGTGCTGAATGATGTCATACGATAAACACCTGTCAGTTGACATGGCTGGGTGTTATCGATTTTTTTGCACAAAGCAACACACAAATCTCGCCCGTGTAATATTTCAAAATCAGTCGTATCTTCCGTAAATGACGCTGAATGTCGACAGAAATGTTGGCAGTGCAGCCGAAATGACGCTGAAAGCAGCCTATAGCTATTACCAATTTGCACTGTCTGCTGACGTAATTATGATGTTTTTAATTAGAGATTGGCGAACACTGTCAACCATGTGCAGACTACTCGAATGCACCGCCTAGTCTGGCCGCTAATGCAATAAGCCGGGATTTGTCAGAGATAGAGACCCAATTCACATAAACACGTTTGCCGTGTCATAAATAGACTGGTTGCCGGTAGAATTGTTTCACTAGGCACGCATCAGGCAGGGGTTGGACGGTCATGGATTTGGCACAGCATGGTAGTAGAGCCTTACAGGAATGCATGTATGAAATATTAAGCATTTTAGATGAAGGAATTAGAAGTTATAACAATATTTCTCTGATGTTAAGTTTTGTAAAGAGACTAAGTGTTTGACCTTGACCATGGGATCAGTGGGGGTTGGACGGTCGTGGATTTGGCATAGCATGGTAGTAGAGCCTTACAGGAATGCATGTATGAAATATCAAGCATTTTAGATGAAGGAAATAGAAGTTATAAAAATATTTCTCTGATGTTAAGTTTTGTAAAGAGACTAAGTATTTGACCTTGACCTTGGGATCAGCGAGGGTTGGACGGTCGTGGATTTGGCACAGTATGGTAGTAGAGCCTTACAGGAATGCATGTGTGAAATATTAAGCATTTTCGATGAAGGAAATAGAAGTTATAACAATATTTCTCTGATGTTAAGTTTTGTAAAGAGACTAAGTATTTGACCTTGACCATGGGATCAGCGGGGGTTGGACGGTCGTGGATTTGGCAAAGCATGGTAGTAGAGCATTACAGGAATGCATCATGTGTGAAATATTAAGGATTTTAGATGAAGGAAATAGAAGTTATAACAATATTTCTCCGATGTTAAGTTTTGTAAAGAGACTAAGTATTTGACCTTGACCTTGGGATCAGCGGGGGGTTGGACGATCATGGATTTGGCACAGCATGGTAGTAGAGCCTTACAGGAATGCATGTGTGAAATATTAAGCATTTTAGATGAAGGAAATAGAAGTTATAACAATATTTCTCTGATATTAAGTTTACGGACGGACGTCCGTCGGACTGTAACCAACCCTATCCTTTACCAAGTCCATAACCCTGTGGGGCTAGCCACATAAGTACCCTAATGTGTGCCCGGACGGACGGACCCGACTCCAGTATACCCCCTCACAACTCGTTCGTGCTGGGGGGGGGGGGGGGGGGGGGGGGGGGGGGGGGGGGGGGGGGGGGGGTATATAACAATGGACTTAATTTGTGATAATTGGTCAAAATTGCTATTCTGCACAGCAGAAAGTTACATACCACAATTTGGGTTAAAGTAAAGTAAACGTACTTCATCGGCATACTCAGTAACGTTATTATTAACAAAATTACTGTGATTTTTAGTCATTGTCATCACATACCTGTGTTTCATCTTAAAGGTACATGCCCACTTACATGTAGTAGGCACAAAATGTCCTTTATAGGAATTAAATAAGTGTACAATTGTGTCACTATTCCACCAGTTCTAAAGATTACGAGTGCCCGCTATACAGATATAATCATTTAGTAATATTTATTTTACTGATAGTGAAGCGTGTTGGTATCAGGCTACTTTCATATGCAAATGAGGCATGGTCTTTTTTAATTATTTATATTAATTAAATGCGTCACTTGAAAAAAATAATATTTTCGACAGATTATAAAGTATGATAATTGCACATCAAAAAATAAATAGAGAACAAATAGTAATGTCTGGTAACATTTTAAGGAAACACGGTTATCGCCCCTGATATCAGTGTGGGAAGTTACGTCTGATACAAAGTGTATAATAATGCCAATCAATACATGGGGTAATGGCGAATGAATTTTTATTTTGCCAGAACATTTCTCAGATGATGTCTCTGATGTAAACGACACTGGACACATGTTCAAATTGTTAATTTATAATTAAATATGTGTGTAACGCAACTTTAGGCCCAGCAGTATACCCAACATACAGGTAAGTCGAAGGTGTGAAAGTCAAATGTTGGGAAAGTGAGAGTCTAGACAGACCAAAAATCAAAATGTTGGGAAAGTGAGATACAACCTTATAGACAGACAGGCAAAAGCTATTTACCACTCGGCATACTTCGTAAGCTGGGTATAATTAAAAGCCTTTCCAAAAGATTGAAATTTGATTGCACAGATTTAAAGGTACATGCCCACTCTGCAGGCACAGAATGTTCTTTAGATGAATTAAATAAGTGTATACTTGTGTCACTATTCCACCAGTTCTAAATATTACGAGTGCCCCCTATACAGATATACTCATGTGGTATATTTATTTTACTGATTGTGACGCACGGTGGTATCAGGCTATTTTCATATGCAAATGAGGCATATGTTTTAATTATTTACACTAATTAAATGCGTTACCTGAAAAAAATACTATTTTCAACAGATTATAATTTGTTTGTTAGGGTTTAACGGCCGATCAACAGCAAAGGGTCATTTAAGGCCGGGTCAATGGGTTTAGTACTAAATCCCATATATTACCTGTACAAGTACATGTACAAATGGGAGGAAAATCCCAAAATCAGAACTGACGTAAAACTTTTTCGATTTTACCTTTTGCCTTTGCAAGAAGTAAAACTTTTTAACCGTAATCGGTAACCTGTAACTTGGTGTGTGCCTTCCTTATGGAGTGTAGATGCGCAAAGTGCATTTCGATTTTTGATTCGACTCCCGTTCTGTCCCGGAATGTCTGTTTACATCCCCAAGCCTTGTGTAGTAACTGCTACCTATCTACTCGTCAATTTCCATATTGGTTTTCAAATCAGCCAATCATCACATAATACAGTACTGGTGGGCTACCAGATTCCGCCACTTTTCCACACAGATTTTTCAAATTTTTGCGATTGGCAAGTCACATAGAATACTAGAAATGTGGC
The DNA here is from genome assembly GCA_029237695.1 of Conchocele bisecta. Classification (NCBI taxonomy): domain Eukaryota; kingdom Metazoa; phylum Mollusca; class Bivalvia; order Lucinida; family Thyasiridae; genus Conchocele; species Conchocele bisecta. Next base: position 136,813,239 of record CM055265.1, read on the forward strand.
CTGTCGGCACACGAATGCCCCCGCTGGCAGCCAAAGAAAACGAGGCATATTTGATTATAAGCCATTTACCCGAGCGTTAAGGTTTCGAACGCACCAAGTCTGTGAGCTTGACCCTGGGATTAGCGGGGGTGGGACATATGTGGATTTGTCACAGGGCGGTAGAGGAGCATTGGAGCAATGCGTGTGTGAAATGTGAAGCAGATGCGAGCAAGGAAACAGAAATTACAAGCCATTTACCCGAGCGTTAAGGTTTCAAACGCACCAAGTCTGTGACCTTGACCCTGTACTTAGCGGGGACAGGACGAATGTGGATTTGTCACAGGGCGGTAGAGGACCATTGGAGCACTGTGTGTGTGAAATGTGAAGCAGATCCGAGCAAAGAAACCACAAGAAACGAGGCAAAGCCACGAAGGCCAGGTTTTTTCCAAGCATAGACACTTGGATAACATAATTATACCCACTTTTTGTAGACTAGATGGCCGTGGCCTGCATGTCGCGCCTTGGGGCGAGGCATGGACACTAAAAAAATAGATATAGTAGATGGAAAAACTTTAACCAAAAAACTTTAACCGGACACACGTACGAACGGACGGACGTATGCTAAAATGCCGACGATATCGCGCTTTCCTTCCCCCGCAAGCAGGTGCGACAATGATGATAAACACCCATGTGAAGTATCAAGGTATTGGGTGAAGCAGTTGCAGAGATATAGTACACGAAAAAACTTTAACAAAAAAATTCAAAGTAATTTGACCTTGACATTGGGCACAGGATCGCGCTCTCCTCCGCAAGCAGGTTCGACAATGATGATAAACACCCATGTGAAGTATCAAGGTACTGGGTGAAGCAGTTGCAGAGATATAGTACACGAAAAAACATTAACAAAAAAATTCAAAGTAATTTGGACCTTGATGACATTGGCACAGGATCGCGCTTTCCGCAAGCAGGTGCAACAATGATGATAAACACCCATGTGAAGTATCAAGGTAATGGGTGAAGCAGTTGCAGAGATATAGTACAACGAAAAAACTTTAACAAAAAAATTCAAAGTAATTTGACCTTGACATTGGGCACAGGATCGCGCTCCGCAAGCAGGTGCGACAATGATGATAAGCACCCATGTGAAGTAACAAGGTATTGGTGAAGCAGTTGCAGAGATATAGTACACGAAAACACTTTAACAAAAAAAATTCAAAGTAATTTGACCTTGACATTGGGCACAGGATCGCGCTTTTTCCGCAAGCAGGTGCGACAATGATGATAAACACCCATGTGAAGTATCAAGGTATTGGGTGAAGCAGTTGCAGAGATATAGTACATGAAAAAACTTTAACAAAAAAATTCAAAGTAATTTGACCTTGACATTGGGCACAGGATCGCGCTTTCCGCAAGCAGGTGCGACAATGATGATAAACACCCATGTGAAGTTTGGGTGAAGCAGTTGCAGAGATATAGTACACGAAAAAACTTTAACAAAAAAATTCAAAGTAATTTTACCTTGACATTGGGCACAGGGGCCGCACGGTTGGGGGTTAGAATGAAAATATGGATGATGATAAACACCCATGTGAAGTTTCAAGGTAATGGGCGAAGCAGTTGCAGAGATATAGTACAACGAAAAAGTTTTAACCAAAAAACTCTAACCAGACGTACGTTAAAAAGTTAACGTTGAAAATGGCTAAGTCAATTATGTAGAAATAATAGTGAAGGGTAAAAAAATGGTCACATGTTGGATAGTTGTATGTGGTAGGCACCCCTTGGTTATGAAGCTGTGAAAGTTTTGGTGGTCCTAGGTGGTACAGTACCAAAGAAATGGACTTAAACACGAAAACTTAACATTGTAAACGCGAAAACTTAACATTGAAAATGGCTAAGTCGACTGCGCAGAAAAAATGGGTGAAGTTAAAAAAAAAGTAACATGTTGGATAGTGATATGTGGTGGGTACCCCTTGATTATGAAGCTGTGAAAGTTTGGTGGTCCTAGGTGGTACAGTACGAAAGAAATGGACTTAAACACGAAAACTTAACATTGTAAACGCGAAAACTTAACATTGAAAATGGCTAAGTCGACTACGCGGAAAAAATGGGTCAAGTTAAAAAAAAAAGTAACATGTTGGATAGTGATATGTGGTGGGCACCCCTTGATTATGAAGCTGTGAAAGTTTGGTGGTCCTAGGTGGTACAGTAACAAAGAAATGGACTCAAACTTAACATTGATTGTGGACGCCGCCCGCCGCCCGCCCGCCCGGCTTTCGCCAATCCAATAGCCTGGATTTTTTAAAAAAAAACCTGGCTAAAAATTATAAGCCATTTACCCGAGCGTTAAGGTTTCGAACGCACCAAGTATTTGACCTTGACCCTGGGCTTAGCGGGGGCGGGACGAATGTGGATTTGTGACAGGACGGTAGAGGAGCATTGGAGTAATGTGTGTGTGAAATGTGAAGCAGATCCAAGCAAGGAAACAGAAATTATAAGCCATTTAACCGAGCGTCTGTGACCTTGACCATGGTCTTAGTGGGGGCGGGACGAATGTGGATTTGTCACAGGGTGGTAGAGGACCATTGGAGCAATGCGTGTGAGAAATGTGACGCAGATCCGAGCAAGGACACAGACATTATAAGCCATTTACCCAAGTTTTAAGGTTTCGAACGAACCAAGTCTGTGACCTTGACCCTGGGCTTAGTGGGGGCGGGACGAATGTGGATTTATCACAGGGCGGTAGAGGACCATTGGAGCAATGCGTGTGTGAAATGTGAAGCAGATCCAAGCAAGGACACAGAAATTATAAGCCATTTACCCGAGTGTTAAGTTTTCGAACGCACCAAGTCTGTGACCTTGACCCTGGGCTTAGCGGGGGCAGGACGAATGTGGATTTGTCACAGGGTGGTAGAGGACCATTGGAGCAATGCGTGTGAGAAATGTGAAGCAGATCCGAGCAAGGAAACAGAAATTATAAGCCATTTACCAAAGCGTTAAGGTTTCGAACGCACCAAGTATGTGACCTTGACCCTGGGCTTAGCGAGGGTGGGACGAATGTGGATTTGTCACAGGGCGGTAGAGGACCATTGGAGCAATGCGTGTGTGAAATTTGAAGCTGCAAGCAGATCCGAGCAAGGAAACAGAAATTATAAGCCATTTACCCAGCGTTAAGGTTTCGAACGCACCAAGTCTGTGACCTTAACCCTGGGCTTAGCGAGGGCGGGACGAATGTGGATTTGTCACAGGGCGGTAGAGGATCATTGGAGCAATGCGTGTGTGAAATGTGAAGCAGATCCGAGTAAGGAAACAGAAATTATAAGCCATTTACCCAGCGTTAAGGTTTCGAACGCACCAAGTCTGTGACCTTAACCCTGGGCTTAGAGAGGGCGGGACGAATGTGGATTTGTCACAGGGAGGTAGAGGACCATTGGAGCAATGCGTGTGTGAAATGTGAAGCAGATCCGAGCAAGGAAACAGAAATTACAAGCCATTTACCCAGCGTTAAGGTTTCGGCACGTACGTATGTACGGACGGACGCCGGTAACACTATATGCCCCCCTCACCATTCGGTGGCGGGGGCATAATAAGCCATTTACCTGAGCATTAAGGTTTCGAACGCACCAAGTCTGTGAACTTGACCCTGGGCTTAGCGGGGAGCGGGACGAATGTGGATTTGTCACAGGGTGGTAGAGGACCATTGGAGCACTGTGAGTGTGAAATGTGAAGCAGATCCGAGCAAAGCAACAGAAATTATAAGCCATTTACCCAGAGCGTTAAGGTTTCGAACGCACCAAGTCTGTGACCTTGACCCTGGGCTTAGCGGGGGCGGGACAAATGTGGATTTGTCACAGGGTGGCAGAGGACCATTGGAGCAATGCGTGTGTGAAATGTGAAGCAGATCCAAGCAAGGAAACAGAAATTATAAGCCATTTACCCGAGCGTTAAGGTTTCGAACGCTCAAAGTCTGTGACCTTGACCCTGGGCTTAGCGGATGAATGTGGATTTGTCAGATGGCGGTAGAGGACCATTGGAGCAATGCGTGTGTGAAATGTGAAGCAGATCTGAGCAAGGAAATATAAATTAGAAGCCATTTACCCGAGCGTTAAGGTTTCAAACGCACCAAGTCTGTGACCTTGACCCTGGGCTTAGCGGGGGCGGGACGAATGTGGATTTGTCACAGGACGGTAGAGGACCATTGGAGCACTGCGTGTGTGAAATGTGAAGTAGATCCGAGCAAGGAAACAGAAATTGTAAGCCATTTACCCGAGCGTTAAGGTTTGGAACGCACAAAGTCTGTGACCTTGACCCTGGGCTTAGTGGGGGTGGGACGAATGTGGATTTGTCACAGGGTGGTAGAGGAGCATTGGAGCAATGCGTGTGTGAAATGTGAAGCAGATCCGAGCAAGGAAACAGAAATTATAAGACATTTACCCGAGCGTTAAGGTTTCGGGACGTACGTACGTACGGACGCCGATAACACTATATGACCCCCTCATCATTTGGTGGCGGGGGCATAACAAAAACCAGTCATAAACAAAATACTGAATAGGCGACACAGGTAAATATGCCCGTGCCTGTATTCCTTTTCAATAAGGTGTTGAGGTTTGTCACAAAGTCAGATCTAGTCGAGAGGTTAGAGTGACAGATATCAATGACGGCGGTAGTGAGTTTGAATCTTAGTTCGTCATAGAAATTATATTTTATTATATACCAGTATTTATATTTGTATGTGCTGCTCTTACACATTACATTCATTTTTGCATGAGATAGATTACATGTAGAAAGTTAGTCTCACTTTGAAGAAAACTCATAACTAAATGCACATTTCATTTATGTCCATCATTTGACATGCGTGCAGTACATGAAGAATCTGGGAGTATGCTCTCGCCGATCACTGATGTCGCATTGAGGTCATACAGTATTAATAGTGAAACTATTGCCGTTTCAACTACTTCCATCTCCAGTAACCACTCATAAAAATAATATCGACAAAAGTAATGTTTTGTGAGGTTCAAATTTTCTTCTAGATAAAATTGCTCTGCAAAATACTACTAGTGGATATTCTCCCACTTTGATACCACTGAGCCACACTACATATCTATTTGTAGCACTGATGCACACTATTATAGCGACACGTATGCACATGCACTCCATCATGCATTTATACACGAAAACGTGGCTACGATATGATAATATACCTGATTTACCTATTTTTGGACTCATTGATTGACCTCCAGGCAACTTATTATCGTCTGTTACTCATTGATTGACCTCTAGGCAACTTATTATCGTCTGTAATTTATAAGTGGTTTAATAATATATTTTTTCCAACACAGAAAGTAAACAATCTGTATTGTTTTGAGTGGTATACTCAACAAAGATTTAGCTCTTTTCAAAGGGCAATAAAATCATACATATGGACATAATTTTTGTTATGCTTTTTGCTACTAAATGATGCTTTTAAATAGTAAATCATTCGGAAAATACAGGTTTTGTGCAGGAAAATGGCATATATTATATATATTTCTGTTACGCAAAGTTGTGAATGTTATTAGGCCAAGGTCATATTATGGTCAGCATGTCTGTGTGGCACAAGTATCATGTATTACAATATTAAAGTAATCCTTCACGGGATATAGAAGTTATAACAGAAATGAGCAACATCGGCAAACATATTAACTGGAGATATATGGATGGACACACGGACCCCCAGTCAAAACACTATATGCCTTCAGGCTCTACCAAGACAGGAGCATAAACAAGAGGGCCATGATGGCCCTAATTCGCTTACCTGACTCCATGAACACCCGAGGAGAATGTGACATTGAGTTCATGTGTTTTAAAAAAATTGTGCTATTTTTAGATGGCGGTCATCTTGGATTAAGCGATGACTCATTTTACAAAATCTGAAAATGCTTCACCCAGCATCGGCCATGTGGTTCCTGAGAAAAAGACGTTCAAAATCTTGAATAAATGGACCTTTTGGTGGCCATCATGGATGACATAATCATCAGATTCCGACAAATATTGCACCAGAGTGATCGCCTCATTGATACCTTCAATTTGATATATGACATGACCATATTCAGTTAAAAATAAAATTTGACCCCAATTTGACCCCACGGGCCACGCCCATTTTTGACCACGGGGTCACCATTTTAACAACTTTCAAAGAGCAATGTACATCGATCATTCCTACCAAGTTTCGTCGAAATCTGGCTAGCGGTTCATGAGAAGAAGATTTTTTAAGAATTTATGCTATTTTTAGACGGCGGCCATCTTGGATTAACGATGACCTCCATTTTAACAAATCTGAAAAGGCCTCACCCATGGACCATAACATTTAAGTTTGGCTACCATGGGCCAAGCGGTTCATGTGAAGAAGAATTTTGAAATCTCTAATAAAAGAACGACCTTTTGACATTTCGGCGGCCATCTTGGATGACATAACAATCCGATTTGGACAAAAAATGTACCAGAGTGATCGCCTCATTGATACCTTCGATTTGATATATAACATGACCATATTCGGTCAAAAATAAAATTTGACCCCACGGGCCACGCCCATTTTTGACCCCGGTCACCACCATTTTAACAACTTTGAAAGAGCATTGTACATCGATCATTCCTACCAAGTTTCGTCGAAATCCGGCTAGCGGTTCATGAGAAGAAGATTTTTTTAAGAATTTATGCTATTTTTAGACGGCGGCCATCTTGGATTAGCGATGACCTCCATTTTAACAAATCTGAAAAGGCTTCACACATGGACCATAACTCTTAAGTTTGGCTACCATGGGTCAAGCGTTCATGTGAAGAAGAATTTTGAAATCTCTAATAAAAGAACGACCTTTTGACCTTTCGGCGGCCATCTTGGATGACATAACAATCCGATTTCGACAGAAAATGCACCAGAGTGATCGCCTCATTGATACCTTCAATTTGATATATGACATGACCATATTCGGTAAAAATCAAAAATAAAGTTTGACCCCAATTTGACCCCACGGGCCACGCCCATTTTTGACCCCGGGGTCACCATTTTAACAACTTTGAAAGAGCAATGTACATCGATCATTCCTACCAAGTTTCGTCGAAATCCGGCTAGCGGTTCATGAGAAGAAGATTTTTTAAGAATTTATGCTATTTTCAGACGGCGGCCATCTTGGATTAGCGATGACCTCTATTTTAACAAATCTGAAAAGGCTTCACCCATGGACCATAACTCTTAAGTTTGGCTACCATGGGCCAAGCGGTTCATGTGAAGAAGAATTTTGAAATCTCTAATAAAAGAACGACCTTTTGAGCTTTCGGCGGCCATCTTGGATGACATAACAATCCGATTTTGACAGAAAATGCACCAGAGTGATCGCCTCATTGATACCTTCAATTTGATATATGACATGACCATATTCGGTCAAAAATAAAATTTGACCCCACGGGCCACGCCCATTTTTGACCCCGGGGTCATCATTTTAACAACTTTCAAAGAGCAATGTACATCGATCATTCCTATCAAGTTTCGTCGAAATCCGGCAAGCGGTTCATGAGAAGAAGATTTTTTAAGAATTTATGCTATTTTTAGACGGCGGCCATCTTGGATTAGCGATGACCTCCATTTTAACAAATCTGAAAAGGCTTCACCCATGGACCATAACTTTTAAGTTTGGCTACCATGGGCCAAGCGGTTCATGTGAAGAAGAATTTTGAAATCTCTGATAAAAGAATGACCTTTTGACCTTTCGGCGGCCATCTTGGATGACATAACAATCCGATTTGGACAAAAAATGCACCAGAGTGATCGCCTCATTGATACCTTCAATTTGATATATGAAATGACCATATTCAGTCAAAAATAAAATTTGACCCCACGGGCCACGCCCATTTTTAACCCCAGGGTCACCATTTTAACAACTTTGAAAGAGCAATGTACATCGATCATTCCTACCAAGTTTTGTCGAAATCCGGTTGGCGGTTCTTGAGAAGAAGATTTTTTAAGAATTTGTGCTATTTTTAGATGGCGGCCATCTTGGATTACGTAATGACGTCATTTTAACAATTTTGTAATCCCCCTACCTAAGGACCATGACCATGAAGTTTGGTGACCATAGGCCCAATGGTTACCGAGGAGAAGACATTTGAAAATGTTCACGGACGACGACGGACGACGGACACATTGCGGTAACAATAGCTCACATGAGCTTCGCTCAGGTGAGCTAAAAAGTCAAGGCCATGTTAAAACCAGGAGTGTGTCGTATATGTTCACATGTATCAAATCTTCAAACATTGAAGTCATACTTCAAGTTATAAAATGTGACTTTTAGAATTGCCTTAATATAACCATTACTCAAGTATTTCAGCGACATTATGAAGGTCAATGTCATAATAATATTGGCAACTGTGCTGCATATGTTCACATGTATCAAGTGTGTAAATATCGCACAGAAGTTGAAACATATTGATGGAATTATTACACATGCATTAATGTAATAGTGACGAGTGCAAACATTGTACACATCCAGACAGAGATTGACAGAGCTCCAGATAAATTGTGTACATAAAGAGTATTATATTATAAGAGTATTATTTCAAAAGAATGCGTATTTTACTTTTAAAAATGTATTATTGATTTTCTTCCTGTTTGCTTTTGCAGCACAACAAGTATATTTTCAACTTTATTACAGTATTTGCACTACTCAATTTGAAAATCAAAGCGTATTTTCACATCACTGTATTTTGTACTCCCAATTTTGATAATCAATGCATATTCTGCTAAAATAAGTGTGCAAAATACACCAATACACACCTTATCTGGAGCTCTGGGTTGACAGTTATATCCAGCAGACCTACATGATCAGCATTATCGCACTAGTGAGACAATACCGATTGTAACTGCCAATATAATTGAGATTCTCAGTCACGACATAAATGTAGGCAGATAGATATACCACATAAATTTACACATATCTGGACACAAGCAAGGAACACCACAACCATTCCATATACAAACTGAATATAGCTGGGAAATCAAATTAAATATCACAATGAGGCAGGTATTTCCAAGTTCGGATATTTGGTTTTCGCAGAACAAGACTGATCAATGTTTTTCAATTAGGTCACATTTAGGTACAAATATTATTTCAACAATAAAATTACATAGGTTGCCTCGTTAACCCTTTCCCTGATAGAAACGACTTTTCACGCCTCTGCAGAAGATGTAACAAGCAATTTCTCCTTTTCCCACAATGTTTTCTACTCTATCAGATAATTTAACCATCATTTGATTCTTTTATTCAGATGTTTTCGATTTGGAAGAGTCGAAATATCGCAAAACTGGGAAAAGGTTAAATGTGAAAAATGTAATTTCAGATAATCAAAATCAATCGTTTTCTGCAGCAGAAATTTATGAACATAAGAAATACATACTAGTCATATGTGATGATTTATTTACAATTCCCCACTGCTAATAAGACAAGAATAGTAAATGTGACATACCTTTCAACTTTCTCTGAACTGGCTGTTCTGGTGCTTTCTTTTCCTGCTCAGCCAGAAGAAATGTCAGAAAGTTTAATAACAGCATAGGCAGATAGATTTACAAAGTGAAAAGTTATATACTAAACGTCCATAATCTGTCTTATTTTATGAGCAATAATACATGAACAACTAGAGCAAGTGGCTCACAGATACCCCGACCGCCTCCTGGATCGATAAACAGACAGTTAATTTCAAAATGTTAAGTGTTACGGGCAGACGGACGGAAGGATGGACGAAAGGTCAGAGAGGCGAAATACTTCGAAACCTAGGAGAATAAATATGGTTTTGAAATAAGCTATTTAGAAATATGACAAAAGAGTAACATACGGGAATTGGCTCAAAACCTTTCCACACCCATTAACATTATTTGAGGAATCATTTCTCAATTGCTCATAATAATGGCATCTTATGTCATGTAGTAGTTATTATAAAACATGTTCGTGCAGATATCAGTCGTCAAGCTAGTGGACTATTTAGGAGAGAAATAGTCTGACAAACCAAGAATCAAATGAGTTATTACACCTCGGGACATATTTCTAACACCCCATGCACGGCCCTTACAGTCAGTAAATAACTGCTAGCCATTATTGCAAAAGAGGAAGACAATACTTGTGCAGTCGGAGGGCTGTTCCAGTAAAACATACATGGGAGGGGGGGGGGGGGGGGGGGGGGGGGGGGTGGGGGGGGGGGGGGGGGGGGGGGTTGGGGGGGGGGGGGGGGGGGGGGGCAGAAGACGCCACATTTGAATTGGGTAACCTACCATAGATGCAAATTAATGTATTTGACACCCACCCATAGATGCGATTTCCCTGGGAAACCACCCACCCATATATGCAATTTAAATTAACACATTATTTTATCAATGTAATTCTCCGGGACACGTAATTTGCGTGTATCAGGAGCTGTAGCTGCATTGAACACGTGAATCGCCAAATTTTTTTCCTATTTGTATATCAAAATCGTGTTAAATTTGTAACACGACTATTGTCAGAAATCGTGTTAAATTTGCAATTCTTTCCCAAATTAGACCCAAAATGGACGATTTTTTTTTGATTTTTTTTTTTTCTCCATAGCCTCCTTTTATCTCACCGATGTGAATGTGCAGCTGATCACGTTTGCACATTTCGTAAATTAATCCGAGCAAACTGGGAATAACATCAATAATTGGTCCCAGTAACAAAGCAGTGCTAATTGTTATGTGCTCGATTTCATTTTTCCGGCATGCGTTCGCGCTCACCATGGTGGAATATTAATTAGGTGAAAAATAAAGGCTGACCAATCGGAGATCGCGTTTAATCAGTGGCGCAGATTAACTCTAACCCAGATTAACTAAATTGTTACAGCACTGACCCGCCCCCGGCGGGCATGTACACAAATGTGTACGTGACAACTGGCCTTGTTTCACTACGTCATAATTGAGCCAGTGCATGAGAATTCAACTTTATTATAAACTGAGATTTTCTCGCCGAATGATTTGACTTTTTTTATGCAAATATATCGGAAAGTTGAATAACATTTTTCAAGAGCAAATGCGTAATACTAATTTAATATTCGTCAACATTTCGATATCGTTTACAGAAAATGTACACTATTATCAGATTCATCTTCGTCGAAAATCTCACGTGATAAGCCTGATTACCTCATGAACTGGCGCAATATTATAACACGTCGGGCAAAACATGTCTATACTGTACAGGTCTGTGGTGTTGAAAGTATAGTAGTTAGATAATGTGTTCGAGTCGAAATAATGGTTACTTAACAGCTCATGGGGGGCAATTTAGGGGGCCGGAAATCGATCGAGCCGCTAGGCGAGATGTATTTCGGCCGCCTTAAATTCCCCCACGCGCTGTTAACTAACCATATTCAACGAGACGACATTATCCAACTAATTTATTGCACGGATACGTCGAAAGCCTGAGATAAAATTATATATTTTGTTGAATTTATTGTAAGTTTAATACAAATACTATAACTACACAATTTAATTCCAGCCATTCATTCCTCTTGGGTACCCCACTTTTATTTACATTTCCGCAGACACGTCCTCAATACGTCACGTGACCAGTTATCTGGTTCATAATCTTATTGAAGCTGGATTACTGCGTTTGCATGCAATCAGTGTATAACCAACACAGCATGCACACCTGCACTGCTTTATCAGTGACTACGGTGTTCGTGGTTCTATAACAATTATATCACTCCACGAGCTGTTAGTGTTATTGGCATTTTCATAGCACTAATTAATAGTATTTTTGTATTTTCGTAACACAGCGCCATGAAACTTCATATTCGGGGTATCGATCCGAAAGTCGCCCAGTCACTTGTAGCCTGTCAATCATGAATGGGTCATGTTATCAGGGCATGGATGTGGTTAAAGGTTACGCACGATATTGCTCTACTTAATTGATTGCTGATATTTGCGCATGCGCAGGTTATCCCGACATGTAGAATAGGCATATAATAGGCATAATCTCAAGCATATAACACACGCTAGACAGTGTATCTCCGGGTATGGAAGGTGTCCGAGCCAATTCCCACCCTTAAATATGAGCCGAATGAATGAATGAAAGTGTATCTCCGTGAATTAACACACGGGGGAAGTGGGCCAGACAGGTCCAGACAGTTGGCACACTGCGGAGATCAAAGGATTTCGCCGCATCCGCGCAATAAGAGTTAAAACTCTGTGCGTACTCAAAACCACAGGTGGAATAGTCGGACGTGTGACACAAAGAAAACGACCATTACAAAAATATCCATTACCCCACCCACTTGATCTCGTTCTATTATTAACGTCATGTACAGTACGATACCAGGTGGTGGGATAATGGGATTTTTTTAATAGGCATTTATTTTGATGTCATAGGTCCGAGTCTTCCACCTGTGCTCACCATATTGAGTAAACACAGATTGCAACGCACAAGCTTGTCACGTTGACGTTGCAGCTGATGGAACAGGATATCGGTCATTGGGTCATTGCGTCATCGAATACACGCGTTTACAATAATGGATTTGCACGGGGACCTGCGTAGGATCTACATTCTACATGAACATGATTGAATAAAAAAATAAAAACATGGAACGTTAACAATTCTTGGATTCAATATATTAAATTATATTTAATACATGCGAAGATACAGTGAAAACTTATGGCATATTATAGGCGGATTGGCGACGTCGTTCATTCGCAGTCAGTGTACAGTGTACATGTATTTTTTTTATTTTTGACATTATGATGCGTCTTGGGCGGAGCAGGGAACGGATATAGCACGTTGTGGTTCGGATAAGCTAAGCACAGAAAGGTTGAATATGTCGCAGGTTCACTTCCGTGTACTAACGGGGTCGCACTGTATGTTAATATGTCGTCGGTCGCGTTCTCGTTTGCTGTCGAAACATGTTTTTATTTTTTCGTAAGAAAAATGTGATGTGCACACGACAGTTTATGACATTGTGTACGTGACAATTATCACGGGATACTCTTATCACGCATGGCGTAAAGTGTCAATTGGCGGTTTCATTATGCGGGTGTAACGATACAGTCTGTATTGTGCCCCAGGTGATGGCCAATAAGTCCATACACGATTTTCGTTTACTCTATAATTGGCGAAGGTGCGATTAATAATACATTTGAGCGATCTTTGCTTTGTGTACAAACTTGTGATTAATAGACGAAACCACCAGCGTGCATTTAATTACGTTGTCCATATTCTGGGACGTGATATTCCTGAGGAATGCCGCGTTATGAATACAAATCGTTGCGATACCAGCACGCATTTAATTATGTTGTGCATATTCTGGGACGTTATATTCCTGAGGAACTCCGCACTACGAATACAATTCGCCGCGAATGGCTGCGTTATATACGTTAGACATCAATTCTCTGTAATATACATATATCCCGCTATACGAACCACTCCATGTTGACCTGAAAAACAGACACTCACCAGTCTGACAGCCAACCACGCATAGAAGTGGTTTTCGGACAAGCACACCCACCCATGTATGCAATTTAAAGAAACAGACACCCTGGCATATATTTTCTTTAAACTGCCGTCTTGGGGGTGCGGGTATGTTTTAATGGAACAGCATCAAGTCCTACATGGTTCACCATTCTGTCTGTTAAATATCCCTATTGCCAGCAGCCAGAGCTCCAGATAAGGCATGTATTGATATATTTTACGCAATTAGTTTACAGGAATACACATTTTCAAGAGTGGGAACACAAAATACACACATTAATTTAACAAGAAACGTGCCTGGTAGTGGAAACAAATATACTATCAAGAAAATTTGTGAAAGTTTCCCCCAATATGTTTGTGAATGCACTAAGAGTTTTACCTTCACCTTGGGGTTAGTGGAGAGTCGGAGGGTAATGCATTTGGCAAAGCATCATAGAGAACCATTAGAGGAAGGATGTTTGGAATATTAAGAATTGGTGTGACAGGGAACAGAAATTATAACAAATTTCACCCAATGTTATGTCTTGTGAACAAACTAAGACTGGGGTAGGCGGGGTTCTGAGGGTCATAGATTTGGCACGGCATGATAAAGAACCTATACAGGAAGGCATGTGTGAAATATCAAGACGTGGGGTGAAAGGAAACTGATATGATTATAACAAAGTTCACCCTATGTTAAGTTTGTAATAAAAACACCAAGATGATCACCTGGACCTTGGAGTTAGTGAGGGATATAGAACCATTAGTAAAAGGAAACAGAAATTATAACAAATACAATACAAACCCCATACCCCCCCAAATGTTAAGCTTTCAGATTGTTTAAGATGGACAGATGCCGACTACGAAACTGGGGATACAGCATCATTTTCAACTTTGTTTGTGCTTTTTTTGTTAATTCATTCTCTATTTTATATTGGAAAAACCCATGTGCAAAAATAAAACACACCTTGAAATCAGTGGGTGCAATTCTCTTCAGACACAAAGCTTATCTGGAACTCTGGCATTTTGCTGGTCTGTGACCATTGTAAGAGAAATGAATAGAAGGGTCAAAGCAAGAAGTATAGTGGTTTACAGCTGAGCAGCCCGGCAGTGGCTCCATGTGAGATAACCTCCGCTGTCCGCTATGATGTCCAGGTGTCATTTTTAGGGCAGATGAAGAAGCCCGTCTATCACATCTTAGTCCCTGATAATGTATATAAGGACATGGACCCATGCTCCGAGGACTTTGCAGAGGACAGGGGTTTGAATATGAAATTCACATCCCTGCCAGGAGCAAGGCCTGATGGGGTGCTTCATACACCTGCTCTACTCGTATGTCCCCAACCAACAATATCTCATAATCTCAACATAATATGTGGCTGTGACTGGAGAAATGGGGTTTATTGGATTTGTGACCAGTGTAGCTGAAATGGAATGGCGAACAGTGCAGATCCTGATCAGACAGTGCAGATGCACAGGCTGATCAGGATCTAAACTGGCCGCAAAACAGGATACAGACATATGTGGTTTATAATCTGATCTCTGATAATGTATGTAAGGACATGGGCCACACTCCTACATAGCGTACTGCCTTTGCAAACCAAGACTGATCTGTGTAGTCTGATCAGGGAATACTGTTGACCATTCTGCCAAAAAACTTTAACGGGGACTTTTGCCCCCCCACAGAGAACAGACAGACAGACATCGTCATCCGTGTCAGGGTTCACAAACAAGAACTGTGACTTATACAGCCAGGCAATTCACACGAGTCAAAACAGTTGTAAACATGACTTGTTAGATAAGACAAACTGTAAGCAAACAGTTCTCATCACATGCCATAGATAATAATGCGACTCGGAATGACTAATTGTGGCCCACTGATGTTTGAATCCACATTTCTGATGTGACATCAGAAATATGGATTCAAACATCAGTGGGCTACAACTGGTCATTATGACATCATGACGTGTCACAATACCAACCATAGTTACCTGAACTTTCTCAGATGGTCGCTTTCCTGTGACTGGCGCCGAGGCATCCTGGTGTCGTAATCTCATTGGCCCATCTTTGAATATATCGCCTAGACCAATGCCTTTCACTTTTTTCCCTTTGATTTGCTTGGATGCCGCCTCTTCTGACTCAACTGTAAGTAGTTATCATTATAGGAATGAATGGCCTTTTTGTGGAATTTATTGGGGTATAAACTTGGAAAAGTCGCGGGAATACTGGACGAAGGCCGGAAGGCCTCGTCCAGTATTCCCGTGACTTTTCCAAGTTTATATCCCCGATAAATTCCACAAAAAGGCCATTCATTCCTTATAATTCCAGCATTTGAAATAAATTCATCAAGAAAATGTGTTTATTTTGACAGACGGCAGCCATTTGTTTACATTGACAGAACTGACAGCGCACCTGTAGAAAGTAGTTCGGCGTGGGAGTTTACTGGGATATAAATTTTGGACAGAGACTTGCTACGGGCCAATCAAATGTTAGAGAATTGTGTAAATATTTTTGTGCTGGAATCATTGAACGTTAAACAGACATGCCAAGTGACAAAAAGGACCTTATGGCATTGACGATCCTGATCTTCTTGCAGTCGCACAGTAGCAATATGATCTAGAAAGTATAAGTGAATTGGTTTAACGTCCCAGCAACAGCTAAGATCATAGAGACGGGACCACAGACCAGTGGGATGGAAATACTATGTTAGTATCTTTCACGCCTAGGGTGAGGATTGAAAAGCCTTCAGTATTGAAGTCCAATGCCATAACCCCTAGGCCAAGGCCCATCTCTGGAACACGATCTAATCAATAAGGCTACTTCTGATTAGCAATTGAATGACCATATATCAAATTGAGTGGTCTAATTTCAACACACTATAATCAGTGGTGGATTTAATGTCAGACAGCACAATATCTGAGCCATCTACATCATAGTATTGCTCATAAGAGTACCCAACTGTGACTCGGAAAGACAAAGTCGCGTTTACGGAGTTACCAGACTAGCAAGTTAAAAGATTTAGATACATTATACATATATATTGCAAACATGTGCTAGCCAAATAGGACCCAACACAAGAAATGTAGTTGTATTAGGGCTATTCCAGTAAAATCTATTTGCGGGGGGGGGGGGGGGGGGGGGGGAGAAGGCGTTTTTTGCCGGGGGTAACCTACGACATAAAAAAAATAAATTCTCAGCCTACCTACAGTGTTTTAAATTTCTTTTTAAACCCAACCACCACTGAAAAAAAAAAAGAATCACAACCTACAGTAAATAATAATAAAAAAAAATGCAACCTATAATAAATAAAAATAAAAATCTCAACGTACAATTAACAAAAACAGGGGCTGAAAATTCCACCATTTGCTACTCCGACACTGGTTTTACCAGTATTAAATTAATTTAGAAAATGAATGCCTTGAAAATAATTATTAACAAATTTTAGCCGTCAATTGGAATTTTCAATCCCTGTGGTAGTCATCTCTACAATGAAACACCCCCTCATTCATGAAGATAGAATGAAGCTACATAAATAATAAAAATTCTTACTGTCACATTTCTTGAAATTAGAGTCACGGTTCTTGGACGGAACACTTCCCAGGCATGATTAAATTTCATACATTTAGTTTTGAAAATACACATGTTTTTCCATAATCTTACCTGTTTGATAGTTTCACATTACATGCTCACAAGGAAAACTATTTTCAACACCATGACGAATTTTGCACCCAACCCCTCCTGCTTGAAGAATTTACACACTGACGAATATGTATTTTGGAGATTAATACCCAAAATTTAACCGACGACAATTAATGCGTCCACAGTACAAATGTACGTTGCAAGGCGGTGCTCCGACGAGTCGACGGAGGATCCATACGTAGAAACAACATCTTGGGGACATGTTTTGGATTGGGGCTGTATGGCTATTATTTGTTTGGCATAACATTTACAAATATTATTTATTAAATAATGATTAAGTAATTTCATTTTAAATTGCAAAAAGTATAAATAAATAACAGTACAACCCAATTGTACTGCTATTTATTTATCCTTTTTTGTTTGCAATTTGAAATGAAATGAAAAAAAAAAAAAAAAAAAAAAAAAAAAAAAATTATTGATGGGAGCCAGCCAGTATAGAATTAATTTTCATTTTAAATTGCAAAAAGTATAAATAAATAACAACAACCCAATTGTACTTGCTACTTTGTATTTATCCCTTTTTGTTTGCAATTTGAAATGAAATGGGTAAAAAAAAATAATAAAAAATTATTGATGGGAGCGCAACCCCAACTTCTGAAGTTCTGGTCGATACCACCAGGCCACCGCGTCAATGTAGAATTAGAAACAAAATATCCTACTATCATAATATGTGCGTTCTGGAGTTGTTTTGTACATTTTGGGTAAACTTGCTAAACTAACAACAACAACAATTGCTGGGCCGTCAGCGTATAATTCTTTTCTGGCTGACAATAACCCACAATTTATTATACAGATTATGAAAACAACAACAAGCATAAAATATTTTTTAAGAAAACAACAAGCATAAAATATATTCTTTTTTCAATACTTTATGACATGCAATGAATTTTTAATTAACAAATTTACCCTACTACAGGTTAAATTATTTTTCGTTGGCAATAACTACGATAAATAATCAATGGACCTGCCGTCTCCCCCCCCCCCCCCCCCCCCCCCCCCCCCCCCCCCCCCCCCTGTATAGATTTTACTGGAATAGCCCTTAGCTATAAAGACAACAAATGTATGTAATAGAAATATTTTAAGATGCATAATATATACTTTTAAAACTATTGTAATGCATGATATTTTTAGAAGACGTCAATTTCCCAATTTTCTAACTAAACGTGAAACAACATCGATATCAACCACGTAAGTTTTTACTGTATGGCAATACACATGTAGATAGTTGTTCTACGTCACTTTAGTCTTCTATAATTCTTACACAGAATAGCAATGTACTACTTTAATGCACTTGGTATTGTTATTATTAAATTTGCACACTGACGATGCTTTAATAGTAAACAATGCGTTACGATGTCGTATTTGATGTTAAAATAATTAATGGTTACCTATGCTAATGTTTACTTAAATGTGGTGGACAGGGACGTCTGCCAATCAGTATACACAAAATACAGGTAAACAAAGGTGTGGACATTTATTGTCGGGAAAGTGAGACAGTCTACACAGGTCGAAAATCAAAATGTTGTGAAAGTGAGATACAATCGGAAAAGCACATGTATGGATTACAAATTCCAACACTGAAACCACAATATCATGACCTTGAGGCCGGTGCCCTTAACATACCAGGTTACATGTAGGCCCCAGGTTTTACTCCTGGTAAAAATCGTTGATCAAGATGGATTAATGATAAAGATATGTATTAAACCCTCACATCCTCCACCCTGTGCTGTTAAGACATTTAAGGGACATTAGCAATTTAAGACGGGGAAAAAGTCCATGGTTCACTCTAGGTTAAACACTTACACCGTCACTGGACAAAATGCATTGAACCTCTTTCTTCACGATTTAACAAAATCCTCAACAGCCAATGTTCTATACTGTTTTATTTAACTTATATTTAATTCACTAATAGTTGCAATACAGTCCAAATATGTGCATTACATGAAGGAGGCAATGGGGCGGTTAAGTTAACCTGGCTAGTTCATTATCCTGTTGCATTGTTCTATACTATACCTGACTCAACATTTGGAGCCTCATCTTCCTCAGTGACTTCGACGAAGTTGGAAGGGAAGACTCCCGTCTTGCCATTAACCGTACCTTCCCACCATCCCTCCTCCTCCTACAAACATAACAACCAACAGTTGAGGAAGTCCTTTTGTGTGACCGGGGTATTTCTCACATATGTGGCTGTGACTGGAGAAATGGACGACCAGTGTAGATCCAGATCAACATGTACTTCCGCAAACAAGCAAGACATTTAAGTTTATAAAACAACAAGGACATAAGTGAATGACCCTGAACTTGGGATGAAGGTAGGGTGGGGCAGTTAACACAGAATTAGAAAGGGTAACCGAAATTAAAGAAATTTACAACATATTAAGAGCAGGAGCGCACAAATACGCCCGCCCCAGCTGCCGCCTGGTCAGACTAAATATTTTCTTACTCATTTGGCCTTGACCTTGGGCATGCCGGCCATATAGGTTGAGCAGTTTGCGCAAAATGGTGCAGGATGATGTTAGTAAGATTGATGAAATATGAAAGCATTCCATGAAGGGAAACAGAAATTATAAGAAATGTTAAGTTTACGTGTCATGGACATAAGAGAGCAAAGACATAAGTGAATGACCTTGACCTTGAGGTGAAGATATGGTGGGGCATTGTGCACAGAATGATGCAGGATGATGTTAGTAGGACACATATGAATGAAAGTATAAGAAATGTTTAGTTCATGTTACGGACGACGGATGACCGGACGGAAAAGCAAAAACTACATACCCCTCGACATACATGTACTTCGTATGCTGGGGTTATAATGATGCCGGATGTTAGAAAGATATCAGCCAAATATTAAAAACATTTCATGAAGGGTAAGAGCAATAAGAATAAATTTAGGAAATGTTAAGTTTATAAGAGAACATGTAAGTAACAAGTATATTACATAGCCCTTGTGATGAATGGCAAGAGAAATAGTGAAGAAATTTATGAAATATTAAGTTTATATGTTACAGATGGACATATGGACGACCAAAAAGTGAATGAGTTTAACGTCCCAGCCACAGCTAAGGTCATATATAGACGGAACCACAGTTTAAAATCTCATCCAACAGACAAGTGGGATGGAAATACTATGTTAGTATTTTTCACGCCTAGGGTGAGGATTGAACTTGCAGCCTCCAGTTTGGAAGCCAATGTTATATCCCCTAGGCCACGACCCATCCCTGACGGAACGGAAAGGCGAAAACAATATACCCCTAGACATACTAAATGTATGCTGGGGGTATAAAAATTTGAAATGTACATTTTCACACACCATAAGAAATTGACATGGCAAGAATGGACATATCATTGAAAGCTTTACAAGTTACAAAGTACAGACAAAGAGTATGGCAACTATATGTACACCGAAATTGGGTATATTAAATGTTAAAAATAACTTGTGTTAGCTTCGCATGAACACAAACCTGTTTTATAACTTCAACTATAACCCCAATATCAAGTTTTAGTTCATCATCATTTTCTGGTGCGTAAGAAAATACAACCTTGGCACGCTTCTTTTTTCCACTGGAATCTGGAACCAAGCACAACTGAATCATCACATCTGGGCCCAAGCATATAGTACCCAAGGATTCCGCTGGCAATCACCACTTTCGCAATTGGCGATAAAAATAAACAATTGGCAATAAAAAATAATTACAATTTTCTATAAAAAAATTTTTGAAGTGGCGATTTTTTTATTTTCCCCAGCGCAATCCCCGAGTACCCCAATCTCATGATCAAATTCAGAAACTTTGATTGGTTGAAGTGAAGATTTGTTAGCGAGTCTCAGCCGGTTAAGCTGTGTGATTTTGAGTGTGACTTGGAGAAACTGCTCAGAAAGTTTTATAGACACAAGCCTTGACTGTGTAAAGGTAGAGAAAAGGGGCTTTACAACATTTTGATGGTCTAGTGACATAAGGTCGTAAGTGCTATGCTTTAGCATAGCACTTACGACCTTATGTTACTAGACCATCGATTTGCGACAATGGTAGATCTTATTCCTCAGTATGATTAGATTTAGCAATTGTCTTGCTGACGGCAGTAAGTGTTCTTTAGTGACCCAGTGTTCTGCCAAGAAATCGGAGACATGGGGCCAATGACCCCATTGGTAAAAAAAAGTGGGGACATTTTCAACAATGATGGGGTCACACATGGTATTTTGAAGAAAAACACTGCTTCAAACTATTAAATATCTCAGCAATTAAAGTAATTAATAGTTTGAAATAGTGTTTTGCTGAGCCCGACAATGGACTTGCAATAATTAATTCATGTAAATTTTCAGCATGTTGTGATTGTGAAAAAAACATGGAAATAAACATTAAAACATGATCATGATGTATTTGTAGTTATTTATCATTCCATCGGCTCCCAGACAATACGCGCATTTCAAATGGCTTTTCTGATTGGCGGACCACAATAGTTCGCTTTATACTTGTATCACTTATGTAAATATACCATCCAATGAAAACTGTCGATAGATGTATAGCTAAGCGCTGTTGCTATGCAAATTTATTTCACGAGCGCCCCTAACACAGTTCGGAATTTTTTAATTTCGCAACCCGCGAACTCGACCGAATATTTAATGCGCCCATTGGCCCATCGATAATTATTTTCTTGCGCCATTGACGATTTTTCCGCGCCAATCCCGGTTTAGAAGGCATAGAGCGAAAACAAAATTTCGAACAGATCGACAAGCTGACTCCTATATACCTCAGAGCTCCAGATGACAGTATTTTCACTACTCAATTTGAAAATCATTGCGTATTTTCACATTGTTGTGCGTATTTTGTACTCCCACCTTTGATAATCAATGCGTATTCAGCTAAAATAATTGCGTAAAATATGCCAATACGCACCTTATCTGGAGCTCTGGGCTTCTCAATAAATGTAACTCCAATAATTGTTTACAAGAAAACATTGCTAATGTGAAATTTACAGACTATCATAAATTTGCACTTACAAACATTTTAGTCAGACCAAGTTTAGTGAAACGACCCCTAAAATTTGTTTGCGGCATTGATGTTTCAAGCCAACCATACTTTCAGTTGCAGACATTACCCAGAAATAGTGACGGGGGCTTGGCCTTATAATTTCAGGGAAAATTTAATAGAATTATTGCATAAATAGTGGGAAAATGCCATGATGTTGGCAACTATTGTGAAAATTTAGCATGACTTTTGCTGAGAAATGTTATATTTGAAGGCTCTTCTACAGGCCCCACTTTCATAGCAGGAGAAAAAAGCACTATAATAGTACATGTAAGAGATACCAAAGAAGTGTACAATTAATACAGACATACAGATGAACAAATAAAAGGATAGAAATTCAACAGTAAATCTGACAATATATATGCACCCACCGCCCCTATAAAACCAGGACTGTCAAAACTCCACAACTAAGTTCCCCATGTAGTGATGGCAAGTTCAAACAAGATTTACCTGTCCTCCTTGTGACCCCTGGACCATCTGGTACTTGAGCTTTGATTTTATTGGCAAGATCTTTAACCGACTGTCGCTTTGACGCCTGCACCTTCATTTCATCCTTCTTTGGTTCTTCTTTCTTCACTTCCTTTGACTGGTCTTTGATAACCTGTAACAATAGTGGTGCATCGATGATCGACTATAAACATTGAAACTTCAAGGCGATTGCCGGTGAAGGTCATCGTCACAATGTGAGGAAGTCTAAAATTATTGATATGAAAGTCACGGTTACACAAATGACGTTGGGTGGATAGCCATCAATGTGAGGAAGCCATTGATGCAGTTTGGTAGTGATCCGACGAATGGATCAAAAGATTCACCATTTCGATGTACATCCAAAATTATTGACACAAAGGTCAAGGTTTCCCAAATGACACTCTATGGATAGCTATCATCATGAGGAAGCTATTTATGAAGTTTGGTAATCATACGATTAACGGATCAGGAGATATTCAACATTTGGAGGTATGTCCAAAATTGTTGATACCAAGGTAAAAAATTTATGACATGGAAGTGAATTGGCTTAACATCCCAGCAACAGCTAAGGTCATATAGAGACGGGGCCACAGTTTAAAGTCTAATCCGACAAACCAAGTGGGATGGAAATACTATGCAAGTATTTTCACGCCTATT
This sequence comes from Conchocele bisecta, assembly GCA_029237695.1. Taxonomy (NCBI): domain Eukaryota; kingdom Metazoa; phylum Mollusca; class Bivalvia; order Lucinida; family Thyasiridae; genus Conchocele; species Conchocele bisecta. The sequence continues at coordinate 136,836,532 of CM055265.1, forward strand.
TTTAGCTATTGAATATGATATGGAATCAGAGCTCCAGATAAGCCGCGTATTTGTTTAAATACACAATTAAAATTGCCAAAAACCCAATTGAAATCAGAAGTACATGTATCAAAAAGCAATCAAACTTTTGTGGTACCTTTAATATGCTGCAGAAAACAATAAACAGACCAAAAATATAAGCATATTTTTGTTATTTTCCATGAAAACACATCTTGGTATTTCATTAGAATTGTCTCCAAGGAGACAATATAGAGACAATTAATATTATAGTGTCTCCAAGGAGACAATTCTAATGAAATGTCAAGATATGTTTTCATTTTGAAGCAAACTATTCAACAATTGCTGTCTGTTGATGTGTAAACAGTAGTGATTTTATGTTATCCAATTAAAATTTTGAAATACCCAATTGCTTCAGAAATGATGGAGTGACAATACTCAATTACTAATGCCTTATCTGGAGCCCTGTGGAATAGTTTATTAATCAAAATTGTCCATCATACACTATCATGAGTGATTGATGTCTTCGGCTACTGCATATGATATTTAGATGTGCGAGTAAAGTTACATACAGTTTTAGCGGACATAGGTTATAGTTAAATTGTGATTTGAATAATCATTGATTAAATGAATGGTGTTTCAAAAAGAAACGGCTATACACAGCAAGTCCTCTCGCTGGCTGCTTAATATAGGTCATCTGTTGTCCATAATGTGAAAATTCACATATTGAATATCTGAGACATCATCTGACAAGCAGTGCATTTAGCAACATTCAAGCTGTAATAGTAAATACGCAAGGGTCATTCCATGTCAAATCACCCAATATTTCAGGAGGCCCACGCTCTTCGGTCTCGGATTTTGTTGACTTGTCTCGTATATAGCCAATCCACCACTTTCCATCATACTGACAACCAACAATGTTGCCAATTTCGTAGTCTCTCAATGTAACAGCTGTGGGCACGGGAACTGGAGCTGCTATATCAGATTCATCATCTGTGGCTGGAATATCACTTTGAAGTATATCAACTTCAATTGATTCCTCATCACCCGATATCCTCCTGAGGGCTGTTCCATTAAAACATACCCGCACCCCCAAGACGGCAGTTTAAAGAAAATATATGCCAGGGTGTCTGTTTCTTTAAATTGCATACATGGGTGGGTGTGCTTGTCCGAAAATCACTTCTATGCGTGGTTGGCTGTCAGACTGGCGTGTGTCTGTTTTTCAGGTCAACATGGAGTGGTTCGTATAGCGGGATATATGTATAGGCGGCGTATATTACAGAGAATTGATGTCTAACGTATATAACGCGGCCATTCGCGGCGAATTGTATTCGTAGTGCGGAGTTCCTCAGGAATATAACGTCCCAAAATATGCACAACATAATTAAATGCGTGCTGGTATCGCGATGATTTTTATTCATAACGCGGCATTCCTGAGGAATATCACGTCCCAGAATATGGACAACGTAATTAAATGCACGTTGGTGGTTTCGTCTATTAATCACAAGTTTGTACACAAAGCAAAGATCGCTCAAATGTATTACATGTATTATCGCACCTTCGCCAATTATAGAGTAGACGCTCGTGTATGGACTATTGGCCATCACCTGGGGCACATACAGACTGTATGATAATAGTGTACATTTTCTGTAAACGATATCGAATGTTGACGAATATTAAATTAGTAATTATTTGCTCTGAAAATGTTATCAACTTTCTGATATATTTGCAGAAAAAAGTCAAATCATTCTCGGCGAAAATCTCAGTTATATAATAAAGTTGATTATCTCCTGCACTGACTCAATTATGACGTAGCGAAACAAGGCCAGTTGTCATGTACACATTTGTGTACATGCGCCGGGGGCGTGGGCAGTGCTGTAACAATTTAGTTAATCTGGGTTGAGTTAATCTGCGCCACTGATACGCGATCTCCGATTGGTCAGCCTTTACACCTAATTAATATTCCACCAATGGTGAGCGCGAACGCATGCCGGAAAAATGAAATCGAGCACATAACAATTAGCACTGCTTTGTTACTGGGACCAATAATTGATGTTATTCCCAGTTTGCTCGGATTAATTTACGAAATGTGCAAACGTGATCAGCTGCACGTTCACATCAGTGAGATAAAAGGAGGCTATGTGTCCATAAAAAAATAAATAAAAAAAATACGTCCATTTTGGGTCTAATTTGGGAAAGAATCGCAAATTTAACACGATTTCTGACAATAGTCGTGTTACAAATTTAACACGATTTTGATATACAAATAGGCAAAAAATTTGGTTATTCACGTGTTCAATGCAGCTACGGCTCCTGATACATCACATTGTGCGTGAGTTTTTGTTACAAACACGCAAATTACGTGTCCCGGAGAATTACATTGATAAAATCAAAGTACTGAAAGTACTGACTGGCGGGAGAATTACATTGATAAAATCAAAGTACTGAAAGTACTGACTGGCGGGAGACAAGTAGCCACTTGTGAATTTGCATACTCAGAAATTCCTTGTTAGAAATATATTCGATGTTGATTATTGGATGTACAATCTGCAAATTTTGAGAACTTGATCAGTTACTGGTGTTTGTAAAATACAGCCTGCTCTAAACACAAATAGGTTGGTGAAGCAAAGGTGCTTTATGTCCGACTAATAAACCGTTTTACGAGGTATATTGCAGACGTATTATGTGAAATCTTTTCAAAATTATGACTGGGCGTAGGCCTACATACGTGTATGCTGCATGAACGGCAAAATGTTTTCATGAATTTTGTTTCGCTCACCCAGAGGGTAATTTTTCGAAATTCGCCCGTAAACCACAATATGAAAAAGAAATGGCCTTCGACTGCGTGGTACACAATACGGGGGGCGTCTCAATAACAGCAATTTGTTCTCTTCAAAAGTAAAGTTGGGCATGCCAACTATTTTACACATAATGTTGAGCATTGCCGTTGCTATTAATAACTTGCTTTCAGTTCACTCGCTGACTTTAAATGTCACCTGACTGTTGTTAATTGCGAACGCAAATTGAGCCTATTGAGACGTCCCCCGATGAACAGAGAATCACGATCCCAATAGCGATACGGGAGGCGTCTCAATAACAGCAATTTGTTCTCTTCAAAAGTAAAGTTGGGCATGCCAACTATTTTACACATAATGTTGAGCATTGCCGTTGCTATTAATAACTTGCTTTCAGTTCACTCGCTGACTTTAAATGTCACCCGACTGTTGTTAATTGCAAACGCAAATTGAGCCTATTGAGACGTCCCCCAATGAACAGAGAGCCACTTCCGAAAGTAGACCCGTGCAAACAGCCAGAATCACGATCCCAATAGCGTGGAGACAGTATGTCTTCCGCCAATAATGTGTTAATTTAAATTGCATATATGAGTGGGTGGTTTCCCAGGGAAATAGCATCTATGGGTGGGTGTCAAATACATTAATTTGCATCTATGGTAGGTTACCTAAATTCAAAAGTGGCGTCTCCCCCCCCCCACCCCCCCCCCCCCCTCCCATGTATGTTTTACTGGAACAGCCCTGACCAAGAGGTTATGCCCTGTGGGTGTTGGAACATAACAGTGATGACTCCGTGTCCCTGGCACAGACTTGGCATTTGAGAATCGCTGCTCATGGTCATCTATGTGAGCAGTCACTTCTTCTTTACAGATGAAGAAGAATTTGACATTCAGAATGTGTGATCGACTCTACTCATAAAGACACTTAGGAGTAAAAATGTGGCCTGTTAGTGTTGCCTGTAGACTGGCCTTTGCTGCTTCTCGCTTCACTGTGCCCCCCCCCCCCCCCCACAACGCCATCACAGGCATTTTTGCCATGGCTTGTGGCGAAGAAATGCGACTGCGCACATACCAAAATCATCTTCGTGATAGACAAGATTAGAGAAGTTCTGAAAGATTTTGTATTGTGATGCTGCTCCATCTGAAAAGTAGTAGACTTTCGTTACATCTGGGCAGAGAACTTGTTTCATGTGATTCAACACATCAAACATAAATCGGTGAACTGTAATCGTGTCATGGCGTAAGTGGTCACTAATGACACACATGCTAGCATGAGTTGTTTGGTCATCCTTCTTGTAATACACAACGAATGGATGAAGTGTTGCCTGATTATTGTTCCAATGAAAACCTTGGGCCGCATCCTGAACAACAAAATTATAGTTCTCTGCAAAGTCTAGGATTATAATCGCCTCATCAGGTTTGAGTTCTTGTTTCAAATTTGAGAGAAATGCAGATTCGTGTCTTGATATGGATAAAGATCACCGGGACCCCACCCCCCCCCCCCCCACCTCTGGATCCACCACTGAGGAACATGAGGCAACATATCCTACTGCCCTAGATTGGATTTATAAATAAGCTGCATTATATAGCCAAGTAGTACTTTAAACTGGCAAGGGAATTTGTGGACTCCAGTTTTTGTTCAACAAACCTGGTCCATACATAACATACGTATGCGAGACCCATTCGCGAGTGTCAAAAGTAGCTATAACTGTGCTAGTTGTTCTCCAAGAAGGAGTTTCATAAAGAAAATGAAACTTGGCACACTAACACTACATGAGAATACCTTCAAAATAAACCTTATTTGAAGTTTTTTTGTAATATGGCCACATGAGGTTTTGGTCTGTTGAAAATGTGCTACAAAGTGATTTTTCCTGATTTTAGGAGGGCGTCGTGTGATAGCTAATGAACACAGAGTTCTAATATTCAGGAATTACATAGCCAGTAGGACCAGCTTTAAGAGTTAAAAGAATTGGCGGTCTATATGAGGTACAAGTATCTCATTTAGGTCCTTAAACATGGCTGCTCGCAAAATTAAAACATAATTTGGACATTTCAAATGCATCTGGGCAATTGTTATCATAATTAATCATTGTTTTTTTTATTTATATCAAGTCTATATATATCTTTGTTTATCACCACAGAAATTTTGCAACCAATCCAACCATCACAAAATTATTTTCAGACTAGTCCATTTATTAAAAGGGGGTGTTTTTGTTCTCAAAAATATGAAAATTACAGCTCATCTGGATCTACACTTTTTGCCCATACCATACAGGCCTATAGTGTTGAAACGGTCAAGGTCTCAATTTGGAACAGAAACATGCATGATACTAACTTTGACAAAGTTATCTGGGAACATGCCTTTCTTCCCATTCAGTTCTCCCTCCCACCAGCCTCCTTCCACCATTTGGACATTTTTGATGGTGTCACCTTTCCTGATTGTCAGCTCATCCGGCTGTTCTGCCGTGTACTCAAACTCAACTTCTACATCCACTGAAAACATAGACCAGTGACATGGTGTTATTTTTTGCATATCAAACTAGAGCAAGTGAGAGGGGGCTCACGCTTACCCCCGGCTCACAGGTGGAAGACTCGGACCTAGGACCTGATAAATGGCTCATTTGTAAACCGTTACCCCACCCACCAATTTCCGTACAATAGACACTATAGCGTTTTCAAGGTAGGAAAGAGCTTGGGAAAATGTTAGTTTCGGACTCGCTCAAACACCACACATTTCAATTTTTCTGCTGACTTATGTGTCTGGTAATCCATAAAAGTCTTAGGGCTTCAAATATATTCACTTCAATCATCTGCTTTAAGCATTTTGTTAGTTACGAGCAAATTAGCTACCACAGCCAAGGCGATAATTGTGTGTACTAAAGAATGTAACACATTTTTGTGAGCTGTGGAAGCATAAATTATGTGTAATATCTGGCTGAAATCCCATAACAGTCTCAACATATTCAAGATGTGTGATCATGTGGTTTCTCAATTTCCGTACAATAGACACTATAGCGTTTTCAAGGTAGGAAAGAGCTTGGGAAAATGTTAGTTTCGGACTCGCTCAAACACCACACATTTCAATTTTTCTGCTGACTTATGTGTCTGGTAATCCATAAAAGTCTTAGGACTTCAAATATATTCACTTCAATCATCTGCTTTAAGCATTTTGTTAGTTACGAGCAAATTAGCTACCACAGCCAAGGCGATAATTGTGTGTACTAAAGAATGTAACACATTTTTGTGAGCTGTGGAAGCATAAATTATGTGTAATATCTGGCTGAAATCCCATAACAGTCTCAACATATTCAAGATGTGTGATCATGTGGTTTCCGAACCCGATTTTCCCACGTGACGTCATTTTTACAGTAGATTTTCATTAAAATCTGCCGGACGGATTTTGATGATATGTAGCGCACCAAATATGATGGCATATGTGTTTTATGGGTGCTCTGAAAGTTATTTACAATAACTTGTAAATTTCACAAAGAATCGAGTACAGTTTATTTCTTGCATGCACGTGCTCTAGTTTTTATTTATATTTACGGTAACCGATTCTTCGTCAAAACGACATCATTATGAGATTAAAGCCGCCTATACAATAAAGGGCAATGTGTACCACATTTGCTGTGGAATATTTCATAAAAACATGTCATTCCATTAGCAAGATATTAAAGGAAATCTACTGTAAACACATCTAAAAAACATGACGTCATGCCGTTCGGAAACCACACCTTGATATTGATGTGAATCACTGAAATAAGCATCAGTAAATCTGATGTTACAATTTGTGACTATTAAGTGTCATTCACTAACCTTGAATGATCTAAAACGTCCGTTTATTTTGATTTGCGTCCCAACATTTCGACATAACCTTCCGTGAACTTTACTTTCGGATTTCCTTTGATATATTCGCAGAATGATCAATAATGACGTCACGGGAAAACCTAAACTGGAGCATTACAAATACTACAGCATATCAGGTGGTGATGTGTGTGTGGGATTCTTTCGGAAAGAGATATATCTCTGTAACGTTGATAGCTAAATCGTGTGTAACTAACAATAAACTTAACACAGATGTTTAAAGTGAATATATTTGGGGACCTAAGGCATTTATTATTTGCCAGAGGCGTAAGTCAGCAAAAAAATTGATTGAAACGTGTGGTGTTTGAGCGAGCCTGAAACTAAGCCTGTCTAGGGCATTTTCCCAAGCTCTTGCCCACCATGAAAGGCTATACTGTATAATGTAAAAGTGCTCCAGATAAGCTGCGTATTTGCGTAAAAAACACAATTAAAATTGCCAAAAACCCAATTGAAATCAGAAGTAGCGAGTATCAAAAAGCAATAACAAATTTGGGATACATTTATCATGCTACAGAAAACAATAACTAGACCACAAATATAGCATATTTGTTTTATTTTCCATGAAAACACAATTGCTTCAGATATTATGGAGTGAAAATACTCAATTACTAATTCCTTATCTGGAGCCCTGATGTAAGGAAATGGGTGGGTGGGGTAACGTTTTTAAAATGAGCCATTTATTGGGTCCTAGGTCATCGTCTTCCACCTGTGCCCCGGCTGTCACCTGATCTGACCAACAAATATTTTCCAAGACATTTGGCCTTGACCTTGGGCATGAAAGTCGCATTCTCGAAGTCGGACATAGACCATGATATAATAAGACATAATATGTGTATTCTTATTGAAGAGCGCGCTCATGCGCAGGGGGAAAATACGACTTTTCCTTAATTAATTTAACTATTTTCTGGCATTATTAACAGCTAAATTCCGGCTGTTAGATCAAGTTTAAGTTCATATTCATGAAATTTGTTTATTTATTGAAAATTCTCTTTAGTTCATGTGTCGCTGGACTAATTCTAACAGTAATATTTATGATGACGAAAATGATGATTTACAGAGCGGGATTAGGGAATTTTCCCCTAAACAAATATGGCCGACTTGGTCACGTGATATTAGTGTGATGTCACGCCGACTTCCAGAATGGGTGGGCTGAATGAACATATGGATGTTAATTACAATTTACAGGTTGCAACTATACCGGGCTAATCTGACAACAATCTTATTTTGAAGGCAAGAAACATTGAATTGAACTGACAATTTGGCTCATATGTTATGTTTTATAAAAATGTTAGTTGATAGAGGTGCAACGATACGGTCAAACCCGTATTGCGATATATTGCGATACAACAAACCCATATTGCAATACGTATTGCGATATTATACCATGTATGAACAAATAATAATAAAAACAAACAGGAGATAAAGAACAGTCTTTATTGTTTATTATTGTCATTAGAACACATCAAAACACTGTGTGGGTCAGGACTTTGCCCAGAAACGGTTGACATTAATGATTATTTCTGGACGAGAGGAAATTAGGGAGAAGTGATCAAAATCATATTTTCCCTGATTTTTTCTCTTACTTATAGTTATCGCGTAACTGTATACATTAACTCTATGTTTTCAAAAGCATGCATATCTATTAGAGGGGTAAAGGCATCAACACGCTGAGCCACCTCGTCGAGACGGTTTAAGCGAGCGTTAACAACGTATACTTTCATTGAGAAATAAAAAGACATATATATTGGGAGTGGGGGGGGGGGGGGGGGCGGGTGGTGGGCTGGGAGGGCTGGGAAGCAAATGTAGTAGATTGTAGAATTTGAAAATAGATTGTAGAATTTGAAGAAAAAAAAAACCTTTATTTCATCTCAAAAGTATATGTTGTTACCACCCATTTGAACCTCTTTAACTGTGTACATAAATATCGTTTATGAACTTGGATGTGCATAAATTCTGTATATTTACTTAATACCAAACTGAATTATCATAAAAATCGGGTTACGTTAACATCGATTGGAAAAAGTTGCAAAAGGATGAAACTACGTAGGTACGAAATCGCCAAAATTGTCCGTGATATTTACAGACTTTTTCATGTTTTCTGACAATAGAATTAGTCATATTTGGTTGAAATAAACAGTTAGTAATGTAATAAACAATACTTGTTTTCGGCATAAAAGGATTGCATTAGAATATATCGATTTCGTATTTAATTCTTTCACACTTTTCGGCGAAAAAGAAAGTTGCAATCATGGGCGGAAGCATCCGCTGTGTGGGCCACGACTCGGTTCGTCAGGTGGCGCTTTCAGTGGGTATACCCACAATCGTAGCTAACGATTGGATGCTATTTTTATTTTGGAAATGGTATCCCACAAAGCGTCATAAGCTGACAAAAATGTGTGTAGACAACTACGAAATTTGTTCGCCACCGGGCGACCCAGCTTATAATTTTTACTAGCCCAACCCAGAAACGACTCGCATCCGGCGCCTGTTAAAACACGTGTTTGCATGTGTTTGTCTGTCCGACGTCTTTCGCAACAGTAACCTGTCAATCATGCCACCAAGGGCTGCCTTTACTTTCCAGCAATTGGCTGTACTGTATAAATACCTTCGCCATGAGAATAACACGTGTTTTGAACTGACAATTATAGTAGCCAGAAGCAATGTTTGGCTAGGGGATTATTGAAACTATCGACCCGTGACTTTTATTGTCACAGCGGGTAGGCATGATTTTAGTGATTCGCATAATGATGTGATGAAAATTTGGTCAAACAATCGGGTGTCATAAAACAAATGGTATTGTAAACAGTTCGACAGACCTGCAATTAGCGAGATTTTGGTCACTAGGTGGGAAATGAACCCAGGTAACAGCACGGTTTACAAACTTTACACACGGAATTTGCTGTAAAACTTCCAGATGTGTTGGACGTCCGATATTACTCCCTACATGTATTAGTCATCTAATTGTGGCGTGTTTATTACTAATATTGACTTCTGTCATATTAAAAATTATGTTTTGAATGATTTTGAATAATTTTACACAATTATTTTAACACAAGATGGCGACCGAGAATATGGTGTAAATATCGCGATACGCGAAACCGTACCACGATGCGTATCGTCAGGATGACATATCGCAATATACCGGTATATCGTTGTACCACTACTAGTTGATGAACTTGTTGGAAGCAAGTCAAAACGGCCCGGATTTGGTCAAAACGGCCCCCAAGTTTGGGGAATTTGGTAAAAACGGCCCCCTATTATATATTATATGCTTGTTGTTTTCTACATATATATACAAATATTGTTAATATTCATCTAAAATAACAATAATAAATGACCTTGTATTATGAATATTTATGGAAATGAACTTTAATATGAATGCAATATATTGTTTTTATATTTGTGTATGGTTTGTATATCTTATCAATTACCATGGATGTTTTTCACACCTTTATGTAGACAAAGGCCCATTATCTAACTCCTTGTATGTTAGTGGGGATACAACACAATTAATAACAACTCGTTATAGCCGATAATAATATAGTCTTTTATAGATTGAATAAATACAGCACATGTAGACTATATAACACGTTGGCGAACAGTGTAGTCTTTGATCAGACTGCGAATTCAGTTATGTGCTGGCTGGCTATATTGCAACAATTAATTACATATTTTAAGTTACAGTATGGCTATACTTTTTTATGTATATTGCAAAATGGGAAACAGTGTATACCCTAATCAGACTGTGAATGTTAATTCCCCGAGATGAATAAAACATTTGTTTGTTTGTATTATTGATGATATTATTTTACTAAAATTTAAAAAAATTCATAATATATATACAACAAACAAATATTCATATATTGGCTAAGGACAACATTCAAGTAGCAGTTTGGGCACTTTATTTTTCCAACATGTACAGAAAATAACATAACAGGGCATATACTAATACCAGGTTTCACAAATTTATTCCAACACATATTGTCCAATAGCAGATTAATAATACAACTATCAAGTACTAATATCAGCACATATCAACAACCAGCACTACTCATTCCAGTTATAACACACTATACCAATACACATCATTAACCAGTCCTACTCGTGTACATTGCCCTTAATGAATGCGTATACACTGTACAATTGCCACCATGAACTCTGTTAATGTCTTTTGTCCATCATTTTACTGCTCGCAGTGTCTTCATCCTCTTTTGATGAGCGATGGCAGTAATAATCATATATATATCAAACACTTTTTGCAAAGACCCTGTAAAAATCATGAAAGGGGTTATGTCCACCCTGTACAAATCCTGAAAGGGGTTGTGTCCAAGATGGGAAACAGTGTATACCCTAATGAGACTGTGAATGCAAGTTTCCCCGCTAGATCTATGGCCTGAACAAGTGGTTATGTACAAGATGGGAAACAGTGTATACCCTAATCAGACTGTGAATGCAAGTTTCCCCTCAAGATCTATAGCCTCAACAAGTGGTTATGTACAAGATGGGAAACAGAGTATATCCTGATCAGACTGTGTGTGCATATTCCAATATATCTATAGCATCAACAAGTGACTATGTACAAGATGGGAAACAGTGTAGATCCAGATCAGACTGCGAGTGCAATTTCCCATATAGCTATATAACATCAAGAAGCGGCTATGTACAAGATGGGAAACAGTGTAGATCCTGATCAGACTGTCTGTGCAAATTCCCATATATCTATAGCATCATCAAGTGGTTATGTACAAGATGGCTCCGCCTGGTTCCAGTGGAATGAACAAAGGCCAATCTCGAAGTCGCAGACGACTTCTGCTACACACTGTTCACCCTCCAGCCCGCGAAGAATGGCCTGAAATTATACGCAAATCGTACGGGCGGACGAACGGACAAACAGACAATTATACGCATCACCTCCAAGCATTGATATGTAAATGAGTAAATTTTTTTTCTATTATTATTATTTACCAATTAGTAGTTCAAACACTTTAGAGGAAAAACTACCCCACCCACCGATAATTGGATTAATACTGCTATGCAATCAATAGAAAATAATTGACCATCATGCTAGTGACATCGCTTAACGATTTTCACGAAAAATATGACAATATTTTGTAACGAATATGGATTAAATACAGTAATATATAACACAATTTTTGTGTTGTTTTATTAAATTATATTAATTATTCATTATACTACATTATGTAAGCTATACACTATCAAAAACTCATATTTTGACCAAATATGGGCCGTTTTGACCATTTATTTTGGACGGGGGGCCGTTTTGACCAATTTAGGCGGGCCGTTTTTACCTGGGGCCGTTTTGCCTGTAATCCAACTTGTTAAGGTGTCGGGTCGTTTCGCCCATGTTACCTGTTCGCCCCGGGTCGTTTCACCCTGGTCGAAAATGTGATATATGTATGGTCAGGTCGGGTCGTTTCGCCCCTATTTGAAAACGGGAAATATATATAGTATGATAGAATGAGGTGAATTGAAAACGGGAAATATGTACATTATTATATAGTAGGCGAATTATATATATAATATGATAATGCATAGTATGATGTGTATTAATTAGTCATTGATAGTATTAATGTTAAAATTTCTAACGACATGTTTCTTATTTCAGATGCACACGGTTCTTCAATCCAAGGATATAGACAAATCCAGAGAAAATCGAGTTTATATATATATATATTTGTTTTCATATAGTATTTAGAGAATAGCTTGGAGATATTTCATTGTATATTTCCATGTATAATGTATGAATATTATATGATCGATAAGTATGTCGGTGAGTACAAAATTTATGATATTTTCCGTAAATGACGTCTGAAATAAAATTGCGAACATGTATTTTCTAAGACAAATGAGTTAGTGGCATGAGGATATTTGTTATTTTATTGAACCCCTGCTTTCTTAGTGTTCTTGTATTGAACCCCAACCTGCCCCTTGGCCCACCATACACAACATAAAGTGACCGTTACTGGTCGTTGTTGTATTGAGCAGGAACTACACTGTTTACCACACTGGTAAGAAATTAGCATGAAGGCGTTAATCCCTTAATGGCTTCAGTTTCATATGAAAGAATATCGCCGCCCTAATTTCTGGCTTCATTATCATGTGAAAGAATATCGCCGCCCCAATTAAGCTATATTAGTAAGGATTACCTTCACTGGTGTGAAGTGACAGACAACTAACATGAATAACCCCCATTTCTCAACGCAAGTGGTATTGTTCATGCATTATATAATCATAATGCCGCACATGTCGTATCTCAATTATGTTTGACAGTCGAAGTCCATCGCCAAACAGCAGCTGTTTCGGCCCGCCACTGACATCGTCGAGGAGGTCCAGCTCACGGACATCGCACCTACCGTCCGATTCCTGAAGCCGAAGACTGCGCTGGTGAAGAGAGCCGTCAACCGGTTTCGATCCAGTATGCGACCGAAGGAGCCGACGTCGCTGGACTTTCAGGTAACATCTAAGCAATTAAGTATGTATAATACAGTTAAACATAAATTCCAATACAATAAAGCTAACGTGTAATAACGTGTAATAATAGTGATTTTCATAATAAATTAATATTTAATATACAGTGAAAACTGCTTTATCCGACACCTGAGTATTCGAAAAACATTCCAATTAGCGACCCTATAACTGACAATTTCAGCTGAACGTCGACTTCATCCATGCGGATGAGTTCCTGGTCGCCGACATCCAGGAAGACGGACAGCGACACCATTGTTTATCATTAGGTGTTCCAATTGTTGAAGGATGCGCGTCCGGACGTCGCCGTAGAAGCGTTTGTTCTGGATTTCGAGAAAGTATGTATGTTGAAATAAATACATAAGTTGTCTGTTCGGTCCATTGTGGTATAATATTTGTTTAATTTGAGAATTAATTGTATCATCATGATGGCAAATCATATGGTCATGTTTTGCAGCTGCTTGGCAGGGGATTTCCGACGTCTTTCCTGATGTCACGGCAACGAAGGGTTGCGTATTCCATTGGACGCAAGCAGTGTGGCGGCACGTGCAGGAGTATGGTCTGGTCCCAACTTACCGGGAGCGAAAGACGACGCACCAGTTCATCAGGTAACTTGTATTAGTATGCGTATGCCAGTATGCAGTGGACCATTTTAGTGAGGTTCCCACGATCAATATTGTTCTCGTTAAATCTGTGCACAATGAAACACGCTGTATACATATACTACGTCGAGTAACGTCACCCTTATGATGGCCCGTTTTGAGAGGTTCTAGCAACTAGTATAAAACATGTAAAGAAAACACCACTAGTATGTACAATGGAACCTCAATAAAAATCTGCTAATCAATATTTCAGTCAGCTGTTGGCCCTCCCGTTCCTGCCGGCGACCCACATCGCTCCGCCCTTCGCCGCCCTGAAGATACGCGTCAACACCGAGCCGCTACAGAAGCTGGTGGATTACATCGAACGCCAATGGATCGTCAGCAACCAGTTCCCACCGGCGTCCTGGTCAGTCTTCCAGCTTCATGTCCGGACGAACAACGACGTGGAAGGTAAGAGACACTATCAAGTTATCAACAAGTGTAAATCTTTAACAACTATGTAACAACAATATAAATTATACAAATACCACAACTTGTAAGTCACAAACACAAAATATCCTTTATGGAACAACTATGTAACAACAATATCCTATATATAGCACAACTTTTATTTCACAAACACAAATATCCTTTATTGTATGTACTCAACTGCTGCAGGCTGACACTACTGGATGAATCACCGCGCAGGCCAGGCAGGACTGGGGATATACAGACTGGTGCCACTACTGCGACGGGAGGCGGAACTTGTAGAGGCGAACATCATGGCGGAGGACCTTCAGCGAGACGTACGGACAGGCTCGTCACGGCTTGACGCGAGACTACAGGAGGCATGGATCCAGTACATGGACAACTCCATCCCAACCATGTCATTTTCTCCCATCTTTACCGTCCTACGGTACCCGCCACCGCAGTGAGAATCGTCTGCTGTATGGTATTATTTGTCCAATCAGATCTTCAACGGCCCTTTTCAGGGCCAATACTTTTTGGCTGGCTTATATGATGCTCATAAAATATTATATAATACAATATGTATGATAAGTTTATGCTTATTTTATGTGCATCATACCTGTCACACCTCGACGTGGTGCCAGCTGGTAACACGATTTCATATAATAATTTATACTTATATGAAATCGTGGCTAACGTGACAGGATATATTGTATCCGAGTGCTACTAATGTGTTACCTACATATTTCTTTGTCACTGAATTATATTTGTTAATGTATTACAATATTTCTATACATTATATTTGTAGGGGCGAAACGACCCGGGGCAAACGGGAATATGGGCGAAACGACCGGGGTGTGAACGGGATTATGGGCTAAACGACCTGGGACCCTTGTTAATACCCCGAAAACTAGACCCACCATCATATTTGTTTACTCGACTTGCAGAATATGGAATGGCAAACATTTACATGATGTAATATGTCACTATCATACCAATGGCATACAAGCCTTAAGGAGACTAGTATAATAAACTAAAAAATGTGTTTATAAAACACGGATGCCCCACATATCGCTTTGATAATAAATGAGGGCAAATTTACCAGAGCGTTAAAGTTGCGTGACGGACGAACGGACAAGGGTAAAACTAAATGCCCCCTCCACTATCGTGGTGGGGCATAAAAACTACAACAGGAACCAGTGCTTGACACTCGCCGAATCGGCATGGCAGCCCAAATAAAAATATTTGGGCTAGTAAAAATTTTGGAATCCCATATTTCACTAGCCCAAATGAAAAGTTGGTAGCCCAAAAAAGGTACGACTGAATTTAGTGAAATATGCGATTAAAGGGCGTATCTACACTGGCAGAGATGGACGAGTGACACAAAATTAAATGTACAATTTAATATGTTTATATTTATAATAGTCCACGGTGATGTGATCCTCTGTTGTGAGCTCCAGCCAGGGCCGGTCCCTCTTCCAATTCACCATTACTCCCCTGTTACCCATGTTCTCCTAGTACCTAAAACAATAGACTGAATACTTAAGATAGAAAGTGGTATATACCCAAAGGAGATCAGAGAGCCAGGGAAAACCAGAAACCGAACACTTTGCATCAAATACATGGCACGCGTACAGCGGTGGTCTCAGAGCCTTTAAAAGCGTGAAAACGCGCACTCCCCGACCAGCGGTGTACGATTCCGAGAACGCAATAAACACTACAAGAAAAGTAAAAATACAAGAAAAGCCCCACAAGACCCTACCCACAAGTACCCAACACTATAGTATTTTCGTGCTAAATAATTCTAGAAAATTACCTCTCCCAACCCCCCCAACCCGGTATTATTCAGGGCTGGCGGGCATCTTAAATTAGTACGGGACATCCGGAAAATTCTGGACAGTTGGTCGCTACCGAAAGTGCGAAAACAATCCATCACTTCCTGGTTCAATCGGCATATCTCGGATGTGTACATTGCACCCTGTGAGATTATGTCATGGAGAAAACAACCTGATGATCAACTATTCTGGCTTCGTAATTTAATGTTCCACTTATAAAAAAATTTACCCTTCTTCTTTACTGTCTTTCGCATCATGAAATCCCACTCATTTTTGGGAGCCGGCACAGCTTCAAGGTCGATAGCCAAGTCGTCGACTTTCTCCTCGTCCGCCATTATTATCGCGACGAACAAAACCGAACGTTCCGAATGATACCTATTTCGCCCAAGTCGGTTCGTACATTTTCAAAATCACGCTTGATAGTTTTGTCACTATTTTGTTTATTAATTCCGCGAAAGAGTATCGATTCGTAGATAATATGAATTGCTATGCAGCTACATTCAATGCATTTCTGCGCTTAATTAACATGCGACAAGTTGTTTTTATAGAATGCAGAGATTGGGTCAGAAAACAAATGAGGACGAAATAAGCAAGTTGCGATTTCGAACGCCGGGTAACATCCGCCATTTTCATTGGATAATTTACGCAGTCAAGAGTATGCCTACCCAATCAGCAACGTAAACACGCGTGTTTGACAAAGGTCAAGGATTGTTTTTATTAAAAATAACCCAGGATTTCTTTACAATTGTCAGAAACAGCAAATGTTTTTGAGTTTGGTAAGAAAGACGAACATCTTCCAAAATATGTGTGGTCGCCCAAAAGAAAATATTTGGGCAAGTGTCAAGTACGCAGCGGGTAAAATCTGCTCGCCCAAGATGAAATTCACTCGCATTGGCGACTTGGCAAGCGCTCATATCGAGCACTGGGAACAGTACAGGTACTGCTAACGCAAAATATAACTAACGACAATAGGGACACGACGGGTACTGGTAACTAAAATGCTAAAACTATCTTCAAAAGTCTGTATGCTGCTCAAGCTTGATCAATTTTGGTTTCTTAATAACTAGCACAAATCAATATCGTATCAGTTACTATTATATGCATAACATCGCATTCCATCTACTTGATAAAATAACTTTTTTGTTTCAGGAATACATCCACTTCCTTGAAAGAAAGTGCTTGACTGGGCAGGTGCAGCCGATATATTTATCGACGTAGCAATCGCAAAATCGGCTTAGCTCAACATTTTTTCGTGCGGCGGAGGAGGCAAAGGTAATTTGAGATAGTGTATGTTGGATGCATTACCCATTTTATTTCATCAGTGTTATGCCTGACATCCAAAACAATAAATTTGCTGGCGTAGTTTCCTACACCTTCGCAAAATGGCGCCTAGTCACGTGATGATTGCGTATTTGATTCTGACTCTAGTCACACGGGATCGATATTGGGTTATGCAAAGTATGATGTGATATGTTTTCGGGCCCAGCTACTGTCGTTTCGCGGCTTATCGTTATATACGAGTTGCTATTATTCGAGTTCAGGTGCGGCGTTTATCTGTTGTTATTTGGTTAGATGACAATGTGTTTCACATACTATGACGACGAAAGTAAAAGAGAAGATAATACACGGTGGTATAGTAATTGCCCATATATTAGTGAGTGGCGTGTGTGTGCAAGTATCAGCTAGGCTGATAGTTGTTCTGTCAGTTTTCCTACATTGATAACGTACTTCAGCCAATTGTACTCCCTTTCATGCGACGCCATTTTGGTTGTAGAGACGGCTAGCTCCAGCATGATAACGCTACTGCGTATCGAGCTCGACGGACAGTCAACTTTCTTCAGCAGAACAACGTATACGTAAATGTAATGGACTGGCCGGCTTTATCGCCAGACATTTCTCCCACTGAGCATGTCTGGGACGCCTTGGGTAGGCGTGTCTACGCACGGCGTCCTCCTCCCCGGACCATCCCACAACTTCGTGCAGCACTTGTGGATGAGTGGATCAATATTCCCCAGCACTGTATCGCCACCATTATTCAGTCCATGAGGAGAAAATGCACAACATGCATGAACGCAAATTGAGTATGAACGAAATACTGATCTGCGAAGTTTGATTGTTATACGATGTGATTCAAAAGCATATGGTTCTCCCAGTTTATAATGTATTAAAATATAGCTACGATCTTCATGAAGGGTATTTATGCACCTTTCAGTGCGCCAATTTTGACTTAATTCCGACAATTATAAATGTCCTAAAATCAACCATAATTAGGTGGTGCGTTTTTAAAGTCGTTCAGTGTATAATTGAATGGGTGATATCATTAATTTCAACACAAAATGGTGAGATATCATCTATTCGAATTCACACAATTTAGATTCAAATAGGTGATATGAGTCATTCAAACAGGTAATATAGCTCATTCCATGTGTGATATCATTAATGCAACACAAACTGGTGATATCACCAATTCGATTTCAAGAGTGATATCACCCATCATACTTTCGAATAGGACCATTCCGATTCAAATAGGTGATATCACCCATTAAAAATATGTGATATCGCATATTCGAGTAGGTGATCCGAATAGGTGATATCACAAAATGGTATTACAGTCCAAAATGACACCGTTATAGTTTTTATAGCGGAAACTTGGTAAATAGTGCTACAGAGTCTTGTGTAATAAACAATGTATATATTATGCAATTAAAATCGCCTCCAAAAGCCTATTTATTAGGTAAATTTATAAAGAAAGGCTTTTAGGGACGATATTTTGTTTTCATGGCACTTTTTATTTCTTTGATTCTCTGCTGGTTTCTAAATATACTTAGGAAATTTCTAATCATTTTACCATCCAAGCCACACTTTATTCACCTGTGGTTTTACATTATTTGTTACTACATCTGCTATCGATACATGTTTTAGAATCGAGTAAACAATGTCATTATGCGAGATAATAATAGATTTATTAAAATTATCTATAACATAAATAATGTGTCCGAATTTGTCATTTGGGAAGTGTTTTTTTTTTCGTGAAATTAATTGACTAACAAATCTGAAACACCTTTGCAAATGCTACGGGTGTGACGTTTTACAACCTTGGGTCCAAATTTATCTGCATTCCTCATCATATTGATCACCGGTTACCCACCGTGTACAATTTTTGTTGGACCCAAGTATGTTGTATATCCTGTATTTAAATACAATACACGACATGTATATTCGGTCGTTGAATTTCGTGCATATGAAATTGAGACATTATGATTTCATGTCTCGGACATGTATAATTTCACCGTACAATTATCATTGCATGCCGTCTCAGTCATGCTACCCAATTATTCGCTGTTATGTTAATTAGCCGTATACGTGCATTAGAGAGAACCTGGTGTTCCAACGTTTTCATCCTACTGATTCAGCAGTGAAGACCCTGATCAATACGCTAGCACGGATGCGCAGCCAGATATGTTTATGCACTGGTAGCTAGCTGATACCGGTATATGTACATGTTCGCCATCGATTGAGTATCAGTTGGATCCTGAATATATTTCACATGTGTCCAGTGTGATATGGGACTGCTCAGAGACATACACATAATAGATACAATATAGATATTGCACAAGTTCTACTAACAAAATCCTTGGACTACACTAGTCACATACGGCACGTGCAACGTCTTTGGGTCTACATTAGGGAATACGAATGGGTCTAATCGGTTGTCAGATTACTCCCTCATCGCCGCAATATTCTTTGTATAAACACTAAATCGTTTTTAATTTAGTCTGGGTCATAAGAATACAGATTTAGTCTGTGTTTATTATACAGCCAATATACGCAGCGGGACAGACTCTCCTGCTAATCGAGGTCCGTTCCTTCCCCATCCAAGCTGAACCACGTTTGTCATGCATGCTTATATAGTTGTGGGCAGTAACTCTGCAAAACTCCCCTACCGTCCGTGCAGAGAACTTAAGATTTGCAGAGCTACTGCCCGCAACTAGGTCATGCTGTGGCAAATATCTTCACTGCTGGTTGGATCAGATACCGTTGGACACATGCTACAAAGGCGTAATTAAATTAGACAGTATATCTAGAATGCCACCGGCAGATGAAATTGGAGATTCGTTTTCCTGTCCTGTCAGTTGTTGATGATGCTTGACGTCTCTTTACCCATAATGCCTAGAACAGCTAAATGACCATCTCCACACGATATTTATTTGATCGCGGTGTCCATTTTGGGAAATTAAATTTGTTTTATGTATAGTATAATTAAGCGTGTTCCGTATCATATTATCTAAAACACAATATATATTATCTTATGTGCGTCCGGTTTCGGAGAGTTGTACAGCTTGTGGGACCCATCATGTCTAGCCGACCCCTTATTTGCAACAGGGGTTAGCGAATTTCGACACCCACGCTTTCACGAAACGTTAGGATACACATATATTGGACGCGTCATAGGAAACAAATCATTTTGTCAAAGGTTATCGAGATTTCAGTGCACAATACCAATGCTTACTTCACATATCCTCCGGGAAAAGTCGTCATACTTCGACAGCATTCTTTCCCCTTTCAAATTCCGCCCATCCTCCGCAGCAAGACTTTACAATATAACACGAAGCGCCATGAAGAAAAATGGTCAACACTTTTCAAATGCTAACGGCATTTTCAACCCAATTGCTGGCTTGTGTTCCGAATTTGCTCTGGAAATGTCATTAATCGACATCTCGTGCAAACTGTAATGCAGAAGTTCCACCATAGCGTTCCCTGGGAACTGAAATATTCAGACTATTTATGATGAACCATAAAAAATCACACCACATCTGTTCACAATACCGAGAGTGTATACATATATAGTCACCGTGCAACGCCAAAATATGAGAATAGTGTTCTGGTAGCCATAGCTGTTGTACTATGTTCATATATTACATTCATATGAGAAGCAAATTCACGAAAATAATATTGGATTTTTTCCATATACAAATTAAGTCTAATGAAACGGGTCTCTAGCCTCCGATGATTTTAATGCCTCGGGTGTGTCGTATATGAAACCAGCAACAGACACTGCGATTGTGATTGTAAAAACTATCACAAGAGAAACTCATAATATTCATGAAAATCATCTGAACGGACTACCAGAAAAACAATCACATCGAGTTCAGATTCATTGCACATATATATATATATATATATAGTCATTTGTATGAAAGTTTGTGCCAGCTGTTAGGTTCTGTTATTGTCACTGTTCGTGACACAAACACTGAATGGCACCACAAACTCGATATAAATGGACACAATTTTAAAAAAGAGGCAATTTGGTGAGGACCATATGTCGACTTGACAGTCATGAGCAACGATCCGGTAAAGATGGATGAAACAATATCACTGGGACAATGTTATTCAGTGTTTACTCTCGTTCTGCGGCATTGACTCGAAAAACATCATACGAATCCATAACACTTCGCTTATGCGGCCGCCCACACTATATAGTTTGTCCCTCCCTGAGTGACTCCTTCCTGTAGCTATCCAACCCCATCTTCATTACTGGTTGTGGCACAGTTTATCAGCACCTCACTGTACGGTAATATAATTATATGCATCTACATTTTTATATATACTATGACAACTTAAAATAAACATTTTATGGCAAGATTGACGAGAGGAGTCTAAAATCACAATGATAGCTACGGGTTGGTCAGAGGACGAATTGATTTGTAGACGAATTGACATTTTGTAACTCTAGTTACATGAATAGATAATATAGATCACACGAATATTCTACTATGTCGTAAAAACACAAATATATATATAATATGAAATAGTGCATGATAATACACAATCATGGATTATTTGTAAAGAGTAACTATGTAAGAACGAAATAATATATTTATTATTGTTATTTGAATGATTTTAAAGTAATGTTTACAATCTAAATGTCGTGATTTATTTGCCACAATTCGCCGTTAGATTATCGTGGCATTTCGCGATTTGTCAACCCTGCCTAGAAGATTGAATCAGAAGCAAAAGAGAGAAAAAAACATCCACATTCATATAGTGTTAGTATTTGTATTTCTATATGCCACATTGTTTCCAACCTGCACGCTAAAGACGGTATCAGTTTAACTGACCTGCTGACAACTCGCCCGCTAACCAACTCGCCTTGTAACACATCGTCCCGGCCCAACCACAGTTGGAAGACTCGACCTATGACACAACAAAATGCCTATTAAAAAATGTACTATTAAAAAAATCCCATTACCCCACCCACTTGGTCTCGTACACTACCATCTTCTATATAGAAAGGTGATAAACTCAAGACTATGGCTACTATAGAAAGAGCTCTCTCTTTTCCGACTCGCACCATGACTATATGCTTGTAGTAAGTTGCTCCAGTATGTATTTGTCTGTAGACTACTGAGTGGCATTATAGGAATTGTCGCACTTTGGAAAAAACTGGATCTTTTGGAAAGATGATACATGCCTGTTTTCAAATTCCTTGGTGTATTTTGTACAATCCATGCGTAGTCACTTAAAATAAATTACTAAGTAGTGAAATACATCAGTAAAAAAAGGCAGTATATAGTATGCTATGCACCTGATCTGGACTTCTGCAATACTTTTTCAGATTGGTGTACATGTATTTTATTCCTTTATTGTTACATGACTGCCTACATTTCCTCTTGAATTACTTGGTTAATTCCCCTTGGTTAAGGTTTTTAGTCAACCTTGGTTAAGGTTTTTAGTCAAGCTTGTATATGCAATACTACTGGCCCTACACCCACCATACTTGGATGCACATCAATAACCCCTCATCTATATTTGACCTTGACCTACATTTCCTCTTGAATTACTTAATTCCCCTTGGTTAAGGTTTTTAGTCAACCTTGGTTAAGGTTTTTTTTCAAGCTTGTACATTGAATACTATTGTGCATCCAGACACCATACTTCGACAACCTTTTCTCATAGGTATGTACATCAATAACCCCTGATCTATATTTGACCTTGACCTACATTTCCTCTTCAATTACTTACTTAATTCCTTTTGGTTAAGGTTTTTAGTCAACCTTCTATATGGAATACTCATGGCCCTACACCAACCATACTTGGACAACTTCATCTCCTAGTGATGTACATCAATAATCCCTGACCTATATTTGACCTTGACCTACTTTTAACCTTGAATTACTTAGTTATTTCCCCTTGGGTAAGGTTTTTAGTCAAGCTTGTATATGGAATACTCCTGGCCCTACACCAACCATACTTGGACAACTTCATCTCCTAGTGATGTACATCAACAACACCTGACCTATATTTGGCCTTGACCTACATTTAACCTTGAATTACTTAGTTAATTCCCCTTGGTTAAGGTTTTTACTCGACCTTGGTTAAGCTTTTTACTCAAGCTTGTACATGGAATACTATTGTGCATACAGACACCATACTTGGACAACCTTTTATCATAGTGATGTACATCAATAACCCCTGATCTATATTTGACCTTGACCTACATTTCCTCTTGAATTACTTACTTAATTCTCTTTGGTTATGGTTTTTAGTCAAACTTGTAGATGGAATACTCATGGCCCTACACCAACCATACTTGGACAACTTCATCTCCTAGTGATGTACATCAACAACACCTGACCTATATTTGACCTTGACCTACATTTAACCTTGAATTACTTAGTTAATTCCCCTTGGTTAAGGTTTTTACTCGACCTTGGTTAAGCTTTTTACTCAAGCTTGCTTTTTACTCAAGCTTGTACATGGAATACTATTGTGCATACAGACACCATACTTGGACAACCTTTTCTCATAGTGATGTACATCAATAACCCCTGATCTATATTTGACCTTGACCTACATTTCCTCTTGAATTACTTACTTAATTCTCTTTGGTTATGGTTTTTAGTCAAACTTGTAGATGGAATACTCATGGCCCTACACCAACCATACTTGGACAACTTCATCTCCTAGTGATGTACATCAACAACCCCTGACCTATATTTGACCTTGACCTACATTTAACCTTAAATTACTTACTTAATTCCCCTTGGTTAAGGTTTTTACTCAACCTTGGTTAAGGTTTTTAGTCAAGCTTGTAGATGGAATACTATTGTGCATACAGACACCATACTTGGATAACTTTTTCTCATAGGGATGTACATCAATAACCCCTGACCTTTATTTTACCTTCACCTACATTTAACCTTGAATTACTTGCTTAATGTTTATACTCAAGCTTGTATATGGAATACTTCTGGGCCTACATCAACCATACTTGGACAACTTCATCTCCTAGTGATGTACATCAATAATCCCTGACCTATATTTGACCTTGACCTACTTTTATCCTTGGATTACTTAGTTATCTCCCCTTGGTTACGGTTTTTACTCAAGCTTGTATATGGAATACTCCTGGGCCTACAGCAACCATACTTGGAAAACTTTATCTCCTAGTGATGTACATCAATAACCCTTGACCTATATCTGACATTGACCTACATTTAACCTTGAATTACTTACTTAATTTCCCTTGGTTAATGTTTTAAGTCAACCTTGGTTAAGGTTTTTATGCAGGCCGCAGCCACCTTCTTTGTCAAGCTATGTGTACATCGACAACCCTCGTAGTCGAGCTATGCTGTTCTCCTACAGCTCTTGTTATCGTTACGGTAGCGCCGAAAAAGTCAGTGGCTGAACTTTAGACATACAACAACAACACCCTACAGACCGAAATGGCCGATTTTCGCGTCGTCGCGACGAAATTCGCATGATATATACAGGCATGGAGAAAAAAAAAAATCCCGACCGACCGAACCAGCATATTTTGGGAGCCGTTACCGGAAACACAACTCTTTTTAGCTCACCTGAGCGAATCTCATGTGAGCTATTGTTACCGCAATGTGTCCGTCGTCGTCCGTGAACATTTTCAAACGTCTTATCCTCGGTAACTATTGAGCCTATAGTCACCAAACTTCATGGTCATGGTCCTTAGGTAGGGGGATTACAAAATTGTGAAAATGACGTCATCACGTAATCCAAGATGGCCACCGTCTAAAAATAGCACAAATTCTTCAAAAATGTTCTTCTCAAGAACCGCCAACCGGATTTCGACAAAACTTTGTAGGCTTTGTAGGAATGATCGATGTACAATGCTCTTTCAAAGTTGTTAAAATGGCCCGTGGGGACAAATTGGGGTCAAATTTTATTTTTGACCAAATATGGTCATGTCATATATCAAATCGAAGGTATCAACGAGGCGATCACTCTGGTGCATTTTTTGTCGAAGTCGGATGGTTATGTCATCCAAGATGGCCTCCGAAAGGTCAAAACGTCGTTCTTTTATTAGAGCTTTCAAAATTCATGGTAGCCAAACTTAAAAGTTATGGTCCATGGGTGAAGCCGTTTCAGATTTGTTAAAATGTAGGTCATCTCTAATCCAAGATGGCCGCCGTCTAAAAATAGCATAAATTCTTAAAAAATCTTCTTCTCATGAACCGCCAGCCGGATTCCGACGAAACTTGGTAGGAATAATCGATGGTGACCCCGGGGTCAAAAATGGGCGTGGCCCGTGGGTTCAAATTTTATTTTTGACCAAATATGGTCGGATGATTATGTCCTCCATGATGGCCTCCAAAACTTCCATTTATACGAGATTTTGAACGTCTTTTTCTCGGGAACCACATAGTCGATGCTGGCCAAACTTCATAGTAAGTTATGATCATTGTGTGAAGCATTTTCAGATTTGGTAAAATGAGTCATCGCTTAATCCAAGATGACCGCCATCTAAAAATAGCACAATTTTTTTAAAACACATAATGTTTTATGAACTCAATGTCACATTCTCCTCTGGTGTTCATGGAGTCAGGTGAGCGAATTAGGGCCATCATGGCCCTCTTGTTTCTTTTGGCCTTACTAGAACGCGCCATTATGTCACCAGACCAGTTCACAACGGTCGCACTGAAATTTTTAAGTTGATGCGGCTGCATCACGCGACGTGTACTGTGGCCCCAGAATATGTATTGTGCCATGTGTTGGTTGTAGGTTAGGGATGGCCTAGAGGTTAGGGCACTGGGCATCAGTACCACAGGTTGCAAGTTCAATCCCCGCCCTAGACGTACAAAAATACTTTCATCGTGCACGCTCCAGATAAGGAATTAGTAATTGAGTATTTGTCACTCCATCATTTCTGAAGCAATTGGGTATTTCCAAATTTTAATTGGGTAAAATAAAATCATACTATTGTTTACACATCAACAGACAGCAATTATTGAATAGTTTGCTTCAAAATGAAAACATATCTTGGCATTTCATTAGAATTGTCTCCTTGGAGACAATTCTAATGAAATGCCAAGATGTGTTTTCATGGAAAATAATAAAAATATGCTATATTTGTTGTCTGTTTATTGTTCACACTATTGTTTACACATCAACAGACAGCAATTATTGAATAGTTTGCTTCAAAATGAAAACATGTCTTGGCATACCAAGATGTGTTTTCATGGAAAATAAAAAAAATATTTTATATTTGTGGTCTGTTTATTGTTTTCTGCAACATGATAAAGGTACCACAAATTTTTTATTTCTTTTTGATACTCGCTACTTCTGATTTCAGTTCGGTTTTTGGCAATTTTAATTGGGTATTTAAGCAAATACGCAGCTTATCTGGAGCTCTGATCGTATTTCCATCCCTCTGGTTTTATGAATGACACTTGAAGCTGAGGCCCCGCCCCGACATGTACCTGGGACATAAAACCCATTCACTTTCACTTTGTTGTAGCTTGACTATGCCCATGGACAGACAGGCAGCCCTGCAACTGGGTCTGTTATTGATGGCTGTGCCTGCCCAATACATCGTCTCCCACTGGATGTACACTACAGAATTCCAGAGGAGTTACGCACTGAAAAAGTATATTAACGTATATGTGGCTGTGACTGGAGAAATTGGGCTTATGGGTTTTGTGACCAGTGTAGATCCAGATCAGCCTGTGCATCCGCAGTCTGATCAGGATATGCACTGTTCACCATTCCATCAATGAAATACCCGTTATGATTCTAACATGCAACATAGATTGTTATCAGGCTACATGAGTGTGCTCAGGAGCTGCACTGGTCACACATTCCATAAGCACCATTTCTCCAGTCACAGCCACATATATGTGCCTGTGATTGGGGAAATGGGGCTTATGATACATCTGACCAGTCTAGCTCTCAGTTGGCTTGCAAACTCCTGCAGCCTGAAATAGGATCTCTAATGTTTGTTAAACTTATGACAAATGTTTAAATGTCCGAATGTTGAACAGCCTGATCAGACTGCATGAATGCACGGCCTCTTCTGGATCTACACTGGTTGCATTGGACATAAGTCACATTTCTCACAGCCACATATATATCGGATGCAGAAGTGACCCCATTCAAAATTCCTTCATCTCAGACACTATACATATTGCCGATTTCACCAACATTGCACAGTATACTTTGATGGAGAAATTTTCAATTTTATGATAAATTTATTATTTTTTAGCCGTGGTAATGTAATAAATTCAGTATAATAATTCTGCTTATTTTTAATCATCAAATATATGCAGTTGTTAGTTCTATATGAAATAATGCATTTCGGGAAAAATAAATGATTACTCCCTCAAAGTATACTTTGCTAGATAAGTATACTTTGCAATTTTGATGAAATCGGCCAATAGTATCTCAATATAATTTTTCATAGCATCAATTTTTACAATTACCTCTGATATCTAAAAAGTTCAACTCTCTTAACCCTTAGACCGCTGTCTTAATTTTTTTGTCGTCTGCTGTTTATTTCCTATTTTCCATTTTTATCATCAAAAACATGCTTTGACAGCACTTTAGAATAATTTACAACATGCTTTGACAGCACTTCAGAATCATTTCCATTGGAAATGATTCTCAAGTGCTGTCAAACCATGTTTTTATTGAGAAATAAGGCAAGATATAAAAGCAACTGCAGACGACAATTGTTGTGAGTAGCGGTCTAAGGGTTAATATTACATTGATTGCACTGAAATAACAACAAACTATGATCCAAACATGCTGATACCGGAATTTATTGACACGTCAACTTTAACCCTTACTACGCTGAATTATTATTTGTCGTCTGCCGGAAATGTTTTATTTCCAATATTTCTTGACAGAAACCTGTATTGACAGCGCATGAGAATCTTCTCCACTGGAGACGATTCTCATGTGCTGTCAAAACCTTTTTTTGTTTTCAGAATCAAGGAAAAAATAAAAAACAGCAGACGGCAATTTCCGTCTCCAGCATAGTGAGGGTTAAAAGCACCAGAACATTTCTGTGCTGAAGATATGCTAAAATATACAAA
Organism: Conchocele bisecta; assembly: GCA_029237695.1. Lineage (NCBI taxonomy): Eukaryota > Metazoa > Mollusca > Bivalvia > Lucinida > Thyasiridae > Conchocele > Conchocele bisecta. The sequence goes on from CM055265.1 coordinate 136,864,901, forward strand.
TGCGCACGTCTCATATTTACTCATAATTTTATGTGATACATTTCAAAATTTTATTCCCAATTTCTGTGGGGTGTTATTAATCTGTAATTGTTCACTTAAGCTCAATATGGTGGATTTATGATTTTGACAAACGTCTAAAGTGAAGGTATTACTTTGCAATTGGTTGATCTGGATCTACACAGGTCGCAAAACCTATAAGCCCCATTCCTCCAGTCACTACCCTGTTTATTTTATATGCTAATCACCCTACTTGTCCTTTAAATGAATATTTACTGTATTGGTAGGAAAATCTCTAATACGACTCAATAATTCCAGCACAAAAATATTTACACAATTCCCTAACATTTGATTGGCCCGTAGCAAGTCTCTGTCCAAAATTTATATCCCAGTAAACTCCCACGCCAAACTACTTTCCATAACCGTGAGGCGCAGTTAAAATAATTCTTAAGAAAACGGAAAATAAACACATTTTCTTGATGAATTTATTTCAAATGCTGGAAATATAGGGAATGAATGGCCTTTTTGTGGAATTTATCGGGGATATAAACTTGGAAAAGTCGCGGGAATACTGGACGAGGCCTTCCGGCCTTCGTCTAGTATTCCCGCGACTTTTCCAAGTTTATACCCCGATAAATTTCACAAAAAGGCCATTCATTCCTATATTATCCATCAGTGTGGTTCTTACAGTATACTAAACAATGCGATGGGATTCAAGGACCGTTACCTGACGTGGAGATCGTGGCACAGTTGGTGCTCCGACATTATACAGAACATCTCACCGTACTCGATGCGTACATTCGAGGGCCAGAACGATGAAAACGGGGAATCCCCAGCCTTAGAAGTTGTCAAGTACAAAGAGCCAAAAGGATACTTTGCAGGTTTGTTACACAACAAACTCACACTCAGTGCTCCAGATAAGCGTTGTGTCTAAAGCTTACTATACCCCCTGATTTCAAAATCATTGCGTATTTTACTTTTACAAATGGATAAATATTCTTCAGTACTCAATAGGGAACAAATGATAAAAAATACAACAAATTTAAACATTCAATTATTTGAGGTTGCTTTTTGCAGATCAACTAAGTGAATTTTCAACCTTAAGACAGTATTTTCTCTACTCAATTTGAAAATCAATGCATATTTTCACATTGCTGTGCATATTTTGTACTCTCACATTTGATAATCAATGCGTATTCAGCTAAAATAATTGCGTAAAATACGCCAATACACACCTTATCTGGAGCTCTGATACTCCGTTATGTATTAATGCAGGGCTCCAGATAAGGAATTAGTAATTGAGTATTTTCACTCCCATCGGTTACGAAGCAATTGGGTATTTAACAAATTTAATGGGGTAAAATAAAATCAAACTACTATTTACACACCAACAGCAAGCAATTATTGAATAGTTTTCTTCGAAATGAAAACAAGTCTTGGCATTTGAGACAATTCTAATGAAATAACAAAATGTGTTTTCATGGAAAATAAGAAAATATGCTATATTTGTGGTCTGTTTATTGTTTTCTGCAGCCTGATAAAGGTGCCACAAAATTGTTATTGCTTTTTGATACTCGCTACTTCTGATTTCAATTGGGTTTTTGGCAATTTTAATTGGGTATTTAAGCAAATACGCAGCTTATCTGGAGCTCTGTTAATGCTGATCTGTGACTATACTGGACCCAATGGGTATCAGACTCATTTCTCCAGTCACTGGCGACTTAGTGACAGCACACTTGAGACCTTCAGGTGAATGTGCAGTGGGATCTGTATTCCTCACAAATATCCCTGTTCGTTTTGTGTTCAATATATACTACAGTGGAACCCTCTAAACCGGACACCCTGGGAGGTTCCACTGTACTGTAAACCAGACGGATGAATACTTCAAGACACTCGTGACCAGACATTATTATCGGAGGTAAATGGCAATGTATCGTATGTAAATTAAGCTGAACTAACGTTGTGTCGGTTTAGAAGGGTTCTACAGAGCTCCAGTTAAGGTGTGTAATTTGATCAAATTTGGGGGGAATTTTGTTATTTCTTCACCAAAAATGGCAAGTTGGGAGTGCTTTAGAATCGTCTCATTCAGACGATTCTAAAGAACTCCCAATTTGCCATTTTTGGTGAAGAAATAAGAAAAATACCTCGAATATTTGGTCAAATTAAGCATCTTAACTGGAGCATGGTTCCAGTGTAGTATTTTGGCCAGTATTTTGGCACACATGGCCAGGAAATGCATATGAACTCCTACAGCTCAGCTTCCACCAATCATGTTCATTTCTATTGTTCGTCATATTAATATTGTTTACCCTCATCATCTGATTGCCTACCACATCTAACATACTATTTTACTATTATTTTTATTCTTTGTCTACATTGCTTGGCCCTAAATAATACTCTTTTGTGTTGATGGGCCGTTAAGCACCATTCCATTCCACCAATCAAACTACCTGATTTCGAGCATGAGAATTGAGTTCGGTTCATGCATAAAATGTTTTATAGGCATGAACTACAACTATTCTAGTACTAATGCTATCAACCATTTCTCCAGTCACTATGTCTGAACACAGTACAGTGGGGTCAGCGTGTAAGTGCACACAAGAACGAACATGACAGGTTGGAACCAACCTGTCGTGTTCGTTCGTGTGTGCACTTACACGCTGACCCCACTGTACATGCACAAAGAGATATGTTATGCATATTGCGAGTCTACAGGTCATTTTACCACCTCGAAGGGCCCATGTCCCTTAAAATATGATAATCTCCCATTGATTATGCCTCCCCAGCATACAAAGTATGTCGAGGGGTATATAGTTTTTGTCATTCCGTCCGTCCGTTTGTCCGTCCATCCGTCCCATTTGCATTAAAGTTTTCGGTTATCTCTGTAACGGTAACTCGGATAGACCTCAAACTTCATATACTTCCTTATAATCTTCCATATTTTCAGTCCATACCACACCAATGCAACCTTCATGTCCAAGGTCAAGGTCATATTACTTAGAAATTTGCGTCCATAAGATTTGTGTTAAAGTTTTCAGGTAACCATTGTCTATGTAATGGTAAGTCGGATTTACTTCAAACTTCATATACTTCCTTATCATCATCAATATTTACATTCCATACCACATCCATGTGGCCTTCATGTCCAAGGTCAAGGTCAAATTACTTACTTTTTAAATATTTGTGTTAAAGTTTTGTTTGTTGGTCCGGTCAACGTCCCGGGGTATCTGTGAGCTTCTGCTCACTTGCTTTAGTTTATGATGGCGAAGTGACCCAAAGCCTGAAGTTGTCAACTTGGAACCGAAACCTGGGCACAACACTGTTTTCTCTATGTCAGGTTCAGTGGACCCACGGACGTCCCGACCAATGGACGTGAAGTACAGGGTGGGTCAGGTGATCAAACACAGGTTGTGGGGATACAGAGGCATCATCATTGGCTGGGATGAATATGCACGGGTAAGGCAATATAGAGAATAGTAGGTTAGTGCCGTGAATGGGAAAAAATATCTGACAAGGCTCAAGAATTTATTTAATTCTCATCAGAAGTATATGTAGTGTCCACCATTTGAACCGTCTCACCGAGATGGTTCAAATGAGTGGTCATAACATATACTTTGGTTCAGAAATAAGGAAAATAGATAGAGAATAGTAGGTTAGTGCCGTGAATGGGAAAACATATCTGGCAAGGCTTAGAAAACGGGATGGGCGAAGCTCTGCCAAGCACATCCCGTTTCCGAGCCGGGCCAGATATTTTTCCCATTCACGGCTCTAACCTACTATTCTATTTATCCCGTCAACACCTACAAATGGCTGTAAAATGCAAAAATAGTATTGACTGGATATCAAAAATGTTTCACGGCACCGTGTTTCACGGCACATACGCACTGTGTTGACGGGATAAAGGTAATTAATGGGCCTCTCAGACCCTCAGATAAGCTTTGTGTCTAAAGGGTATACAGGATTTCAAATTCAATGCGTATTTTATTTTTACAAATGGATTATTGATTTTCTTCGTTATTAAAGAGGGACGCATGATCAAAACATAAAACAAATTTAAACATTTACTTATTTGAGCTGCAAAAAGCAAAACTTGGCAGCTCAACTAGTAAATGTTCAACTTTGCTTTACTACTCAATTTGAAAATCAATGCATATTTTCACATTGTTGTGAGTATTTTGTACTCCCACTTTTGATAAGCGTATTCAGCTAAAATAATTGCGTAAAATATGCCAATACGCACCTTATCTGGAGCTCTGGGCTTCTCAATAATTGTAACTCCAATAATTGTTTACAAGAAAACATTGCTAATGTGAAATTTACAGACTATCATAAATTTGCACTTACAAACATTTTAGTTGTACCAAGTTTAGTGAAACGGCCCCTTGGTCTTCCGGGAACGGCTACCTCTCTACAACTGCTCTTTATATAATTGCATCCATATTTAACCTCCCTACAACAGCCAGCTTTCTACAACAGACTTTTCTGTCTTCCCATGAGTAGCTGTTGTAGAGATTGCACTGTATATGGTTGATTAGATAAAGGTAGCAATTAAAAAACTTGACCCATCTCAACCAACCAGTCAAATACGTAGCCGAATACGTAATGACTGATAACATATTGCTGTATCAGGCATTGACCTGATACAAACAACCGGGTTACAACAAGTGAAGTGGTCGGATGACGTCACGTGACGTTACCGAATGACGTCAGTGTAATGACGCAACGTAAACAAGTCATTTTCGAGCATGAAACTTTACCTGATAAATAGAATACCAGCTACTGTCTTTTGATATCAGGTTTATCAGGCTCGTCTCGGAAACGGTAGGAATTCCTCGGCAAGCCTCGGAATTCCTATGCGTTTCCTAGCCTTGCCTGATAAACTTGATATCAAAAGACAGTAGCCTGGTATTCTCTATATCTCACATTGCAGGCTCCAGAAGCCTGGATAAAAATGAACCATCCTAAAGATCACGTAAGTTATTTCTGATTACACTCCATGTATGCCCAGGTTGGTCTTACTGAGGGATTCACCGTATATTCATTAACCCATTTCAGGATGAGGATACTCCATTTTGTTTGTGGAAAGTCCTAAATGTTTACTTTCCATGTGCTTAGAAGACGGTTCAAATGAATGGTAACAACATATACTTTCATTGAGAAATAACAAAATAAAAAATAAAATATTTGTTAAATTTCATATTAACCGTAAAGGTGTATTCCGAATGCAATTGGTTAATTAGTTGACTTCCAAACATTCCCGATGCTTCTAACAGTACGTTGTGTCGTTGAGCAAGACACTTGACGTACACTGCTTCAGTCCACCCAGCTGTGAATGGGTACCGGCTAATTACCAGGAAAACTTGATTGTATGTACATGTACATGTACATGTATATATGAACTAGAAAAAGTCGATGGCTCGCCATCGCAATATACCCACTTTCCCCAAATGTTAAGTCCGAAAGGGGGAGGTAATCCATGATGGAGGGTCGGATAAAAAATCCGAATTCACTTTGCGCATCAGCACATCAAAACGAAGCTACAAACCAAATATCAGACGCGTAGGTATAAAAAGTTTTGAGTTCGGAGGGTTAACCAGGATGATCCGAAGTTTTTCGATACAAGATGGGAAATTCGGAGTCCGAGAAGATAATCCATAGATACCAAATATCAGGCGCGTAGGTATTAAGGTGAAAAAGTTTTTCGAGTTACAAGGAAAAAATGGGAAATTCGGAGTCCGAAAGGGGGAGATAATCCATGATGGAGGGTCGGATCCAAAAATCCGAATTCACTTTGCGCATCTGCACATGATAACGAAGCTACACACCAAATATCAGCGCGTAGGTATGAAGGTGAAAAAGTTTTTCGAGTTACAAGGAAAAAATGGGAAATTCGGGAGTCCGAAAGGGGGAGATAATCCATGATGGAGGGTCGGATGAAAAAATCCGAATTCACTTTGCGCATCTGCACATGATAAACGAAGCTACATACCAAATATCAGGGCGCGTAGTTATGAAGGTGAGTTTTTCGAGTTAGGAAAAAAAATGGGAAATTCTGATCCGAAAAGGGGGAGATAAATCCATGATTGGAGGGTCGGATCAAAAATCCGAAAAAATCACTTTGCGCATCTGCACATGATAACGAAGTACTCCAAAAGAAATATCAGAGCGCGTAGGTATGAAGGGGTGAAAAAGTTTTTCGAGTACAAGATGGGGATTCTGGAGTCCGAAAGGGGGAGATTAATCCAAAAAGGGGGAAATCCGAATTCACTTTGCGCATCTCACATGATAACGAAGCTACATACCAAATATCAGGGCGTAGGTATGAAGGTGAAAAAGTTTTTTTCGAGTTACAAGGAAAAAATGGGACTGAGTCCGAAAGGGGGAGATAATCCATGATGTGGGAGTCGGATCATCGATTCACTGCGGCATCTGCACATGATAACGAGTCATCATAAAGTTTTTCGAGTTACAGAGTTATAAAAAAGGGAAATTCTGAGTCCGAAAGGGGGAGATAATCCATGATGGGGGTCGGATCCAAAATCCAATTCACTTTGCGCATCTGCACATGATAACGAAGCTACTCACCAAATATCAGGCGCGTAGGTATGAGGTGAAAAAGTTTTTCGAGTTACAAGGAAAAAATCAATTGGAGTCCGAAAGGGGGATATAATCCATGATGGAGGGTTCGATGAAAAATCCGAATACTTTGCGCATGCACATGATGAACGAGCTACATACCAAATATCAGGCGCTGGTATGAAGGTAAAAAGTTTTTCGAGTTACAAGGAAAAATTTGAAATTCTGAGTCAAAGGGGGAGATCCATGTGGAGGGTCGATCAAAAATCGATTCAACTTGCGCAATCTGCCATGACAAGCCTACCAAATATCAGCGCGTAGGTATGAAGGTGAAAAAGTTTTTGAGTTACAAGAAAAATGGGAAATTCAGATCCAATAGAAAAAATAAATCCCATGGGGAAATTCCAATTCACTTTGATCTGCACATGATAACCAAGTACATACCAAATATCAGGCGTAGGTATGAAGGTGAAAAAGTTTTTCGTTCAAGGAAAAAAATGGAATTCGAGTCCGAGGGGAATATCCATGAGGAGGGTCCGGATCAAAAATCCGATTCACTTTGCGCATCTGCACATGATAACGAAGCTACATACCAAATATCAGGCGCGTAGGTATGAAGGTGAAAAAGTTTTTCGAGTTACAAGGAAAAAATGGGAATTCTGAGTCCGAAAGGGGGAGATAACCATGGGAATCCGAATTCACTTTGCGTCTGCACATGATAACGAAGCTACATACCAAATATCAGGCGCGTAGGTATGAAGGTGAAAAAGTTTTTTCGAGTACAAGGAAAAAATGGGAAATTCCTGAGTCCGAAAGGGGAGATAATCCATGATGGAGGGTCGGATCAAAATCCGAATCACTTTGCGCATCTGCACATGATAACGAAGCTACATACCAAATATCAGGCGCGTAGGTATGAAGGTGAAAAAGTTTTTCGAGTTACAAGAAACGTGACGGACGTACGGACGGACGTACGGACGTACGGACGGACGGACACCCGTGACGAAAACAATATACCCATTTTTTTTCCTAAAAAAGTGGGTATAATAAAATATCCTGTACATATGATCCGTAAGGCGGTGTTGCAGCAACAATAGAAGAAGAGGACTCTGTTCTTGTGTCTTCAGGTTAACGTTTTTCTCATAAATTCCAGTAGGTCAGACCTAAGTAATTACAATTACTTTTTTAAAAAAAACCCAGAAATATCTGATTTATACTGATTACAGCTATAATTCCCATCCATCCAGTGACAAATCATGAACATTACTAGTTGCAATATAGGAATAAATGGTCTTTTTGTGGAATTTATCGGGGTATAAACTTGGAAAAGTCGCGGGAATACTGGACGAAGCGATTTTTTTTCGAAAATTTTAATTTTTTAAGGCCTCGTCCAGTATTCCCGCGACTTTTCCAAGTTTATATCCCCGATAAATTCCACAAAAAGGCCATTCATTCGTTATAATTCCAGCATTTGAAATAAATTCATCTAGAAAATGTGTTTATTTTCCGTTTTCTTAAGAATTATTTTATCTGCGCCTCACGGTTACGGAACGTAGTTCGGCGTGGGAGTTTACTGGGATATAAATTTTGGACAGAGACTTGCTACGGGCCAATCAAATGTTAGGGAATTGTGTAAATATTTTTGTGCTGGAATTATCATGTAGTAAACCCCACCCATCCAGTTACTGATCAAAGGCTTGACATGTCACAAAATCTAGGCCCCATTCATCCAGGCACAAATTAGGGAATTTACAGGTCACAAATGCCATAACCTGGCCTAAGAATTATCTTATCTGCAGGCCATAACAGAGCTCCAGATAAGGTGTGTTTTGGCGTATTTTACGCACTTATTTGAGCTGAATAAGTGCGTAAAATACGCCAAAACACATGTACATTGATTATCAACAGTGGGAGTACAAAATACGCACAGCAATGTGAAAATATGCATTGATTTTCGAATTGAGTAGCGGAAATACGGTAATAAAGTATATACCATATAAATAAGTGAATAAGTAATAATACACTCAAATAAGTGAATATTTAAATTTGTTTTATGTTTTGATCTGACATTTGTTTCCTATTTAATAATGAAGACAAACATCAATAATCCATTTGTAAAAATAAAATACGTATTGAATTTGAAATCAGGGGGTACAATACTCTTTAGACACAAAGCTTATCTGGAGCTCTGCATAAGCCCGCATATCCAGTCACGGATGATGATGATGTTGATCCTGAGCTTTACTCGTTACAAATATCATAAGCGCAAACTACGCAATCGCAGATCAGAAGGTACACTGATCACAAATGCCATGATCCCCATTTCTTCAGTCAAAAGAGACGTTTCTGTCTCGCATGTCACCGTTACACGATGTTGTATTTCAGGACTGGAAGACACAGCCGAATTACGCAATATTGGTGGACACTCGGGACAGATTAACACCACAGATAACATATATACCGCAAGAAAATATAGACATAATAATAAATATGAAAGTAAGTAAGAGTTGATTTGGAATTCTGGAGGGATGGGCTGTGGCCTAGGGGATATGGCATTGGGCTTCAATACCGGAGGTTGTGAGTTCAATCCTCGCCCTACTTGTGACAAATACTTTCATAGTATTTCCATCCCACTGGGATGAGACTTTAAACTGTGGTCCCGTCTCTATATGACCAAAGCTATTTTTATAGCAATAGGATCAAGATGGAAAATTGTTGCGCACATCGTGAGATGCGTGTTGCCAGCCAGCTACCCATTTATCCGGCTAAATGCTGTGTCTGTAACACACACTGTAAATAGAGGGAAGTCAATGGTGCCCCATTGCAATATATGTACCAACTTTACAAAATTGTTAAGTCTGCAAGAGGGAGATAATCCATGACCTGGGTTTTAAATACAGTCTCCAACTGTTTAACAGTTTCATGACTTACAAGTTCAAAATGGGAAGATAATCCATGATTCTGGGGTCAAATAAAAAATGGAAGTCAAATACCAAATATGAAGTCTCCAACTATTCAGGTTTAAATGTTTTACGACTTACAAGGCAAACTTGTGAACTCAGATTCCAAAACGGGGATGGATGGGCTTAGGGGATATCAGAGGTATGAGTTCAAGCCTCACCCTAGGCATTAAGATTACTTACATAGTATTTCCATCTGTCGGATGCAGGGCTTCTAAAATTTCAGAATGCCAATAGGTCCAGAGTCCAGACGTAACACTGTCGGCCATTGTCGGAGCAGACACACCACCCCCCCCCTATTAAAAACTTTAACTGAAATTTCGAAGTTCAAACAAAGTACTAGAAATAATGGGATAAATGTTGTATTGGGATAAATAAATCGTGTTTATAAACCACAAAAGTGGACAAAATTGTGTATGCACCGGGTCACGTGGTGTGCCTAAATAGCTCAAAGACGGAAACAATGCGAATCGTGGTGCCGATTGATTGCAGGTAAATTTTCGGTAGACTAAAATAAATTAAAATTTTACAAGTCTGTGTCTTGTTTCGTTTGTTATTTATTCCTGTCTGCCGGGTTGCCAAGCCGGTAAGTTGTCTTTGTGAATAACGACAAAATAGTTTGTTGTGCCATTTCAATAATAATCGAATGACGGACAACATAGACAAAAAATGCGTTATATACCCACTCGTAATTCATTGCTAATTATGCTATTATCACTGTTCACACCGACTTCAAAATTAATTGTCGGCCTGTACAATTGAATTAATTTCTTTAACCCTCAGATCGAGTTCAAAGTACATCGGCGGTGTGATTTAGCACTTCAATTGATCCCTAATCCCTGATCCCTAATGAGTCACGCTTTTAACACGACAGACGTACCTTGTCGTTTATCAAAATGTTTGCGAATTGTAGATCACGTGAGCCGGCTCATCAGGATGTGCGGCATTCCTACGTACATGTACATTTTATATACAAAAAAATGACCCCTAATACAGCGTAATGTAACGGTTCCTAACTTAATATGGAATAGCCCGGGCCGATAGTCCGTGTCAGTTACTTGGGGTTAAATATTACGAACACAGATAAACACAGTGCATGGTTTCTTTATTTTATTAAACATCATCAGAAATGGCGAGTCTAGGAACTCTCGTATCTTTACGCTGAAGCCAGTCTATTTAAGTCGCTAATCTGCTATACACCTGTCCCACGCGTGTGTTAAGAAAAATCGATACTAGGAGAAACTGAATACACAGCGAGCTGCACACTGGTTTAACACGGATATGGCCCGCGGATATGTGTCAATTAAATGGACATTACTTGGTGGTCAAAACCGGTAAATTTACAAGGTTTATAGCGAAATAGCAGCTGACTGGCAATTTTTCTCGGACCGATTTTTAAGACTAGTTTTAAAATCTCAATCGTTCTGAGAGTTCAAAAATCGGTCCAGAACCGGAAAACTGAAAATGTTAGAAGCCCTGGTTGGATGAGACTTTGAACTGAGGTCCAGTCTCTATATGATCTTACTTAGCTGTTGCTGGGACGTTAACCCCATTCACTTTCCAAAATAGGGAGATAATCCATGACTTGGGGGTCAAATCAAAAGTTGAAATTCACTTTGCACACCATAAGGAAGCCACATACCAAACCTTGTCATCTAATGTTGTTTCAAATTTTCATTCTCAGTTAAAACTTGTTTTGGCAACACGTTATAATCAGTTCCATTGGAAATGATTCGAAAATGCTGCTAAACCCATGTTTTTGTTCAGACTAGCAGAAAATAAACAATAAACTGCAGACGGCAACATTTAATTCAGCAGAGTAGCAGTTTGTTCACATATGGATCTAGCATGCGTGACATTCTGCAAATATTTCTGCCTATTTTTTATCACATTTAGAACTGTTTGACAAATCCAGTCGTGCAGACATAACTACTGTCTGTTCCACGTTTTGCTGCCGACAAACATTTAGCCATTAAACACATTAAATCCAAAAAATACAAGTAATTTTCCATCAACAACAAAAACATCAACCTCCACAAGTTTTGTCGAGCCCGCTTGCGGAAAGCGAGACAGTGATCACAATATGACGTGCGTGCGTGCGTCCGTCCATACAAACGAGAGCTACATTGTGAGGTTAACCACACAGTGATGGACTTGTTAAGAGGTCCGTGCCTCCGTCCGTCCGTCCGAAATCTGCGTTAAAGTTTTTAAAAATACCATCCAATCAATTGCCTCGGGGGGGGGGGGGGGGGGGGGGGGGGGGGGGGGGGGGGGGGGGGGGGGGGGGGGGGGGGGGGCGTGGGGGGCTCGACATTGCGGGCCGCGGCCATCTGGTTTATAGTTGTAATTTAAGCTGAACATAAAATTAACCCTTTGAACCTGAAAGCCCACTATAGCGGTTTATGCAAACAGTGCAGATCCAGATGAGCCAGCTCATAATGAGCCATCTCATCAGGATCTGCAATGTTTGAAAGTTATTTTCATATTTTTCAGAACAAAAAACACCCCCGTTTCATAAATGGACCAGTCTGAAAACCATTTTGTGACGGTTGTATTGGTTGTCAAATTAAAATATCAAAATCCATTCCAGTTACTTAGGGGTGAAATGGTTAAGACACTTGCACTGTTGTATGGCCCATGGCTGAGGAAAGGGACCTTACACGTCTGGGGGGCGGTTCACTAAACTTTGTACGACTAAAATGTTCGTAAGTGCAAATTTAGGATCGTCAGGAATTTTCAATTGATGGATTTACATTTATTGAACATATGCAGCCTATGCTCAATAAATGTAAATGTTAGTGTGAAATTTAGACGATTATAATTTTGCCATACAGACCGACTCTTTTATGTCCCCAGCCGCAGTAGAGCCAGGAGGCATGTGGCTGTGACTGGAGAAATGGGTTTTATGGGTTTTGCGACCAGTGTAGATTCCAGATCAGCCTGTGCATCTGCAAAGTCTGATTAGGATCTAAACTGTTCACCGTGTGTCACATGCAAGAATGACAACTCCTGCTCACTATACTTTGAGTTATCACCTTTTGATTTTTACACACTGATTTCGAGTATCCTTTAGAATAATTTCATGAAACGTATGAATAGACCCAAAGGTGTGACGAGCACAATATTTACAACTCTCACATTTCTAACATATTCGTTTGCTTCCTCTATTTTTTTATGCTCGCCAAAAATTTGTTTTTGGGGAGCATATAGTTACCACTTTGTCCGCCGTCCGAGTTTTATGTTAAAGTTTTTCAAATTGCTATATATCTGTAACTGCTTGGGATATGAACTTGAAACTTCATATACACATTGATCACCATCCATATTTTCATTGTATACCCTACCCATGCTTCCCAGGAGCCCAATGTCAAGGTCAAATAACTTTTCACTTTTTGTTAAACTTTTGCGTTAAAGTTTTTGAATTGCTATATCTCTGTGACCGCTTGCGATATCAACTTGAAACTTCATATACACATTGATCACCATGCATACTTTCATTGTATTCACTACCCATACCCATACTGCCCAGGAGCCCAAGGTCAAATGACTTAGAATTTTGTTTGTTAAGTTTTTTCAAATTGCTATATCTATGTAACCGCTTGCGATATCAACTTGAAACATCATAATTATACGCATTGATCACCATCCATATTTTCATTGTATACCCTACCCATCCTGCCCAGGAGCCCCAAGGTCATGGTAAAATGAGTTAGAATTTTGTTTGTTAAAGCTTACGTTAAAGTTCATTCAAATTGCTATATCTCTGTGACCGCTTGCGATATCAACTTGAAACTTCATGTACACATTGATCACCATCCATATTTTCATTGTATACCCTACCCATGCTGACCAGGAGCCCAAGGTCAAGATCAAATGACTTTAAACTTTTTGTTAAAGTTTTACGTTAAAGTTTTCAAATTAAATTCAATTCAAATTAGCATCCAAATATTTATTGTGACTAATAAACAAAATATTGCGTTAAACCTCTTTAGAATTTATCTCTGTTACCAATTGAGATCATGGTGTGAAACTTCATGCACACATTTATCACCATTTATTATTAGATGATTTACCATCTAGTTGTGTAGGCTGGGAGGGAGTTACACATGCACTTGTGGACAAGCGACAATGTCTAGTTGATAGGGGTTTCCCAAAACAAACTGTATCCCAGTACATCATTATTGCGGTAACTACGCACAGTCATACTATCCCTAAATATTGGGACACAAATTGTTTTGGGAAACCATATATTTATACAGTTTCCTAGAATATTTAAAATGATTTACTGTCTGTTTCACGAAACCTGGCCAATTTTACAGTCATATAAACAATGCAAAAACTGTAATAATTTAATAATATTAAATTTTATCAAAATTTAAGAATGAACCTTCTTTTTATTTCGTTACATTTGGTCCAATATTGATTTTATTGCACAAAAAACAATTTCCACATGTTAAATCCCCATAGATGTCTACAGCTAGGTTTCAGAATCAATTTCCAAATTTTTTCGGTTTTCAACTCCTCCTCCAGGTTCGCCACCTCTCTTTTCCCCATGTTAAATTCCCATAGAGAACTCATTTTTCGTAATAAAATCAATATTTGACCAAATTTCACTAAATAAAAAGAAGGCTCATTCTTAAATATTGATAAAATTTAATTGAAAAAAATATTGTTTTTGAATTGTTTATATGGACGTAAAATTTGGGCAGCTTTCGTGAAACACAGTAGGTTATATTTTGCGGTAATTACTTGCAGGTACTACACCCTAGTGTAGACGACTATTTTGAAAACTTTGACGGTGCCCAATATTTACCTCGACCGTGGTTGAAGGCTGTATACCCGCATGACAGCTGATTGGTCAGATGACAACACAAGCACGTATGTGATACAGATTTGCGACATGACAACGAGAGCGTGTATGTGATACAGATTTTCAGCTCATCCATTATGAGATACTGTATGATACTCCGCTGTACAAATGTATGGAACGCAAAATGTACATAAACTCAAATAATTATACCCACGACATACGAAGGGTGTTGAGGGTTATATAGTTTTCGTAATCCCGTCCGTCCGTCCGTCCGTCCGTCTGTCCGTCCGTCCGTCGGTCCGGGCACACATTAGGGTACTTATGTGGCTAGCCCCACAGGGTTATGGACTTGTTAAAGGATAGGGTTGGTTACAATTAGCCACCTAAAAAATCGTTTTATGTGGCTAAAAATCGTTTTATGTGGCTAATATTTAACATGTGATAAGCCACATAAGTACCCTAATGTAAGAACGTCCGTCCGTCCGTCCGGGCCAACATCGGGGGTTTAGGAGCTTAGGGTAAGGGTTAGTAACAAAGGATTCCTTTGTTATAGTCAGTAAGCTCGTAATTCCATTGATCTTTAGGAGCTAATCCTTTGATCTTTTAAAGAACAAAAAGCTCATAACTCTCAAATGTTTGAACGTCCGTCCGTCCGTCCGGTCCGTCCGTCCGGTCCGTTAGTAAGGGTTAGTAACCTTTGATCTCTTTGATATTGTCGGTGCCTCATAAATTTAGGAGCTAACTCTTTGATATTTAGGAGCTAACCCTTTGATCTTTTATATAGCGGTGCCTCATAACTCCCAAATGTTTGAACGTCCGTCCGTCCGTCCGTCCGTCCGGGCACACATTAGGGTACTTATGTGGCTAGCCCCACAGGGTTATGGACTTGGTAAAGGATAGGGTTGGTTACAATTAGCCACCTAAAAAATCGTTTTATGTGGCTAAAAATCATTTTATGTGGCTAATATTTAACATGTGATAAGCCACATAAGTAGAGTAATGTAAGAACGTCCGTCCGTCCGTCCGTCTGGGCACACATTAGGGTACTTATGAGGCTAGCCCCACAGGGTTATGGACTTGGTAAAGGATAGGGTTGGTTACAATTAGCCACCTAAAAAATCCTTTTATGTGGCTAAAAATCGTTTTATGTGGCTAATATTTAACATGTGATAATCCACAGTAAGTATAGTACTTGTAGAACAGTTACGGTAGGTCGTCCGTCAAGTTAATAGTACCTGTAAGAACGTCGTCCGTCTCCGTCCGTACATAGGGTACTTATGTGGCTAGCCCCACAGGGTTATGGACTTGGTAAAGGATAGGGTTGGTTACAATTAGCCACCTAAAAAATCCTTTTAGCAAAAATCGTTTTATGTGGCTAATATTTAATGTGATAAGACTAAAAAGTATAGTACTGTAGAAATCGTCCTCCCGTCCGTCCTCCGTCCGTCCGGGCACACATTAGGGTACTTATGTGGCTAGCCCCACAGGGTTATGGACTTGGTAAAGGATAGGGTTGGTTACAATTAGCCACCTAAAAAATCGTTTTATGTGGCTAAAAATCGTTTTATGTGGCTAATATTTAACATGTGATAAGCCACATAAGTATAGTACTGTAAGAACATCCGTCCGTCCTCGTTAAAGTTTGTGCTTACCCATTATCTGTGTAACAGTCAGTCAGATTGACCTCAAACTTCATATACATAGAGAATATTAGGTTAGTGTGGTGAATGGGAAAAAATATCTGGCAAGGCTCAAGAATTTCTTTATTTCTCATCAGAAGTATATGTAGTGACCACCATTTGAACCGTCTCGCCGAGACGGTTCAAATGAGTGGTCACAACATATACTTTGGTTCAGAAATAAGGAAAATAGATAGTAGCTAGGGGGCCAAAGCCCATTTTTGGCGTCAACCTGTCGTGGGATGCTGTAAAAGGTTGTGTGGTATCAATGTGTTCAGGAACCCTTCACAAACAATTTCCAGGTGCACAACCCAAAAAATGTGCTACTGGAAAAAAATGGCAGCCACTTACAAAATGGCCGCCGTAAAATATACTTATGACTAAATAGCTGGTATAAATGCACATATAGTCACAATTCCTGTTGCTAAACCTATGTGCTATGGGTCACAGAATACATTCATACCATCAGGTGATACATCAGGTTGTTAATTATAAAAAAAATGGACATGACAGACAATATGGCCGCCAGAAATACACAAAAAAAATAAATAAATAAGTTGAACATTAAATAAAAGTTGCAATTTCTTTGGCAACAATTGCTGTAGCACGCTTATTCAGTCAAAATACAATCGTATGAGGTACACATTACTTCATGTTAAAGCGAGTGTGTCGCATACACTATTAATGCAATTATAGATTTTAGATGAAAGTATACTATCAAACAACTGTTATTTTTGGTCATTGAATTCAGAATATTTTACCAATGTTTTATGCATACATGTATTTTTCATCTGCTGAGTTTCTTTGTTTTATATACTGATATGTATAGTTCTTGAATTCAGTAATAACAAATAAAGAATAACACGATGTATGTGATGCATTCGCTTTAACATTCACTACTTGTGCACTGTTTATATATAGGATTCATCATCACTGCTCTCACTTATGTCACTGTTCAAGTCATCAGCCGCGAGAACATTTCTCTTGCGATCCGGTGCATCGACAAGCAATATAGCATGGTACACCTCTCTTCACACATGAACATCTATTACCACACCCTTTGGTACAACTGCAGGCAATGGATCTGGCCATTTATTGAGGCCATAGTGGTTCAGACGTTGTTACGGGAACATAGCTATCATCTTTGGCATTCCATCCAAGTTCCTCAAATGAAGGTAGAGTTGGCTTTGGAATGTGCACCGACTTGTCTATTGTGGTTGCCAATGCTGCACGCTTTAGATGAGAACGGAATATGCCTTCCGTTGGTGGTATAATCTTCAACAGTGTTGATTTGTTGTTCAGAAATTTGTGAGCTCGAATGTCAGCAAGAGATTGGCCGGCATCGGTTGATTTAGCATACACTCCAATCATCAGTTGCTTTGCTTCTTTGGCTACATTGTCATCAAGCTGGAATACGTCAGGAGTTTCGGCAAAGTCTTGCATCGCTGGCAGATGGATAACCATGTCTTCTTACTGGTATAATAGAAGAAACTTGTGGTGTCTCTTCCACTCAGGCTATGAATGAAGGGAAGGGATCGGCATCGAGATGGTCCTAATTCTGCAGCTATATCGTGTATAGGCAGGTATGCATCACTGTCTGTTCTAATCCATATTTCTGACAAATCTTTCAGTAGAGATGCTGTATAATAGACTAAGATGAAAATCACATCTGTGTCGTTGCTATGAATGACCAAGCGTTGAGTGTGTTCATGATTAACACTGGATTGCATGCAGCACAATTCACGTGTCTGCTTCCTCCTGAGTGGATTCAAGTTCGGGGACAGGGGTAGAAGAACCATGACTAATTTTAAAAGTCTTTGTTTTTTCACTAAATCCACATCCAAGATACAGATTGACATGATTCAGAGATGGAGCTTCAGTTTCGGATATCAACCAAGTGTCACACAGGAATCTCTGTAATCCAGCTTTGTTGGCTGGTACTGAAAAGAACTCGAGTGGTTCTGGAGAACGAATTTGTTCTTGTATATTATATACTTTGGGTTCAGATGGTTTGTTTAGGCTCCGTTTTTTACTTTTAGCTCTCTTCAAACTTGGTGTCCTATATCTATCACAGCAAAAGTGAATTGATTCCGTATTTACCAGTATGTCTGAGAGCAAGTTGTGCTTGTATCACTGGGATATCTGCCCAAATGTTTCATCTTTATGGAAAGACCAATGACGAATGGCAAACATAGCATCAACAATAACTGCTGTTTTGAGCTGGCTTTCTGGCAATTTGGCCACCGAACTCGCATTCGTCTCTGTTTTCATGGCATTGACAAAGTTTGCCTTATTACCCGATCGCATCTGGCCATCTTCTGTGAATATTGATGGTGGATATTTGCTGCATTCATGATTGCCAATATAGTTGATACTATCAATTTGTCCACCACTTGCTGCAATCTGGATCATGCGAAGCAGAGGTACACTTTTGTAACTTTTTCCACTTTTTATTGTGGTTTTATTTTACGCGACTTTGACGTTTTGTTCCGAGTAGCAAATGTTTGTAGTTTCACAACTTTGGTTTTCTTCTGCTTCTGTTGTATTGAATCATTTAACGAGTTCTTACCAATTTGCTTAACATTCAAGAGTTGTTGTTGTACATTTAGGTCTGCCTTTTGACCAGTAGCTATGTTGATGTGGTTGTGTTGCAAATGGGCTCGTTTTGATTGCAGCAACTACCTTTAATACGTCATGACAATCTCTTTCGATTCTGACACGACCACTTTCACAATGCGGATTATCTATTTCTGGATCTAGATGTAGCATACTCTTTATTTCTGACGAGACAGTTGCAGTCAATGCCTTCGTATACACCCACTTACTTCGAGCCCGGGGATTAGTCGTTATTCCATCTTGTCCACATCTAGACGCCGTTGTGGTGACCCTCAGCTCTTCTACCAACAAAGGCACCTTGCATAAATGCCCGATCAACTTCCGGTGATGTTTCGGGCAGTTGTTGAACACATCTCACACATCACAACACCACCACCACCAGTAACTACATATATTAGAGAAGACCAATTGAAGAAAATGATAGTAGTGTACTCGGACACATTAATAAATTGAACAAGAAATGCGTCTGTCAAACGCGGATGCCACCTGCAGCATATTTGAGAAACTGTGACAAAGTGGTTAACCGAAAAGTGTGACGGACGGACGGACGGACGTTCTTACAGTACTATACTTATGTGGCTTATGCTTATCACATGTTAAATATTAGCCACATAAAACGATTTTTAGCCACATAAAAGGATTTTTTAGGTGGCTAATTGTAACCAACCCTATCCTTTACCAAGTCCATAACCCTGTGGGGCTAGCCACATAAGTACCTAATGTGTGCCCAGCCGGACGGACCGACGACCGACCGACCGATCCGATTTGACCGGTGACCGACCGTTTACCGAACACTATATGCCACCCGTTTCTTCAAAACCCGGTGGCATACAAAGTATCGTCAATAATTTTGCAGGCCATGTTACGATGTACTGCATGTATTTTGGCGGCCATCTTGGATTCTTTATCTACCAGTGATGTTTTCCATTCACCGCTTTATCAAATAAACTCTATAACATAAAGAACCTTAGTATTGCAGTAAAATTTGTGACTATATCTTCAACGATATTCAATAAATATAGAAAATTCATATTTGACGGCGGCCATCTTGAAAACGGTTGTATATTTTTTCCAGTAGTACATTTTTCGGGTTGTGCACCTTGAAGTTGTTTGTGAAGGTCTACTGAACACATTGATACCACACAACCTTTTAAAGCATCCCGTGACAGGTGGAACCCCTTGGCCCCCTAGCTATAGAGTATAGTAGGTTAGTGCCGTGAATGAGAAAAAATATCTGGCAAGGATCAGGAAACGGGATGGGCGAGGCTCTGCCGAGCACATCCCGTTTCCGTGCTGCGCCAGATATTTTTTCCCATTCACGGCACTAACCTACTATTCTATTTATCCCATCAACACTTACAAATGGCTGTAAAATGCAAAAAATAGGATATCAAAAATGTTTCACGGCACCGTGTTTCACGGCACATATGCACTGTGTTGACGGGATAAATTCTTATTATCATCCATAATTTAATTTCATACCACATCCATGCGGCCTTCACATCCAAGGTCAAGGTCAAATTACTTGGAAATTTGGGCCCGTAAGATTTGCGTTAAAGTTTTCGGGTACCCGTTATCTCTGCTACGTTAAGTCGAATTGTCTTCAAACTTCATATACTTTCTTATCATCATCCATATTTTCATTCCATACCACACCCATACGGTCCTCATGTCCAAGGTCAAGGTCAAATTACTTAGAAATTTGCATTAAATGTTTTTTTAAATATTTGTTTTAAACATTTTATTTGTCAGTCCAGGCTGTGGCCGAGGATATACGTGAACCCCTACTCGCTTTCTTTAGTTATTGTTAGCTCTAAACATTCAATATTTAGAGCTAGCATTAATTATTTGAGTTTATGTTGATTTGGTGTTCCTGTAGCCGATTTCACCAACATTGCAAAGTATACTTTTCTAGCAAAGTATACTTTGAGGGATTAATCATTTCAATCAAATGCATTATGTCATATAGAACTAACGACTGCATATATTTGATGATTAAAAGTATGCAGAATTATTATACTGAATTTATTACATTATCACAGCCAAAATGGCTGTGATAATGTAATAAATTCAGTATAATAAAAATTAATATATTTATCCTTAAATTGAAAATTTCTCCCTCAAAGTATACTTTGCTAGAAAAGTTTACTTTGCAATGTTGGTGAAATAGGCTACTGGGACACCAAATCTACATATACTCTAATACAAATGTAATTATTGCGAGCTCTAAATAATTACAGCTGGCAATAACCCTTGCTATGCGGGAGACGAAAATTGTCATCTGCTGTTTTTAATTTTTGCCTTAATTCTTAATAAAAAACCTGTTTTGGCAGCAAATGAGAATCGTCTCCAGTGGAGACAATTCTCATGCGCTGTCAAAACAGGTTTTTATCGAAAAATATTGAAAATAAAACATTTCCAGCAGACGACAAAATTTAAATCAGCGTAGTAAAGGTTAAATATTTAGAGCTAGCACCAAATTATTTAGAGAGCTCTTCAAATGATTTAGATATAGCTATAAATATTTAATGCTAGCTCTAATTATTTGGAGCTAGTATTAATTATTTGAGTTTATGTAGATTTGGCGTTCCATACAAATGGTCCCCAAGCCCAATATGATCAGTAATTGATCTTTGTTGACATGGACACAATCAAATCATATCTCTGATCTTCCTAGTAAAAGTTGTATAGAGAATACCAGGCTAATGTTTCTGATATCAAATAACAGGCAAGGCTTGGAAACACTTAGGAATTCCGACAACTTCATAGTCGAGTCTGATAAGACATTTAGCCGGTATTTATTTTATTTATTATTATACATGTACCAGTATAACATTTTTTTTAAAATACACAGTGACTTGTTTATGTTGCGTCATCACTCTAGCATCATTCAACCAATGAAACGTCTGCGCAATTACACTCCATTACTTGAAAGCTGACCAAATTTTACGGCTATATAAACAATGCAAAAACATATTGATTTTATTACGAAAAGTTAAATTTTGAAAATCTGTCAACTGTTTTTGAAAAATTTCCATGGCCATTTAACATGGGAAACTTTTCAAAAACAGTTGACCGATTTTCAAAATTTAACTTTTGTTTTCTTAGATCATTTCCAAGCTAGTATCTAGCCAAGTTTCGGAGTCAATTTCCAAATGTTTTAGTTTTTTTACTCCTCCCACAGCTCATCCACCTCCTTTTCCCCATGTTAAATACCCATAAATCAATATGTGACCAAATTTCATGAAATAAAAAGAAGGCTCATTCTTAATTTTTTGCATTGTTTATATAGCCGTGAAATGTGGGCAGGTTTTGTGAAACAGACAGTACATTAGCATTGGATTGATCATCAGTGCCTGGTACAGTGTTTTCTTATCAGTGAGAATGTATTTAGTCAATGTGCAACTAGTTGTCAGGTAAAAGTTCATCTCAGTGCCTCATCAGGTTGTAGTACAGAGATAGTATCAGGCTAGTGTCGGTTGATATCAAGTTTATCAGGCAAGGCTAGGCAACATATAGCAGAGCTCCAGATAAGCTGCGTGTTTGCTTATATACCCAATTAAAATTGCCAAAAACCCAATTGAAATCAGAAGTAGCGAGTATCAAAAAGCAATACAACTTTTGTGGTACCTTTATCATGCTGCAGAAAACAATAAACAGACCACAAATGTAATTTTTCTTATTTTCCATGAAAATACATCTTGGTATTTCATTAGAATTGTCTCCAAAGAGACAATTCTAATGAAATACCAAGATGTGTTTTCGTTTCGAAGCAAACTATTCAATAATTGATGTGATGTCTGTTGGTGTGATTTTATTTTACCCAATTAAAATTTTGAAATACCCAATTGCTTCAGAAAAGATGGAGTGCCAATACTCAATTACTAATTCCTTATGTGGAGCCCTGACATAGGAATTCCGAGGCTTGCCAAGGAATGCCTACCGTTTCCGAGCCGAGCCTGATGAACTTGATATCAAAAGACAGTAGCCTGGTATTCTATTTATCAGGTAATGTTTTATTACCAGAGATGACGTCATTATCTATGGACAGAATGCGGACTTGTTTACATTGCGTCATTACCCTGACATCATACAGTAATGTCACGTGACGTCATCCGACCAATAGAAGGTCAGTTTTCACTTCGTTGTGACCCGGATGTTTGTATTAGGTCAATGCCTGATGCAACAATATGTACGTATTCGGTCAATACATTGCAGGTTACTTGATAAATTCACATGTTAGGTCCTGACCAGGGTGTGCAATATTCGTCGTTCAGCCAGTAAAGTAGCATACTTGTGAACAGTGAACATACAACATCCTGTTGTGACTGAATGTGATGGGTAATCACAATCTACACTGGCTACAGATGGCACGAAGTCCCTTTTATCTGCTTGTCCTATCGTATCTGTGAGTTCTGACACAATCATTGAAGTAAAAATATCTCGGCCCATGAGTATAAAACATTTAGAGCAACTTCTTCAAATTTGTGCTTTAAATCGAGCAGTTTCATTGGCCGAGACTGAACTATTTCAACCAATCAGACTTCCTGATTTCAAGTATGTGCTCAGAAAGTTTTATAAGCAAGGGCCCAAGTGTACTCTGAAAATGAAATTACGCAGATGTCCGAAGGTACAAAATCACATGGCGTGTCTCATATGTACGGAGTCCGCAGGGTACATAGAATTCTTTTTTTTATTAATTTGTTCCCACAAAATAATAATATGTTCCCACGAAATAACAATTTGTTCCCTCAATTTAATAATTTGTTCCCACAAAATAACAATTAATTCCAACAATTTAACAACTAGTTCCCACAAATTAACAATTCGTTCCTGTGCGCGCAACACCTTTGATCTACTTTGAAGCTGTTTGAATTGTTAAATTGAGGGAACAAATTGTTATTTTGTGGGAACAAATTAATAAAAAATATGCCATGTCCCCTTCGGTGCTCCGTACATATGAGAGTGGCATAGTAATATAGCACCAGCCGCAAATTTTCTTCTGTCCAGGGGCAGATCGGTAAACGGAACTGCAAAACACTCCCATAATTGTGGTCTGCAAAAGAAGCAGTGTTTGCAAACAGTGTAGATCCAGATGAGGCGGCTCGTAACGAGCCGCCTCATCAGGATCTACACTGTTTGCAAACACTGCTATAGAGGTCTGTAGTGTTGAAAGGGTTAATCCTTCCTACGCTGTTGACGGAAATTGCCGTCTGATGTTTTTCATTTTTGCTTTAATTCTTAACAAAAAACTTGTTTTGACAGCACATGAGAATCGTCTCCATGAGAATCGTCTCCACTGGAGACGATTCTCATGTGCAGTCAAAACCAGGTTTTTGTCGAGAAATATTGAAAATAAAACATTTCCAGCAGACACCATTTAATTCAGCGTAGTAAGGGTTAAGTATACTCTGCTCACTCATAATATACATGTCAATGTATATCAATCTGCTCACACATGTCACATGATCACCGGTGCCTTTGTCTGTGTATTTCTGTACATAATGTTTATGTATACATGTTGATGTGTGCCACTTCATGACAATTGTTTTGTCGCATACAATGGGCTGTCATAGTGTATAAAAATCACCATAAACTTGACAGTTCCAATATTACATGGCCGATGTCCACCAAACTTCACATATGCATTCATATCGATCAGGGGAAGACACCCATTGACCTAAAGGTCAAGGTGCTTGATTGCTGTTTTGTTCTTAATAGCTCACCAGTAGCCTATTTCATCAACATTGCAAAGTATACTTTACTAGCAAAGTATACTTTGAGGGAGTAATCATTTATTTTTCCAGAAATGCATTATTTCACATAGAACTAACAAATGCATATATTTCATGATTAAAAGTATGCAGAATTATTATACTGAATTTATTACATTATCACAGCCATTAAATGGCTGTGATAATGTAATAAATTCAGTATAATAAAAATTAATAAATTAAAAAAAAAAATGAAAATTTCTCCCTCAAAGTATACTTTGCTACTAAAGTATACTTTGCAATGTTGATGAAATCGGCTACAGGGCACAAATAATTTTCTAGTTTTTATACCCGTTGACTGATTTCATAAGAAACTTGGCATAACCGAGTCACTTATGAAATCAGTGAACTCGTTTAATAAATACAATTATATTAAATCATCAGTTGCGTCTAATACTTTGTTTTCCATTTTTGCCCAAGAACGGCCTGCACATCTCTCAAGGGCAAGGGCTACACTGTTCCCTACTCACATTTTTGTAATGATGTTTTCTAGAGGAAATGCAGTAGAACCTGTCTAAATTGGACACCCGCAGAACTCCAGTTTGTTTAATTTGCATGGGTTATACTGTAGGTATCATGTCTTTTCATGATGGCAGCACATACACGTGCATCTTGTAGTGCTCATATACCGAATTACAGTGGAATGTCTCTAACCATTGCAATGCTGATTTACATAATGTCGTCCGATGTTTATTTTCTATTTACTTTTCTCATCAAAAACATGATTTGACATGGAAATGATTCTAAAGTGCTGTCAAACCATGTTTCCACTGTTGGAGATAAAAGACAAAATATACAACAACAGCAGACGGCAATTTTAATACCCACATTCTAAGCGCTGAAACGCTATAGAGGGGTCAACTGTATTGATTCCAAACTTTGGGCATTTATTCATGGAAAAGTTGCCCAATAATAACATGTTCAAAAGAAATGTTAAAGGTGCATGTTCACTCAGTAAGCACAAACTGTTCTTTATAGGAATATAATAAGTGTATAATTGTGTCACTATTCCACCAGTTCTAAAAATTACGAGTGCCCGCTATACAGATATAATCATTTAGTAATATTTATTTTACTGATAGTGACTCGCGGTGGTATCAGGGTATTTTCATATGCAAATGAGGCATGATATTTTTTAATTATTTATACTAATTAAATAAATGTGTCACCTGAAAAAATTATAATTTCGACAGATTATAAAGTATGATCATTGCACATCAAAAAATAAATACAGAGAATAAATAGTATTGTCCGTTAAAATTTTAAGGAAACACGGTTATCACCCCTGATATCATCATGGAAATTTACGTCTGATATAAAATGTATAATAAAGCCAATCAATACGTGGGGTAGTGGTGAATGAATGAATGTTTATTTTGCCAGAAAATGTCTTAGATGATGTCTCTGATATAAAGAACATTTTGTGCCTACTGAGTGGGCATGCACCTTTAATAATTATGACAGTGCAATTGTATTTTATTGTATCCAGGCTGAAATAATGTTAATGTTTTGTTTCACTTTGTATGTATTTATTATTGGGATATTGTGCATTCATAAATATCATCACATCTAGATCTGAATATACATGTTTGTTTATTATTCACCCCAATGTTTGGGTACATATAGTCGCCACTAAAGCGTACTATACCCCCTGATTTCAAAATCATTGTGTATTTTTCTTCATTGATAAATAGAGAATAAATGATAAAAAATAACAAATTATAACATTCACTTCAAGTGAATTTCAACTTTGTGACAGTATTTTCACTGCTCAATTTGAAAATCAATGCTTATTTTCATATTGCTGTGCGTATTTTGTACTCCAACTTTTGATAATCAATGCGTATTCTGCTAAAATAAGTGCATAAAATACGCCAATACGCACCTTATCTTGAGCTCAGGGGCCCTTTTCACTAAACTTCGTTCGACTAAAATGTTCGTAAGTGCAAATTGTGGATCGTCTGGAAATTTCAATGGATGGATTTACATTTATTGAGCATAGGCTGCATATGCAGCCTATGCTCAATAAATGTAAATCCAACAATTATTTACAAGAAAACGTTGTTAATGTGAAATTTACAGACTATCATAATTTTGCACTTACGAACATTTTAGTCGTACGAAGTTTAGTGAAACGGCCCCCTGCTGTCTTACTAGAGTATGTCACATGTGAGCCGGAGGTATGTAGCATTTGAACTTTGCGTCCATGGGTGGGTCCAGTTAAAGAGTTTGCCGGAGTTTCTCAAGTCTGTCATAACGTCTATATCATGGTGTTCATGTATTCATTCTGCCCTTAATATGGCATTGACCTTCAGAACTTTGCTTAAACATTTAGATTTGGTTAAGAAGTTTGCAAGAGTTACTCACTTCTATCATAACTGATATGTCCCATGACGGATTACTTTAATAGTTCAATACTTGTGCGCAAATGCCACACATCCATGCTGCCCTTAATATGACATTGACCTTCACAACTTTGCTTAAACACTCAGAATTTTCGGTTAAGAAGTGTTCTGGAGTTTCTCGAATCTGCCACCGGAGGCATTCATGTGCTGGCAGGCCACATTTTCTTATTTTCACGTAATTCTGTTATTCATCATCTTTACAACCAACAGGTTCCTGGCTATCCATGCGCAGGCTTAACCCTTTTTAACACTATACACATGTAGACCTCTTTAGCACTGTTTACAAAAGTGTAGATCCAGATGAGCCAGCTCGTAACGAGCTGTCTCATCAGGATCTGCACTTTTTGAAATTTTCATATGTTTTGGAAACAAAACACGCCTTTCTTATAAATGGACTAGTTTCAAAATCAATTTGTGACAGTTGGGTTGGCTCTTAAATAAAGAAACATATCGCAGTCCATTCCAGGTATTTAGGGTTGAAAGGGTTAAGTTTAAGAGGAAAGCAGATTTGGAGCATTCGGGGTAATCTAACAACAGAGTTCACCCTTAACGGAACCCTGATATTCCTGGTTTGGTACTCCTGTATATTTTGGCATTCTTGTATGTGAGGGTTGAATATAGTTACACCCATTATAAAAATTATGTGTCGTAAGATTCCCCCCATCCATGCAGACGAAATATGGGAATCGACCCCATTTACCAGGTTTAAAATGACCATAGTTGTTGACAGCCATCAAACACCATTAAACAAACAAAACAGAACTTCTAACTAGTATTGGAATCTATGAATATTCTTCCAAATTTCACACACACAATCATACAGGCACTAATACAGGCACACACTGTACAGTCATTAATCCACATTTGCATTCCCTGTTGGTTTTCTCTGAAATAAAGGTTTAAATAATGATATTTACATTTTGTTTTCTATTATTCCATTTCATCCAGAATGCAGGTTGCAGATTTGGGAGTATACAAAGGGTAATTTAACATTGGATTTCATTCTTACCGGATGCCCAATATCCCTGGTTTGGTCCTCATGCACATTAGTGGATTTCTGGTACCTGAGACTTGAATCCGGTTATACCCATTATAAGAGTAATAAGATTAGTACGATTCCTGTTACTTTTATGAGGTGGGGCTAAATGACTGGCACTAGATCAGGATATTCTAATTTCTAATCGATGCTTGCATTTCAATAACATTAACGTTATACAATACACGTTATACACGTGTTTAACGTTATACATATATT
This sequence comes from Conchocele bisecta, assembly GCA_029237695.1. Lineage (NCBI taxonomy): Eukaryota > Metazoa > Mollusca > Bivalvia > Lucinida > Thyasiridae > Conchocele > Conchocele bisecta. The sequence goes on from CM055265.1 coordinate 136,892,973, forward strand.
TGACTGTCGTGCAACGATTTCATGCCTTCGTATTTTAAATCAATGTCTAATGCCATCATAGTACAGGTGAAACTACGCACAATACAATGCAATACAATACAATGAACGTCGGCTTGGAAGAAACATATTAGCTCGCATCAGATGCAAGCTATATATTGACACTATATATATATATATTTCACAGTTTCTGTAAATATTTTTCATAAAAATTGCACATCTTCTGAGGTACAAAATCACATGCCGTGTACAGCATACGAGGATCTGGGTCACCAGTGGTCGCAAAGTACATACGTCCTACTTATCCAGTCACAGATGTGAATACAATTTGTAAATCAGTTGGGTCAATATTTAGCGCGATCCCATCCACAGTGCACGCAAATTGATATCACTGATAGCGAGTTCAAACCCCATCATGATGATCATCAAATCGGGGAAATTAGGAGGGTCAGTCTAAAAGTTCGTTCCTCCGTTCGTCCGTCACGTTTTCCATTCTTCTATAACTTCTTTACCGTATGACAGATTGGCTTTAATTCATGTGTATTAGCATCCATATGTTAATTTCCCGTCTGGCTTATGCTCCCCCATGCCCAAGGTCAATGCCAAATAACTTTTGAATTTTCTCATCAGTAGATGTTTCTATTAGGTTCAATCAGTAGATTGATTATACTATAACTTCTTTACCATATGAGCGATTCGCTTCAAACGTCATGCGCAAGTTTGTCATAATCCATATTTCCATTTCCGGCACCACCAATGTTCACCCATGCTCGGTGTCAAATAACTTTGACTGCGTGTGCATGTCTCCATTCTTCGGTAACATCTTTATTGTATGAGCGATTGGATTGAAACTTCATGTGCATGCTTCTGTTCATCCATGTGTTCATCCTCTGCCCCACCAATGCCCCGCGTCCCCAAGGTCAAGGTCAAATAACTTAGAATGTCACGTCCAGTAAATGTGTACACGTTTCTCCATTATCCTATAACATATTTACTGTATGCCATTTTTGAGTGATTATCTTGCAACTTCATGTGCATGTTTGTCATCGTCCATATTTTCATTTTCTACCGACCAATGCTCCACCTGTGCCCCAGGTCAATCTTAAATAACGCGTGCGAGTTACTTTTATAACATATTTACTGTACTTGTGATTCTCCTGAAAATACACGTAAAGATAAAGCACGTTTCGCGGTTATCCATTCTGTTTAACGTGCCCATTTATGCCCTGTATGTAGCCGTAGTGTATCGTTATTGTATACTTGTAAACATAGCTGATACAGAAAGTCATATTGCGACGTTCACGAATTTATTATGTTTTCGTCGCAAGTTAGTCTTAGACATTTACATACTAGCAGTCAATCTATCGACAACTTTACTTTTGTCGCCCAGGTTTAATGTCAACTTTCCAGTCGATTATGACAATTAAGTACATTCTTCTTTACTTTTTCATTTAATAACGCCACATATTGGCAAGATGTGCAGCTGTGAATTTCAGAGAATGACACATTTCTACATTTCTTTTGTGACAATACACCGTTTTACACGAAGACGAGATCCATGATAACCGTAGAACACACCTACCAGAAACCAATATAGTTTTTTTCCTCACTGCATGTACGGTCTTTACCTGTTCGTTTGAGACACGCATTGTGATTTTGTACCTTCGGACATCTACGTAGTTTCATGAAATACGTTTACAAAATTGACAATATTAATTAAAGGTGCATACCCACTCAGTAGCCACAAACTGTTATGTATAGGAATTAAATAAGTGTATAATTGTGTCACTATTCCACCAGTTCTAAAGATTACAAGTGGCCGCTATACAGGTATACTCATTTAGTAATATTTATTTTACTGACAGTGACGCGCGTTGGTATCATGCTATTTTCGTATGCAAATGAGTCGTGGTATTTGTTAATTATTTATACTAATTAAATGCGTCACGTGAAAAAGTACTATTCTCGACAGATTATAAAGTATAATAATGTAATGTTCGTTAACATTTTAAGGAAACACGGTTATCGCCCCTGATATCCGTGTGGAAAGTTACGTCTGATATAAAATGTATAATAATGCCAATCAATACGTGGTGTAATGGTGAATGAATGTTTATTTTGCCAGAAAATGTCTCAGATGATGTCTGATATAAATAACATTTTGTGGCTACTGAGTGGGCATGTACCTTTAACAATTTAAATGGCATCAAAAGTTGACAACATGTTCAGAGTACATGCGGATATTTCCGCATGTACTCTGAATGTTTTGTCAACTTGACTTTATTTATGAAAAATATTGTAAATTTTGTAAACGGATTTAATGAAATTACACAGATGTCCGAAGGTACAAAATCACATGGCGTGTCTCATTTGTGTCAAGGACTGTGCCAGATAATGTACGACATTGTATGACACAATGGCATCATAGTACCAATCGTAAACACGCGGTCACAAGTAATACAAATAGACTAATGTGCACAAGTGTTGCTTCTGAATAGACTGCAATGCTCATCACTATTTTAAACTGTTATATTCGGCTAAATGTGTCTATCAGACTACATGAGAGTGGGCTGGTCAGAACGTCACTGGTGAAACACTTAATAAGCCGCAGGTTATCATGATGCGTACCTATATGTGATATAATTGCCTCAATGGGCAACATATAAATATGGACATACCAAAGGAGCACCAGTCACAACAGTATACAAGCAGGCACCAGTCACAACAGTATACAAGCAGTCATGAGTTTTAATATTTTGCTAGTGTTAACAATTTTGTGCGTTGCTGCAACGCAGCTGCGAATCTAATAAACTACAACACGAAATTAGGGACGATAGTTGGCAGCCAAGCGGAAACGTCATTCAACGTCATTCAACGTCATTCAACGTCGGGGAAGGTGAACAGGTTCCGTGGAATTCCATTTGCCGAACCGCCGACTGGACCTCGAAGGTTTAGGAAACCCGTCCCGAAAGGTGGAATGCAGTCTCCTTTCAACGCCACCGAGTTCGGACCGGCATGTCCCCAGAATTTGTTCATGCTCACCGCGTGGGTCCCTTGATTCCCGTACATGGACGAGGACTGCTTAACGCTGAACGTGTTTACACCGGAGCATGGTAAACGGGCACACTATGCCGTTATGGTATGGATTTATGGAGGTGCGTATGTGATTGGTCAGTCGAAAATATACTCCGCTGAAAATCTCACACTGGTTGGTGACGTCATTGTCGTTACTCTCAATTACCGGGTAACTTCATTCGGATTCCTAAGCGCTGGTAGTAGCAAATATCCCGGAAATAACGGCCTGTGGGACCAGCAATTGGCAATCAAATGGGTGCACGATAATATAGCAGATTATGGAGGAGACCGGTCACGTGTAACGATCTTTGGCGAATCTGCGGGCGGGTCCAGTGTGCTCTATCACTCGCTGTATGAGGGTAACCGCGGACTGTATCAGCGACTTATGGCGGAGAGCGGCAGTCCGCTGTGTCCATGGGCTTTCCAATCGGAACCTGCGAAATACGCCAGACGGTTAGCGAATAAGTTCGGATGCTCGTCGTCCAATCTAGATACAACAATTGACTGTCTACAGACGAAGGACTTCATGTTGGTTGTAAATAATAGTCGTGGAATCGGAACATTTGAGGAGACGATGTTTCGTGCCGAATGGGACCCGTACTTTGACAACGACTTCATAAAGAAACCACAGAAAGACTTGTTCAAATCGGGAGTTGGTATGTTTCGTGAACTTGACTCCATGGTAGGTATGAACAACAATGATGGTGCGTTTGTCACTCTAATTGCTATACAAATGTACATACAACAACAAATAAATCGTACTTTCAACACTGGCATACCGAGCAATTTCTTCAAAAATGCTTACGTACCACCGTTCCTAAAGGACATGGGTATAAAGAAGACCAAGTTCATGGTAGATTGGGTAACACATGTATACACCGACTGGAGAGACCCGACCAACGAACTCTATATGCGGGAGAAGTTTTTGCAGTTTTCAGGAGACTACAATTTCTTCATGCCCGCGCTGGAGACGCTTGTGGCGCATGCTCAGAAACCAACCACCGGGAAATCGTATCTTTATGAATTTCACATGAGGCCGTCCTTTAACAGGCAAGTATGAGACATCAAAAATGAATGCAAAATAATAGCTGCGACCAATAAGACCTTAGGACATTTATGACCAGTATAAATTGCACCTGAGCACCACTATACGTGAACTATATCGATCATTCCCTGCCTAATCAACCCTCAACTATCCTCATCATATAGGATAACACTATTACGGCTGAGTCTCCATATATCACATGCACTCACACGCAACCCTTTTCACGGTCTGACATACCGGCATCGTGTGACATGAGAATGCATTATTTAGGTTAAATTAACCGCCTCATCGTCTCCTTCATTTAATGCACATATTTCGACTGTATCGCAGATATTAGTAAATTCGGAAACAAACGGGCAAAGGGTCAGTGACCTGACACTGTCAATTGTGAAAAATACTTGTCTGCCATGAACAGTAGTTTAAAACTGTATTTGTATTACAATTCTTACAAACAATTATGTGGGAACTTGTCCAAATAATTTCCTGTTGGCACAGGCGGAGACATAAAGGCGAACCTTAATGTATGCCATGCACTCTACCTGTTGTCTCGATGGACGTTAGTTGCGTGTTGCTGTCTCGAAGCAAAATTTACAATGTAGATATGTACTGCCAGTACGAGAGTCGGACGTATGCATACCATTGTCAGTTGTGGTGCAAGCGCCTTTTATAAGGACATGATAGAGTGCACGTCTCTGCAGTGAACACGTGTTCCAATTTCATAGCGAATATGTTATGTAACAGGTGCGGTCTTGCTGTATGAGAGAGATTGGGGTTTGTCATAAAATATTCATTGCGCATTTAAGGCATTTGTACTCAGATCACATATTTTCAAACGTCTCTCGATCGTTAACGACAACAACACAAACTATCTTTGAATTTAATAACTAGAATAGTTCGCCTGCTATATTCAGTATGTTTTCTGACGTAGCATAAATGTGGCTTTAGAAGCATTTGGCCTGTGGCCAAGTGCTTCATCGCCCGTATTAGCCTACGGAAATACAGATGTTGTAAACTTGTACCGTAAACCGTGTTCATGAGACTCCGCATTGGTAAAACAAAAAAATCACTTTCAATCATATGTTGAACATAGTTTCACTGAATGGTAAGTTTTCATATACATGCAGCATAAACTGATAAAGCGGGCTTGTGACGCATCTGGCACTTCGTAACGAACCGTCTCATGAGGATCTGCCCTTTTTGCAAGTAATTTTCACATTTCTTTTAGAACAAAAACACCTCCTGAAAATCATTTTGTGACGATTGGATCGATCCGGAAATGAACATATAAAATTCAGTCCAGTTACTTAGGGGTGAAAGGGTTAACGTGGTTGACTGACTGTGACCATGTCAACTTTACTATGTACCAAGTAAACATTTGCAGGTCGCCTACCTGGGTGAAGGGAGCTAATCACGGAGAGGAGTTACCGTTCGTGTTTGGGTTTCCTTACACAATGGCGGACGGTATGCGGTTCTACAACCACGTCCCAGAATACGAAAAACAAATCTCCGAACACATGGTGGTCATGTGGATTATTTTTGCAAAAACCGGGTAAGCTAACTGAACGTGCTTTTGGATTCTTATATCAATTTCCATTTCTCCAAATTCTCCGCTAAAGTACAAGTCGCAACTGTTGAAAGGTACGAATATGTCTGCACGAACCAATATATCCGCCGACATATTCGGGAGGGTCTTAGGTACGAATATGTCCGCATGAAACGAGTACGTCCGCAGTGATTTTGGGGTCGTCTCAAGGTGTTCTTTGACTTTTTAATATACATGCAGCTATATCGTTTATGGATTCCGAGTTCATATACACGATGTTTAAACAATGTAATCATATGCTCTGTTGATACAAGGTCGATTAAAACGTATGCTCAGAATAGTAGCTGCAAACATAAGTAATTGTTTAGTATTGGTATATAAGTCACTATATATTCATTAGTAGACCAAATGAGCTGGCAGCGTAGGCACTGACCAGACTGCGCGAATCTTGGGCTATGCTATCAGCTTTTTGTATCACATACTAAATCATACATTCGCCAATATACCTAAATCACGAACCAACACGGAACAACTTGTTCATTTACGCATTCTGATAGTGGCATATTACAATAATACAATACAACATATTTTATTCAGTATTTTGCAATACAATGCTTCTTGCCATTAAACAAAATTGTGTAGTGCACATGAAATAAAGATTTTCAGAATAGAAATGAAGGAGCTTTTTTAACTGTAGTTAAAGCGAAATACCATCTAAATTGTGAAGATAGTGAAGGTTGAAAACAGCGTATATCGAGCCAGAGTCCACATATGTGCAGTCTGATTCGTGTATATGCTGGTTGCAACGATAAATGCTTATGCAATCACATATATGTGTAATGTGTAATGAGATACCGATGTTTGCTGGGATATTATAAATGACATAAATTATGTTCGGGTATTGCAAACATCGTTCTCGTTTCAGATCGCACACTTGTGTCGTAGATATATTGTAATACATCCGTATGTGAAATATTAATAACTGAAATGAAAATAATGTCTTGATTATTCTTCTAATTCTTTCCTTAAATTGTTAGCAAAATAAACATATTTTGACAAATTAATTACTGTCTTTGTATGCGTTGATGTCATTAAATTATCATATTTATTTAATGTTGGCCATCTGCAAAAATAAGGTTTGGAATAGTCTCTTCTTAGGTTTGAGTACATAGGACATACCCAAAGAAAATGATATTCGCTTTCTACTGAGTTTAGGTTTACAGCATTTACATTTTCTTTCGTCTCTAGGAATATTATGGTATCTACCCCTTTCTATTTCTAAAGTATGGGAAGATGCAATTTTATATTTTATATTAATTATAATGTCAAATTATGGTTCTAACGTAAGAGTAGTTTTATACCTCGCATACGATGGGAGTCGTTGAGAACTATTTATATCGCTATACCAGAATTGATAGCAATTGTCTAAAACCCTTTGTCTAATTTGCACGATAGTATTATTTATCAATGTGTCTTGATTCACCGGCATAACTCTGTTAACCCTATATCGTTAATCATTGTTTTTATCTGATAAGCCCAGTTTGTGTTATTATATGTTATATTATTTTCTGCGTCATTTTTTAGCATGTTATACATTATTTTGGTTATACTATCGTCATTTAATTTTAATAGTTTTATCCAATATCGGGTTATGTGAACCTTACGCATTACACTTAGTGGAACTCTGCCCAATTATCCATATATTCCTATTAGATTGGTCGATGTATTGACACATATATAATAGCTTTCGTAGAAATTTAGTATGTATGTTTTCAATATCTTTTCCATTGTGAAACCCACATATTTCTGATGAGTAATTTAACACGCTAGACACTAATTTATCAAATAATTTGCATGTTTCATGTGTTGTAAATTCATATTGATTGAACACAGAAAAAAGCCTGTACATCGCGTTCGAGGCATGCTCAGCTATACATTTTTGTGTTCTATTTGAAGGAAGTAACAATTTCTAGTTTTTCATTATATAGATAAAAGTCGTATTTGGTATGATGTCCTTTTTCAAATATTACTACTTTCGTTGTGGCTGTATTTATTTTTAGTCCCAATGTGTTACAGTAATTTTATATGTCAGTCAACATAGCTTGTACTGATAATGGTGAGGTTGCAAATAATACTTGATCATCAGCATAAAGAAGCAGAAATAATTTTATTTCATTTATCGTAAAAATTCCATTTATTTTTGTGTTAATATTTTCAAGTATAACGTTTACAAACATTATGAATAATAGGGATGAACTCGGATCCCCCTGTTTTAGCCCAATGTGTGAATTCATGAAATCCGATGTTTTCTGGTTATGTTTTATTGATGATCGAACAACGGAGTACATAGCTTTTATTGATTTAGTCATTTTAGTACTAACTTTCTCAGCTAGCAATTTTTGCCATAGAAATGACCGATTTATATTTTCGCAGCATTTTTCATAGTCAATAAAAATACTATATAGCTTTTGACCAGAATGTAATACCTTAGATATTATTGATTGTAACATGAAAATACAGTCAGTGGTAGATTTTCCAGCTTGATATCGTATTGAAAATCTGTTATTTTTTCATATTGTTTTGTCAATTTTGTTAAGCGGTTTAATAATATTTGTGAATGTATTGTGGCTAAAATGTTATTCAGAGTTATTCCTCGATACTTTTTAGCTTATGTTTGGTCGCCGCCTTTAAATATAGGTACAATATAGCCTATTCCCCAGCTTTCTGGATATTCAGAGTTACTAAACATTTTATTATATAACGCTGTCAGATACGGCGAGATAATAATAGTCCGTATTGAATGACGACACACCTTTTTTTAATGCTCTTAATCAAACATATTGATTCAAATTCAAATCTAGCTGATCAATCGATACTCCATTTGATAATAAACTATCATATAGCAGAAAGAAGACAGAACTGTATCATGTGTAAAAACATGAAATTAATAAGATGCTATTTGCGCAATATATGTGACTGTGCAGGTTACAAGTGTTTTACAATATAGTGTTTGCTGGAAGATTGACTGCAATGAGCCCTCAACACCAACAGCTAGCATGGCCGGTTCTATGCAGGTAGCACATGCCATTGTACAGTTAGTGGGGCTGTGATAGTTACTTGGAAACTGATTTTGCGGTGGTCAATTCCATAATTACGTGGTTTATGGCGCGTATGCTCACCATTGCGTAATCGCGACGGATTAAGGAAATGGTGATCATCCAAACCGGCGGTGTTGAAACAATGTAATACCATATGCCCTGTTGTAAAACGTATCCTCGGAATAGTAGCTGCATACATAGATAATTGTTTAGTATCAATGGTATATATACATTAGTAACAAAAAATAAGCTGGCCGTGTAAGCCCTGATCAGACTGCGCGAATGTTGGGCTACGCTATCAGCTTTATTTATCATATAACAAATCATAATCGCGAATATATCTAAATCACTAACAAACACGGGACAGCTTGAAAATTTGAGCAGTCTTAGAGTGGCATGTAATGGTCAGTATTAAGTTAGTTAGTTATCTCATATTTAAGGGTTGGAATTGGTTCACAGAACCAAGGTGGCCGGATTAGCTCAATAGGTAGAGCGTCGTACTGCGGACCGGGAGACCCCGGTTTCGATCCCACCTCGACCCGCTGCGAATAGCCGATTCGGCGTGTCCTTGGGCAAGAAAAGTTCGTGCTTTGTTCTATCGGATGGGGACTTAAATACTCGGTCCCGACATGCAAGGTCATCGAGCCGTCGTTAAATTTCACAGAACTTTCCATACCTGGCCCAGATTTGTTTTCAAGCCGTTGGTCCCTTTGTTTCCCCGAATTTATTATCAGTTGCAATGCAGTCGAAATATGTTCTTTCAATTAAGTAGGTTATGAGACGGTTAATTTAACCTAACTAGTTCAGTCTCCTTTCGCACTGTGCAAGTATGCCATACCGTGTTAAGGGCCGAGTAGGAGTGCACATACGTGCACATGATATATGAAGACTCGGCCGTATTAGTATTGAGTGGAGACAAACATTTATAATATCCCTATATCACAGATTTTGATTCAAATATCAAATCGAGCTGCGTGTAGATGATCAATCGATACTCCATTTGAAAGTTATGAAACAATCAAGACAACACTGATCATCTTTAACCACTATAAAACTAACAATATACTATTTGCGCAATATAATTGACTGTGCCGGAATATAGTTTTCGATTCGAAGATTGACCACAATGAGCTCTAAATATCAATAGCATGGCCGGTTCTATGCTAGTAGCACATGCCATTGTACAGTTTGTGGGGCTTGAGTTACGCCATTGCGTAATCACGACGGATTAAAATAAACATGACTTGAATTACAATCATATTGAGGCTGGTCAAGGCAACGTTAAACAAGAACAATTATAACATGAATGATCATGTTATAAAAGAACGCTTTGAGTTGTTTTATTGCTTAGATCACGCGATACTTATCTCTCCCAACCCGAAAACATTCTCTAAACCTAGCCTGTAATATCCAATATCGACATATAGCTCCCATACTATCCCATACCTATTATATATCCAATATCGACATATAGCTCCCATACTATCCCATACCTATTATATATCCCATATACATATTATAAGCACCTACAAGCACATACTAATATTTGCACTGTTTACGTTTCGCTATTTAGGGCCGTATGTGGTGCCTGGGGCAATATTATTGTTCTGACTGACGTCTCGTAGAATCTCGTTCGGATTTGAATTTCGGGCGTGATCTGCGAGATCGCGGTGCTTTCCGCCTTGAGACGCCAGCCAGAGCAGTTATGAATTTACATGTGTTTCGTAAATTTGTTTTCACATAATTCCAGGTAAGCACTTCTGTCTTTTGCTATTTTATGAACATGTTTCACATATACAATACTTTATTCCCTTGTATTGACGTAATGATGGCGTACGACAAAGTAATGATGTTCTCATTTATTATTTGCCGGCCGCGGGCCCGTCTGTTGTCACACACGGACATTGTGCATGAATATACACCCGTTCATGAGAGAATACTATTCTGTCATTATTAGCCGCTAGTATTTGTACTATTAGCGGTGGAACATCCTGTGAGTAGATTTACCTGTTCCATGCGTGTCCATATTTATTACTTCCCTTTAGATTAATATAACACCATTTCCTTTGTTGTTTATAGTAAGGTATGTAGCTTCTGTTCGGACACAATCTCGTATTTTAACACAGTAACATGTTTAAAATAGTAATTTTCTATACATTCTATGTACATGTATTTCTGCAGGATAACAATAATTATCGAATAAACATGTGAACTTGCCACCACAATATTGACGTTAGGGCGTTAAAGTATTTCAGTTGTTATGATACGAGGTCGTGTCCGGTGGAGCGCCGTGGCGTAATGTGTGTCGGACTACTGATCCAAGGGTCGTGGTTTCGAGCCTGACTAGCGGCGTGCGTTGTGTCCTTGAGCAAGACACTTTATCCACACTGCTCCAGTTCACCCAGCTGTAAATGGGTACCGATAATTCGTAGTTGCTATGTAAATACGAATTACCGGCTTCTCTCAAAAAATCTCTACCTCCGTTATTTCTCCCATTCTTGGGAGACGGCATGCAAGGTCCTAGAGCCAGTGCCGCCGTTAAATATAAGCTAAAAAAAAAAAAAAAAAAAAAAAAAAAAGGTCGTGTCCGACCTAGGAAAACCAGCTATAATTTGATATTATTTGCAAAATTATGTTCTATCTTGCTGAAATAACAATACTTATGTTAGTACTAATAACATCGTGGAATGTGTTATGAATCGAGGTCGTGTCCGACCAAAGTTACAAACCTTGTTGTTCATATATGAGCCGCGGTTGGGAAAAGGTACCTTATGGCGAAAATGACGTTATCGAGTAAATGACGTCGGAAACGTCGCTTCCATTTACGCTTTTGACATAGCTGACGTCGCTGTTGACAATGACACAATATATAAGTGTATTATCGTATGCTAGTCGGTGTACCATTAGCGAAACAAACCAACTGTATGTAGACCATTGACTATATTACCATTTTATGCCAAAATATAAATGTACGTTCTCGGGGTTGTTAAGACAATAAATGATCAGAAACTAGTAATGTTCAGTAGCATTTGAACCGGCGGTGTCGGCAGCCTAGTTCGCGTATGGAACCGATAAATGTTTTCTTTTTCTATTTGTATTATTATATCGTTTACCGAGATTGTACATATGTACAGTAGATATGTGATATTATATGGATAAAATGTTATTTAATGCTAGTGTGAAGGTTAAAAAAAGTATATGTAGTCGTAAACGTTACATAGCGTCTCCATTTCTTTATACGCGTATCTGTTTATGATTTAATTTCATTTATGCGTGTCAGATTGCATTTAGTGAATACAATTTCGTATTTGGTACTCTTACATGTATCAGTAACGAAATAATTGTATTACACACAATGTGGTAACCACCGTGACTCATCAAAACTTTGAACATGTATCATGCGATAGAGGAAAGGTGGAATCTCTAAACATTTTGTGGAACACTTTTCTATTAGTTCAAACACGGCTTATACTAACGGACGACCATACACTGTTTGAAAAAATTGACATTGTGTGTGCATATGTGTAGCTAGCTATATGGCACAAACATGTGTAATGGCAAAATTGTGAACGCTGCTCTCCCACCGCTCTAATAGCAAACAGACAACACAAACCACATTACATACCAACTATGTAAACTTCGTATGTATGCACGTACAATGTAACCCGACAATCACAATCAAATACTGTATATACTATTAGCTCTGTTTCGTGCATATCTTTCTTGAAATGTGTGTCCTAAAATTGGCGTCTTCACTGTGCCCTTCACACGAATCGAGAGTAAACTATGGCCAATTAATTTCAGGATACTGTCTCGCGATTTAGTGGCTGTGTCCGAGAACTTTACTGGTTGTGTTAAATGCTGAACATTGGTTTACTGTAATAATATTTATAGTAACATAATAGCCAACTGTCGCAGGAATCAGTCAGCTATACATTCCACATGTGGGGATAATACATTTCCGAAATTCTGCACATACTTTATATTGCATAGGAAAACACGATCCACCCAACCCGGGGAATGAGAGGGAAAATTAATTCCGAGACAAGGGAATTAGACCGTCATTTTATTATCCCATCGCTTAGCGAAAAAAGGGGTCTGTCCGTATGTCCGTCAAATTTGCTATAACGTCTTTATCCTATGACCGATTGGCTTGAAGCATCATATGCATGTGTCACAGGGTCCGATATGTTTACCTGTGGCTATATGGTAATTCAACATGCGATAAATTTCACTTATACTTATACGGCAACGAGTTGGAGGTACGTACATATAACAATCCCCTCACGTACGTCACAAAAACTGCCAAACTGGACGCTACGAGTCATCGATGGCTATCCTCATTAGCGAATTATACCTTCAGTTGACGTACAGGTCAGGTAAGTCCTCAGCGCAGGGGAGACGAGGGAGATGTTCTCAGACGTCGTGAAAGCAGTATGTAATGCTGCACTGTTAAGTAAATCAGCTATGCCACTGATTGAAACTCTAATGATCGCAGACTCATCAGAACTGGCAGGAACAGGAGCAGGTAAGCGAGTCAGATTTTGCCAACGTTAACTGGCACAAGCAGCGGATGAGACGCTAGCGAGAGTGATGGAACTGCTTACCAGTGGCATTCAACCCAGACTAGGACTACACCACGAAACCGGAGAGGTAAGATAGTATCTCCGGGAATTGAAGAAGCTGAGTATGCAAGTTAACATTTTGTACCGCAATACAGAGATAGACGGCATACCGGTACAGCAGTAGGTTTTGCCAGTGTCAGATCGCACTTTGGCAATGCTATGTTTGCATGACGACTTAGGCCACCAGGGTCGAGATCGGACTCTATGGTTGGTAAGGCAGCGGTTTTATTGGCCAGGATTGGGACAAGATGTCGCCAGTGAGGTAGCAAACTGTGGTAGGTGTCTCCGCAGAAAGAAGTACACTGTACCGAGTGCTGAACTCGCGAACATTTCGAGTAGCAGACCTATGGAACTGGTATGTATCGACTTTCTTTCATTAGAGAGGTCGAATGGTGATAATGAGGATATCTTGGTTATAACGGACCATTTTACAAGATATGATCAAGCCATTCCTATACCCAATCGGACAGCCCAGACAACAGCAAAGGTACTGTATGAACATTTCATCTGCCATTATGGATTTCGCTCGTCTCCATAGAAGGTAGACATTTTGAGAGTCGCCATATTAAAGAGCTCTGTAGCATTGCACATGTGGAAAAATCGCGCACAACTCCATATCACCCCATGGGTAATGGGCAAGTTGAGCGATTTAATCAGACACTTCTCAACATGTTATGACCACTTGAGGAACACCAGCAATCAGATTGGAAGACGTATGTGGCTCCCTTAGTCCATGCATACAATGCGACCCGCAATGACACTACAGGATTCTCGCCGCATTATCTCATGTTTGGTTGGCATCCCACACTTGCAGTCGATACATTTCTTTGGATTGAAGGTAAGTCTGAGTCTACCACTTGCCATGCGCACTATGCGCAAAAACTGAGAAAACGGATGGACTTCGCATATCAAGTTGCCAGCAGGGAGGCACAGAAACAGTCGGAACGATACAAGGGTAAGTACGACCGCAAGGTGGGGGGGCATGGTTTTGGTCAGAAACGTAGGGTTGCGAGGTAAAACCAAACTGGCAGACAAATGGGAGCAGGAACTGTACATTGTTAGCGGACGGAATCCCTAACACTGATGTACCAGTTTATCATGCGCGAAAAGAATCTGGAAAGGGTCATATTCGTACTCTCCATCGCAATCTACTGTTACCGTGTGTATACCCTATGCGGCGCCAGAACGTGATACAGCTTCGGTTGGTCATAGCGTGCAGTCCCCAGAGAGACATGTACAGTCCCCTGAAACCAATGTACCGGCCCATGAACAGTCGCCTTTAGCCATACAATTGCCATCGCCATCACACACGCGGCCTGTAAGGGTTCGTAAACCACCTGATAGGTACGGGGAGTGGGTAATGCCACTAATAGCTACACCTGACGGAGAAATTTATGTATAATTGTGTGTATAGGATACATCACAGTTCAGAAAGTGACTTGACTAAGACTAAATGGCTAATTGAGCATACTCGTACTCTGAAAGCAGAGTTAACGTGACGCTAAATGAATGTAGACAACTCACGGGTCAGTAAGACTTATTTAGTATTTCATGTATTTCACTATGCATGTATGATATAGACTAATGGTGAGTGATGCTTCGTTGATGTAGTCCAGTGGTAGATATTGTAGATTGTGTGATTGTGTAATAGTGTTGTATGTAAGTATTTAATAATACGTTTAGTTACATTCTCTAGTGCAGAATGTCGGTAAAACACACTAATCACTATCTCTTGTATCGCATTCCAGGTACACTGATTTTCATTGTTGTAGGACTACGGAGGCTGCTTGCATGCCAGAGATATGATGATCCCATAAGTCATATTAGTCATTAATATTTGTTACTTTGATGTATATTTTCAGTCCATTAATATTTGTTTTATAATAAAGTTTACATATAGCTTCGGAAACTGACGAATGCCGGAGACATTCTTTATTAGATGGGAAGAATGTCACAGGGTCAAATGTGTTTACCTGTGGTTATATGGTAATTCAACATGCGCCCCTATTAATATATAACTTTCACTTTACATTGATGTCACGTGAATCGTTACGTATTGTTCTTGTCATCCATTTTCGTGCGTGTCTGTATTTCATTTGTCCACACATGTCATGTGATACGTCTCGTTGTATGTTTCTTTCATGTACTGTGACGTCATAGCCTGTATGTATGTTGATTGGATGTAGCCATGCATGCGTAAAATATAATTCTCCGCCCGAATTAGCCTTCAGCCGGTCATTCTTCATCGAATCAACTAGTCGTAGCCATAGCTAGAACATGATTATAATATTTATTTACATACAATATTATACTATATATTCTTTCGGTAAGTGAACGCCTTATATATAGCTCTGGTATATTTGAATTGCTTCATGCCTTTTCAGCGTTCCAAAATTTAAAACCGATTCCTGTGGAAACTACCGGTCTACCACGGGTCTCACTGTTTACCATTTGCATATCCTCATAGATGGGTGGCCGGTCTGCTATGGGTCTCACTGTACTGCCATATGTCTCACTGTTCAACTATTGTATCTCGCCCAATATGGGTGGCCGGTCTGTTATGGGTCTCACTGTTATTGCGCGTGCATACCAGGCTTATATACATCTGTCCCGTTACGTCCCGTCTATATAAATGTCCGTGTATTGTATATTCGTATTCATGTTACCCGGTCCACGAGAAAACCTGACCTGACTATTCGCAGTGCGCCTAAATGTATCGCCTGCTTATACCCGTCTTTTATATTTTCAGGTCACCCATACTAAACTGTAAATATATATTCAAATATATATTTCCGAAATACACATTCCAGGACTGAACCCAGTGTGGACTATTTATTTACCATCCATACACCTGTGACACATGCTTATCATCATCCATATTTTTTTCATTTCTCACCCTACACATGCTTCCCGTTGTATTATCTTCTCTTTTACAACTCGTCTTCAGAATGAATGTAACAACTTGTCATCTAACCAAATAACAACAGATAAACGCTATGTTGCCGCAACTGAATTCGAATAATAGCAGTTCGTATACAACGACAAGCCGCGAAACGACCGTAGCTGGGCACCAACAGATATCATATCATATCTTGTATAACCCAACCCCATATAGATGCTTCCCTGTTTGATCTACTTTGCCTGAACAACCCTCAAATAGCATCATCATATAGGAAAACACTGTTACGGCCGAGTCTCCATATATCATGTGCACTCATACGCGGCCCTTAACACGGTCTGACATACTGGCAAAGTGCGAAAGGAGAATGAACTAGCTAGGTTAAATTAACTATCTCATAACCTCTTTAATGTAAAGCACATAGTCCGACTGCATTGCAACAGATACTAAATTCGGAATAACTTTATTATATTTATTTTTAGACATATGTCTATGTGTCATGATTAGCTACGGCACCTCTAGTTTTATGTGATACATGGTTAATTGGCATATCGTCTCTCATAATTCTATTAAATTGTACGACATCCATCCCATCCCCATCCCCATCCCCATCCCCATCCCCATCCCAATCCCAATCCCAATCCCATCCATCCTATTTGCTATCCGTCACAACGCCGTGGTGTTAATCACGTGCCATAAATCACTTAATTATGGACGGTAGACTTGACAGCGAGCTCCTTATCACAGCATGTGCAACACTCATGCTACCAGCATAGAAGCGACAATGATATTGTAAAGAAATCGATCACATCTGCTATTACGACTGACTTATAATGTGCAAAATCTAATTTCCAAATTATGATGTAAAACACAGTTATAATGGTTAAATCAAAATCCGTGATATAGGGATATTATAAATGTTTTGTCTCCACTCAATACTGATACGGCCGAGTCTTCATATATCATTTGCACTCATATTCAGCCCTTAATACGGTCTGACATACTTGCACAGTGCGAAAGGAGACTGGACTAGCTAGGTTAAATTAACCGTCTCATAACCTACTTAATTTAAAGCACATATTTCGACTGCATTGCAACTGATAATAAATTCGGGCGAATAAAACGGACCAACGGCCATTGGCTTGACAAACATTCTGGGCCAGGTATGGAAGGTTATGTGAACCAATTCCCACCCTTAAATGTGACATAACTAACTAACTAACTAACTAACTAACTAACTAACTAACTAACTAACTAACTAACTAACTAACTAACTAACTAACCTAACTAACTAACTAACTAACTAACTAACTAACTAACTAACTAGTACATGCTAACTCAATACTGACCATTACATGCCACTCTCAGACTGCGTAAATGTTCGAGCTGTTTGTGTTTGTTCGTGATTTAGATATATTGGCGAGTATACGATTTGTTATATGATAAATAATAGCGACAAGAGTTGCCTACGATATGGTTATCTGGTGGAGAGATAGCTTAGCGGGTAGCAATTTTGCCCAAGATTCGCGCAGTCTGATCAGGGCATACAATGCCAGCTTATTTTTTTTACTATTTATGTGTATATTCTAATACTAAACACTTATGTATGTTTGCAGCTACTATTCTGAGGATACGTTTTAATCAACTTGGTAGCAACAGAGCATATGGTATTACAACATCCATCAATCCATCCACCCAGCCAATCTGTGTCAGTCACGCCGCCGTGGTGTTAATCATGTGCCATAACTCACTTAATTATGGACGGTCGACTTGACCGCGAGCTCCTTATCACAGCATGGACTCATGCTACCAGTATAGAAGCGACCAGGATATTGTAAAGAAGTCGATCGCATCTGCTGTTACGACTGGCTTATAATGTGCAAAATTTAATTTCCAAATTATTATGTAAAACCCAGTTATAATGGTTGTGTGAGAAGGTGATGACGCATCAACGGTGCTGGTTCTTAACTGTGGTTCCCTTAATTTCCATGTACTGACGCGATAACTGTAAAGTTTATCGATCACAATTTCCTTAATCCGTCGCGATTACGCAATGGTGATTATACGCGCCATAAACCACGTAATTATGGAATTGACCACCACAAAATCAGTTTCCAAGTAACTATCCATGCTAGCTATTGGTGTTGAGGCCTCATGCAATCAATCTTCCAGCAAACACTATATCGTAAAACACTTATAACCTGCACAGTCACATATATTGCGCAAATAGCATCTTGTTAATTTCATTGTTTATACATACAGTTCTGTCTTTATGCTATATGATTGTTCATTATCAAATGGAGTATCGATTGATCAGCTAGATTTGAATTTGAAGACATATGTTTGATTAAGGGCATTAAAAAGGTCTGTCTCCATTCAATACGGACTATTATATGCCACTCTCAGACTGCGTAAATCAACAAGTTGTTCCGTGTTGGTTCGTGATTTAGATATATTGGCAAATATATGACTTATTATGTGATACAAAAAGCTTATAGCAAACCGAAGATTCGCGCAGTCTGGTCAGTGCTACGCTGCCAGCTCATTTGGTATACTAATGGATATATACCAATACTAAACAATTATCTACGTTTGCAGCTACTATTCTTAGCATACGTTTTAATCGACCGTGTAGCAACAGAGAATATGGTATTGCATTATTTAAACATCCTTTAGATGAACTCAGAATTCATAAACGATTTTGCTACATTTATATTAAAAAATCACAGAACACCTTGAGACGACCCCAAATCACTACGGACATACTCGTTTCCTGCGAAATATTTGTAGCTTAGACCCTCTCGAATATTTCCGTGGACATTTTCGTTCGTGCGGACATATTCGTACCTTGCAACTGTCACACCTTTATTCACCTAAAATACGATATTCGCCACTATATTAGTGAACTCGAAGTCACTATATTAGTGAAATCCATAGTTTACTAAAATAAATCTGAAGTAAGTGACAGCCGCTGTGCAAGCGTATCGGGACATAAACTGATCAGATGGTATCAAGGCAAGAACGGTGCTAATTTCAGTAAAGTTCGATACGCTGTGTTGGCAGTAAAACGAATCCCCGTTATTAAATTCCCTATCATTGGGCGTCGTTGAGAACGGATGTCATTGTGTCAGCTGTGCACATTTGAACTCTTGTTTCTCTAACATTAAGTTTCGCATAAGCCGGTGCAAGGATGCATTTGTGCCATTGATCACGACAACACTGTCGCAGTCCTTGACACAGAGCAAGTGAAAAAAAACTGCACTCGAAGTTTTATATTTTCTGGTGACGTGATCGGCGATTTCGCTTGTATCATGGATGGTTTGGCTTTCTAGAGGGAATACTCAATGAGGGAATGGAATGGAATGGTGCTTAACGACCCATCAACACAAAAGAGTATCATTTAGGGCCAAGCAATGTAGATGAAGATATAACTAATAGTAAAATAGTACGTTAGATGTGGTAGGCAATCAGATGATTAGGGTACAAATAGTAATATGATGAACAATATAAATGAAAAACATGTATAGAATGATAAAATTATAGTATGTGAAACATGTATACAATGTTAAAAAGCAGATCTTCCGATACAAGCTGGTTTCGTGGAGAAAGCTAAACAAACCTTCAATGTTCTCTACCTGGAATAACTCTGCAAGTGAAGTAACATTGAAGTGTTTGCGTCGAATATCGGCAAAGTAGATACAGTCCAGTAGGATGTGTTGCACGGTAAATGCGCTGTGGCATGGAATACACCATGGACGCGGCTCACCTTTGAGCATATACGAATGCGTTAGTCGTGCATGTCCAATGCGCAATCGACTAAGGACAACTTCATCCCGGCGTACATGTCTGTAGCCAGGAGTCCATTCGCCCAGAGTCGGTTTCACAGTATGAAGTTTATTATCTGTGATCAGATCCCACTGGGTCTGCATTGTCTCGGAGATGAATGAGTTGATGGATGATTTAAAGTTATGATAGCAAACAGGAAAATTAGAAGTCGGTAGCTCCAGGTCGGCCTTGGCAGCACTATCTGCCCTGTCATTGCCCTTGATACCAGTATGACTGGGGAGCCAAAAAAAAAAAAAAAAGTACCTGTCAGACGAACGCAAAATATGGTGTAGCTCCATGATTTTGCGGACAAGTGGATGTTCAAACTTCATGTAGTACAAAGCTTGTAGTGAAGATAGTGAGTCAGAAAATAAAATAAATCGCTTTCTCCAAGATATTTTCGCAAAATCAAGAGCAAGTAAAATTGTCTTCAATTCCGCAGAAAATATCGATGATTTATCTGGGAGTCTGAATTGAAGATCTCCCTCGGGGACAGCGGCTGCAGCTGCTACGCGGTCCCAGTCCTTTGAGCCATCAGTAAAAAGCGGAGTGTATGTATTGTATCTGTCCTTAACTTGAAGAAAAAGTGATTTAAAAATGTTGGATCAGTTGTTGCTTTCGTGTGCTGACTAAGATCGAAGATCACATTGGGCTGCTCCAACTGCCACGGTGGAGTATCTGGGACAGCGTATTTGGCAATGTGATCCAGATCTAAGCAGAGTTTGTCACTGTTTGCACTAGCGACTGAAGGAGTATGGACTTAGCCCCTTTCTTCCACTGTCCCCTTCAATTTCTGTTGTCGTGATGGGCGATTTTATCAGGTAACGAGCTTTGTATCGACTCAATACATACTGACTGATAATGTATTGTTGTATCAGGCATTGACCTGATACGAATATCCGGGTTACAACAAATTGAAAACCGACGTTTCATTGGTCGAACGGCGTAATTTGACGTTACCGAATGACGTCAGTGTACTGACGCAACGTAAACAAGTCCACTTTCTTTTCAAAGAAAACTGTTTTCTTGAAAACGTTACCTAATAAATATAATACCAGCCTAGTGTCTGTTGATATCAATTTTATCACACTCGGCGGTTGGTTGAAGCGGTTGGTGGACTCCTTCAATTTAAATTAACCACAGTTTGTCATACAAAGACAATACACATTTTGTCATACAGAGTCAATACAAGTCTAGAGTATTTTGATATCAAGTATATCAGGCAAAGCTAGGAAACACGTATGAATTTCGAAGCTCCTAGAAGTTCCCGAGCCAAGTATGATAAAGTTGATATAAACCGACATACACTAGGCTGATATTATATTTATCATGTAAAGCTGCTTTATGCTAGCCAATGCTCAAACATAAAATGATATCTAGTCACATGTAAGGGAGACGATTTAAATAAGCTTGCATTCAATCCAATCCCATTTGTATAGTACTGTATATAGTAATATTGACATTGACAATGTAAACATTATGAAAATAAAATATGTTTAAACTAAATATTAAATAGTTTCCGTTGAAAAGAACACGGACTTGTTTACGTTGTGTCATTATTCTGACGTCAATATTCAATTTACCAGGTAACACAGAAATAAGTCTACGTTCAAACCACGTCATAATTGCTCATTCTGTAGGCAAAAAAGTTTACCTGATATATAGAATACCACGCTAATGTCTTTTAATGTGAAGTTTATCAGGCTCGACTCGAAAACGGTAAGAATTCCTCGGCAAGCCTCGGAATTCCTACGCGTTTCCTAGCCTTACCTGATGAATTTGATATCAAAATACACTCAGCTGGTATTCTCTATATCCCAATTCGCCAGTGCGTGTGCCGCAATCCATCACCAGGCCGGAGTACGACGCGGACAGCCAACGCTATCTGATGTTCGAGTCCAACGGCACCTCGGTGGCCCAGCACTTGTATGCCCGGCGGGCAGAGTTCTGTCTGAACTCTGTGCCCACGCTACAGTCAGCTAACCGCGTATAATGACTACCGGTTTACATAGAGCTAGCATCTTACATGAGTGATGATTTCATATATTTATTGAACGAGTTTACCGATTTCATAAGAAACGAGGCTATACCGCGATCACTAAACGACTTTAATAAATATCAAACTAAATCAACTCACTTGTTATATGTGACTTATTGCATTAGCATAACATCATAAATTTAAGTTGTACTAACAGACATACAGGTTTTGTTTACTGTAGCAGTTTCATTAACATATGTATTACACTTAAGCCCCAGTCTCACTGTCACGATTTTGCTCCCGACTAGCCACGATCTGAAAAATCGTCAGCAGTCGTAGTACCATCGTAGTGGTGTCGCCAGTATTCTTGAGTGTTCCTGAGTGTTCGTGTGTCATCAGGATAGGCTCCCGACTGTCGGGAGTCAAAACAGTCGGGAGTGATCGGCTAGTTTTTCAAGTCGTACGGCATTCGTACAGCATTCATACAGCATTCTTGAGGCCGTCGTAGAGGTATTCGTGATAGTCGTGGATATTCGTGGCACTTCCCAAGTACGACTCTGCAAGACCCGTCAATAACTAGTACGATGGTCCTACGACTATGCCACGGTTGTACTACGAATTAACTACGATCTACCACGATTTATGCCGATTGCACTACGAACGTACTAAGATCTTGTCCCGAATTATCAGGAACTAGCACGACAACACCACGAATATTGCCGAATGCACTACGAATTATGCCGACAGCGCTAGGACTGCAGTACGAACTACTACGACGTCTCACGTTGCCACTACGGTTTCACTACGATTCGGGAACAAACAGTTAAATACAGGCCGTCAGCATCCCAGAAATCATATATTATGTGACTTCCAACCAGAGAACATCTACCAAGAAGATATACCAATAACTTCTACCATGGATACTCCTGGAACAATGTTGCTTCTCCGTGATCTCGTGGCACTGGAGGCAGATATTACTCAGAATGACCTGGCTATTGCCCATCAGGTTGAGAAGAGGAGAAGAAGAGGTGCAAGGAGGGCTAAACCATTTTGGTGCAGGGCCTGGCTGACACGAAGACCTTTAATAGGACAGTATGAAATGCTGATGGTTGAGCTGAGTCAGGAAGATGTACCTGGTTACAATAACTTTATGAGGCTGGAGCCCTTGATGTTCCAAGAACTGCTTAACAGAGTCAGTGGTAGAATAGAGAAGAAGGGCACATGGTACATGAAGGCAATTTCACCTGGATTGAAGCTGACGATTACCCTCCGGCACCTAGCAACAGGAGATAATTACCATTCCATGATGTATGGTTTCAGAGTAGCCCACACCACCATCTCCTCCATTGTACGTGATGTATGTGAAGCCATCGTTGAGGAATATGCAGATGAAGTGATCCCCTGTCCAACTACACAGGAAGAGTGGAAACTTATAGCTGACCAGTTTGGGGCCAGATGGCAGATGCACCACACCATTGGTGCATTGGACGGCAAGCACATATCAATGCAGTGTCCAAAAAATTATAGTTATCTCTACTTCAACTACAATGGATATTATTCGGTAGTGTTTTTGGGATTGGTGGATGCTGACTATAAGTTCTTATGGGTGGATGTTGGTGCCAACGGTTCTGCATCTGATGCTCAAATCTGGAACCAGTGTGAGATGAAGGAGGTCATTGAAGATGGTAGCATTGGATTCCCAGAAGCAACACCACTACCTGCAGATGACAGACCCGTGCCCTACTTCATCATTACAGACGACGCATTCGCTCTTAGGACATGTGTTCTCCTGGGCCCCGTCGCCACTCTTGCCTCCCTGGCTAAAATTCCCAAATATCGTCCGCATAGATTCGTACCATCCCTTCAGATCACAAACTGGAAAGAAACATCTTATTAATCAACAATTCATGTCTGAAGGTATCATTCATGTACATGATAAATGATGCAACAATTTAATTGTGTAGTGCATGATGTTGACCAAAATACTTTGAAAGGTTCCCAAGACCAGGACTTGAACTTTAAGCCATAGCAGCAATTTTACTCTGTAGTCTATTGTCAGTGTATCATACATGTACTTGAATGATGTAACGAACAGCTCCGAACACAATAACATTATTATACGGTAATACTCACCATCGACCTTCATGCCGACCGCCTTCTCAATCCACAGCTTGTCTTTTGCAGACTTGTCTTTGTAGTCTCTGCGGTCTTTGTTGTAGATCATCCTTCTCCTGATCCTTTGTGAAGATCACGGCAGAATTCTTCTTCATCTCTTGGCTTCCCTGGCTTGCAGGCATCTCACCCTCTCCCATGACCTCTGGCTGGACCTCTGGCACGACATCTGCCTCTCTCTGCATATGTGCTAGTGGCCGAGCCTCTGGTTCTAGAGCGGTTGTCTTAGATCCCTTCCTGGTCGCCTTCTTCGCTCCACCATCCTTCTTCGGTGCCATCTTATATCAAATTAAATTCGCTTAAACAATGTCGATGTAGACTGTGTGACGTTCGAAAACGGAATGAATTCGTAACTGATCGGGAGTCTTTATCCGATTCGCACGGACGTCGGGGTAGACCGGGAGTAGTCGTAATATAGTCGTAGTATAGTCGTGGTGGTTCGTGGTGCAGTCGGGGCTGATCTTGGCGAGTCGTGACGCAGTTGTGTCGCAGTCGTACCATATCCTGGTGATTCTTGATATGTCGTACTGCATTCGTACTGGCAACGTAGTGGATTCGTGGTAGGTCGATGCTATTCGGGGACCATCGGCTTGGAAAATGTAGAGCATACGTACAATAGTCGTCAGTAATCGTGTGCATTCGTAGGACATTCGTGGCAAGGTCGGGAATGATGCCGATTCATGCCGATCTTTATCAAAATTTTGCAAAACGTCGGGAGCAGTCGTGGTTGGATAGGTCGGGACTGATCGTGGATAGTCGTGAGTAAAATCGTGACAGTGAGACTGGGGCTTAACTGTCTGTTCCACGTTTTTCTGCCGTCGAACTTTTGGCCATTAAACACATTAAATCTAAACAATATTTAAAACTAAGTATTTTTTCCCCAATAATAAAAAAGTCACCGTCCCCAATTCTTTTATTTCATGAAATTCCATCAAATATTGATTTTATAGCGAAAAAACAATTTTCCTATGGGAATTTAACATGGGGGATAAAATAGCTTTTTTTTTAATTTGTGGACCGATTTTCGAAATCTAACTGGTTTTCTTAGTTACATCATTTCTAAGCTATCTAACCAGGTTTTGGAGTCGATTTCCAAAATTGTTCGTTATTTGACTCCTCCCACAGCTCATCCACCTCATCTCTTCCCATGTTAAATTCCCATAGGAAAATAAAATCAATATTTGATGGAATCTTATAAAATAAAACATTTTGGAGAGGGTGACTTTTGTGTTATTGATTAAAAAGTACTTACATTTAAATATTTTTGGGATTTAATGTGTGTAATGGCCAAACGTTTGTCGGCAGAAAAACAGTAGTCTACTAGCATAATATTATTTTTAATATATTGC
The DNA here is from genome assembly GCA_029237695.1 of Conchocele bisecta. Classification (NCBI taxonomy): domain Eukaryota; kingdom Metazoa; phylum Mollusca; class Bivalvia; order Lucinida; family Thyasiridae; genus Conchocele; species Conchocele bisecta. The sequence continues at coordinate 136,918,579 of CM055265.1, forward strand.
ACTATTACATGCAATAATCATTTTATGCAATAAAACACTACCTGCACCATAATAAGGGCCATGATCTGACAAAATTGGACTTATTTGATTTCTGACAAAAGCACAGTATGAGCTCTCATAACGCATGATCAATCATATCATTCGGTTGCTAATTACGATAAACAATGTATACATTAGGTTACACAAGCAGTAGTTATAAGTAACACGTGGATAAATTATGAAATGGTGATAACAAATGGGTAGTGATGAGAATGACAGATGCTATAAGCATGATAAGCACAAAGAAACAGACACACACGTACATACAATATACATACATACACATATACACGTAGTTTAAAAATTAGTTACAAGCAGAATGGACGTTAGACAGACTACGGGGGATGTAAACCGATACTGCCTCTCTTCTGGGAACGTAGGCTGTGGTTGTGTTTAGGATTGGACAGTTTGATTGTCTTAGCCACAACTAAGCTCAGCCGCAGCCATAGTCGGACTGTTTGATTTTGTGGGCATGTATAATGGTGCGGACCAGAGAGATTTAGTAATCATCAGACTATCAATAGCGCATGTCCATACACCCACACTCTTGTATATTATGTATTTATCTTATTGTGCATTGCATTATTAATACGTCGGTATATAACTATACACACAAAAATCCAAATCACCAGGGCCCGGTTGTTCAAAACATCAGTTAGTTTAACGGACTGTTAAATCATTAACTGAATGGTTAAAATCTCTGTTAAAACAGAGATTTTAACCATTCAGTTAAGGATTTAACAGTCCGTTAAGCTAACGGATGTTTTGAGCAACCGGGCCCAGGTTAATACGACCTGGGTGCCCATACAAAGAGGAAGAATATCCGAATTACAGAATAGAATAGTAGTACCTCCAAAATGCACTGGTCGTATCTTCCGTGGATGTATGTAATAGATCATTCATACAATAAACCTAACAGGAAATGAAGGATTATCCTTATTTGTTCAGGACATCACGTCGTCACCGTAAAGCTCTGGATGATTGACTACACATTGTATCATCGTTTTCATATTGCTGTCATATTTCGAGAAAAAAATCACCGTCCGTTATGGTTGTACAAACCTTTTTTAAAAAGTGTAACCCTGTCGCGGAAATTTTGGAAGATAGGGAGGATATTCATATGTTTGCAACGAATATGAATTTAAATGTTCATCGAGTGGGGTCGATGAATATTTGTTGTTGTATGGACATTTCACACCACTCGATGAACATTTTATTTTATGGACATTTCACACCACTCGATGAACACATATATCATATTCGTTATGTCACGGTATGTAACTCTTTCCTCGGGTCGGGTATGCATTTTCTCACCCTGTGCAGTTGCAAATATATATACCCAACCGAGCAAATTAGTCAGTATTTTAGACTTTACACGGTAATAAATGCGTTAAAACTTTACACGGTAAGAATGTGTCTTGGCATTTACAGCCTATATCAATTCATGCAGGTGAGCATATGAATATAGATACAGGAAGTACTGATATTTCACCGGAATTTGTAAATTACATCGATAACATGACTTTTATTTACATCGTATAGCTGTGTTTAATATGTAGGTCAGGGGCGGATCTGGAAGGGGGGGGTGGTTTCCGGGGTTGCAACCCCTCCCCGTTCAGCTACGGAGTTTACATAGATCACAGTTTACCACCAGTTGGAGTCTGAATTTAAATACCGTAAAACACAGGAAAGTGCATTTCGAAGAGCTCGACAATAGCACAACGCCCTAGTTGCGAACGGTAACTCTTGCAATTAATCCCGCACCTAGCTGTAGGTATATAATAAATGACCTTAGTTCGAGCATCCTAATCCTCAACTGAGGGCCATTGACATCGCATACAAGCTGCGCAGGCGCGGATCTAGCACTGGGTTGTGGGGGTTGCAACCCCCCCCCCCCCCCCGTTCAGCCACGGAGGTTACGCAAATATGAACTGATATGAAATTGTCATGATGGTATTCATGATGGACAAACATGTTCGATATATGTTTAAAAACGTGAACCATACACAATTAAACGATTGAATATGTATATGTATTGTGTTTGTTCCTGTAGCTACTTTACATTGTATTCGCATGATTCATGATTGATCATAGAGCGTTGATCATTTACGGTGCCATGAAAAGTAAACGCGTTATAATGGAGATCGCGATACATGTATAGACGCAATGCGCAAACACAAAATTACTTCGTTCATCATAATGATGGTTCATCATGTTCGTCAGTCTTTGAGAATTATTTCCAATGGAAATGGACAAGGTTCATCGCTGGTGTCGGGTGAAACCGAGGCTATTGCTTTGCTGTTTGCTTATAGTTCACTGGAAGGTTTTGGTGACTGTACTGTAGCCGAATAACGCGGACCATTACGACCGTTTTTTTGTTGTTGTTTTTTTGTCTTTATTTTTGAGGTACGGGCGAATCGCATTATAATTGAGATCGCGATACGCGATCACGATATAAAGGTGAGTTGCAGTGTATATACTACGGTACCGAGTGTCCGTTGACGTATAGTCAATGTCATTACATGTACTTATATTTTACGTCAGCTGATTACAGGTATGTGGTTTTGATAATCAGTTAACTTACAAAAGAATATCATCATAGCGGTACAAAATATAACAGTTTATTACCAGCTCGAGTCGGATTTTAAATCCCGTAAAACCCAGAAAAATGAACTTTTCAGGACATCTGTATTTCAAATTTTTTCCAGGGGGGCATGCCCCCGGATCCCCCCTAGCAAACTCGGTCCACTGCGTGCACCTTCACAACCCCCCCCCCCCCCCCCCCCCCCCGTTCTCAGAAACCAAGATCCGCGCTTGCTGCGAGGCATACTTATACAGTCTAGGTATCCATAGTTCCTTATACTAGCTATAGAGGATAGTAGTTTAGTGCCGTGAATGGGAAAAATATCTGGCAAGGCTTAGGAAACGGGACAGGAGAGGCTCTGCCGAGCACATCCCGTTTCCGTGCCGCGCCAGATATTTTTCCCATTCACGGCACTAACTTACTATTCTATTTATCCCGTCAACACCTACACATAGCTTTAACATGCAATACAAATAACCCCAGCCACTGCACATATTCATACGCAGTGATTAGGTCATATGACAGGATATCAAAAATGTTTCACTTCACCGTGTTTCACGGCACATACGCACTGTGTTGACGGGATAAAAAAGCATTAGCCGACAAAAATACCAAAAAATATGATAGTATGTATATCATAATCGCAAAAGTTGTTTCAGACAATTATACTCACTACAAACAGTGCTATATTACGGGCTTTAAAGTATGCGTCGTAATATTCGTTGACTTTAAGGCCAATGGCACAGACAATATACAAGTAAATACAATCGATATCCTACTACACAACATAACTATAGGATCATGATTTAAACCTGTTGATGTCGCAAACTGTCATCTCCATTACAAGCCTCCCAGTGATATTGATCTGTGTATTCAGTACAATCTAGCTTCGGGACGAGTCCGATCAATATTCTCGTAAATCAAGCAAGCGATTGATACAACACACAAAATGGGCTTCCCAACCAGCCCACAAGAGACACAACATGTGCATCCGCGGGGCTTGCCCAGAATCCACGGTGGTCGAGACGACCAATAGTTTCAAATATTCATGTTGCAAACAAATGCAAATGTGATCTGATGGCATGCATGTACAGGCTATTCTGGTAATATCGAGTTGCAAACTGTAAGCGGCGTGTATCCTCAAGCGCCGGTGCAAGTCAAACCAGACAGCAGCAGCGACGACAATATTCACGCTATATAGCCGATAGACCTTATTCCTTATATGTAATTTACTGACAGCATTAATGTCAAATAACCCCGATATCGCTCCGTGGGGAAAACTATACTTACAAGTAGTCCGTGATTGCTTTGGCCCAGGGCAGTTAATGCTGTAATATGCACAGTTCTTATTTTAAAAACAGTTTATGACGCCAGTGCTATACTTTGCGTTTAGTAAGCTCAAAAAGAAATATATAGGTAAAACATTTAAGTAACACAATGTATAGATTGCTATTTTCAATTAAAAAAAACACTGCAAAGTTGGAACTAGAATCCATTTTGAAGCGAATGCACTGCGTGATCGGTAAATTTGAATTAAATAGCAAAACGCAATATATAATGTATGCATTATTTCGCACCTTATTAGAAGTTAAATGTATCAGTGGAAGAATAGGCAAGAGAGGGATATATCGTTAGTCCACGTACAGTACGTACGTTAGTAACACCTTTCATTTTTCAATAACACATGAACCGCTTCACCGATTTTCATATTTGGCCACCATGTATGTTTAAGAATGGTGCTTAGTTTTGCATACGACCCACGTCCGATCGCCCAAGGTCAATGTCACTGAGGACTTATGTTCACCTTGTTTGTAAGGCAAACATGTTTTTTTTATCGTGAAGGTTGCTAGCGAGGGGATTAGCTTAGTGATACCGATGGCCTTGCTAACATTCTGACACAGCCTGTTGTTGCATACAGTACTAATATTAAGCTGTCTTTCCACATAAGATTATATGATTGTTCAATTATTAGTTTGGTTAACGCTAAATAGTCTAGTGTCTTGATATCAAGTTTATCAGACAATGCTATGAAACGTGTAGGAATTCAGAGGATCGCCGATTATGACTAGACTGGTATTCTATTTATCCGGTAACGTTCTATGCTTGCCGATGATCAAATATAAACGTTTTCGTTGAGAAGAACGTCAATTTGTTTACGTTGCGTCATTACACATACGGCATTGGGTAACATCATGTGACGCCGTTCGACCAATGAAACGTCAATTTTCTATTCGTTGTAGCCCGGATACGTATCAGGTCAATGCCTTATACGATATTACGTTTTCAGTCCGTATGTAGTGGGCCAACAAAAAGCTCACTACCTGATAAAATATGCTCACGAACTAAAACACAGCCCATGTTCAACCCATTAATCTGAATGTATTATCTTTATAAATTCACAGACACAGGCTCGTGATCGTCCTATGGGACAGTATTTCCGGTTTTGCTCCGTTGACACGCGATTACATGACGTGAATTTCTAGTGTCAGAGCTGCCACTAGCCGAGCAACTGATAGAAAATAGATGCATATATTTACGGTTTCTTGCCTTTCCTTACGTCATAATACCATGGCAACCGATACTTAGACGAGGGAAATAATTATTATATTCTTTACTGTCAAATTTAATGAGTGAAGCGGGTCTGATCGCCAGCTTGTGAAGTTATATTCACTGAGAGATTGCCTCGCATTTGCAATCATTTTGTGGAATATTGCAAACGGTAAGTTGTTTTTTCATATTTAACATCATTTGGGATAAAACTGGGCCAATCGTGTTGCTTTGGTGACATGCGTCAGTGGATAATATCGCTTGACATTTTGCATATTCGCGACTGTTCTGTAGCAACGATGCAAACTAGTCTCGAATTTTCTGGAAATTATTGATAATTCAGCTGCTATCATGGTGGAGTAAGAAAACATACACTGTATGCAGATTGTATCGGTTGTATAATATTTGGCACGGCCTACAGCTGTTGGTAGTAACATTACTGCGTCTGTAGTAAAAATGTGTAGCTGCGACTGGAGAATTGGGCATGTGGCATTTGTGGTCAGTCTAGGGGCTACATGTACATGATAATTGACTATGATGCGGTTAGTTAGAAGACTGATGGACGTGTAACTGACTGAACGGTGGCTGGGGAATGTCCCGATCCAAGTGCGCTGATGCGCAGTATGATCTGGGTTTACATTGCTCACAAACGGCATAAGCCATATCACTCAAGTCATAGTTATAAATAAGAACACATATAGGGAATAGCGTGTTATATTAACTATCTTTATTTGATGTGCGATTTGTTGACCACTTCTTCTCCCATATCAGTCTGTTCATCCGGGAAATCTGATCAGGCCCTACACAGGTCGCTATTCAGTACGTTCAGCGCTGTTGAGGTGTCTGAGTAACACTTTGTAATCAGTCTATTGACTACTACTATCTGTCCCACGTTTTACTGCCGACAAACGTTTGGCCATTAAACACATTAAATCCAAGAAATATTTAAATGTAAGTACTTTTTCATCAATAATACAAATGTCACCCTCCCCGAAAAAAAAAATAACATGGGGGCTAAAAATAGATGTTTTTGAAGTAATTTTTCATTCGTGGACCGATTTTCAAATTCTAACTTTTGTTTTCTTAGCTACATCATTTCCAAGCTATTTAGCCAGATTCGGAGTCAATTTCCAAATTTTTTCGTTGTTTGACTCTCCTCCACGTTCTCCACCTCTTTCCCCCCATGTTAAATTCCTATAGGAAAATCGTTTTTTCGCTATAAAATCAATATTTGATGGAATTTCATCAAACAAATTTAGGGAGGGTGACTTTTGCTATCGGTGAAAAAGTACTTACATTTGCATATGTTTTAGATTTAATGTGTTTAATAGCCAAACGTTCGTCGGCATAAAAACGTGCACACAGTAGTATGCGAGTACATATGTGGCGGCGGTGACTTGAGCAATTGGGCTTATTGAAGTAGTGGCCAGTCTAGCCAATGAACTGTGCGCACTCTCCCGCAATCAGATAATGATATACGTACACTGTTAGAAGCACGTTTAGTGTTTCACTGACTAAATGGCGACAAGTGCAGACCCGAATCAGACTGCGCAGATGGTCCGGGTCTACACTAGCCACATACGTCGTAAGCCCCGTTTGTTCAATCACAGATTATATGATCATATTCTACACTGGTCACACACGTATTATTGCCATTTTTATCAGACGACGAGCCAAATATGCAAACCTGGAACCCGTGTTGACACTGACCGCAGACAAGAGGTTCAGACAGTGCCATGCATATGGGTTGATGACTTACAAAGGGCAGAAGCATCAATCATGAAAATTCTAGATCTGGGGGCCGTTTCACTAAACTTCGTACGAATAAAATATTCGTAAGTGCAAAATTATGATAGTCTGTACATTTCACATTAACAATGTTTTCTTGTCAACAATTGTTGGATTTACATTTATTGAGCATAGGCTGCATGTAGTCTATGCTCAATAAATGTAAATACATCAATTGAAATTTCAAGCCGATCCTAAATTTGCACTTACGAAGATTTTAGTCGTATGAAGTTTAGTGAAACGGGCCCCATGTCTACTATCATTTCATTGTGACAATACAATCATTACGTCCACGACAACAGTACAGGTACGCCAGTGACAAAATGACGAACACTACAAACCCTGATAGGACTGTGCAGATCTGGTGGCAAATCCGCTGACTACATTTTGTCAGCCGTGTGCCTAAATGTGGCTGACACTGTAGAACTGGGGCCCGTTTCACTAAACTTCGTACGACTAAAATCTTCCTAAGTGCAAATTTAGGATCGTCTTGAAATTTCAATTGATGTATTTACATTTATTGAGCATAGGCTGCATATGAAATTTACAGACAATCATCATTTTGCACTTACGAACATTTTATTCGTACGAAGTTTACTGAAACGGCCCCCTGGGGTTTATGGCATTAGCAACCAATGTACACATAGACCAGCCTGTACATCCGTGTAATCTGATCAGGGTCTACCCTGTCCGCCATTCAGTCAATGCAACACAAATCACGGGTTAAACGAACAGTGCATATCTTGATCGGGCTACATGTGTATGCGAACAGGCCAGAGATCAGGAGCTAGACTGGCCAAACATTTCCATAATCCCCATCTCTCCAGTCACAGCCACACATGTGTCACGACCTTACCACATAATAATTCCAGCACAAAAATATTTACACAATTCCCTAACATTTGATTGGTCCGTAGCAAGTCTCTGTCCAAAATTTATATCCCAGTAAACTCCCACGCCGATCTACTTTCCGTAACCGTGAGGCGCAGTTAAAATAATTCTTAAGAAAACGGAAAATAAACACATCTTCTTGATGAATATATTTCAAATGCTGGAATTATAAGGAATGAATGGCCATTCATTCCTATAATGTAGTTACACACACACGCACACACACACACACACACACACGCACGCACACACACACGCGCACGCACACACACGCACACACACACACGCACACACACACACACATACACACACCTATAGCAGCCTGGGGCTCGTTTCACTAAACTTCGTACGACTAAAATGTTCGTAAGTGCAAATTTATACAGTAAGTACATCATTACTCATGCAATAATTCCAGCACAAAAATATTTACACAATTGCCTAACATTTGATTGGTCCGTACCAAGTCTCTGTCCAAAATTTATATCCCAGTAAACTCCCATGCCGAACTACTTTCCGTAACCGTCAGGTGCAGTTAAAATAATTCTTAAGAAAACGGAAAATAAACACATTTTCTTGATGAATTTATTTCAAATGTTGGAATTATAAGGAATGAATGGCCTTTTTGTGGAATTTATCGGGGATATAAACTTGGAAAAGTCGCGGGAATACTGGACGAGGCCTTAAAAAATTACAATTTTCGAAAAAAAAAAAAAAATTATTTTTCGAAAATTGTAATTTTTTATCACTTCGTCCAGTATTCCCGCGACTTTTCCAAGTTTATACCCCGGTAAATTCCACAAAAAGGCCATTCATTCCTATACTATATTATTATACTGACCCTATTGTGTGCACAATACTACCTTTGTAAACGTTTCGAAAGTTCCCTTTTGTCATTCGGTATTCCATACGGACTGCAGGTTAAGAATAGGATCTTACGTCATTTGAAAGAATCCTCGTCCCTAATCATCTGAACAGTCACACAGAAAACATCGTGGTCTAATAGTATTGGCCATGTGTCTGCATCAACTACTGTCTGCTTCACGAAACATGCCCACATGTTACCACAGGCGATTCTAGCGTGTCTTGGATGGTCAATTATTGTTTGTATATATATAAAACACCTTTCTAAACAATGTACAAAACAATTCAAAAGTTCCCGGGTGTAAATATAATAATACTTAGAAAGGTACAAAACTCCCATTCGCCACCATTGTAACGAAAAGCCACACGTATAAGTATATAAATGACAGACGATAATAAGTTGCTGGAGGTCAATCGATGAGTCCAAATATAGGTAGATCAGGTGTATTATCATATCATAGCCTCGTTTTCGTGCATAATTTATACATTATAAAGTGCACGTGCATGCATGTCAATATAATAGTGTAGATTGGAGCTCAAAATAGACATGTAGTGTGTGACTCAGTGGTATCGAAAATCTATACGTTTGCAGAACTTTTGTTCATGTTATCTGGTCGAGAGTTCGAACCTCATAAAATGCATTACTTTTGTCAATAACATTCTGTTCTTTTTATGACTGGTTGGTGGAGATGGAAATATGTGAAACGGCGAGGGTTATCACTATTGCTGACCTCAATTTGACATGATCGGCGAGAACATCCTCCAAAATATTCATGTACACACATATGAAATGTGCATTTAGTTATTAGTTTTCTTCAAAGTGAGACTAACGTTCTAAATGTAATCTATATCTTGCTTAATTAATGAAATTTGTAAGAGCAACACACATACTATAATAATAAAACATAAACAAATCAAAATATATGTGCATGAAAAACTAAGATTCGAACTCACTACCTACGGCATTGATATCCGTCACCCTTACCCCTCGACTACATAATATTTGATAACAAACCTCAAAATCAATATTGAAAAGGAATACTGACACGGGTATATTTACCTGTCTCACCTATTCTATGTTTTGTTTATGACCGGTTCGTTTGTAAACAAGTAGCAAGTTATCGTCTGCGGACTTTTTTTTTTATACCAGCCTGACATGGCGTTGTTTACATGCTTTGTTTATATAAACATTGGTGTATAAACAAACATGGAATTCCTGTAGGTATTTCCCTGTTTATTATGGCGCGTCGCTATAGTCATGATCGATATATTGCGATTGACAAAACAGTTTCTCATACTGGAGCAGTGGGTAAACTGGCGGCCAAAGGTGGCATTTGATTTTAATTTTGCACAGCATGCGTTCGATCCTCACTTTGGCCATTATATATATATATTATTTTTTTTTTAAATATTGCTTTTATGTTTTCTTTTTCTTTTTAATGAATCTTTATTACATGTAACAACAATTGACATGGTCATTATGAACCACATGCATCCACGTTTATTTATTTATTAGTTTATTATCTGAAGTGAGAGGTTTATTTTCGACATGGTGTTCTCCGTAACATATTTGCATTTGTAGTGAGTCGAGCTGGACTTTCACAATAACACACGAATGTGCAGAATGCATTTCACAATGATTAGGTTCAAAGTGAAGTGTTTTATAATGTTGTGTAAAAATAAATGCACGACTGTTTCGGGATGTGTGCGTTACCTCTGGCGCCAAAATAGTAAAAGCGAGAGAAAAATGTATTCCTTTGGCAGGATTCGAACTCACGACCGTCCGAACACCAAACAGCAGATCTACCCACTAGAGCACTAAACGATGTTACTATTATTCGCAATTCTATCGAATGTTAATGCGTTTGCGCTGGTATACAAATACCATGTCTACAACATATGACGTAAACTATTTAAAAATAGCACGTGTTTACAATAATATTTACAATAATAACGCGCCAGCTCAAAGCGGTACGTCTAGTAGACAATTGGAACACGCCTATACAACGCATTACAGCGTGTCGAAACCGCTGCTTGGGGTGGGTTTTCGGCATAGATTTTACAGTTGCTAATACATTAACATAAATCTCAAAGATTTCGAGTGTAAACTGTACTAAAAACGCGTCTCACTAACCTAAATTCGCTTTTTAAAATGATACACGTTCACTTCCGCATTCTCAATGACTATTAGCCGCCATCTTTGAAAATGTTTCAATCACGTGCACGCAGTGGTTTGGTTGGTTACTGGAGACTGACGTCATTTCCATTAGCCAACCATTTCAGTGCGTGTCACGTGATTCGATATTTTCAAAGATGGCGGCTAACATTCATTTTTAATCAGGAAACGAAGGTGTATGATCTTAAAAAGCGGATTTAGGTTAGTAAGACGCGTTTATAGTACAGTTTACACCCGAAATCTTTGAGATTTATGTTAATGTATTGGTAACTGTAAATTTTATGTCGAAAATTCACCCCAAACAGCAGTTACGACACGCTGAATGCGTTTTATAGGCGAGTTCCAATTGTCTAAATTGTGTGAGATTTCGTTACAATGGTGGCGAATGGGAGTTTTGTACCTTTCTAAGTATTATTATATTTACACCCGGGCACTTTTGAATTGTTTTGTACATTGTTTAGAAAGATGTTTTATGTATATACAAACACTAATTGACCATCCAAGACGCGCTAGAATCGCCTGTGCATTTTAATGTAACATTTTATCAAAATTTAAGAATTAACCTTCTGTTTTTCGTGAAATTTGGTTCACTATTTATTTTCCCATGTTAAATCCCCATAGACATCGAGATTTAACATGGAGACATGTTTCTAAATAATGGATCGATTTTCAAAATTTAACTTGTTTTCTTAGATAATTTCTAAGCTGTCTAGCCATATTTCAGAGTCTATTTACTTTTTTTAGGAGTTTCAACCCCTGCAGGTTCTCCACCACTTCTTCCCTCATGTTAAATTCTCAGAGAAATCATTTTTCTTAATAAAATCAAAATTTGACAACATTTTACCAAATAAAGAAAATGCTGAATATTATCGGAAAAAATACTATTTTTGCATTGTTTATACAGTCGTAACATTTGGGCATGTTTCGTGAAACATCCAGTATAATAATACCACTTTGTCAGGGCGTTGTCTACATGTTTTTGTTTACATAGCAATTAGTTATAAATACTACTGTTGGTTTCCGATAAATTGACAAGGGCATGTGACGTCACGGGGTCAGCGGACTGTGCCGTTTGTAGCCATTTTAGATGGGGTCGAATCGACACCTTATCTAGAGCAAGTTATAGCTTGAAAATCTATGCTCCTGGTAGCTTGGGAGATATTTAACTTACCAACTGGTCGACTGGTGAAACAGGCGATTGAAAACCACAATAAATGCCACATTTGTAAACGTAAAATGTTTCAATAGTTGATTCACTGTGCTTGTTTTGCGCAACCAAAAACATTATTGTCCCCACAGCTCAGATGGTAGAGGGGTCGGTAAATGCATTTGACATGCATTGCTTTAGTGCGAGTTCAAGACTCGCACAAATCATTTTTTTTATTCGTAACAGATGCGACGTTTTCTCAAATTTTATAAATATTAATGATTGACACAAGGGTCCTTGTGACGTGTGAGACTCGTTTTAGTGTTTTCACAGATCAGGATGCACATCACGTAGTCAGATCAGGGCTTATGATGTTCACAATTAATTTAATAAATAAATGTTAATACATATATATAAAACTAGAACTATCACAGGAGTGATCATAATACCCCCACAAAGAGTTGGACTTACAAATAGCTTAACATTAGAAGAGTTTTATAGGTTTGAATACAAATTTCATGATCATTATTTAATGCTGCCCTTAGAGATGTGTGCCATTGAAATAATGGTTTAATATAAACAAATAATATGATAAATAATAAAAAATAAACAATTGTGTGTTTAATAGAAATTTGGATAAATGATAAAAAATAAACAATTGTGTGTTTAATAGAAATTTGATTGTGAATAGATAAATGTCATATGATCACAAGATGCATATTAATATGAGGACCCGGCACCACCACACATGCCTCGACAATGTTGACAGAGATTGAGAGTTCAAGAGATATTAAGAATATTTGTTGGAAAATGTATATAATTACATGTACATTAGTGTAAAAAATAAAAAAAATTACCACATGTCTAAGGATAAAACAGTTGCATTTGATAAAGCTAAAATTGCATTGTCGAGCTATGTTCGAGGAGGTGGTCATGGTGCCATGTTGACAAAGAACAGAAGGGGAACAAAATGGTATCCTTGATTGATGTAAAAGATAATTTGTATAGAGAAGTGTAGAACAAATGGCTAAGTTAAAAGGATGATATTTTTGTAAAAAAAATATTTGTTCGGCATAAAAAGTGTGTATAGTTTCAGATCAATCCACTGAACGGCTTCAGAGGAGTTGTGTACACAAACTATGCAGTTTATCTGTCTGCCGCCTGCAATAGGTTTGACCTTTGACCTTCAACTGTGACCTTGACCTTGGACGTAGGTGCGTGGTTATTGATCGCGACACACCTTCTCATCCTGAGAAACATTTGTGCCAAGGCATTTGATAATCCATGCATCGGTGTATATATAGAGCGGAAGGGAATTTCAATAGGTTTGACCTTTGATCTTCAACTGTGACCTTGACCTTGGACGTAGGTGCGTGGTTATTGATCGCGACACACCTTCTCATCCTGAGAAACATTTGTGCCAAGGCATTTGATAATCCATGCATCGGTGTAGAAGATATAGAACGGAAGGGAATTTCAATAGGTTTGACCTTTGACCTTCAACTGTGACCTTGACCTTGGACGTAGGTGCGTGGTTATTGATCGCGACACACCTTCTCATCATGAGAAACATTTGTGCCAAGCCATTTGATAATCCATGCATGGGTGTAGAAGATATAGAGCGGAAGGGAATTTCAACCGACCGACAAGCTGACTCCTATATACCCCCTCAATCTTTGTTTGTGGGGGTATAAAAACGTGAATGAAGACCAATATAATGCACGGGGCGGGGGGCAAGACCCATACGTCGTATGTCCACCGCCCCCAGATGGGGAAGATATTGGTTGCTCGTATACGTTTGGTCCATACATACATATGTATGTAACTAAGGCGATTCAAACGGCATTATGCAATATACAATGTACGTATATATCAGATTTTGAACAAATGTGAAGCAAAATGTTTATACCAATGTACATTATGTAATATACAATGTACGTATATATCAGATTTTGAACAAATGTGAAGCAAAATGTTTATATAAGGTACATTAAATAATGTTAATAAAATAAAGTTTTAACCACGGCAAATATGTGGGACTATGAAGTGAGGGCCAACATTGAATTATAAAATAAATATAACACAGTGGTGGTGTCGAACCAACAATTAAAAAAGACAATTGTAACCACTAAGCTACATGCATGAGATAGGAAATATATGCATTGGTCACAGGTTGATATAGGTGCGATTATGTATAACAATGCTTGTATGTTCTAAAATTAGATAACGAAATCACAGGTGCATTGTATCGATTAATATTGACTTGTTTATGGATGCATTTCCCATGGAGTGCTTGACATTGTTGGTGTGATACATGTATGATTTGAGTGCCTGTGCTCACTATTTTCATTTTTTACAAATACGCAACAAACGTGACACATTGATTCAGTATATGCCTGAACGGTGTTTGACTTTATTTCGGCTGAACACTGGTCACATACATGCTACACCGCCGTGCTAATGTCACACTGGTCACATACATGCTACACCGTCGTGCTAATGTCACACTGGTCACATACATGCTACACCGCCGTGCTAATGTCACACTGGTCACATACACGCTACACCGCCGTGCTAATGTCACACTTGGTCACATACATGCTACACCGCCGTGAATGTCACACTGGTCATATACATGCTACACCGCCGTGCTAATGTCACAGGTCACATGGGCATGCAACTACCACCGCCGTGCTATGCACACTGCTCACATTACACGCCTACCCGCCGTGCTAATGTCACACTGTCACATAACACGCTACACCGCCGTGTAATGTCACACTGGTCACATACACGCTACACCGCCGTGCTAATGTCACACTGGTCACATACATGCTACACCGCCGCTAATGCTCAATGGTCATATACATGCTAGGTCCGCCGTGCTTATCACACTGGTTTTTCAAATATGCTACACCGCCGTGCTAAGGTCACACTGGTCACATACACGCTAACACCGCCGTGCTAATGTCACACTGGTTCATCATACATGCTAACACCGCCGTGCTAATGTCACACTGGTCAATACATGCGCTACACGCCGTGCTATGTACACCACTGGTCATACATACATGCTAACACCGCCGAAATGCTAATGTCACACTGGTCACATACACTGCTACAACACCGCCGTGCTAATGTCACACTGGTCCCCACACATACACGCCTACACCGCCGTAGCTAATGTCACACACTGTCACATACACGCTACACCGCCGTGCTAAATGTCACACTGGCCACCATACAGCAACAAACCCGCTGCTAATGTCACACTGGTTACACAGCTACAACACCGCCGTGCTAATGTCCACACTGGTCACATACACCGCTACACCGCCGCCTAATGTCACCGGTTTTACATAACATCTACTCCGCCGTGCTAAAGTCACACCTGGTTCCACATACATGCTACAAACGTGCTGTTTCACACTGGACATACAACCAACACCTGGCCTTACCAACACAAACCCGGCCACTAATGACAACCAAGACACTGGTTTACATACATGCTACACCGCCGTGCTAATGTCACACTGGTACACATACAAGCTACACGCCGTGCTAATGTCCCCACACTGGTCATACACGCCTACACCCGGCTGTGCTATGTAACACTGTTACGTACATTGCTAACACCGGCCGTCTAATGTCACGGTGGGTCATAATACATGCTAACACGCCGTGCTAATGTCACCAACTGGTCCACATACATGCTACACGCCAGTGCTATGTCACATGGTTCACATAAACAAATGCTACACAGCCGTGTAATGTCACACTGGTACATACACGCTCACCGCGTGCTAATGTCACACTGGTTACATACGCTACTCCGCCGTGCTAATGTCACACTGGTTACATACTGCTACACCGCCGTGCTAATGTCACACTGGTCACATACATGCTACACCGCCGTGCTAATGTCACACTGGTCACATACATGCTACACCGCCGTGCTAATGTCAGTTTTGCATTTGTAACACACCTACATTACCTATTATGGTTCAATATGGAATTTCCTGTGACCTTTGCCTTCGCCACTGTATCGGAAATCAACAGCTGTTGGTTTCTGATAAATTGACAAGAGCACGTGACGTCACGGGGTCAGCGGACTATGTATATTATAGCTTGCAGCCATTTTAGCTGGCCGAATCGACGCCTTATCTAGAGCAATTCAGAGCTTGAAAATGCATGCTCCCGATAGCTTACGAGATAATTTAAATTACCAACTGGTTGACTGGTGAAACAGGCGATTGAAAAGCCACATTTTGTAAACGTGAAACGTTTCGATAATTGATTCATTTTGATTGCCCAGTCGTCCGCCAGCATAAGCAGTATTGTCACCACAGCTCAGATGGTAGAGTGCTCGGTAAATGCATTCGACTTGTGTTCCTTTTGTGCTAGTTCGAGCCTCGAACAAATTATTATTTTGTTTATTCATATAACAGATTCAACGTTTTCTCACTTGTACGAACAGGTCTTCGATAGAGTTTGACAAACGGGTCATTGTGACGTGTGCACTTGGTTTACATCGTCACATATCAGGATGCACATTATGCAGTCAGATCAGGGCATACGGTGTTCACAATTCATTTATTGAATAAATATTTGACTATCAAACAACCTGAAACAAAACGGGATGTAGACACATTCTAAAATCGTCACCAGTAGGTATTGCATAGAAACGACAGTACGGGGGGGGGGGGGGGGGGGGGGGGGGGGGGGGGAGGGGGGGGGGGGGGGGGGGGGGGGGGTGGGGGGGCGGGGGGGGGGAAGACTCTTGGGGATGTCAAATAATGTTAATGAAATAAACCTATTAATGACAGCAGATATCTATCTGGGAGTATCAAGTGAGGGACATAATTAAAAGATAGCACAGTGTTGGTTTCGATTGATTAATTAAACAAACTACGCTACATGCATCATATGCGAAATTTAAGTATTGGTCACAGGTTGATATAGGTACACGTTTGTATTATAACACTGATTGTATGTTCTAAAATTAGATAATAAAACACAGGTGCATTGATATGATTCATATTGACTTGCTCATGCATGAATTATCAATGAGCACTTAACGTATGATGGTGTGATACATATTCGAGAATATGCCTGAACGTTACTTGAATACATTTCGGGCTAACATTGGTGACATGCATGCTACATCGTCATGTAATGTCGGTTTTGCATTTTTAACACACCTACTTTACCTATTATGATTCAATATGGAATCTCCTGTGACCTTTGCCCTTGTCAATTTATCGGAAATCAACAGTAGTTGTTTTCATAATCAATAGTATTTTAGAAAACAACGTTACATCCTTTTGATCTGATAGTCATGTCTGAAAAGAATACTATTTTTGTCTGTAAATGTCGTCTGATCGTGACCCGAAATTCAGTGCCAGTACATAATTATATTCCATATTGGGTGTCACTCGCTCTAAATATGTTGCCAACGACGTCATTTAGTAATACACAATCCGTCTTACCACGTTTCAAAACCAATACCGGCAAATCACGAACCAGCGACGAGTTTTATTTTCTCAGACGCAACTCATTTGTCCTCCAGAGCAGTTGCATTGATGTTACGAATAGAACGTCTCTTAACTGGACAACCAAAAAATCAAAGGGTGCGTAATGTTAATATAAGGTTTGATCATGTCCAGCCGTGTGTAAACGTTTGCTGTGGCCCGAGGGAACTGTTTGAATCCCAAGGCCGCAGGCCGCGGGTTCAAACAGTTCCCGAGGGCCACAGCAAACGTTTGCACACGGCTGGACATGATCAAACGTTATTGTTACATTTCCAACAAAAAACTGATGTAATTTGAGCATTATATTCAGTATTTTCAGTACTTTTATAAAATCGTCCCATTCACGTAGATAATTTTCGGTATGCATATTCCGGGGCCGCATCATGAACGTCATGAAGTAGTGACGTCATGAAGGCACATCCACGTAGTGACGTCATGAAGGCACTTCCATTACGCGCGGCCCCGGAATGAGCATTGCCTAAAGCCATGTGCAAACAGCACGCGCTATTTGTTTGCACATATGTGCAAACAACGGAAACCATGTAACAATAGTACATACCCACTCAGTAGGCATAACATGTTCTTTTAGGAGTATATGATTTGATCACTATTCCACCAGTTCTAAAAATTACGAGTGCCCGCTATACAGATATAATCATTTAGCTATATTTATTTTACTGATAGTGACTCGCGGTGGTATCAGGCTATTTTCATATGCAAATGAGGTATGATATTTTTCAATTATTTATACTAATTAAATGTGTCACCTGAACAAATAATATATTCGACAGATTATAAAGTATGATCATTGCACATCAAAACAAAAAAAGAAATACAGAGAATAAATAGTAATGTCCGTTAACATATTAAGGAAACACGGTTATCGCCCATGACATCAGTGTGGAAATTTACGACCGATATAAAATGTATAATAATGCCAATCAATGCGTGTGGTAATGGTGAATGAATGTTTATTTTGCCAGAAAAATGTCTCAGATGATGTCGCTGGTATAAAGAACAGTTTGTGCCTACTGGGTACCTTTAACAACAATTTATTGGTATTGGTTGGTCTCGTCATGATTGTAAAGGCCACATACATGTCTTGGATAACCTATGTCTTTGAATAACAGTGGAATCTCTCTAAACCGAACACCCTGGGGACATCCCAGGGTGTCCGGTTTAGAGAGGTTCCACTACATTAACGACCCGTCCTTTACCTAGCGTTTCTACTTATAGTTTGTTTTTGTTTGTTGGTTGGGGTTTAACGGCCTATCAACAGATAAGGTCATTTAAGGCCGGGTCAATGGGTTTAGTACTAAATCCCATATATTACCTGTACATGTACATGTTCAAGTACATGTACAAATGGGGGGAAAATCCCAAAATCAGAACCGAATATTTACAATAAAAAGAACTATATATTCAGCCCTGAAATCAGAATGATCCTGATCTGATGCCAGGTCCTCGTCTACGTATAGTTAGCTACATTATATCATATGTTCTACTTCGCATGTTTCGTTCTGTGTCTCACACCAGAGGAGGTGAAATTAGCTGATGGCTTGAACACACAAACATGGCCGAGTTGGCCACTCCATGTGCCGCATAGCATACAGTAACGAGGCAATGTTCACATACAAATATTATACATATATTTTAACACATTTACGAAGCAATTATCTTTGAATCATATCATGATTATGTATAGGACGGGTCCTTAACCATTTGAATCCGAAAGCCCGCTACATTATAGCGGTTTATGCAAACAGTGCAGATCCAGATGAGCCGGCTCGTAACGAGCCGTCTCATCAGGATCTACACGTTTTGAAAGTAATTTTCATATTTTTGAGAACAGAAGATACACCCCTTTCCATAAATGGACTAGTCTGAAAATCATTTTGTGACGGTTGGCTTGGTTGCAAAACTTAACATATCAAAATTTATTCCAGTTATTTAGGGGTGAAAGTATCACAAACTGAATACTTCACTCGGTGACTGGGCGCCGTAAGCTGAAGTCTGTGCCGAGTGGATATTCCACTATGTGTGTGTGCATGCATACACGAGCAAAGCTCCAGTTAAGGTGCGTATGACGTATTTTAAGCACTTATTTTTAGCAGAATACACATTGTTTATCAAAAGTGGGAGTACAAATACTCACAGCAGTGTGAAAAATACGCATTGATTTAAAATGGAGTAGCGAAAATACTGTTGAAAGTTGCAGCTCAAATAAGTGAATTTTTAAATTTGTTTTATTTTTTATCTTTTGTTCCCCATTTAATACGGAAGACAATCAATAATACATTTGTAAAAGTAAAATACGCATTGAATTTCAAATCTGGGGGTATAATACTCTTTAGATACAAAACCTATCTGGAACTCTACACGAGATATAGATCTAATTCCTCTCATTCTAGACATTGGCATAACTACTCTTACTGCCAACACTGCCGTAGCACTACACGGCGTAGTTCCGGAACTATTGGATAACGAAATATCTTTATACGTTCACTTCGTAACCAGCGTAGCCACGCTATATCCATAAACAAGATTAAACCATAATGGTACCATTCTGCTTCTGAACGTGCCGTCAATCTGTTATTATCATTTTTTTTACACATTTCCGGGTGTTGTTTCTGTATTAACACAGCTCGTGTGCAAGGTATCTGCATGCGTATGTGATAAATAAGTTAGATCACGTTCGTAGGCATGTACGAGTGATAATCCAGATTATCTCCTCGTACACGCGGACGAACCGTGATCTAACTTCTACATAACTACGGAACTGGGGGCCTTTTCACTAAACTTCGTACGACTAAAATGTTCGTAAGTACAAAATTATGATAGTCTATGAATTTCAAATTAACAATGTTTTCTTATAAACAATTATTGGATTTACATTTATTGAGCGTATGCAGCCTATGCTCAATAAATGTAAATCCATGAAGTTAAATTTCCAGACGATCCTAAATTTGCACTTACGAACATTTTAGTCGTACGAAGTTTAGTGAAACGGGCCCCTGGATTGGACCCTGGTGTTAATTTTCACACACTAAAGACTTTCGTTCAGATAAAGTGTCAAATTAAATAGTACGTTGTTACAAACAGCATAACTGCAGACGAGACGGCTCGCTACGAGGATGATCATCAGGGGCCCGTTTCACTAAACTTCGTACGACTAAAATGTTCGTAAGTGCAAATTTATGATAGTCTGTACATTTCACATTAACAACGTTTTCTTGTAAACAATTATTGTAACAATGTTTTCTTGTAAACAATTATTGTAAACAATGCAAATTTTCAGACGATCCTAAATTTGCACTTACGAACATTTTAATCGTACGAAGTTTAGTGAAACGGCCCCTTGAGTCTAGACTATTTGAAAACATTTGAGGTACGTAATGTTGAAATATAGTATTACCTTTCCGACCAGTGTAGCCACAGTATACACCACATGTGGAAGACATTTGTGTATGTTAACTTTGCTCGGTAACCATGGTAACTCTTCATCCTTTTTCCAGCAATACAATATCAAATGAATGTACGTAAAAAAAAATATTCAATTAACCCAGTGCCGGTCATATATTCGAAAACTATTATTTCACACCGCAGGCTGATACCGACTGCTTACACGTAACTCTCTACTTCATGTATTTACATGCATTTGGTCGAAATCATCATGCTTTCGGCATTTATCGACATTAAAACTAGCATTTTACTGATAATTTTGTCACCTCAACCAATACTAGGAAAATGTCTCAGTGAATGCCTTAATGGGACAAAAGTTTGTCACGGTCACTGGATAGTCATGAGCTGTATAGTGGTTGAAGATGCATGCCAGTGGCTCGTCTTATTGTGCAAGCATGCTGGCTGCATGCCAAATAGTGTTGAAAATAGTTGACCAGCCAGTTTCACCAAGGAAAATGGGGACAAGTTGGCCAAGGTCACTTGAACGTCACACGTTTGGCAGTTATGTAATGCACACAAGTAGTTCACGTTATTCTGCGAGTATGGTAGCGGTAGGCCTATTGTGGCAATGAAGATGAAATATTCCAGATTGAAGACAGTTATGTTAACCATGGAAAATGTCGAAGTAAATCTGATAAAAGAGCACCAAGGTCATTATCACTCATATGCATGTGTCTGTCCTGTCTTGTACACAACGTCGGTTGTCTACAATATTTGGCTGTCCATGAACATTAACGATGTTAATTATACCCGCAACCCCGTAACGAGTTGTGAGGGTGGGGGGGGGGGGGTGGGGGGGGGGGGGGGGGGGTATACTGGAGTCAGGTTGTCCGTCCGTCCATCCGTCACTAAACTTAACATCAGTGAATTATGTTATAACGTCTATTTCCTTCATCTGAAATGCTTAATATTTCACACATACATTCCTGTAAGGCTCTACTACCATGCTGTGCCAAATCCATGACCACGACTTTACAAAACTTAACATCAGAGAAATAAGTTATAACTTCTATTTCCTTCATTGAAAATTCTTCATATTTCACTCGTGCATTCCTCTAAGGTTGTACTATCATGCTGTGACAAGTCCACGACCGTCCAGCCCCCGGTGATCCAAAGGTCAAGGTCACATACTTAGTCTCTTTACAAAACTTAACATCAGAGAAATATGTTATAACTTCTATTTCTTTCATAGAAAATTCTTAATATTTCATGCATGCATTCCTCTAAGGCTCTACTATTCTACTATCATGCTGTGATAATTCCCCGCTGATCTCGAGGTCAATGTCACATACTTAGTCTCTTTACAAAACTCAACATCAGAGAAATCGGTTATAACCTCCATTTCCTTGCTCGGATCTGCTTCACATTTCACACAAGCATGGACCTCTACCACCCTTACGTTCGTGCCGTCCCGCTAAGCCCAGAGTCAAGGTCACAAGCCCACACACTTGGTATTTTATTTCACATATTTAGGGGTAACTGAGCCTACGCGGGGGTTTCCGTAAGCCTCGCTTACTGACCAATCTAGTTATATCTTGGTGAAGGTCAATGTCACATGAACTCGTGATCCACACTGTCCGACAAAACAACATAACTGGTTTTGGTTAGTAAATAAGTGGTGTCTGCCGACTAGTTTGATGTGTCTGTTGATAATTGCATTCAAACTGGCAGAAGGTTGGACTGACATAGGACGGTGGGACCGACATAGTTCCTTTAAATCATGAGGAGATGGGCCAAAATGGTGAAGTATTTGTTTGTGAATACAGCAGAAAACGCGAGAGGTCTCTTCTAAGGAATTTACTTCTGCGCAAAGGATTCTTGAACCGCAGAAATGGCATGTAAGTAGAAACAATGTCGGTGACAGTCAGAGGGAATCGGAGATACGTCAGTGGCAGGTGAATACTGGCGTATGTGACGGCGGCAATAACGTTGGTGCTAGCGATGAGTATAGTGTAGACATTCGTCCATAACGCCCAACATTGTATGGCATTTGCATCCATTCCACGAGATTATCTTATCATGGCTAGGTTATTGAAATATCGATTTTTATATGTTTGTATGAATCGAAACAGTTCTGTAAGCAGTCGTGAAAATATTAACAATATAAACACATTCGAACATAGTGCAGCAGCAGTGAAACGCTAATATAACAGCGACTACACATACGTATACGACACATTTATGGAATTTTTTTTCGCAACACGTATTCGCTGCCGAGTGATGTGGGGCTAAATCTGGAATTGTCAGCACGGAATGGAATGGAGTAGTGCTTAACGGCCCAACAACAAAAACGAGTATCATTTAGGGCCAAGCAATTTAGACGAAAAAGAATGGAATGGTGCTTAACGACCCATCAACACAAAAGAGTATATATCATTTACGGCCATGCAATTTAAATGAAGAAGAAACTAATAGTAAATAGTATGTTAGATGTGGTAGGCAAACAAATGAAATTGGGTAAACAAATAAAACTATGATGAATATTATAAAAGAGCAACATGTTTTCAATGATACAATTAGATTTTCGGATACCAGTTGGTTTCATGGAAAAAGCTAAGCAAACCTTCAATGTTCTCTACCTGGAATAACTCCGCAAGTGAAATAACATTGAAGTGTTTGCGTCGAATATCGGAAAAGTTTATACAGTCCAGTTAGTACTGCAGATAGGTGAAAGTATTGTGGGTTTGATGAAACAAGCATGGAATTTGGTCCGCAGGTAGACTATGCGTCTGTGGTGATTTTTAGATCTAGGGCCATCTCAGATTCGACATGTGACAAAAATGGCGGCCATTTTCAAGATGGCCGCCATCGCTTATTAGAAATTCTTTGATATTGTAGGTTAAATCAATTCTAGGGGTGGGAATGTTTTTCCTTTGTATTATAAATCATACATCAGTAATTTTACTGTCCACATAACAGTTGAAATGGCAAATAATTACTAGTTTGAGCTAAACAATAGGATTTATTATCATTGTTACGTCATGTTACGATTTTGAAATCAGGACCACTTCGTCAAGTGTGTCAAACAACCAAGAATTATTTCTTCTGTTTTTGTAGGTAGCAGAGGTACACACAATAGCTTATTATAGTCTAATTGCAAGTCAATAGGATGGAAATTGTGTCAAAACAGTAATAAACTGTTCTCTGTGAGCCGCGTCACTCAGTACTCAGTACTTTGTCACCGCACTGACAAAGAGCTGTACACTGAAGAGCCGCCTTCTGGCATTTGCAGCGTCCTCTGCAGCCGTTCTTGCAGCCACATCTCAAGAGTTCCCTGCAAGTTTCTGATGCTTCTGGTAGGGTCGTCCAGGTTATACTCCATCCATCACCAGGCTTCTTGTTCCAGCCCCATTCACTTGGTGACGGAAGCTCTGGAGCAGGGGTCATCATTTGGGCCCAACAGTGACCAGCCAGGTAGACAGCTCTCTTGGTTGGATGAGTGCAGCCTGTGTAGGAGGCAGACCATCAATAGCTCTGCCTTTCTTGCTGAACAGCTGTTTCCTTGCCTGGTGCACACCCTCTGTGCTGGTGTGATCGTACAGCAGGACCACAAATCGCTCTAGAGGTTGCATCCATTCGTCAATGGCACGTGGGTCTGGCATGGCACCCAAGGCGCAGAATGCTGGTGTGACGTCTCCATAGGTGGTCCAGGTGTCCCATGCAGTCTTCTTGCCCCTGCCGCCAAAACAGGATACCGTGTCACATCCAGTGAAGGCGTGGAACATCGGCAATGCCACACATCGGTCAGGACCAAGAGCTTTGGCGATCTCATGAGCAGCGATGAACCTGAAGCTCTTCCCAGCTCCAAAGGCAATCCACAGTTCAGAGATGTTGAGGTGCAGGTGCAGGAGGATACGAGTGTCAGCCTCCTCATGCGTGCATGGCGCTAGAGCTGACACGTCCTGGCGATTGGAGCAAAGAACGCCAGTGCCTTGTGTGGTGATGAGATGTTTGTTGGTGCCAATGTCTGCCACGTTAGAAGCCAGGAAGGAGAACAGCTCCGTCTTGTTGTCGTCGATGTGGAGAAACTCTTGCCAATTTCCTGACTCCCTTTCCTCTCTTGCTGCGAGTGTCCGCCTTCAAGCTGTCTGCCATGTACAGATCCCAGACAATGTCTAGTCTGTCTACATGCTGAAGCTGGGATGTGACATACGGCACGAAGACATCAGTGGCATAATCTTGAAATGTCTTTGCAGTCCCTGGTCGCAGCATGTTGATTATGGCAGCACCATCCAGGATGTTGACCTGTACTCTGGGGGTGGAGAGATCCTCTTTCACTGGAACAAGGTTTTCCAGGCAAGGCATCAAGTCAGACTTGGTTCCAGTTCTCAGGCCACCCATCTAAGACAGGGACGGTGGACAGGCCTGGTTTTCGAGCTGAAAGAACTCGTCCAAATCACCATGACGTATATGGGAGGCAATGTACAGCCTGGAGAAGAGCGAACAGTCGTTCTTCAGGGATGACATCTGTAGCTGTTTCTTTGACTTCTCTCTGACTGGTGGGCGGTTGAAAAGATGGAGTTTGTTCCGCTTGATGGGATCTGTGATAGGCACTGTCTGGTTCACAAGCCTCTCTTTAACATATGTCTCATACTGCTCGAGTCCAAGTTTCTCCATCTGCCGCACTGTGTCTGACATTGCTGTGTCCACAACGTCTCTGCTGTTCAGGACAAGGAGATCACTGCTGTATTCAGCGAACGGGTTCCCCATCTCTTCCATTGCTCGGCTCAGTGATCGCACATCTTGTGCAAATGCCGTCTGTTGATCCCTCGAATTCCTGAATTAAACGAGCCATCTCGGGACCAGATACCATCCAGCGACGAACAGCTGCAGGGTTCTCCGTCAGGCCCACAGCACCGCCGTCTCCCTTCACGGAAGCATTGTTCTGCTCATGGGCCTGGTCAATAGCAACAGCAGAGTATGCACGCTTAGACTTCTTGACGACAAAGTTCCCCTTCAGAAACTCAGCATAGACATCGGGATGGAGCTGATTCAGTGACACCATGTCTCGTAGGTGGATCGGCACCCATCTCGAGTAGTAATTATGGTCCAGGGCGAAGAACCAAGGGACGATCTTAGACAGGGCCTCCATGTAGAGCAGGAAGTCGGCCTAATCTATCCTCGCCATAACTTGTAGGCCAGCTCCATTGGATCTGCTTTGCCAGAGTGTAGAGTGGCTGGTCACATGTGAGGCCTGGGATCTGGCCAGGGTTCAGGACATCAACTGCCGTCTTCACGATGTCCATCGAGTGCGGATCATGGCTACGGATTTTGCCTCGTCATGGAAAAGGGGTACCAAGGACGTGAGAGCCACATTCATGTCTTCTGATGGTCGTGCTGCTTGCTGGCTTGCATGGTATGCAGCCCAGGAGATCATCTCACCCTCTTTCAGGGTGTCAGAGTCCACAACCTGCTTCAGGTGCTCCAGCCAGCTGTAAAGCAGAAAATAACATAATTATTTAAACATGTAAAAATGTATGTACATGTGGTAATTTGTGCTTCATTTGTAAATAAAGTGGGATAATGTTTAAATAGCACGTTTTTGCAGGCAGACCTTTTTCTATGCATATTGTTTTTAATGTGTAATGTCCCGTATAGACACGATATACACAATGGCCGGGTAAGTGGGAGGTTCGTGGGCCCACACTAACCAGGTTTAACCCCCCAGTGGATTTTACTTCACTGACCGTTCCCAGGTGGTAGCCTTGCTATCGTGTCTTCTTGTGACGTGTTTGTGTTTCTTCATTTCTACTAATAGGACCGTTGTTTTTGTAGTGATTCATTTTTTATGGATCTGTTTTGTGGTACCTCTGTTGCATTTTGTGTTATTTTCTTATTTTTTGTAGTTATTGTTTTTCTTGGGGACCGCTGGTTATGGAGTGCATTTTTTGCCATGTTGAAGGCTCTGTGATCACCGCTGTACCCGTGCAGTAGTTTTCTATGGTTGTATTGTTACCGTTATGTTAGTCCTGCGCATTGCCCCCCTTAGGATTTATTACTCTATTTCAATGAATAATGTGAAACCTACCGATATTCCTTCCGCAAGGCTTAAGGTATGAGCTGACAGTCTGCTCGGTTTGGACCTTCTTGCTTTGGCACCGGTGGGTCTTGCCTTGGAAGAGCAACAGGAGGTACATTGGTGTAGGTCTCGGGGACAGATGCTGACATCTTCTTGGCGCCAGCAGCATCACGATGGGTGTGGGCAACAGCCCGGGAAGCTCCACTGAAGTCTTTGTCTGGGTGTTGGAACAGCGATATTCCAGTTCCATGGAATGAGTCGTGCGCACTGGTAGAGCTGGGGTTGTGGTCAATGTTATCAACTGCAGCAGTCGTGAAGAGACCACCTTTCAGCTCAGGAGGACAAACTGCTTTCTCCATCTTGTAGTAATGGCAGATCTTGTCGCCAAGCTCAGTTGAGATGGCCAGCACCCGGTCATAGGAAATACTCAGTCCCAGATCATACAAACGGTCAACCAGTTCACGCTTGCGAGTCTTCGTGTGGACCATCACACCCAGGTAGATGGGCAGAGGTGTTTCCCTTCCTTGGTTTTGCCTTGTTGTACATGGGGCCTGCTGATTCTCCCGACGTCGTACCATGCTGTTGGACATCAGTAGCTGGGAAATCGTGAGCACTGGCTGGGGCATTGTTGAAGAGCTTGACTGTGCCTTGATGTTTGGCCCATTCACCACCATAGCAACTAACACTAACAGAGACACTGGAACAGAATCTTCCTGGCTGTTGGGTTCAAAGGAACCACCAAACTGGTTTTTCATCTTGAACTTGTCTCTCCTCACTATGTTCGCAGCCCTGGCAAGATGAACAGCATCACCATCAGCATCATGCTCACATGCTTTCCTCAGTGCTTGTCCAACATCTTCGTGTGAAATGAGTACATCTCGGCCTTGCTTGTGAGCTTCCATGTCTGGAAAGTAGGCTAGTACTCTATTGTTGAGGTCTGTCGAGTGGACGTGTCCTGCAACATCAGTTCCAAGTTGTTCTAGCCTTGTTGTGTACAGATCGACCAGGTCGCTGAGTTTGAAGATGGGTGCAACTAGACTGTCCATGCGACTATCTTCAATATAAGATACCAACTCACCAAATGCAAGGCCATGATTCATTTTGTCCACACCAGACTCTTCAAATGTTTTTGTTTCTCTAGCTCTGTTGTACAAAGAGAGCAAGCATGGCAGATGGTACCGGGCTTCTTGTGCAATCAAGTCTCCTGCACTCAGTTTGGCCAGTAGGGATTTGTCCTGCAATTTCATTGCAGCCTTCTTGACATTGATATCAAGCCCAAATGTTGATGCTTTTTCGAGTCAAAGACTCCCCATCTGGTACAGGTTTTTCACAGAAGAAGCATGTTTCGGTGGAAGCACTTTTCTCACCAGCACTCTTGCGGGTGAACTTCTGAGCTATTAGCAGAGTCATCAGCAGCATCTTCTGGGGGTTTCTTACGCTTCTCTGCACGCTGTAGTTTTGTTCTGTTGTAGAGGAGCCTACATGAGTCGTGCCACTTGGCCTTGTGCCGCTGTAGTGTTTCTTCAATACATTTCCCATCATAAAGCCTTGATAGATTGATTGATGTGGGCAAACAGCCAATCCTGTCAAAACCTACAAGAAGCTCAGCAATTGTCTTGTACCATGCTCCTTGTGTGGCACGTGTAGACTCGGCTGGACAGTGAAGCACCTCTGACGTGTCTTCCTGACAAAGAACGCACTTGCTCCAGTCAGTTTCTAGACCCTGTGTTGATGTCCCGGGCTGTAGGGGATCCACCACCTTGTAAACTTTGGCCATTGTCACACCTTAAAGCAGAAGAATATGGTCAAAATATGTGAAAGTGATTAAATTAGCTGGAGTCTATATTAAATGATTCATAGGTCTGTTTCGTGACTAGACATACACATGGACATGGATTAACAAACAGTGAAGCAAGAACTGGCATATGGATGACAAGAGTGACACTCATAGCTCTGTTCAATGACTAGACATATATTTTGGATGCTACAACACACGATATAGCAAGAACCGGCCTATGGCTGACCGAGTGGAATCCATAGCTCTGTTCAGTGACTAGACATATAGATGTACATGGATTAACAAACAATATGGCGCCATGCCTTCTATGGAGACATACTATAGTACCACAGTAGTATTGGCAAGCAGTCACAATCTGATACTGGTCTACATCATCGTCTTCTCCAAGCCACCTTTCGTCCTGTTCAATGTTTACCTGCTTGCTTATATGTGATCAAGCGAGTTGGCACTGCCAATTTATTCATATGGAGGGGATGGCACACCAAATGGTATAAAACGTCCATAAAATGGCTAAGTCAACATACCAAAAAAAATTGGTGAGAGGAGGTCCTACATAATTGCAAAATTGTTTTTTCTCTGCAACAATTGTACTTCGACAAAATCTGGTCAGGTCGCTGTTCTGAGAGTGTCTCGAAAACCCATGACATACCAATATTGTTGACACACTGCATTACAACGGCTTGGTTATGTTCTATATTGAAAGGGTGGCGTTTCAACCTCCATGTTTCAACTGAAAATAATGATGATTTACCTCTGACATCCTGTGGCACCTCCGGTTCAACTGTTTTCAAAACAAATTTGCGCTTCCAAACTTCTTTTTGTTGTTGTTGTTGTCGTCGTCGTATGTTCGATAATCCGCCGCTAACTTTTCGGCTCAACCGCATCAAGACTCGTCAGTGTTAAATTCTTCAGGAAAATTCCGTTTTAAGATATATGCAAAGGGCGTGAAAATCAAAAACGTCATGTATTGTGATTTTCCAGACTAATTATGAACATATACTTTGATCTGACACGAACACAGGCACTGAATCAAAACAATATCATCAGAAATAGAATCCCCACCCTTGAAAACCCCTGAAAAGATGCATTACACGACTATCTATGCCATCGAGATCAAAAGTTGAAAATCAGGTCAAAATCCAAAATGAATTCTCCGCTCATGGAATGAATCTGGAATGGCCCTATAGCCAAATATCTTTCCAAGCACCTTTTTTAATTGTCTGCCAAACTTCATGCTTGTTTCACCAAACCCACAATTCTTCCAAATATTTCACCTATCTGCAGTACTAAGTAGGATGTGTTGGATAGTAAATGCGCTGTGGCATGGAATGCACCATGGACGCGGCTCACCTTTGATCTACTCGTATACGAATGCGTTAGTCGTGTATGTCCAATGCGTAACCGACTATTGTCTGTTTCACGAAAGCTGCCCAAATTTTACGGCCATATAAACAATTCAAAAACAATATTTGTTTCGATAATATTAAATTAAAGGAAAATTTAAGAATGAGCCTTCTTTTTATTTCGTGAAATTTGGTCAAATATTGATTGTATTGCTAAAACAAAATTTCCCCATGTTAAATCCCCATAGACATCTTCACGGAGCTGTCTATGGGGATTTAACATGGGGAAATGTTTTAGAATTTCAGAAATACTGGACCGATTTTTACAATTTAACTTTTCTTTTCTTAGTTAGATCATTTCCAAGCTATCTAGCTAGGTTTCGGAGTAAATTTCCAAAAAAAAAAGTTTTTTGACTCCTGCCACAACTCTACCTTTTTCCCCCATGTTAAATTCCCATAGACAAATCAATTTTTCGTAATAAAATCAATATTTGACCAAATTTCACGAAATAAAAAGAAGGCTCATTCTTAAATTTTCCTTTAATTTAATATTATCGAAATAAATATTGTTTTTGAATTGTTTATATGGCCGTAAAATTTGGGCAGCTTTCGTGAGACAGACTATAAGAACAACTTCATCCCGGCGTACATGTCTGTAGCCAGGAGTCCATTTATCAGCACGGAGGCCGCCACTTCCCGAAATAATACCTCTATACGTGCTCGTTGTCACCTACGATGAAGGGGCACAAGCAATACAAGCAATATCAGCCGATGCTCATCCGGCGGTGTAATCGAGAACGCAACTACATGCATACTAAATAATTAAAATAGCATTAATGCGAGCAACACTATCAGTGGTGCATACAGATAGTTAATGATCATGCTTAGGCCTGTGTGGAAATTATGACAACGCATGGGAATATCATCTGGATAATGTACATGATATTCTTTTCAGAAGTGCTGTATATTGACAAAGTGCAGATAATGTGAATGCAATGCATACTGCTGTTACAACTTGAGAATGGTGGGAAAGCTGATACAACTGAGTCGCAGACAACAATTTACATGAATGTGAGGTGAGTCGATGGCAATACTGTGCTTTTTGCAGTCGCAATTGTCTAAACACAAAACCGCAACTCGCAGAGATGGGTAGTCATGGCAGGCCTTTGGGACTGAAGCTGGGAACGAGTCAAAAAGCCAGCCATACCTGACCGAGATGTATAATATTGTTCATACATCACTGGATGAATTGCCCAGACGGATATAAGTGGTTCAGGCGGATATACTAGCAAGTGTTCCAGATGGTGTTGCGGAGAGGCAGCACGGAGGCCGCCTACAACCCACAGTCCCAACCAAACAATGTATAGTATCAAGCCTGTAAATGCGAGATAGCGACATATTGGATCCATGTCCGGTTGTTTCCAGCAATAATTGCATTGGAATTGCTATTTGAATGGATTATGAGGATCTGGACCACATCATTGGAAGCGCACGATGGACTGACTGGTGTATAATCCGAGCACGTTGCATGTCCAGTTACTATTATTTTATTACGTGTACACACATGGCTACATTCCGAGACGTGTACACACATTACAAATAAATAAAAGCTGGTCCGAACTCAACACCAGTCCATTATTCCATTATCCTACCACTTATGAATGCGACACAATCACCAGTCATCAGTCAAAGGTACTGGTAGTTTATTGCAGGCATTCTGGAGATGTAGCTGTGGACAGCACGGTTTCTGATGAAAATAATCAGGCATGGTATAAAAAAGTTCACGGCGTTCGTCAATGTATATGCCTTATTTTTTTAAAATGCTAAAAGTCAAGTCTGATATTCAACTTAGTGGGTTTTTTTTTGTGTAAAATGCTAAGTCAAGTCTGATATTGAACTTAGTGGTTTGTTTTTAAACAGAGTGCAAGGTTAGAGATGCATTTGACTAAATTATGATCGTGTTTACTTTGTTCCTATACGAGTTGTGCTGCTTTGGATGTTTGGATCAGTTTTTACCTCATTGCAAGATTTGTAATTCTGTATTTTCAGAAAATATTTCAGAAGTTTGCCATCTTGAGTTTACAGGTAGCTGATTTGAGATGATGTAACATTGTATTTTAATTCTGTGAATTGTCTTTGTAACCTGGTAACAGGAAACAATTCTCTTGAGCACGACATTAAACTGCTCCTCGTCGGTGAAATATTAAAACATCGTAACTACACACGTGTTGCTAAAGCACTTTTTGGTATCTCCTAGGTTTCAATTTTCCGAGTCTACTTGTGTTAAAAGATTGTGTCGGTTAGCCGATTTGAGTAAAATAAAATAATTAGAAAATGGTTAAATGTCATGTGAAAGATACTCATAAAGCAATTTGATGCTAGAAATCCTTGTATCTTTTTATACGCCCGTTTGAAAAAACGGGATGTATTATGTATTCACCTTGTACGGGCGGGCGGGCGGGCTGGAACAGCTTGTCCACGCAATAACTAGAGACCACTTGACGGATTGTAATCAAATTCGGTATACATGTTTATCACGGCAAGACGAAGAAGCATATTGCTTTAAAAAGAAATCCGATGACTTATCTCCCCTTGGCGGCCATTTTTATTGTTCGCACTCTGTATCCTTGTCCACGCAATAACTCAAGTTCTACTTGACTGATAGTAACCAATTTTAGTATACATGTTTATCACGTCAAGATGTATAACCCTATGGGTTTTCAGTGAGTTATCTCCCCTTGTTGACTGACCTTGCCTCGACGGGCGTATATTGTGACCTTCGGCACTCTTGTTTCTGGATAAGTCCCCAGGTGAATCTACACTGTCAGAAGCATAATTATAATGTTGTCCCTTAGCAATCATGGTATAACGGCCTGAGCTCAGTGAGTTGGGTATGCAATGCCAAGCGGTACCTTTTTCAGGCAGTAGCTCAACTTGTTCTAGAAAAAATAAAAACAATAAAACTAATCAAGAAAATAATTGTAAACCATTTAAAAACAAGAAATGCGTCTGTCGAACGCGGATGCCACCTGAGAAACTGTGACAAAGTGGTTAACTGAAAAGTGTGACGGGCGGACGGACGGACAGACAGACGGACGGTCCAAAAACAATATGCCACCCGGCTCTTCGAGACCGGTGGCATAAAAACATGGGAGAGGATACGGAATGGCTATGCGGGGAGGAGGAGGCCATTACTCTAGATCTTTAACTCAAACAAATTCTTTACATACAGACATAGATCTACATGCCGTAAAATTGGGAAATATTGAGTTTTGTCCCTAAAATCCCTATTTTTTTTGGCAAAAATCCCTATATTTCCCCCTATATTTTTGAAAAAATATTCCCTATATTCCTATATATTTGGAACCGAAAGCGAATGGACAGCCTGGTCTGGGCATTGAGTGTATATATAGTAATGGAGGAGAGGCGCTCTCATTGACATGTTCCGGTATATTTAAATTTGTTGCTATTAAATGAAGAAGAATCTCTAAATTTTATTTCCTCGGTTCTTTATATAGCGTATTGATCTGCAAGATCCAAGATAAACTGCAGGCAGCCTTATGTTGCAACATTTATATTCGGTTAGAACGGCATCCGTAATTTTGGGCGCCAGAACAACAAATAAGGACACCGCTGTTTTTATTTCCAGCTTTTTTAAGAATCGGGCATTTCTGTCTACTATCATTCTACATATCCTGTCAAACTGTGCGAAAAAACAATGACTGGTCTGGAAATTTATATTTTTTTCCGTTGAAATCGAAATTTCAGCCGATATAAGGAAGATGAAACGTATTTTTTCATACACCATATTATAACACCATAAATATATATATTTTTTATATATCTGTTTATGTAAAATATTGCAACACATAAACACGTATAATTTAAAATACAGCGTTGTTAGCGACCAAATAGCGAATCCACTATCTTTAAACTATCATGGGGCGGTTTGCTTATTATCCTACCGCGTTCAGAAAATAGGATATACAATAGGAATGCAAAAATTGTCCGCCCGTCCGTTTTCCGTTCTACTTATTTGCCGTATGACCGACCAGTTGGCTTGAAACATCATCTGCATATTTCCATCATTCATACCATCCAGACACCTATAATCGTGCTACGTCAATTTTCGTGCCCACGTCATATCTCGTGAATGACGTCGAACGCATAGCGTTACGTCACAATAAAAGAATATATAAAAAAACGTCAGTCATGACTCAACGTTATGCAATCAATATGTCTTCATTAACTATCGGTTTGTTTAATTTGACTATTGAAAATCCGCTAATGAAGTTTTTATCTTTATATCGTCTGAAATTTCCATTTCAACAAAAGAAATATAAATTTCCAGATCTGTCATTGTTTAAGTTTTGTTCACACAGTTTGACATGGAAATGTAGAATGATAGACAGAGATGTCCGATGCTTAAAAAAAGCTGGAAATAAAAACAGCGGTGTCCTTAATTATTTGTTCTGGCGCCCAAAATGACGGATGCCGTTCTAACCGAATATGAATATATTGCGACATAAGACTGCAGTTTATCGATGATCTTACATATCAATACGCTATCATATAACGGAACGTGGAAATAAAATTTAGGGATTCTTCTTCATTTTAGTGGCAACAAATTTAAATATACCGGAAGATGTCAATGAGAGCGCGTCTCCTCCAGTACTGTATATACACTCGATGCCCAGAACGCATTTTAAGCACTATTGAAATGTTTAACTCTGTTGCTAGTAAGGCATACAAATTGACGAACGCTGGACACTTTTTTACACCATGCTTGATTCTTATTATCAGAAACCGAAGTAGACATGGTATCCCGATATATATATATATTTTATTTATATTAAGAAAATTCATATAGTGATATAGAATGAATAGTCATACTTGCGCTCTCGCTACAGTATGAAAGCGGTGCTCTATAAATACGTTAGCAACTTTCTTGGTTTGCGACGCGATTCGAGATGCGGCATTTTGGAACACGATTATGATCGAACTAGTATACAAACGGTCCTGAAATTATCTCTACAAGTACAATAAATCATTATTTTCTGACCTGCGCATATCAAAACAGCATGGTATGGCGATGTTGTGCTTTTAAACGCGGGTTTTAAAAACGACCATCATATTTTCTGTGTGTTCTCCATATTGTTTCCATTTCCCGATTCATTCGGATATCCCCGCATGTGAAACATTCAAATCTGGACCTAATCACGTGTTTAGTGGGCGGGGCTATAGCGACATACACATGACGTCATCCTACAACTTTTACTACGAACCCACCGGAAATAGTAAATAGTAAGCGCGTTTGCTTCTGTTCGGGTGTCAGTAATACGTCAAATTCGGCTTCAATAACTTCCTTTATTGTTTGGTCAATCACACTTAATTTTGAATTCAAGCTTTTTCTTCTAAAACCTTTGCCTTTGGTTGTAAATTGCTTGTCACAATGAACACATGTTGTGGCGGCCATTGTTTCGCGCGGTATGTCAGCATTCCAAATATGGCCGCCGCTACCATATATGGAAATTAGAGTAATCATGAGAGATCAAGTGACTAAAGATGGCGGCGGATGGAAACGGCTGCAACGTCCAGACAATAATTTTGCGAATAAAGTCAAATATATCAACAAATAAACATATTTTTGGGCTGATTTTGCGAAATTGTTTATTTATATACATATACATATATGTGTAGATTATTTTTGTCACTTTTATCGATGTTTATGGGGAAGTATATTTTGCTAACGTGAATAATGAATAGAGCATTGTAGCGGTAATAGCCGATTACCGCTATGCATATTGTAGCTAATAGTGATATACTAACTTTCGCACCCGAATTTAAAATAATGGCACGAAACTCATAACGGTAGTCTAAAATACTGTTGTTTTATGTGTCGTCAACAGAATGGCAGCCACCGTGTCAACTCGCCGAGAATTATCAAAAATAATATACGAGATCTTAGAAGTCCTAGCAAGCCCCCCCCCCCCCCCCCCCACCACCACCACCCCCAGTCCAGTACCATAACCAGGATGAGGCAGACGGTCGCCTCGACTGTCATTTTGCCGATTGTTTAAGCTAAGAATTAAACCAATACCCGGGATGGTGAGGGGAGAATGCTCCCTCACCCCCATATCGGGACTTTGTTCGTCTCGTTTTTACCTCTGGTTACGGCGGCCCTGTCCACCCACTTGCACTAAGGTCGGGTAGACTAATATGCCATGTATCTATATCATGTTTTTTTTTGTTAATCTGAATTTTACTAGATTAGCTCCCTTGGAGCTACCTAGTATTGCAGTCGTAGAGATGGAATTTCAACTATTTCTACATTTAAAACTACCATTATGAGTGTCGACTTCGTAATGTTTCATTACTGAATTTTACTGAATTAGTCCATGTAGATTAAAGAAAAAAGCACACAGTCGGAATTATTTTATTATATATTTACATTATAGTCAATGTTTTGTCCTACTGTCCCATTAAACAATATTTAACTGACCTGTCACCAGAGGTATCGCACCAGTTTAGTGGAAGGATACCTAGCGGCCATTTTTTTTTTTTTTTGTAAATAGTCTTAACAAACATTTATTAATGATTTATCTACAAATATATTCAAATAAAAAATCTGGCATTACTGTTTACGAGAGGGTGGGGATTATATACAGTAAATTAAGTTTATATTGCCTGATGATCACTGAACAGAGCCACCGGACACACAGGTTGAAGTAACGAACCAAGGTATATACATATATTAAATATACCTAAAAGCATCAATAAATGAGAAAACAGTAAGCTAACATTCATTTACTCCCATCTTATAACACATTTGTGTTTTATTTTTTCACTTATTGATGCTTTTGTTGTATATGTAATGTATTTATAGACCATGATCCGTCACGTCTACCTGTGATCGGACACGCGCCACACCTGACACACCGATACTGTGTATTGACGGAACAACTGCTGATTAGATTCAGCCGTTGATATTTCGGCTCATTCTCTCCCATGCACAGAGAGTAGGATAGTAGTAATGTTCGTTTTTGTCGTCGGTGCGTCGGTGTTTTGTCAATAATATTTGTTGTTTTTCATACACACTGAAACGTTTGAATAGTAAATTGAATCTGTTGATGTAGCTGGGTGTCGGACATCACCATTGTGGGTGTCTTTATAAATGTTTAGTTAATATGTCTATATTATTTGAAAATATAATGTAGTGATGGTGAACATCAATATTTATTGTTAGATTATACAAGTTCGATCTTAAGATTTTCGGGTGTGCGAAGCCATGTACACTTTCATGTGTTTTCAAATTGATTTACGCAGTACAACAACAATGACCTCGCGTGAACTGTCTGACATGTGCTACACATATTTCTGGTGTTGAGTGTCACATCTGTCAAAATATAAACTAAGGCGGACTTTATTTGTATACTTGTTTCTGATAATTATCAAAATTTAAGTGTGCGAAGACACGTACACTGACTGTATATTTTTTTGTCTATAAATATTCTGTTCTGATTTTGGGATTTTCCTTCATACATGAAATATGGTATTTGACCCTGTTAACCGATCTAAAATGATTTTAGCTGATGATAACCCGTTAAACATCATATATAAATAAATAATACTTATTAGTAATATTGTGGAGCTAACCTAGTTTCAGTACTTTGATTGTCTTTTTCTGTTATCATGGTATCGCGGGAGAGTAGCGGGGCCGGTTTGGACATAGCTCTATAGCTATAGCCCAGGGTCAAATGTCACATTCAGTATCAGCGGGCGCGTTTCGCCGCCTATAACTTCGTTACTGTATGAGCGAATGGCTTCAACGTTCATGTACATGTTTCTCATCATTCACATTTTCATTCCCCATGTCACCCATGCTCCCACACCCCATGCCCAAGGTCAATGTCCGTCCAGTAGATTCATTCAGTTACAACTTCTTTACCGTATGAACGATTCGCTTCAAATTGCATATGCATGTTTGTCATCATCCATGTTTTATTTCCCGCCCAACCCATACTATCCATTGTCTAATGTCAAGGTCAAATAACTTAGAAATGTCTGTCCAGTAGATGCGTGCACGTTTCTTCATTCTCCAATAACTTCTGTACTGTATGACTGACAGCGATTGGCTTAAACTTCCACGTGCGTGTTTGCAACATGCTTGTTTACAACGTGCGTGATATCAACAGACACTAGTCAGGCATTCTATTTTTCAGGTAACGTTTATGATGTTCAAAGAACGCCGACTTGTTTGCGTTGCATCATTATACCGACGTCATTCGGTAGCGTCATGTGCCGCCGTTCGACTAATGAAACATCAGCTTTAAATTCGTTGTTACCCGGATATTCGTATCAGGTCAATGTCTGATACATTATGCGATCAGTCAATACGTATTCGGACGATACAAAGCTCGTTACCGGATACGCTTTGATAAGACGATCGATCTAATGTAGGTTTTGATACTAAACGGACAATGGTCTTGGTAGCTCGCGTCTTACAGAACGTCGTAATAAAGTAACTTGCGACGTCACAGTCTCGTGTTTGTTCACTGATCCGCGTTTAGCAATGGTGCACAAAATTGACAGTGATATGGAACTGTGACTGGATAAATAGGGCTTATTGGATTTGTGACCAGTGTAGCTCCTGGTCAAATAGCACAGTCCGGTAGCTTGATTACAATCTAATAGTACATTGCTTGTTAGAAACATGCCGGGTGTTTCATTGATGGAAAGACGAACGGTATATATGATTCAGAGCTCCAGTTAAGGTGCGTAATTTGATCAACTGGGGGTAATGTTGTTATTTATTCACATAAAAATGCCAAGTTGGGAGTGCTTTAGAATCGTCTCATTGAGACGATTCTAAAGAACTCCCAACTTGCCATTTTTGGTGAAGAACTAAGAAAAATACGTCGAATATTTCGGGGCCAGCCTGTGCATCGGCACAGTCTAGTCGCAAAACACGTAAACCCCATTTCTCCAGTCACAACCAAATATGAGGCGACGCGCCATGGGATTTTGTACCTTCGGACATCTGCGTAACATGAACTACGTTTACAATATTTACAATATTTTCCGTAAATGGCGTCAAAAGTTGACCAACACTTTCAGAGTACATGTTATATTCCGCATGTACTCTGAAGATTTTGTCAACTTTTGACTTAATTTATGAAAATTGTCAATTTTGTAAACGTATTTAATAAAATTACGCAGACGTCCGAAGGTGCAAAATCGCATGGCGTGTTTCATATATGTGTGAAGAAATGTCAGATTTGACGAACCTTGGTAATAAATATCGGCAGCTAAGTCTCTCAGATAAGCATGTAGCTGGGTAAATATGGACGTCCAAGGGTTAATATTCAATGTTCGTCGAAACCCGGTTCAATATACCAGTCACGCATACTATACCTATGTTTTAATTAAACCACACGCCGGCTAGTCCAACGTTTCGGCCTAAGACCTTTACAAGGTGTGGGATCACGTTGTTACCGAACCCGATTTTCCGACGTGACGTAATCTGTGACGTCATTTTTACAGTACATTTTCTTTAAAAACGGACAGATTTTGATGATATGTAGTGCTCTGAAAGTTATTTGCAATATCTTATAACTTTCACAAAGAATCGAGTGCCGTTTATTTCTTACATTCCCGTACTATAGTTTTTATTTACATTTATGGTAACTGATTCTTCGTCAAAACTGTAGAATTATGTGATTAACGCCGCCTATACAATAAAGGGCAACGTGTACCGCATTTTCTGCGGTATATTTCGTAAAAATATGTCATTCCATTAGAAAGATATTAAAGGAAATCTATTGTAAACACATCTAAAAAACAAACATGACGTCACGTTCGGAAACACGTGTTCCCACACCTTGCTTTAGTAAAGAATTAGCGATAAACGTTATATAATCTGAAATGGATGCCACTTTAGAAGACAATAGTCAAGTAGACTCCTTTCACGGACCTTCGATTCTAATACGACACAAAGTTTACTCACGTGTGAGTTCATTTTCTATATACAGAGTTACAGTAAAAACAGTGAAGAAAACAAAACCTAGTATGCAATTCTGGTACATGTACATGTACAGCTAGCCCGTGTTAATGGCATTACTATCGAATGGTATCTTTACTTCTTGTAAATATACCTGCTTGATAAGTCTGACCAGATATATGTATCAATTGTATATGAAAATGTCCTTGTTAGTGTACACTATATTGCGCGATGAGTTACTATTTGCGGCATATTACTACTTACAAGTCGTCAGCTCGTTTCACATCTAGTAGCGCACATACAAATACATATTATGAGCTTGTCACTCAATGTACCGTATATAAAAAAGAGTACACGAACACGAATATGTCTCTATATGCTTTATACATACGTACATCGTACATACGTACACCGTACACGTACATACGTATACCGACACCCTTAAGCAGCAATTACCTTTGAAATCAAAGCTAATACTATATGTATAATATACTATACCCATGTGCAGTTAACTACTGCTACAACATGCTACATGTAGCTATTATCAAGCAGTGACGATACGTGTCACGAAGCTGTTTATAATGGTATTTATAGCTTTTGTTTTCCTGTTGTTCCATAACATTCATTTTACTGCAGACGAACTGTCTCCTAGTTTTGTCCTTGTGTTGTTGTCGGAGCTGTTTGCTATTGTTTACAAACATACATGTTTTCCTGTATAAACATAGTAGTAATACAATTAACTTTCATGCACATATACAAGGTATATTCTTCCAACCGCCAATATGGTACATATTTACAGAGCTCCAGATAAGGTGCGTATTGGCGTATTTTACGCAATTATTTTAGCTGAATACGCATTGATTATCAAATGTGGGAGTGCAACATACGCACAGCAATGTGAAAATACGCATTGATTTTCAAATTGATTAGTGAAAATACTGTCTTAGAAAGTTGAAAATTCACTTAATTGAGCTGCAAAAAGCAAACGGTGTTGCCTTTTGCTGTTCAAATAAGGGAATGTTTAAATTTGTTATATTTTTTATCATTTGTTCCCTATTGAGTAATGAAGAAAATTAATCCATTTGTAAAAGCAAAATACGCAATTATTTTGAAATCAGGGGGTATAGTACGCTTTAGAGACAAACCTTATCTGGATCTCTGACATAATATAATAATTATTTGTTTATATATTAATGTTTGGTTGAATTTTTACCTTAAAGTGGCTGAGTTTGAGATGGTACCTCCAAATAAGCATTTCACAAAAACACTTGAGATTTATTACTGGATATTGTATGAATACAGTCGCAACTTTTTCTTGGTCATAAACGTGCGTTTGTCGGTTAATTTGTCTCATTTGCATATTAGGTGGTGGAAATTCCATGCTCAGTTTAACTTGGCAGCGTCTGGAAAAACCCACTAGTAGTGACGCAATTCTTTCTCCGATCTATCGAAAAACCCGCGAGCAGTGACGTAATTCCCCATGTTATCACTGACTACCGCTTCGCTGGAGATCAGATAAAAATATAAACTTGTTTGAAATGCTTCCAAAGCTTGATTACAAGATATGTTCAGCATTGCACACTTCTATATAATCGCCATATTAAGAATATAATACCCTAACACGATGTACGCCCACGGTCCTTAAACAATATGAAAAATGCGAGATCTGAATGTTGTCGGTGACGTAGTTGGTGACATAGTGTCTAGTCAAAGCATGGCACGTGACTACTAAGTGTGAGCACATCAGTAAGAAATATGAATTCTATATTTAGCAAAACTAACGTTACTAAATGACTATTTTTTCTTTTGTTTAATTTCTCGGATCACTTGCAGGAGCAAAGATATTCAGGAATCCAAATGAATACCACCAATCTTCAGTTAAATGTTTTTTTCATAACTCAATGCCCCACTTTCCAACCTCATATGAGACACAGTACCTTTAATAAGTGAAAAGTGTCTAGTCATGAAAGAAGAGAAGTAGTAGACATTACAGAGTTTGCTATTGTTTATCACTTAGAATGCGGGAAACCGAACTTGTCGTCTGCTGTTGTCTGATACGTTGTTACTATTATCAAAAAACATCGCTTGACACCACTTTAGAATCATTTTCATTGGAACATGATTTCGTCGATGAACATATACATTAAAAAACAAAACAGCAGACAATAGCATTATAACGGTTAAGTTTACAACAATAACAGCATCACTTTATTATGTGATTCACTCTGACAAGCGATTTGTACTTACGAGGGGTGATCAAAAGATCAAAAAGTTCCCGGAAGGGTGTCGTATCTTTCGCATTTATGAACGAATGTTCAATTAGTTTATATTATTCATCATTCCAATCAATGGTGGATTGATTTAGAATGACATATTTTTGTGATATAGCCAATGCATATGCGTTGCCAACGCAACGCCACGCTACGTAATCCGGCGCACCAGTAAATAACGCCATTGCCAGGGTAAAGCGGACGACGAAAGATACTAATGCATGTTATACTCACATATAATTGTAATTTGTTCTCGAAATAGTCTCCCTCAAATGAAATGCATTTCATGGAGCGTTCGATCCACGACTGGTAGCATCTTTGAAAAGAGTCTGCCGAACGTTCCAAATTGTCAGCTGGACTGCCGTGGTCAGCTTCCTGACGTCGTGGAAATGCGTGCCTCTGATAATGTCTTTCACTCGTGGAAATTGGAAAAAGTCACATGGGGAATACGGAGGATGGGGAAGGAGTTAAAATCCGAATTGTTCGATTGTATCATGAGTTGCTGCTGCTCGGTGAGAGGGCGCATCATCTTTGTGAATAATAACATTGGGGAGCAAGTCGGGCCCCTTCTTCATCATCGCATGGACTAAATCCCGACGAAGAACCTGAAACGTAATACCGTCGTTTTTCATTACTCTTGTGTTGATGGGCCGTTAAGCACCATTACATTCCATTCAATTTTGCAAACTAACTGTCGCTACAGTACCCAAACACTAACTAATCATAACATTGTATTTATCATGCTCCACCTCGAATAATACGCCGCATTGACTGTTCTTTTTTGTCGATCGGCAAACTTTATTTTTGATATTTAATTTAAATTAGTTGTAAGGAATTTAAAGGTGCATGCCCACTCAGTAGCACAAACTGTTCTTTATATCAGAGACATCATCTGAGACAATTTCTGGCAAAATAAACATTCACCATTACACAACGTAGTGATTGACATTATTATACATTTTATATCAGACGTAAATTTCCACACTGATGCCAGGAACAATAACCGTTTTTCCTTAAAATGTTAACCGACATTACTATTTATTCTCTGTATTTATTTTTGATGTGCAATGATCTTACGTTATAATCTGTTGAAAATATAATTGTTTTCAGGTGACGCATTTAATTAGTATACATATTTATTAAATATCATGCTTCATTTGCATATGAAAATAGCCTGATACCACCGCGAGTCACTATCAACGAAATAACTATTACTAAATGATTATATCTGTATAGCGGGCACTCGTAATTTTTAGAACAGGTGGAATAGTGACACAATTATACACTTATTTAATTCCTTTCTAGAACATTCTGTGCGTACCTAGAGTGGGCATGTACCTTTAATATCTATATTTATTTACACACTTATTTTTTACTTTTTCTATTTTAATATTTTTTTTTATTATTTTCTATTTAATTTGTTGTATTTTGTTACTATTTGTTATACCCCCGGCATACGAAGTATGTCGAGAGGTATATAGTTTTCGTAATTTCGTCCGCCGTCCGTCAACCGTCCGTCCGCGTTAAAGTTTTTGGGTACCCATTGTCTCTGTAACGGTAAGTCGGATTGACCTCGTACTTACTTACCATTATCCATATTTTAATTCCATACCACACTCATGCGGCCTTCATGTCCAAGGTGAAGGTCAAATCACTTAGAAATTCGCGTCTGTGAGATCTGCGTTAACGTTTTCGGGTACGCATTATCTCCGCAACAGTAAGTCGGATTGACTTCAAACTTCATATACTTCGTTATCATCGTCCATATTTTCATTCCATACACCCATGCGGCCTTAATGTCCAATGCCAAGGTCAAATTACTTAAACATTTTGCGTCCGTAAGATTTCCGTTAATGTTAGCAGGTACTCATTATCTCTGCAACGGTAAGTCTGATTCATTACATTACAAACATCATATACTT
Organism: Conchocele bisecta; assembly: GCA_029237695.1. Classification (NCBI taxonomy): domain Eukaryota; kingdom Metazoa; phylum Mollusca; class Bivalvia; order Lucinida; family Thyasiridae; genus Conchocele; species Conchocele bisecta. The sequence continues at coordinate 136,962,957 of CM055265.1, forward strand.
CCTTATCATCCATATTTTCTTTCCATACCACACCCATGCGGCCTTCATATCCAAGGTCAAGGTCAAATTACTTAGAAATTTACATCCGTAAGATTTGCGTTAAATTTTGTGTACAAATTATCTCTGCAACGGATTGTCGGATTGACTTCCAACTTCACATACTTCCTTATCATTATCCACATTTTCATTCCATACCGCACCCATGCCGCCTTCATGTTCTAGGTAAAGGTCAAATTACTTTGCGTTACAGTTGTTTTTTCTTAATATTTGTGTTAAAGTTTTTATTTGTCAGTCCAGGCGGCGGCCGGGAGGTATACGTGAGCCCCTGCTCACTTTCTCTAGTTTATTTTTATCTTATCTTTAATATTGCTTCTGTTTGCTCTATATCTATTGATGACTCGGGAATGAAGAGGTACACGTTCCATCGGTCAGTTTTTACCTAAACTAGTGTATGATAGGTTAACCAAACACTAACTAACTCTACTTAAAAAAATGCCCATAGTCTACATAGTATTACTTATTAATAGCTTTACCTGGTCTGTATGCATGACTGCTGATGAACGGACGTAAAACCCAATCAATAAATCCAAATTGATTACAGTAACTTTTATTTCCTCTTTGCTGTGGAATTATCATACTGTATACACACAGGTATTTTAATTTGCTATGGACTAAGCAAACAATATTTTAGGCTGAGTCGTCTCCACGGTTCATTATGACGGGACAATCCGTCGCCGGTAAAAGCAAGCGGGGACTCCATCTCGGTAACAATAGCGGCCAGGTCGGACCGGGCATGGATCGCCATGGAGCAGCATCTGTCCGCCATATGTGGGTGGGCCTCACGGCGGGTTTGCAGCCAAACGTCATCCCTCCATTAAATGAGACGGTCGAGTGGGAACAAACCATCATATTGTTGGCTTTGATGTCATTATGAAGGACATCGATGGCGTGGACCTTTTGTATGGCATTGGTCAGGTTGATGATGACCTCCATAAACATGATCACCGCGAACCTGTCGCCATGGTATTGCAGCATTAGCTCCAAGGTATAGGACTCGTGAATTTATTGACCAAGGATGAAGGAATTGTCGCCATCAGTACAAGTTCCAACAACCACCAGCACACAACCTTCGCGGCAACGAATGCATGCATCGTGGCCTCACGGACGGCGTCTGCATAATCATTACGGTTCTTTAATTCCTTGCAGACAAGCTCCGTTTTAATGGTGGCAGCTGTATAGTGGACCCGGTAGACCATCACAAACGTACCGCGACCGAGGACGCACAGCCCGCCCTCGTCATCTGTGACATCGGGGCATATCTCCTAGAATGTCATGTGTCTCAAGATGGCGTCATCGTGTGTCATGATGGCGAAGGCTGCCGTAGCAGACGCGCTTGCTGGCACAATGGCAGCAGCTGCGACTACAGAAGCTACTGCGGCAGCCGACATGGATTCTTCGGGAATGCCAGCCATATGCGATAGCAGCAGCATGGCTTGCTACATCACCGCCATCATCTTGTAATGGATGCAGCTGCATCCGCATCAGCCGCTGCATCCATTATTGTAGCAACAGAAGCATCTGTGATAGCTGCAATTATTGTAGCAACAGAAGCATCTGTGATAGCTGGAACAGCCAACATCGCCAGAGATGTTTGTGTCGAGGCCAAACTGTGCATGATGTATTGTAGTTGGCAACTGGAGGGCTTAGGTCATGGTTAATATTACCTTTAACGGTGAAGTTTGTACTCCTCGCATTGGAACGTGTGGCAACGTTTGTGTTGCTGCTGCATATAGCGGTATCTGGAAGGTTTGAATTCCTTTTGTTAGTCTCAATGGGGTCGGTGGTTGTTGACACGGGTGGATCAGCTTATTATAGTACCTTCGTCTGACAAATAATCCTGCAATGGAAGAAATTTAGATATGATATCATGATTCGTAAAGTAGTGTATGTATGTATTCAATTATTACAGAGTGGGTGGCAGGTGGGAGCATGCGATGGGTAATTTAACGATCGGGGTTCATCATTGCCGGAATCCCGACCGGCGACATTGTTTGGCCCTCGCGTACGTCTTTGACATTTGTGTATGCGACAGTTGAATCTGGTTGTACCCCTTATTATACCCCCATGCATCAGGTTAAATACGGGATTTAACCTGTTTCATTCCATACCACACCCATGCGGCCTTCATGTCCAAGGTAAAGGTCAAATTACACATTTGCGTTAAAGTGTTTTGATATGTGTGTTAAAGTTTTTATTTGTCAGTCCTGGCGGAACACGTAAGCTCCTGCTCACTTTCTCTAGTTTATTTTTGTTATTTTTAATTGCTTCTGTTTGCTGTAAATATATATTGATGAGTCTGGAATGAAGACGTACAAGTGCCATTGGTCAGTTTTTTTGGCATAAAATAGTGTTTGATTAGGTTAGCCCAACACAACACTACCTAACCATACTTTAAAAAAAAGCCCATTGTCTACATATTATTGCTTATTCATTATTTTACCTTGTCTGTATGTATGACTTTGCTGATGAACTGACGTAAAACCCAATCAATCAATCTCACTTTATTACAGTAACTTTTACTTACTATTTGCTGTGGAATTGTCATACTGTATACATACAGGTATTTTGATAACAGCACACTTGAGCCATTGAGTTGTTTTAGATACTAAAAAAATGTAATGCCTCATTCGCATGTCAACAATGACAGTGATAAACATGTTAATGGATCTGTTACAACATACTGTTCACAGAATTAAGAAAACACGTTGATAAATGTAATGGAATATGTCCCTTCCTTGCATTCTATTTCTACTAAAGAAACAATTGTTTGTATTTTAGAACTACGTCACATTAGCTGAAACTGAGACATTAAAACGTTTAACCTTTATTTCCCCACTACTGTTTGCACACATTTCAATAACAAAAAAAACAAGAGCATCCCACACTCCTAGTTTATTTCAGAATTTGGATAATAATCTGCCAATTTAATTTGTTATGGACTAAACAAACACTATTTTATGCCGATTCGTCTCCACGGTTCATTATGGCGGGACTCAAGAACGAGCGGGGACTCCATCTCCGTAACAATAGCGGCCAGGTCGGACCGGTCATGGGTCGCCATGGAGCAGCATCTGTCCGCCACGACCGACATGAGAAAATGGTCGAGTTTCTGGGCAACACCGCTGATCACGTGACAAAGTTAAAAACAGATACAAAATATACACTCCGCTTTTTGCTGATGGCTCAAAGGACGGGAACCGGGTAGCAGCTGCTGCCGCTGTCCCCGACGGAGATCTTCAATCCAGACTCCCAGACAAATCTTCAATATTTTCTGCGGAATTGAAGGCAATTTTACTTGCTCTTGATTTTGCGAAAACATCTTGGAGAAAGCAATTCATTTTATTTTCCGATTCATTATCTTCACTGCAAGCTTTGTACAACGTGAAGCTTGAACATCCACTTATCCGCCAAATCATGAAGCTACACCATATTTTACTTTCGTCTGGCAAGGACATTATTTTTTGTTGGCTCCTCAGTCATACTGGTGTCAAGGGCAATGCCAGGGCAGATAGTGCTGCCAAGGCCGCCCAGGAGCTACCGACTTCTCATTTTCCTGTTTGCTATCATGATTTTAAATCATCCATCAACTCATTCATCTCCAATACAATGCAGACCCGGTGGGATTTGCTCACAGATAATAAACTTCATGCTGTGAAACCGACTCTGGGCTCAAAGGTGAGCCGCGTCCATGGTGTATTCCATGCCACAGTGCATTTACCGTGCAACACATCCTACTGGACTGTATCGACTTTGCCGATATTCGACGCAAACACTTCAATGTTACTTCACTTGCGGATTTATTCCAGGTCGAGAACATTGAATGTTTGTTTAGCTTTCTACACGAAACCAGTTTGTATCGGAAGATCTGATTTTTATCATTGTATACATGTTTCTCATTTCTATAATTTTATATTTCTATACATGTTGTTCATTTATGTTGTTCATTAATATTTTTACCCTGATCATCTGATTACCTACCACATCTAACATACTATTTTACTATTATTTTTATTCTTCATCTGCATTGCTTGGCCCTAAATGATACTAGTTTGTGTTGATGGGCCGTTAAGCACCATTCCATTCCATTCACGTGACAAAGACTGTAAATGTCCGACTGTATGGAACAGTTGGCATGGAACAGTTCCTGTGGGTAAACCACTCGGCGGGGTTGCAGCCGAACATTAAATGTAGCCAGCCCGAAGTCAATGAGATACACGGTCGAGTCAGCACAGACCATTATATTGTTGGCTTTGATGCCATTATGAAGGACATCAATGGCGTTGACCTTGTGTATGGCCTTGGTCAGGTTGATGATGACCACCATGAACATGATCACTGCGGACATGTCGCCATGGTATTGCAGCATTAGCTCCAAGGTATAGGACTCATAGATTTATTGACCAAGGATGAAGGACTGGTCGCCATCAGTGCAAGTTCCATCAACCTCCAGCACACAATCTTCGCGGCAACGAATGCATGCATCGTGGCCTCACGGACGGCGTCTGCATAATCATTACGGTTCTTTAATTCCTTGGTCACCGTGGTAGTTGTATAGTGGACCCGGTAGACCGTCCCAAACGTACCGTGGCCGAGGACGCACAGCTTGCCCTCGACATCTGACAACGGGGCCTATCTCCGAGAATGCGATGCGTCTCAAGATGGCGTCTTCGGGTGTCACGATGGCGAAGGCTGCCACAACAGACGGGCTTGCTGGCACAATGGCAGTAGCTGCGACTGCTGAAGCTACTGCGGCAGCCGACATGGATTCTTCGGGAATGGACTGCTGAAGCTATGGTTTCAGATGGAGTCGGCGATGGCCGCCATTTCAACTCCATATGCGATAGCAGCAGCATGGCTTGCTACATCACCGCCATCAGCCGGGGTTGCTCTTGCAATGGATGCAGCTGCATCCGCATATGCGTCTGTATGTGCAGACGTTGCACAATGTTTGTAGCAACGGAAGCATCCGTGGTAGCTGGCACAGCCGATATCACCAGAGATCTTTGTTTCGAGGCCAAACTGTGCATGATGTATTGTGTTTGGCAACTGGAAGGCTTGGGTCAGGATTGATATTGCCTTTAACGGTGAAGTTTCTACTCCTCGCATTGAAACGTATCGCAACGTTTGTGATGCTGCTGCATATAGCGGTATCTGGTAGGTTTGAATTTCCTTTATTAGTGTCAATGGGGTCGGTGTTTGTTGACTGGTGGACCAGCTTGTTATAGTACCTTCATCTGACAAATAGTCCTGTAATGCAATAAATTTAGATATGATATCATGATTCGTAAAGTAGTGTATGTATGTATGTATTCAATTATACAGAGTGGGTGGCAGGTGGGAGCATGCGATGGGTAATTTAACTATCGGGGTTCAACCGGAATTCCGACCGGAGACCTAGTTTGGTCCTGACACGTACGTCTTTGGCATTTTTGTATGCGACAATTGAATCTGGCTATACCCCTTATGCGAGTATTACGGTTATTCGTAATATTATTACTTTTATGGGAAGGAGCGAAGTAAATGGTGTTGTATGCACCTGGCACCAGGTCATGTTATTCTAATTTCAGGGCTAAATATATATTTTTTCAAGGTAAATATTAGTAATTCAATCAGCTCCAATTGCTACAAAACGAATCACTATTAACGCATTAAAACGTTTCTAGAAATTGACGTCAATTGCGCCGTGTTACGTAACATCATGATGCGACTGTAACGTGCGTGCAGCCATTATGTTATCAAGCACGTAACCGGTGTGTTAATTCAGTTCAATATTGACATATAAACATATTAGACAGGTTCGTTGCGAAATGAGCAAGATACGGAACCTTTCCTTTCCTGGAACTTACCCCTTGTACTATGTAATATATATATTCTAACATTTGTGTTGATATACATTGATATTTATTAAAGTCGTTGACCGATTTCAAAAGAAATGAGGCATATTATCGTTCCTTATGAAGTGAGTAAACTCGTCTGATAAATATCATTATATCATCACTCATGGAAGATCCTCTACTTGTTAACCCCAAATGTCAATTGGCTACTATTCGTCTTGACGAGTAACATGTTTGGGCCATCGGTTTAAAAAAACTACTTAGCTACTTTTGTACCATTTATGACCCTGATCATCTTTCACAATCGGACAGTATGCTTATATTATGATCTAATTGTTTTACTGACTACAGCTTGGCTACTTTAATAACTAAATGGCAAACAGAATGGTCCATTATCAGATTGTGCTGATGCGCAGGCTGATCTGGGACTATGTTAGTCGCAAATGTTGTGTTGTCTCTTTTCACAACGGCGGTCCATTTGTAATTAAGTTCATCGACCAGAGCGTAAGATGACGAGTGAATAACACGGATACGGGGAAAGAAACATGTGGAATGATCCTTCGTGCCGACTGGCACAAGCGAAACACTGGTTGCTGTAACAGTCAATGATTGACTGAGACACGCCATGTGATTTTGTACCGAAACATGTGCGATATTTCCTGAAATATATTTACAAACTTAATGATAGTTTCCGTAAATGACGTCAAAAGGTGAATCCGCATTTGCTATGAACATTTTGTCATCTTTCAACGTCATTTGTGGCTGTGACTGGAGAAATGGGGCGGCTTGTGTGTTTTGCGACCAGTGTAGATCAGATCAGCCTGTTCATCCGCACAGTCTGATCATGATCAACACTGTTCGCCATTCCATCCATGAGACAATGTCATGCTTCTAACAAGCAATATATATCGTTATCAGGCTACAAGAGCGTGTTATTTGATCAGCAGCTGCACTGGTCACAAATGCCATAATCCCCTTTTCTCCAGTCACATTTACAGAAAATATCACAGTTTCTGTAAATATATTATGTTTATATGAAAACAATACCACATGGTGTGTCTCATATGAAGAGCTCAATATTAATATTTCTAATTATAGACCATCGATCGGAGGAAAACGTGACTGGCGAAGATTCGACTTAAATGGGAAACAACGTTTCCGTGATGTATTATTGGAAAACGACTGTGGATAACGATGCTGGTTCAACATTGTGTTCCCAGAAGCTGTGAATTGTCTCACGGGCAAACACAATGATGTGTTGGATAATAGAATAAATGTACGTTCAGATAGAATGGTGTTACACGTGATTGGTGGACTAATAAAGGATGAACGTCATTTTGTCAACTCTATTACACGAATACTATCGAAGCAAGGGGACACTACAAGGCAAGGAAACGAACGATACCAATGAGGAAATGTCAGCATGACCAACATGGTAAATTGGAAAGCAACGTTATTCGTGATAATCATGTGACAATCGATTCGGCGACACACCAATCCGAATGTGTGGCATTGTGTACAATTTACTCGATTACGTGTAGTAAGCTTATGGAAATGTTAATACATTCATTTATGTAATATAAACACATATTATATTAGCGTTACAGAATATCGTGTGCTCTATTTATACATTTGCAGTATTAAGCTGCTGTGACAGTCCCAAACCATTACTACTAAGCCGCCGTCAAAAGTCCGGTAGGACTTTTTCTACACAAGGAGCGTATCCATGAGAATGAAAATGCAATCCCGTAAAGACATTCCCATTATACAAGATGCCAAGCCGGTGACCCGGATTGACTTCGGGGACCACTACCCGGAGGGCGGCTGGGGATGGGTGATCGTGGTCGCTGCCGCCGTCGTCTACATGCTCTGTAATGGATTCCACTTCGCGTATGGCACACTGTATATGAAGATAGTGGGTGAACCGTTTAAAACGAACGAAGTAGACGCAGGTAAGTCTTTCTGTAGCCGATTTCACCAAAATTGTTAAGCATACTTATCTAGCTAAGTATACTTTGAGGGATTAATCATTTATTTCCCCCGAAATGCATTATTTCATATAGAACTAACGACTGCATATATTTGATGATTAAAAGTATGCAGACTTATTAGACAGAATTTATTACATTATCACAAAATAAATTCAGTATAATAAAACATTAATAAATTTATCCTTCAATTGAAAATTTCTCCCTCAAAGTGTACTTAGCAAGATAAATATACTTTGCTTTTTTTGTGAAATCGGCTACTGGTAGTCGTGTTTGGCGATTATCAAGGAGTGTCTGACTTTTTCTAGTTATTGTGTATCTCCGGTGTTAACAATGACCGATACATATATAACTTAGTCTATTGGATATTAATTTTGACGATTCTATTAACCAGAAAAGGGGTTGCTTCGAAATCTTCAATATAATAACAATGGATCTTTAATACACGAGTCTGGCTTATATCTGGATCACATTGCCAAATACACCGTCCAGATACTCGACAGTGGCAGTTAGATCAGCCCAAGGTGATCTTCGATATTAGCCAGCACACGAAAGCAACAACTGACCCATCCATTTTTAAATCAATTTTTCTTGAAGTTAAAGACAGATACAATACATACACTCCGCTTTTCACTGATGGCCCAAAGGACGGGGACCGGGTAGCTGCTGCTGCAGCTGTCCCCGAGGGAGATCTTCAATCCAGACTCCCAGATAAATATTCGATATTTTCTGCGGAATTGAGGGCAATTTTACTCGCCCTTGATTTTGCGAAAATATCTTGGAGATAGAAATTCATTTTATTTTCCGATTCATTATCTTCACTACAAGCTTTATACAACGTGAAGCTTGAGCATCCACTTATCCGCCAAATTATTGAGCTACACCATATTTTAATTTCGTCTGGCAAGGACATTATTTTGTGTTGACTCATACTGGTATCAAGGGCAATGACAGGGCAGATAGTGTTGCCAAGGCCGCCCTGGAGCTACCGGCTTCTAATTTTCCTGTTTGATATCATGATTTTAAATCATCCATTAACTCATTCATCTCTGATACAATGCAGACACAGATTTTGGGCGAATGGACACCTGGCTACATACATGTACGCCGGGATGAAGTTGTCCTTAGTCGATTGCGCATTGGACATACACGACTAACGCATTCGTATATGCTACAATGTTACTTCATTTGCGGAATGATTTTCTCCTTCATGTAAATAATACTCTTTTGTGCTGATGGGCCCTTAAGCACCATTCAATTCAATTCATTTAAATCACTTTCAAGTTAAAGACACATACAATACATACACTGCGCTTTTCACTAATGGCTCAATCCAAGCGACATTGGTGTGGTATGGACCTGGCACCAGGTCGGGATCGAACCTTGTTTGCCCTGCCTTACATGACCTTAGCTGTTGATAGGCCGTTAAACACGAATAAACAAACAAACAAACTAATGGCTCAAATTACGGGGAACGGGTAGCTGCCGCTGTCCCCGAGGGAGATCTTCAATCCAGACTCCCAGATAGATCTTCGATATTTTCTTCGGAATTGGGAGTAATTTTACTTGCTCTTGATTTTGTGAAAATATATTTGAGAAAACAAGTAAATTTATTTTCCGATTCATTATTTCGACTACAAGCTTTGTACAACATGAAGCTTGAGCATCCACGTATGCGCCAAGTCATTGAGCTTCACCATATTTTACTTTCGTCTGGCAAGGACATTATTTTGTGTTGGCTCCCCAGTTAGACTGGTATCACGGGCAATGACAGGACATATAGTGCTGCCAAGGCCGCAGTGGAGCTAACGACTTCTAATTTTCCTTTTTGCTATCATGATTTTAGATCGTCCATTAACTCGTTCATCTCTGATGCAAAACAGATCCGGTGGAATCTGCTCACAGATAATAAACTTCATGCTGTGAAACCGACTTTGGGCGAATGGACTCGTGGCTACAGACATGTACGCCAGGATGAAGTTGTCCTTAGTCGGTTACGCATTGGACATAGACGCTTAACGCATTTGTATATGCTCAAAGGTGAGCCGCGTCCATGGTCTAGTCCATGCCACGGAGAATCAACCGTGAAACACATCCTACTGAACTGTATCGACTTTGCCGATATTCAACACCAACACTTGAATGTTACTTCACTTGCCGAGTTATTCCAGGTGGAGAACATTGAAGGTTTGCTTAACGTTCTCCATGAAACCAGCTTGTATCGGACGATCTATTTGTATCATTGTATACATGTTTCTCATTTGTATAATTTTATCATTGTATACATGTTGCTCATTGTTCATCTTAGTACTATTTTTACCCTTATCCTCTGGTTGCCTACCACATCTACCACTAATTTACTATTATCTTTATTCTTCATCTTAATTGCTTTTGTGTTGGTTGGCCGTTAAGCACCATTCCATTCAATATAATAACAAATACTGCAGATCCTGATGAATAAATATACGATCTTACATGAGTGATGATTTAATATGATTTTTATTAAACGAGTTTACTGATTTCATAAGAAACGAGGCTATTGCATAAACACATCATCATAACTTGGCTGATTACCTATCATGTTTGTGTCGTGGAGTGTGACTATTGCCAAAAAGTGTCAGAAATTAGAAAGTGCATTGAAACCGCGTATCTTTGTTGGTAGTCGTGTTCGACGTTCTTGACTTTGTCTTGTGATTCACAAATTTCACAAACGTTCGCGGTGAATGATCAATATATATCCAGAGGATTAGCTCATGTGATCATGTATTAATATTTACACCTTCTATCAAGTCATAGTACAAACGCCCATTCGACGTATTGCGTTTACATCCCAATGCATTACGTTAGACCCACGTGACGTCGCGCGACGTTGTTGATTTGTTCGTGTGCCGACATTAGTTTCCACGTTGTCAATAACAACACGTTATTATATACGTACTTTCGTTTCCCATTGAAACACAATGGAACGCAAGCCGTCAATATTTTTTCCATATGGACGTCTCGTGAATTCATATTCGTCAGTGCCGGAACTCCGTTTCAATTCGCAAAATAGTTCCTTCCAAATCACCATTCATTTGTTTTATTTTATTTATATTTTTGAGACGCATATAAAGTGCGAATGATGTACGTATATAATAAAAAAAAAAATTGATTTGTATTTGGATATATGCCACTCGTTCCGCCGCGTAATGATCTTAAGTCACGTAATATCACACCCCGCGGAACTCGTGCATATATCGACATACAAATCAAATAACCTATCACTCTTTACCGGCACCGTCGCTGTTCCAAGAATTGCGACAACATTACGTAAAACAAGGTTATTCTTAATTTTAACGTCATATTTGGTTATTTAAATTTTTGAAACTATCAGAAGATACAGCGTAAATATAAGTAATACAACCATGGGCTGTTGTGTTTACTGTTGTTGTACGATACATTTGGTTAAAGTTTGCGACTCTCATTCGGACTCCACGTAATTTATACAGACCAAATATATTATACACCCCAGTAAAGGCAACATCCCATGGTTTTATTCCTCAATATAATGGGCTTGTAAAGCATTCGTCATGCGTTACCACATACCACAGAAAGATAAACAAATCATTGACGGCTAATACACAGTGGTCTATTGTGTTTTGTTCCGCGTAATGGCGGCGCCTATGAGTTGTCATGTAAATCTTATAGACTGCAATATGTTTTTCATTTTAACCTTACATTCGGAATACACCGTTACGGGTATGAAATATTTTAAATATTTAATGTTTATATTTGATATTTCTCAATGAAAAAATATGTTGTGACCACTCATCTGAATGTATTGTCGGACTGTACAACGGCTGAAACATGGTCATCATTAAACGGACGAAACCGCAGTTGTATTGATGAATTATGATTTACCTCACAAGTCCTGGGCACCGCCTTTACGAAGAACCAAAACAATAAAACAACATGCTTCCCACTGTTTAATAAAATAGACAACAAACAATAAAAACAACTAACAAAACAACTGTGATTCCCCACAGTGTAATGGAATGCATTGGGTTCAGATGAAATCCGTATACAGTGGAACCTCTCTAAACCGGAAACCATGGTAGGTTCCCAGGGTGTCCGGTTTAGAGAGGTTCCACCGTAATTAAGCACTATATGAACTTTGTCATTTTCAATCATGGACAGACACGACAATGAAATAATTACACCGAAACCCATCTGAATTAAACAGAATAGGATCGCCAGGCTGTCCGGTTTAGAGAGGTTCTACTGTACATGATAAGAATTGCGTAATTGTATTAGACTAGTGTAATATTTTGTCACCTCTATATATTAATGTTTGTCCTCGGTATCCGGGGTTCAGTGCTCTCTGAGGTTATTTTCTATTTATACGGTATACATATGTATCGCACATGTGCGTGTACTTTTAAAAACTTACTGCTGGGTTGGTCATTTCCACATGTGACTGAAAAGAAATGCATGTCATTATCGTCTCTAGTATAAGCTTACGGTCAGCAACGAAGTATGTGGATGGCTATATAGTTTTCATCATTCCGTCCGTCCATCCGTAATATTTGCCGTTACAGTTTTTATTTGTCGGTCCAGGCGGCGGCGGGGTTAACCGTGTGCCTCTGCTCACTTGATCTAGTTTATATTAGAAACTACAACATGTGATTTTCTTCTGGTCATGTGGTCATTCAGGCAAGCCTATTATTCTTGACCATTTCTATAGTTTCCTTTGCACAGTGACTGGTAATCATGGTGGTACTTTGTGTGTTTGATAAACGCGATCTATATGTTCCGTCATTGGATTTCCAGTTATTCAGTGTCAGTACAGTTTTTGTCTCACACACGATAGTGGAAAGTGAGACATAGCAGTCACAATTCCGGCGTCGTCGTCGTCGGTGTCGTCAACAATTTGGGACGTAAATTTTGGACGTAGCCACATTTCTCATAGCTATTAATCCGTTAGTCGGATCATTACCAAACTTCATCAATAGCTTCCTCACATTGATCTGATTTCATGAAATCGTCCAATAAACGTATTCGTCTTGCGACCTTTAACTAACCACCAACCATAGCTACACGACCACGATTCATTGTGGTTCTTGCCAAATGTGAAGAGAAACCACTCTAAGTTATCGGTATTTGCCATCGAAAATGTGCTACAGAGCTTGACTGGAGCGGAGAGGAACGTCAAACGATTGCCCTCGGGAGACCTACTCGTCGAGGTGGAGAGAATCTCCTGAAGTGCAAGAAGTTCTTCGAAACTCCCGTCACTCTTTCACCTCACAAATCCCTAATTACTTACAAGGGCGTTGCTCGATCACCAGATAAGAAACCAAGTTTCAAGCCACCATTCGGCAAGAGAATGGATCCTTTGATACACGATGATATCTTAGATCTGGATCACATTGCCAAATACGCTGTCCCAGATACTCCACTGTGGCAGTTGGAGCAGCCCAAGGTGATCTTCGATCTTAGTCAGCACACGAGAGCAACAACTGATCCATCCATTTTTAAAACACCTTTTCTTGAAGTTTAAGACAGATACAATACATACAATCCGCTTTTTACTGATGGCTCAAAGGACGGGGACCGGGTAGCAGCTGCTGCTGCTGTCCGCGAGGGAGATCTTCAATCCAGACTCCCAGATAAATCTTCGATATTTTCTGCGGAATTGAGGGCAATTTTACTCGCTCTTGATTTTGTGAATATATCTTTGAGAAAGAAATTCATTTTATTTTCCGATTCATTATCTTCACTGCAAGCTTTGTACAACGTAAAACTTGAACATCCACTTATCAGCCAAATCATGGAGCTACACCATATTTTAATTTCGTCTGACAAGGACAGTCATACTGGTATCAGGGGCAATGACAGGGCAGATAGTGCTGCCAAGACCGCCCTGGAGCTACCGACTTCTCATTTTCCTGTTTGCTATCATGATTTTAAATCGTCCATCAACTCCTTCATCTACGATACAATGCAGACCCGGTGGGATCTGCTCACAGATAATAAACTTCATGCTGTGAAACCGACTCTGGGCGAATGGACTCCTGGCTACAGACATGTACACCCACATAGCGGATATTACCTTCCATAAAGTCGGGTTACAAGGTAACAACTTGACAAATGCGTATGTAGAGTTCAATGTCGTTAACACCCGGTTTGCCAATGGAAAGATATACATTGCCTGAGTGTTTAATTTCAAATGGTAAACAAGAAAGAACTGTGTACGATCATATTACACAATGCCATTAAAATTGTGTTTTTCAGTGTAATTGAAGACGTAACTATTGCAAGATATGTTAGCTTTTCATATTATTGGTCTTAGATATACGTGTTTATTCGTACTGAAACTGATAGTTACAGCTATCGGGTCTTTAACCTACACATATTGTGACACAAAACCCAATAGAACCCTCGAAGCGCGATATTTCTGTCGTCTGCTACAACCTTATTATACGAACATCGATTTTAGCGCCGTTTGCGTAGACGCCGGCACTGTGACGTCGATACACTGTACAAAGGAAACGAAATCCCTGTAATATGTGAATTTGGCTGGAGAAATGGGGCTTATGGCACTTGTTAGATGCCGACATGTAACGTTGCAAATACTCTCGTATCATCCACATCGTGCTATGTACAATGTATTATTATTTGAAGCGTGTTCACAACTAGGTAGTTTCAGCAACATGACTTGAATGTTACAGTGAACACCTTGATCAGACTGCGCAGTTGCGTAGGCTGGTCTATGTCTCTATGGCGACAAAGATTATTATCGACATGTTTACAGTAACAACCAGATATATGACATTTGGCATAGAATGACAATACAAGCATATGTCACTCTTCGAGATAAAATATGTTTACGTTTGCCACCACGACGACCAGTGTGGTCCGATATTACAACATAGAAACACCATACTCGAAGAAAACTAAAGAACCCAGGCAAACTAAAATATAACTAGAGCACAGTCGATGGCGCGCCATCGCAATATACCCACTTTTCCCAAATGCTAAGTCGAAAATGGGGGGATAATCCATGACCGGCGGTCGAATCAAAAATCGAAATTCCCTTTGCGCATCTACACACCATAAGGAAGGCACATGCTAAGTCTCAATTCCCTAGCTATTATATACTGAAAGGATAAATAAACGCGAGGTAACAATATACGCAATAATTATTTAAATGATTGGCCTAACATTATGAAAACCGGTCAGGCGACTATCTTGGTCACTGTGCACACAAACCGGTGCCTAAAGTTACTCAACCGTGTAATGCACCGTACCACAATAGAGAAAGTGATAAAAAGCCAAAAACGCGTGCAGCATGATGATAGGTTCGTCAAAATATTTTGTCATACCACTTGATACGCTTGAGGTATACACATCGTTTTCCGCTATTTACACTGAATTTATAGCTCTCACAATCATGGTACGTCTGGCGGAAGTTCAGAGGGGTCAGGCTATTGCATTGCTAATGCAAGGTCAAACGCAACAGCAGGTTGCTATGCAGTTCGGTGTGAATGTTTCCACCATATAATGTCTTGTCCGTCGTCTGAGAGAGACCGGAAGTGTTGCCGACCGACCGAGATCGGGACGTCCGCGCGTAACGTCGCGACGTCAAGACAGGGCTATTCGTCTCGCCCACCTACGTAATCGCCACGTTACTGCCACTGAAACCGCTATTAACACGGTAGGCAATCATAATCGCCACATTCACCCCAAAATTGTTAGAAATCGATTGCGCGAGGTTGGTCTGCGAGCACGTCGTCCCTATGTGGGTCTGCCTCTCACTCGTGCACGTCGCGCGCGTCGTATGGCTTGGTTGGCGGCACATGCTCCCAGACGATTTCCAATGAGGCAATGGAGACAAGTCTTTTTCACAGAGGAGTCCCGGTTCACTCTTTTTCGTCCGGACGGTCGACGTCGTGTATACCGACGTGGGGAACGAACCCCGACGCTTGCGTTCTTGAGAGGGATAGGTTTGGGGTTGGCTCGGTTATGGTCTGGGGAGGGATATCTCACGGGGTAAACTCACCGTTGATTGTGGTAGCCGGGAATTTAACCGCCGTAAGATATAGGGATGAAATCCTCCGCCCGGTTGTTGTTCCATTTGTGCAACAGCGTCAACTAATTTTCCAGCATGATAATGCCCGGCCCCATGTAGCCAGAGTTTGTCAAGACTTTCTCGCTGACCATAACATTAACCCACTCGACTGGTCAGCGTACAGTCCCGATTTGTCCCCCAATCGAACATCTGTGGACGAACTTGACAGGAGGATAAGGGGGTGTCGGAATACCCCTTCTAATCTCGACCAACTAAGGACTGCATTGTTGGAAGAGTGGAACAATATCCCAATAAGAAGGATAAATGCACTGATGAATTCCATGCACAAGAGAATCAGGGCTGTGACAGATGCGCGAGGTGGGGGGGGGGGGGCATACGAGATACTGACAAAACAGTGGATTTCACTGTGCGATATTGGGGGGTACCGTCAATTGTGATTCAATTACTAATTAATCAAAACCTAATGCAATTTTGGTAATGTGTTGACTAAAGATGTTGTTTTAATACTCCTATAAAATATTGTATATAACAGCAAACACATCACTTTAAATCACCTCAAATGTTTACCCTGCGTTTCTTTATCCTTTCAGTATAGTTAGACATTCTCAGTCAAAAGGGGGATATAATCCATTACCGGGGGGGGGGGGGGGATAGAATCGATCTACACTTTGCGTATCTACACACCATAAGGAAGGCACACACCAAGTCCTGAAGTCCCTACCTATTGTTACGGTAAAAAGATACGTGACGGACGTACGGACAATTTAGGTCCCAAAAGGTTAGATAATCATCAGTCGGGATTTCGTCGCCATAAAAGTAATGCCGATGATCTGGTTAAGACTTGAATCATTCATTCTAATGCACCGAAAATATAAAGCACGCATCTGATTGGTCAATTGAAATCACAGCCTATAAAATATGAAAAATCACAGCATATAAAATCTCCGTTTTACCAGTCTGTGTTTTACAACTTAACAGATTTATGTAACTCTACGCGCTTTTGTAAACTATTTCCAAATTAATTTCGGGACATTTTCGGTTATCCATTCTGCCATATTGACCTGTACAACCCAAAGCGGAAAAGAGAATCTACCAACGACTGACAAATGTGACTTGAGTGTGGCGGCCCTTCAACAAATTACCAAAAATATTACCCCACCCGCCCAAAATACAGAAGAATTTAGTAAAGTGCTCAAATGCAAACTCAATATGCCAGTACCAGCCTATAACTTTACGAATTCCAATGTGCACATACATGACTATACATAATAAACTGTATTGCATATGGGTAATCACCTGAAGTAGGCGTATATCCAGGGAAATCCTAGGCCTGTTGACACAAGTTATTGGCATTTCCTTTGTAAAAATCACACGAACCCAATGCAGAAGAAATGTTGGCATTTCTTTAAATGAATAAAAACAAATAAATGTTGCAACTACACATATAAAAGCAATACAATTGTTAAAATAAACATTACAGTTGAATACATGTATAGATGTCTTAGAAAAAGTCCCGTTAATCTCAATTTGAAATGGGAATATTCTTCGGCTGAGTTACATTTCTTCAAATTCATTTGGTGTGAGGCGGTTGGCGTATTGAAAAATATCACTGTTCGTGACATGCTACGATGTTGCAGAAAGCGGGGAGCACACTAGGTGCATTAGAATGGGGATAACCATGATTTGTTTTTGATTTGGAGCGGTAAGTGTGAGGTTTTATGGTCTGAAAATCAGTTTTACGGCTCCGCTAACGCGTCGCCGTAAAACTGACTCACAGACCATAAAACCTCCCACATACCGCTACAAATCGAAAAACAAAGCATTGTTATCCCCTAATATTCGAGTCGGTACAACCCTTTCGGATCCACACGAACAGGAAATGAGTGTGTATTGTCTGTTACTCTTTTTAACATTAAACTCAATAACATTGTAAAATGCCTGCAACCAGGTGTTGACTGCTCGTTATATGTCGACAATTTTCTAATATGTTACAAATCAAAGAACTTTCAAATTATTGAGCTCCAATTACAACTCGGCCTCAATATAATTAACAACTGGGCCACAGAAAACGGCTTAACTTTTCGAAATCGGAGCGCCAAATCATGGAGCTAACCATATTTTACTTTCATCTGGCAAGGACATTATTTTTTGTTGGCTCCCCAGTCATACTGGTATCAAGGGCAATGACAGGGCAGATAGTGCTGCCAAGGCCGCCCTGCAGCCACCGACTTCTCATTTTCCTGTTTACTATCATGATTTTAAATCATCCATCAACTCATTCATCTCCGATACAATGCAGACCCAGTGGGATTTGCTCACAGATAATAAACTTCATGCTGTGAAACCGACTCTGGGCGAATGGACTCCTGGCTACAGACATGTACGCCGGGACGAAGTTGTCCTTAGTCGATTGCGCATTGGACATACACGACTAACGCATTCTTATATGCACAAGGGTGAGCCGCGTCCATGGTGTATTCTATGCCACAGCGCATTTACCTACTGGACTGTATCGACTTTGCCGATATTCGACGCAAACACTTCAATGTTACTTCACTTGCGGAGCTATTCCAGGTGGAGAGGAGAGCATTGAAGGTTTGCTTCGAATTCTCCATGAAACTAATTTGTATCGGAAAATTTAATTTTATCATTGTATATATGTTTCTCATTTCTATACTTTTATCATTGTATACATTTTACTCATCTCTATTGCGCATCGTATTAATATTTTTACCCTAATCATCTGATTGCCTACCACGTGTAACATACTATTTTACATTTTATTCTTCATCTACATTGCTTGGCCCTAAATGATACTCTTTTGTGTTGATTGGCCGTTAAGCACCATTCCATTCCATTCGAAATCGGAAACAGATTGCATGCATTTTTTCAAAAGACGCGGTCTTGACCCTGATCCCGAACTGAACATGGGAACACATCCCATCCCAGTTGTTCGGGAGCAGAAATGTCTTGGTCTTTCTTATCTTTGATTCTAAACTGACTTTTAAACCTAATTTGCGATACTTCAAAGCTAACCGTCAGATGACACCCAACTTAATGCGAGTGGTAGGAAATCATGACTGGGGTGTAGACCGAAATGTGCAGCACATCGCACATGTTCGCTCAAAACTAGACTATATATAGATCAGCCAGTAAATCCGATCTTCGGATGCTCGATCCAATACATCACCAATGCATAATACTCTGTCTGGGTGCATTCCGTACGTCTAACGCACATAGCTTATATGCCGAGGCAAATGGGCCTTCTCTCCACACGCCACTAAACAATACGCCACTAAACCACATTCCAATTGTCTAATCCAGCTTATGAGACTATCTTTCATCAAACTACAGATACTGTATTCGATAAGAAACCAAGTTTCAAGCCACCATTCGGCAAGAGAATGGATCCTTTTATACATGATGCTCGCATGGATCAGTAGCCTATTTCATCAACATTGCAAAGTATACTTTACTAGCAAAGTATACTTTGAGGGAGTAATCATTTATTTTTCCTGAAATGCATTATTTCATATAGAACTAACAAATGCATATATTTCATGATTAAAAGTATGCAGAATTATTATACTGAATTTATTACATTATCACAGCCAAATTGGCTGTGATAATGTAATAAATTCAGTATAATATAAAAATTAATAAATTTATCATAAAATTGAAAATTTCTCCCTCAAAGTATACTTTGCTACTAAAGTATACTTTGCAATGTTGATGAAATAGGCTACTGGATCACATTGCCAAATACGCTGTCCCAGATAATCCACCGTAGCAGTTGGAGCAGCCCAACGTGGTCTTCGATATTAGCCAGCAGACGAAAGCAACAACTGATCCATTCATTTTTAAATCAGTTTTTCTTGAAGTTAAATACATATATAATACATACACTCCGCGTTTCACTGATGGCTCAAAGGACGGAGACCGGGTAGCTGCTGCTGCTGTTCCCGAACTTGATCTTCAGTACAGATTCCCAGATAAATCTTCAATATTTTCTGCGGAATTGAGGACAATTCTACATAATTTTGCGAAAATATCTTTGAGAAAGCGATTCATTTTATTTTCCGATTCATTATCTTCACTACAACCTTTGTACAACAGGAAGCTTGAACATCCACTTACCCCCAAATCATTGAGCTACATCAACTTATACTTTCGTCTAGCAAGGACATTATTGTATCCCCCGGACTCCGTCGGGGGATACTATGGATTTGACAGCGCGCCGCGTCCGCGTCCGCGTCCGCGTCCGCGTCCGCGTCCGCCGCAGACACTTCTTGTCCGGAGCATAACTCGAACACCCTTTGGAATATTTTCATGAAACTTCACACATGCATAGACCACGACCCGAAGGTGTGTCGCGCACAAGAATGACAACTCTTGCATAGCTAATTTTTGAGTTATCTCCCTGTTTCTCGCACTGATTTCGTGTCCGGAGCATAACTCCACCACCCTTTGGAATATTTTCATGAAACTTTTTTTTTTTTTTTTTTTTTCATTTTTTTTTTTTTTTTTTTTTCATTTTTTTTTTTTCATTATTTTTCAATTTTTGTCTAGTAGCATAAGGTCGTAAGTGCTTTATACAGACTATTCACCTGTGCATGTGCTAGCATGTGCAACTGACCACTGACCACTTACAGGTAATTTATACAGGTAAATGATTATATTACATTTCCGTAGACTGTGTTGAAAATATTGTGGCATTATGTGGAGCTGTGCAGATATATGTACATAAATATAGGACTATTAACAAATAATTCTGCGCTCCAGTAGCTTCACACATGCATAGACCCTAAAGGTGTGTCGCGCAAGAATACAACTCTTGCATCACTAATTGTTTAGTTATCTCCCTTTGTCCGTCACCGATTTTGTCTCCGGAGCATAACTCGATCACCCTTTTTTCAAACTACTTGTGTATCTGGGGAGGGGGATACACATGCGCTTGTCGACAAGCGTCCATTTCTAGTTTTTTGTTGGCTCCCCAGTCATATTGGTATCACGGGCAATGACAGGGCATATAGTGCTGACAAGGCCGCCCTGTAGCTACCGACTTCTAATTGTCCTGTTTCCTATCATGATTTTAAATCATCCATTAAAGGTACATGTCCACTTAGTAAGCACAAATGTTCTTTATATCACAGACATCATGTGCGACATTTTCTGGCAAAATAAACATTCATTCACCATTACCCCACGTATTGATTGACATTATTATACATGTTATATCAGACGTAAATTTCCACACTGGTATCAGGGGCGACAACCGTGTTTCCTTAAAATGTTAACGGACATTACTATTTATCTCTGTATTTATTTTTTATGTGCAATGATCATACTTTATAATCTGTCGAAAAATATTTTTTTTCAGGTGACGCATTTACTTATTATAAATAATTAAAGAATAGCATGTCTCATTTGCATATGAAAATTGCCTGAAACCACCGCGAGTCACTATCAGCAAAATAAATATTACTAAATAATTATATATGTATATCGGGCACTGGTAATGTTTAGAACTGATGGAATAGTGACACAATTATACACTTATTTAATTTCTAAAAAGAATAGTTTGTGCCTACTGAGTGGGTATGTACCTTTATTGACGGGCTATGATATTCCTGCAACCTGGTACATATAAATGTATATATTGTTCATCGACACCGTGTGCATCAGACAAAATGACGACGGATGTCGATACATTTATTCACTGGCTGTAAAGGCAATACTTCCAGTGTTATCAGGATACTTCATATCTGTGTGTGTCTGGAGAATGGGGCTTATGGATTGTGCAACCAGTGTATATAATATGATCAGCCTGTTCATCCGCGTCTGATCAGGATCTGCACTAATCGCCATTACATCAATAAAACACCCGTTATGCTTCTAACAAGCAATATAGATCGTTACCAGACATCAACAGTGTGATATCTGATCAAGAGCTACACTGGTCACAAATCACATAGGCCTGCTTGTTTTTCCAGTAACAGCCACAAATGTCAAAGTGCCACTGAGGAATGCACGGATACTGATCCAAATATATTTGCAGATGAAAGCACGATACATTTTACAAAGTATAGATCGCAGGGATTTACTATATTGATTTACTTCTAGCCAGTAAAGGCCAACGGCGCAATATACAACTGGCTGCAGCGAAATATACGTCATCGCGACTCCGTGGAAGTATATATGTCACTGGTGTTGCACTCAACGTCAGCGTAAAATGTTTCACGTCGAAATAGGATTCCTAACGAATTCCCAGACACATTTTAGTCTAGTAACCGGCGCAAGACATTTGCTCTGGTTTACTAGACGAACATGCGTTTATGCGATAGGTTTAAGTAGAGCTGAGTGACATCTCATCAGGTAAACCAGCGAGTGTTCCGGGTAGCTGCTGCTGCAGCTGTCCCCTATCTTCAATCCAGACTCCCAGATAAATCTTTGATATTTTCTGCGGAATTGAGGGCAATATTACTTGCTCTTGAATTTGCGAAAATATCTTGGAGAAAGCAATTCATTTTATTTTCCCATTCGTTATCTTCACTACAGGCTTTGTCCAACATGAATCTTTGTCACATTGTTGTTGTGATCACCATCTGAATTGCACCTTCTGTGGAACATCTCTAAGACGAATAATGGAGTAGTTCTGCAATCATACTTTTATTAACACGCAATCGATTGTATAGTGGATTTATTCGAAATTAACCTAGATCTCAGAGTCACGGGTTAGCACCCGTGCCCAGACTATCGAACGGCGCTCCAAGGCGTTGAGGGCCCAACCTTACAACCAATCCAACCTGAGTGTATACCGCTAATCGAGCAATATGTACATTGATTAGACAGTCCAAACGGACGGCCTTATATATTCTACGGATGACATTTAATGCTGGCTACAACGAGTAGTATTTACCAACATGTCCGTCACACCAATATGAACCTTGAGCAACGGGCCATATTGCTATAGCTTGAGTATCCACTTATCCGCTACGGATGCACTCTATATGGATCTGCCAGTAAATCCGACCTTCGGATTCTCGATTCAATACATCATCAAGGCTTAAGACTATGTCTGGGTGAATTACGTACGTCTAACGCACAGAGCTTATATGCCGAAGCAAATGGGCATTCTCTTCACACGCATTCGAATATGCTCAAAGGTGAGCCGCGTCCATGGTGTATTCCATGCCACAGCGCATTTACCGTTCAACACATCCTACTGGACTGTATCGACTTTACCGATACTCGACGCAAACACTCCAATGTTACTTCACTTGCAGAGTTATTCTAGGTGGACTTCCAGGGTTGCTTAGCTTTCTCCATGAAACCAACTTGTATCGGAAAATATAATGTTATCATTGTATACATGTTGCTCATTTATATTGTTCATCATAGTTTTATTTTCATCCTAATCATTTGATTACCTACCACATCTAGGATACTAATTTACTATTATTTTCTTCTTCATATAAATTGCTTGGCCCTAAATGATACTATGTTGTGTTGATGGGCCGTTAAGCACCATTCCATTCCGATACAATGCAGACCCGATGGGATCTGCTCACAGATAATGAACTTCATACTGTGAAATCGACTCTGGGCGAATGGACTTCTGGCTACAGACATGTACGCCGGGATGAAGTTGTCCTTAGTCGACTGACGCATTCGTATATGCTCAAGGGTGAGCCGCGTCCATGGTGTATTCCATGCCACAACGCATTTACCGTGCGACACATCCTACTGGACTGTATCGACTGTGCCGATATTCTACGCAAACACTTCAATGTTACTTCACTTGCGGAGTTCATCCTGGTGGAAAACATTGACGATTTGCTTAGCGGAAGATCGGAAGATCTGATTTGTATCATTGTTTACCCTAATCATCTGATTGCCTGCCACATCTAACATACTATTTTACTATTATTTTTATTCTTCATCTACATTGCTTGGCCCTAAATGATACTCTTTTGTGTTGATGGGCCGTTAAGTAACATTATATTCCATTCCATTCTCTCCACGACAGACACACCAACTTATCTTTGCAACACGCCACTAAACTACATTCCAATCCGTCTAATCCAGCTTGTAACACTGTCGTTCATAGAACTACAGATGCTGTATTCGATAAGAAACCAAGCTTCAAGCCACCATTCGGCAAGAGAATGGATCCTTTGATACACGATACTGGCTTGGATATGGATCACATTGCCAAATACGCTGTTCCAGATACTCCATCGTGGCAGTTGGAGCAGTCCAAGGTGATCTTCGGTCTTAGTCAGCACACGAAAGCAACAACTGATCCATCCATTTTTAAATCACTTTTTCTTGAGGTTAAAGACAGATACAATACAATGTATTGTATTGTATGTCATACACTCCGCTTTTTACTGATGGCTCAAAGGTCGGGGACCGGGTAGCATCTCTGCCGCTGTCCCCGAGGGACATCTTCAATTCAGACTCCCAGACAAATCTTAGATATTTTCTGCGGAATTGAGGGCGATTTTACTTGCTCTTGATTTCGCGAAAATATCTTGGGAGAAAGCAATTCATTTTATTTTCCGATTCATTATCTTCACTACAAGCTTCGTACAACATGAAGTTTGAACATCCACTTATCCGCCAAATCATGGAGCTACACCATATTTTACTTTCGTCTGGCAAGGACATTATTTTTTGTTGGCTACCCAGTCATACTGGTAACAAGGGCAATGACAGGGCAGATAGTGCTGCCAAGGCCGCCCTGGATCTACCAACTTCTCATTTTCCTGTTTGCTATCATGATTTTAAATCATCCATCAACTCGTTCATCTCCGATACAATACAGATCCAGTGGGATCTGCTCACAGATAATAAACTTCATGCTGTGAAACCGACTCTGGGCTAATGAACTCCTGGCTACAGACATGTACGCCGGGATGAAGTTGTCCTTAGTCGATTGCGCATTGGACATACACGACTAACGCATTCGTATATGCTCAAGGGTGAGCCGCGTCCATGGTGTATTCCATGCCACAGCGCATTTACCGTGCAACACATCCTACTGGACTGTATCGACGACTTTGCCGATATTCGACGCAAACACTTCAATGTTACTTCACTTGCGGAGCTATTCCAGGTGGAGAACATTGAAGGTTTGCTTCGCTTTCTCCATGAAACTAACTTGTATCGGAAAATTTAATTTTATCATTGTATACATGTCTCTCATTTCTATAATTTTATAATTCTATACATGTTTTTCATTTATATTGTTAGCTCGACTATTCGAAGAATAAGTAGAGCTTATGTTGTCACCCCGGCGTCGGCGTCGGCGTCGGCGTCACCGTCACCGTCACCTTGGTTAAGGTTTTTAGTCAACCTTGTATATGGAATACTACTGGCCCTACACCCACCATACTTGGACAACTTCATCTCCTAGTGATGTACATCAATAACCCCTGATCTATATTTGACCTTGACCTACATTTCCTCTTGAATTACTTAGTTAATTCCCCTTGGTTAAGGTTTTTAGTCAAGCTTGTATATGGAATACTACTGGCCCTACACCAACCATACTTGCACAACTTCATCTCCTAATGATGTACATCAACAACCCCTGACCTATATTTGACCTTGACCTACATTTAACCTTTAATTACTTTGTTAATTCCCCTTGGTTAAGGTTTTTAGTCAACCTTGTTTAATGTTTTTACTCGAGCTTGTAGATGGAATACTATTGTGCATACAGACACCATACTTGGATAACTTATTCTCATAGGGATGTACATCAATAACCCCTGACCTATATTTTACCTTCACCTACATTTAACCTTGAATTACTTACTTATTTCCCCTTGGTTAAGGTTTGTACTCAAACTTGCTTAATGTTTATAGTCAAGCTTGTATATGGAATACTCCTGGGCCTACAGCAACCATACTTCGACAACTTCATCTCCTAGTGATGTACATCAATAATCCCTGACCTATATTTGACTTTCACCTACTTTTATCCTTGGATTACTTAGTTATTTCCCCTTGGTTAAGGTTTTTAGTCAAGCTTGTATATGGAATACTCCTGGGCCTACAGCAACCATACATGGAAAACTTCATCTCCTAGTGATGTACATCAATAACCCCTGACCTATATCTGACATTGACCTACATTTAACATTGAATTACTTACTTAATTTCCCTTGGTTAAGGTTTTTAGTCAACCTTGGTTAAGCTTTTTATGCAGGCCACGGCCACCTTGTTTGTCAAGCTATGTGTACATCCACAACCTTCGTAGTCGAGCTATGCTGTTCTCCTACAGCTCTTGTTTATCATATTAATATTTTTATCCTGATCGTCTGATTGACATACTATATCTAACATACTATTTTACTATTATTTGTATTCTTAATCTACATTGCTTGGCCCTAAATGATACCCTTTTGTGTTGATGGGCCGTTAAGCACCATTCCATTCCATTCGATAAGAAACCAAGCTTCAAGCCACGATTCGGCAATAGAATGGATCCTTTAATAATTGATGCTGGCTTAGATCTGGATCACATGCCAAATACGCTGTCCCAGATACTCCACCGTGGCAGTTGGAGCAGCACAATGTGATTTTCGATCTTGGTCAGTACACGAAAGCAACAACTGATACATCCATATTTAAATCACTTTTTCTTGAAGTTAAAGACAGATACAATACATACATACACTGCGCTTTTCACTGATGGATCAAAGGACGGGGACCGGGTAGCAGCTGCTGTCGCTGTCACCGAGGGAGAGCTTCAATATTTCTTCGATATTTTCTGCGGAATTGAGGGCAATTTTACTCGCCCTTGATTTTGCGAAAATATCTTGGAGAAAACAATTAATTTTATTTTCTGATTCACTTCACCTCAAGCTTTGTACAGCATGAAAATTAAGCATCCACTTATCCGCCAAATCATTGAACTACACCATATTTTACTTGCGTCTGGCTTTGACATTATTTGTTGCTGGCTCCCCAGTCATACCGGTATCAAGGGCAATGACAGGACCGATAGTGCTGCCAAGGCCGCCCTGGAGCTACCAACGTCTAATTTTCCTGTTTGCTATCACGATTTTAAATCGTCCATCAACTCATTGATCTCTGATACAATGCAGACCCGGTGGGATCTGCTCACAAATAACACACTTCATGCTGTGAAACCGACTCTGGACGAATGGACTCCTGGCTACAGATATGTACGCCGGGATGAAGTTGTCCTTTGTTGGTTACGCATTGGACATACACGACTATATACTGAAAGGTGAGTCGCGTCCATAGTGTATTCCATGCCACAGCGCATTTACAGTGAAACACATCATACTGGACTGTATCGACTTTGCCGATATTCGAGACAAACACTTCAATGTTAATTCACTTGCAGAGTTATTCCAGGCCTAGTTATTCCAGGTTTGCTTAGCTTTCTCCATGAAACCAGCTTGTATCAGAAGATCTGATTTTTATTATTGTATACATGTTTCTCATTTCTATAATGTTATCATTCTATACATGTTACTCATTTATATTGCTCATCATATGTATTGTATTGCTACCCTAATCATCTGATTGCCTACGACATCTTAACATGCTATTTTACTATTAATTTTATTCTTCATCTACATTGCTTGGCCCTAAAAGATACTATTGTGTTGATGGGCCGTTAATCACCATTCCATTCATCTACATTGATTGGCCCTAAATGATACTATTTTGTGTTGATGGACCGGTAAGCACCATTCCATTCCATTTATTTGATGATATTCCATCAAATATGGATTTTATATGTATTCAATATGTGGCTTTTCACTTTGTGGACTGCAAAATTAATGACCGATGTCAACCAAACCTACTATGTTAGCTGGCGAAATTTCAAGGAGTCCGTGTTATACTATCATAGATTATGATTCACTAAGGAGATACATTGGTAATGCATTTCCGCTACTGTTATAAATACATGCACACGTACACGGAAACACATCTTTTTGTGAAATAGATATTATAACGTTTGTTTTATGAGACACAACATGTACATGTTCGTTCATTAAGACATAACAAACAGAAATAAAATAGTTTAAGAAAGTTCATACCCGTAAAGGTGCATTCCGAATGTAATCGGTTGAACATACATCGTTCATTGGATGAACAAACACGGTCATATGTGCAATCATCATTGGTTAGGGCAGTAACCACGTGACAAATGACGTTTGTGACGTCACGTCACTCGTGTGTTAACCTAATAATTGACAACATTTTGTTAGTTTTGATTATAATAGCTAATTTGTTACTATTACATTATTATGGCATTTAATATCGTGAACAGATACACGATACACAGGTCAGAAAGTCTGCCAGATCCGGTGGGCTGCGGCGGGGTGTGGTGGGTGGGGCGGATATTTATTTGATGATGACCAGCGTATTTGCCATACGCTGGTCTTCATCCAAGGAAGATCCGTACATAATTAGATCCACCTTACTCTGAAATAATAGGATTTGCGTTATAATTCGGTACTCTTGCCGTAACGTTTGCTTGTATCGTCTTTAAAGGTCTTAATTCAATTCGTATGATATTTGGTATGACCTTCATTGGCTCGTGTGTTCTATGACGCATTCATTTTATATTTTTACCTATTTGGTATGTGTTTATATGTGGCTGTGACTGGAGAAATGGGGCTTATGGGTTTTGTGACCAGTGCATATCCGGATTAGCATGTGCATCCACACAGTCTGATCAGGATCTACACTGTCCACCATTCCATTAATACAACGCACGTCATGCTTTTAATATGGAATATATATATCGTTATCAGGCTACATGAGTGTGCTACACAAATCCCATAAGCCCCATTTCGCCAGTCACAGCCACACTTTTCTGATGTAATATACAGGGCTAGTCTTCAAGTCGTCACGTCGGTGCCTGTTGAAAACGCGGTGAAGACCGCTGGACGTTTGCCAATTTTATATGGCCTTAATACCCCGGTCATAGTGTCACGTTTTGGCCCTGCCGTTGTGCCCCGTTTCTGACCCCCACGATTTGCAAATTACGAGTGTCACGTGCTAGCTGCGCTGTCGCCCATTTTCTCCGGTCACCGTCACATTTAACTTCTTAGTTGCGTTGCTACTTTTTTTTGTATAAAAAAGACGTAAAAGAATTAGTAATTTCAGACAAATTATTGCACACGGTTGTAACGATGCATTTTCACAAAAAAAAATCAAAAGTCGTAGAGCAATCACGTTGGTACTTTGTGCAATTATTAGGATTATTTCCTCTTAGGAAAATGTAAGTTTGAGGACCCGTGTTCTTATTTGCACGAGGCGGTAATTGTTTTACGCCGAGGAGATGACATCAATTACGTGAACTCTCATTGTATATCAATTTGCAACCACAGCAAATTTGTGTAGCTCCAGATCAAATAGTACACTCAAGTAGCCTGATAACGATCTATATTCATTATTTTGCAGATGCGCAGTCTGATCTGGATCTGCATAGGTCTCCAGTCACAGCCACATTTTATTTGCGTCTGTGAACTGCGAATGAACTTGTCGTCCAAACATATATACAGTGGACGACTACAGCCACCACCTTGTAATATATGAAAGCTGGTGTCAAAGCACGTATCGAAAGTATATAAAACTTACACCATTACTTTCCATAGGAAAATAGTTCTTTCGGAATATAATTAATCATGACGAAATTTCGTGAAGTAAAATAATGTAACATTTTCAATTTTTTAGTCAGGCATAAGCCTATCGGCATAATTTGAGTGGAACAGACAGTCGGAGTGAGCACGCTGTTGCCCACTGCTATTTATGAAAGGTAATTTGTCTCAGATGATTGTCTATTTATCGCCGCGTCCATCGTGTATTATATGCCACAGCGCATTTACCGTGCAACACATTCTACTAGACTGTATCGACGTTGCCGATATTCGACGCAAACACTTCAATGTTACTTCACTTGCGGAGTTATTCCAGGTGGAGAACATTGAAGGTTTGCTTAGCTTTCTCAATGATTTTTATACGACCGTTTTTAAAAAACGGTACGTATTATGTTTTACCGCGCGGCGGGCGGGCGGCTGAAGAAAAAGCGCATAGTTCGTGTACACAACTCCTCCGAAACCGTTCAGTCGATCGATCTGAAACTATACACACGTCTTCTACACATATTGAAGATGTGCACCTTGGTGTTTTTATGCCGAAAAAATATTTTTTATCAAAAATATCGCCTTTTTAACTTAGCCATTTTTTCTTCATTTTTCTATACATTTCTATATACGGTACATAATTTGTGTACACAACTCCTCCGAAACCGTTCAGTCGATCGTTCTGAAACTATACACACGTCTTCTACACATATTGAAGATGTGTACCTTGGTGTTTTTATGTCGAAAAAATATTTTTTAACAAAAATATCACCTTTTTAACTTAGCCATTTTTTCTACATTTTTCTATACAATTCTATATACGGTACAGAGTTTGTGTACACAACTCCTCTGAAACCGTTCAGTCGATCGTTCTGAAATTATACACACGTCTTCTACACATATTGAAGATGTGCACCTTGGTGTTTTTATGTCGAAAACATTTTGTTTTTTAAAAATATCACCTTTTTAACTTAGCCATTTTTTCTACATTTTTCTATACAATTCTATATACGGTACAGAGTTTGTGTACACAACTCCTCCGAAACCGTTCAGTCGATCGATTGTTCTGAAACTATACACACGTCTTCTACACATATTGAAGATGTGCACCTTGGTGTTTTTATGCCGAAAAAATATTTTTTAACAAAAATATCGCCTTTTTAACTTAGCCATTTTTTATACGACCGTTTTTAAAAAACGGTACGTATTATGTTTTACCGCACGGCTGGCGGGCGGCTGAAGAAAAAGCGCATAGTTCGTGTACACAACACCTCCGAAACCGTTCCGTCGATCGATCTGAAACTATACACACGTATTCTACACATATTGAAGATGTGCACCTTGGTGTTTTTATGCCGAAAAAATATTTTTTAACAAAAATATCGCCTTTTTAACTTAGCCATTTTTTCTTCATTTTTCTATACATTTCTATATACGGTACAGAGTTTGTGTACACAACTCCTCCGAAACCTTTCAGTCGATCGATCTGAAACTATGCACACGTCTTCTACACATATTGAAGATGTGCACCTTGGTGTTTTTATGGCGAAAAAATATTTTTTAACAAAAATATCAGCTTTTTAACTTGGCCATTTTTTTCTACATTTTTCTATACAATTCTATATATTGTACAGAGTTTGTGTACACAACTCCTCCGAAACTGTTCAGTAGATCGTTCTGAAACTATACACACGTCTTCTACACATATTGAAGATGTGCACCTTGGTGTTTTTATGCCGAAAATTATTTTTTAACAAAAACATCACCTTTTTAACTTTAATAGCCATTTTTTCTACATTATTGTATCCAATTCCCTATCATTTCTACTTTACACTCTACTTTTCTATCTCTGCCTAAATTAGTATACATGTTTAGCACAACGAGATGAAGAAATAATGCTATAGACTTTCAAATTCTCATTAATGTTTCTTGCCTTGGTGACAGCTTCACATTTCTGCATCTTCGCTGTCTGGCCCATATTCGACGGGGGTATTTTGTGACTTGCGGCACTCTTGTTCTACATTTGTCTATGCAATTCTATATACGGTACAGAGTTTGTGTACACAACTCCTCCGAAACCGTTCAGTCGATCGTTCTGAAACTATACACACATCTTCTACACATATTGAAGATGTGCACCTTGGTGTTTTTATGGCGAACAAATATTTTTTAACAAAAATATCACCTTTTTAACTTAGCCTTGTTTATACATTTTTCTATACATTTCTATATACGGTACAGAGTTTGTGTACACAACTCCTCCGACACTATTCAGTCGATCGTTCTGAAACTATACACACGTCTTCTACACATATTGAAGATGTGCACCTTGGTGTTTTTATGCCGAAAAAAACAAAAATATCACCTTTTTAACTTAGCCTTTTTTCTACATTATTGTATCCAATTCCCTATCATTTCTACTTTACACTCTACTTTTCTATCTCTGCCTAAATTAGTATACATGTTTAGCACAACGAGATGAAGAAATAATGCTATAGAATTTCAAATTCTCATGAATGTTTCTTGCCTTGGTGACAGCTACACATTTATGCATCTTCGCTGTCTGGCCCATATTAGATGGGCGTATTTTGTGACTTGCGGCACTCTTGTTATCATTGTATACATGTTTCTCTTTCTATAATTTTATAATTCTGTACATGTTGTTCATTTATATTGTTCATCATATTAATGTTTTTACCCTGATCATCCGATTGCCTACCACATATGTAACATACTATTTTACTATTATTTGTATTCTTCTGTCTCATTTAAATTATCAGTGTTTGTAAAATGCCGGACTTATAGCCTGTGATGTTGAGAGTAAATAACCGCGTTCTAAAGTACTCCATCAATGATTCAATTAAGATTACAATGGTCAATATCACAGACATTGTAAGTGTGTGTTTACATGTAATGTGTGTAACCACAATATTTGTCTTGTACAGCACCATACAGCGGTTCCGTAATTCTACAACACACTGCCATGTCGTCCGTAGCTATGACAGACACTGTAAGTGGTAATGTATATAACCACAATACATGTATTTGTCTTGTACATCACCCAATATCCATTACACCGGTATTACACTCATATTCTGAACAGCTACAAGGACAGACGAACCCCTCTAGACCCAATAATGCCCTGTGAGGTGCATGTACCGTATCGAGAAATAGGTATAATATAGCATACACTGATTCCTCTAAATAGAAAAGGAAGGAAAATAACTCACTATGATCTCCCTGGTCGTATTGTTCGTAGCTACGGATGATACGGGAGTATTTTGAAGTTGCCTATCCGCAACTCCGGTCTTCCAGTAAACTTCATGCTGTGAAACCGACTCTGAGCGAATGGACTCCTGGCTACAGACATGTACGCCGGGATGAACCTTAGTCGATTGCGCATTGGACATACACGACTAACGGATTCTTATATATGTAGGGTGAGCCGCGTCCATGGTGTATTCCATGCCACAGTGCATTTACCGTGCAACACATCCTAGTTTAGACTTTGCCGATATTCGACGCAAACGCTTCAATGTTACTTCACTTGCGGAGTTATTTCAGGTGGAGAACATTGAAGGTTTGCTTAACTTTCTCCATGAAACCAGCTTGTATCAGAAGATCTCATTTCTCATTTCTATAGTTTTATCATTGTATACATGTTACCCATCTCTATTGCTCATCACATTTCTATTGTTACCCTGATCATCTGATTGCCTACCACATTTAACATACTATTTTACTATTATTTGTATTCTTCATCTACATTGCTTGGCCCTAAATGATACTATTTTGAGTTGATGGGCCTTTAAGCACCATTCCATTCAATTCCGATCTTCCAGCATTACTGATTACTGCATGAATTAACCCAAACCGTATATTCTACCTTCATGTATTTCAGTCTGGCTAGGGAGTATCGGTATTAGCATAACGCTGCTGCTGTCGCCCATCGCTACAACGATATGTCGTCGTAAGAGTCCCCGCCTGTATGCCGTCATTGGAGGGCTAGTTCTCTCCCTTGGCAGCCTGTTTCTCGCCTTTTCCACACAGATGGACCAACTGTTCATCAGCCACTGCCTTGTCCTGTCCATAGGTGGGTATTTTACCTGATATTATAATTGCTAATTATTCCAACTACAAATTAATGATGTAATCCACACAGATGGACCAACTGTTCATCAGCCACTGCCTTGTCCTGTTCATAGGTGAGTACTTTATCAGACTCAGTAGCCGATTTCACCAAAATTGCTAAGCATACTTATCTAGCTAAATATAGTTTGAAGGCGTAATCATTTATTTTTCCCGAAATGCATCGTTTCATATAGAACTAACGACTGCATACATTTGGTGATTAAAAGTAAGTAGAATTATTATACTGAATTTATTACATTATCACAGCCAAAATGGCTGTGCTAATGTAATAAATTCAGTATAATACAAATTAATAAATTTATCCTTACAGGTACATGCCCACTCAGTAAGCACAAACTGTTCTTTATAGGAATTAAACAAATTAACTGTCAAGTGTATACTTGTGTCACTATTCTACCAGTTCTAAAAATTACTAGTGCCCGCTATACGGATATAATCATTTAGTAATATTTATTTGACTGATAGTGACTCGCGGTGGTATCAGGCTATTTTCATATGCCAATGAGGCATGATATTTTTAATTATTTATGCTAATTAAATGCGTCACCTGAAAAAAATATGTTCGACATATTACAAAGGATGATCATTGCACATCAAAAAATAGAGAGAATAAATAGTAATGTCCGTTAACAGTTTAAGGAAACACGGTTGTCGCCCCTGATATCAGTGTGAAGATTTACGTCTGATATAAAATGTGTAATAATGTCAATCAATACGTGGGATAATGGTGAATGAATGTTTATTTTGCCAGAAAATGTCTCGGATGATGTCTCTGATATAAAGAACTTTGTGTGCCTACTGAGTGGGCATGTAACTTTAAATTGAAATTTTCTCCATCAAAGTGTACTTCGCAAGATAAGTATGCATTGTAGTTTTGGTGAAATAGGCTACTGGTAGATGCGACATCTAATAAGTTCAACTACAAGACAAACCGGCATGTGATTTTGTACCTAAGCAGATCTCCGATTTTTCATGAAACATATTTTCAAAAATTGCATTTGTTCTGACGGAAAATATAGTAAAGTATATAAATCATTTGCAAGAAAAATCGCACATCTCATTATTTACAAACTCACATTGCTGTTCTCAAATGATTTACTCCGCATATATGAACCAATGCCTTGTCTTGTCCATATGTGAGTATGTGATATATACTACTGTATAGAAAACACTCATACAATTAGAAAATCCAACAATAACAATTGTTTCTATTTAGTTTAGTCCATATGTCATAATGATCGTGACACATAGTGTTGTACTACATGTAATGCCGAATATTAAGTACACATGCTTAATCGTTGGATCCGAGATTATAAAACTGCATGTAATTCCGTACTGACAACCATGCTCAACTTGGACTGTAATCTATATTCAGTCAGTGAATATAAGGTTAACTGTATTGTAATTTTCAAATTTGCGGCGTATATCAGAAATTGATAGGTCGGAAAATCTGTTTAATGGCGACGCGCTAGCGGAGCCATTAAACATGTTTTCCGACCTATCATTTTCTGATATACGCCGCAAATTTCAAAATTACAATGCGGTTAACCTATTTCTAATGCACTCCTTTACTACTGGCGTAGGAACACATATTGAAATAATGTTCGACCGTTCATCAACAATGATATACCTGTAATGTATGACCATCAGCCAATCAGATTGCGTGATATTTATAGAGTGCATTATAAACGCCCATCATGCGTCTAAACCACACAATATATCCACATAAGGCTTCATGAGAGCGCTGATTTATCAGGAGCAGGATAAATACCATAAGACCCATTTTTCCAGTCACAACCGCATACGAGACGAGCCTTGTGACCGAAGAAGATCTGAGATTTTTCATGAAGAATATTTACACAAATAATATTTTCAGAAATGACGTTGGAAGTTGACGAAATGTTCAAAGCGAAATGTTCAATGTGAACGTTTATTCAACATTCGACGTCATTTACAGAGAGTATCAGAGTTTCTGTAAATATTTTTTATAAAAAAAGTACAAAATCTTCGTC
Source organism: Conchocele bisecta (assembly GCA_029237695.1). Taxonomy (NCBI): domain Eukaryota; kingdom Metazoa; phylum Mollusca; class Bivalvia; order Lucinida; family Thyasiridae; genus Conchocele; species Conchocele bisecta. The sequence continues at coordinate 136,998,714 of CM055265.1, forward strand.
TCATTGTTTCGTTTTCTCATCCAACCTTTCTACATCGCTCCAGGTACGGGAATCACCATGGGAACGGCGAACATTATCGTCGGCCGGTATTTCCGGGTACGGCGGGAGCTGGCCGAGATGATCATGTTGTCAGGCACGGGGGCTGGCGCTGCTCTCCTTTCATTTCTCATCGACACATTCACCAGGTACGCCATGTACAGCAGAACCTCTCTAAACCGCACACCAAGAAAACACCTGTGATCTTATTTTTGATGATTGTCTTGGTCATTTATCTCAGGTGATAATGTCTGTTCGTTATCACATCTATGGCTCAGAATGATCAAATGCCTGATTTACTGTGAAACCTCTCTAAGCCGGACACACTGGGGACCTACCAGGGTGTCCAGCTTAGAGAGGTTTCACTGTACTGTAAGCCATATGGACAAGTGCTGCTTTTCCGCGCATGCACTGAATTTTTTTTTTCAACTTTCATTTCTTTAAGCTATATGTTGATTTAATGTTTTTTTTAACACACACAGTATCTTTTTAATAGTGTGATGCAAGTTGGCGAAAACTTCAAAGCCCTGAACGTTTTTGTTAAATTTGGATCGCGTTCACCAAAAAAAGATCTCGTCGAAATCAATTACATGTAGCGCCCTCTCATTTCTTCACGCGATATGGGCCGGTTTTTATTTTCTGACTTTTCGAACATAATACAGTATCTTGTAAATAATCTTGAAAGTTGATGACCGTTTCAGAGTTTGCACGGAATCGAATTCCGCGCATGCCCTGCATGTTTTGTTAACTTTCGATATCATTCGCCAATCTGAGAGATGAAACATCTCATCCAAAAAACAATCACCGCCCTACGGAGCCCCACAGGGGACATTGAGTTTTTTTTATTCTTTCCCTCGAATTAACAATTCGTTCCCACGGTATAACAATTCGTTCCCACGAATTAACAATTCGTGCCCGTGGGAACTAATTGTTATTTCGTGGGAACGAATCGTTAAATTGCGGGAACGAATTGTTATTTCGTGGGAACGAATTAATAAAGAAAAAGAATTCTACGTCCCCAGTGGGGCTCCGTACCGTCCTCCTCTCATCGACACTTTCGCCAGGTAAGCAGAAATGTACAGACTAGTGTTTATATTTTCTGATTTATATCGTTGCCGATGTTACATTCGAAAATATGCAATGTATTTTGTAAATAATGTTGACAGTTGACGAACGTTTCAGTGCATGCGCTGAATCAAATTTCGCGCAAGTACTAAATGATTTGTCAACTTTCGATGTCATTCACCAGACATATCTTCGAAATGAATTACGGAAAATAATCAGGTTATGTGGGATATCACAGCAAAGCTCATGGTTTTGCACCCAGGGCCCGTTTCACTAAACTTCTTACGACTAAAAATTTCGTAAGTGCAAATTTATGATCGTCTGGAAATTTCAATTGATGGATTTACATTTATTGAGCATAGGCTGCATATGCAGCCTATGCTCAATACATGTAAATCCATCAATTGTTTGCAAGAAGACATTGTTAATATGAAATTTACAGACTATCATAATTTTTCACTTACGAACGTTTTAGTCGTACGAAGTTTAGTGAAACGACCCCCAGGTCCATTTAAACGTACATCTTCGTCGGATATGTGTCAAACTAGTAGTGCTACTCGCGTATCTTTACTTGTTACAAAAGGTTACTTTTATATACTAAATTATGTAAGTATACCGGTTTTTGACCAATACATGTAGTGTTTATAAGCTGTACACGTGTGTAACTGTAGTACCGGTTTTGGAATAGCCCTTTACACGTTTACACGTTATATGTATACAGTTGCTGCTCACTTCCTCTCGTCCGTGTTTTCAGGATGCTTGGTTGGATGCACGCCATGCAGTCTATCGCCGGAATCCTTGCCATATCTATGATCGCCGGGGCAATGTACCGCTCCGCGTCGTTGTACCATCCGCGACGAAATGTAATCCTACACATCAAGAACCAGAAGAAGTGTCGCCGGGAACGCGAGTCTGAGAAGCCGTCCTACTTCGACTTTACGTCACTGCGCATGCGCGCGTTGCAGGGTTTGATGATCGTTATGGCCGTGGTAGGACTGGGCATACACGTGCCGTATATACTACTGGTACGTATCGAGTTTCTGGCTCGAATCAGCATTAAACTCTGATCTGTACATCTATGAAAACGGTGGTTGGTTAATTTCACACACAATAACACGTTTAGTGGCACACGCACATTTCAAAGATCTTAACTATGATAAAATATAAATTAAAGCGTCAAAATCAAGAAATATAGATTTTCACAGTTCCACACTTGAGGGTTATTACTATTAAAACAAATACATTTCTCGAGAAATATCAACTCGGATAATAGAACTTAACATTTTCAATCGAAAGACAAGACATACTAGTATATTCCATAGCAACGTATAGTCATTCATCACAAACTGTTCAAATCAATCTAGATTTGGGACATGCCGGCTATGTACTTGTACATGTATGTCTATGGACCACTTACACACGTTTACATGACATGACACGAATGCACACATGACACGAACGCTGGCATGTGTCACAATGCTTTCTGACAGATGTATGCCTAAATAAAAGTATGCCCTTTAGACATTTAACCCTTAGACCGCTACACACAACAATTGTCGTCTGATGTTTCTTTTATATCTTGTCTTATTTCTCAATAAGAACATGGCTTGACAGCACTTCAGAATCATTTCCAATGAAAATGATTCTGAAGTGCTGTCAAAGCATGTGTTAAATTATTCTAAAGTGCTGTCAAAGCATGTTTTTGATGATAAAATGGAAAATAAACAGTAGACGACAAGAAATTAAGATAGCGGTGTAAGGGTTAACAGATATATTCACTTTGAATCGTCTTTCAATATGAAAACGCTTATTCTAAGGAAGATAATTTTATTTGCACATGAACGGCATTTGACTAGACTTAGTATGAAAGCGCTTTGCAGTCGTTACATATTTATCCAGTCAACACAGTGCGTATGTGCCGTGAAACACGGTGCCGTGAAACATTTTTGATATCCTATTTTTGCATTTTACAGCCATTTGTAGGTGTTGGCGGGATAAATAGAATAGTAGGTTAGTGCCGTGAATGGGAAAAAATATCTGGCGCTGCACGGAAACGGGATGTGCTCGGCAGAGCCTCGCCCATCCTGTTTCCTGAGCCTTGCCAGATATTTTTCTCATTCACTGCACTAACCTACTATTCTCTATCTACTTTCCTTATTTCTGAACCAAAGTATATGTTGTGACCACTCATTTGAACCGTCTCGGCGAGACGGTTCAAATGGTGGTCACTACATATACTTCTGATGAGAAATAAAGACATTCTTGAGCCTTGCCAGATATTTTTTCCCATTCACGGCACTAACCTACTATTCTCTATGTATTATGCACTTATTAAACTTTCCCAATGCAATTGTCCGTCATCCATGTTAGCCTCAGCACTATTTGCAATATATTTCGGCGCAGAATGTTTGTGCCAAGCATATTGTCGCCATAAAACGTATTTTCTAAAGATGAAAATTCTTCACCCAGTAATAGGAAAATTATACACGTGTACCTCATGCATTATTATGATTCCAGATAAAAACTGCTAGCACCTACGTTGACGACGAAGAATCACTGTTACTGTTGAACATTTTCCTTGGAGCCGGCTACTTTCTCGGCAGCATCGTTCTGGGATATATCGTCATCCGGGACAGTAGCGACTGCACTGTGGCCAGACGACATCTTGCGCAAACGTGCGCGTTCCTGTGTGGTGCTTTCACGCTGCTGTTGGTGATGGCGCGCGACTTCCACTCGTTCGCACTGTACGCCTGGGTGTACGGAGTGGCGAGTGGCGGGTATTACTACGCCGTGAAGATGTACACGTACGAACTGGTGAAGGAGAAGATTATGGAAAGAGCGTGGGGATTCATTAACGCTGCTCAATTCACGACATACCTACTTGGACCTCCTTTGGCAAGTGAGTACAGATCAGTCTTGAGATAGGATAAATAACTTGGATGATAACGAGTAACTTTTGGGGCATCATTGCCATTAGAATTGACGGAATTCGATGTCACCTTGCTCAGTTTAAACTAAGCAATGTCACATCAAGCCGACACACTGTGCCAATTCTAACTCCGAGTATGGTCCGGAAGTATTTTTAAGGAAAGTGTCTATTAATTGTGCAAGTTCGGCGAACAGATATAAGAATTCGCATAATCAATTCAAATTTCCAGACGATCCTAAATGTGCACTTACTAACATTTTAGTCGTACGAAGTTTAGTGAAACTGGCCCCAAGAATTAATTTTATCAGTCACACAGTAGGCTACGTTAACTGAGATGTGCCACAACTTCCGCCGTCCATTAATGTGTGTGACATGTTAAGCTCCTGATCCTCAAAGCACACGCCCCCGACCTAAGGACGTACATATTTTGATAAAGACTATTACGGGTGTGTCACTGAATGCTGAACAATGTACATCTATATAGAGAATACCAGGCTAGTGTCTTTTGATATTAAGTTTATCAGACAAGGCTGGGAACCAAGTAGGAATTATGAGGCTCGCTGAGGATTTACTACCGTTTCCGAACCGAGTCTGACAAACTTGATATACATACCACTAGCATAGTATTTTATTTATCAGGTCAAGTTTTATGCTACAGGATATAAAATAACATGGTTTTCGTTGAAAAGAACCCGGACTTGGTTACGCTACGTTTACTCAGACGTCATTCGTTAACTCTATGTGACGCCGGTCGACCAATGGAAAGTTAGTGAAAGTAATCGTGACATGGATGTGCGTATCTAGTCAATACATAATATACCCATTAGTTATCTTTCAGGGTGTATTGGTTAATCAGTTAGAAATATGATCAGACTCAGCGGCTGGCTGCGTTGGTAGGTTCATGTGTACGATCCCAAAGGCCGCAAGTCGCAAAGTAACAAATAAGTTGCTAGTGCTTACATAATGTTGCAGTCTGTGCTTCTGATATCTTACAAACAAGTACTAACAGCTAAGTAAATGTTCCCATCTTTTCAAACTATGCAAGTTAATTTTTAGGGCCCGGTTGCTCAAAGCTGCAATTAGCTTAACGGACTGTTAAATCTTTATCAATGTTAAGGATTTAACAGTCCGTTAAGCTAACAGAGGTTTTCAGCAACCGGGCCCAGATAAATACCGTTGTGTTTTAAATTAATATGACGTGTGTTGTACTCAAACTGTTTTGCATATTTCAGTATATATTAACGAGTCGTACGACAGCGAAACGGCGTGCTATGTGTTTTCTGGAATTGCCATGTTGACGGGTGGATTCCTCTTCTACTGTATGGTGCCATTTGAGAAGCATTACTCAAACCAGGAAATCATACAGAAATACCAGTGCGCGTGCTCGAAAAATACCGCAGAAGCTGCAGCCTTACTTGACCTAGATTTGACGGAAGCCATGGTAACGAAGCCATTAAATAACGTTCAATTCATTGTGTCGCCATCGCGTATGAAGCATAACTCAAGTGGAGGTAAGGAGGCGAGTAAAATTCAAATGCAGTGCTTTATCCAGCACCGAGACAAGGAGAGACCAAAGCAGATCGTGTTGTCCAGAATCACAGAAGAAAAGGAGGGACTAAGACTCGATTTCAACGAAGTTCCTCAAACGAGTACAGTTCAGAAGGTGTGTACGGATTGTAACTCGAGTAGTAAAAAGAGCTGTAACTCTGAGAAGGATTCTTCACTGCCGATTTGTGAGAACCATTGTGCGGACATGCCATCGGAAAGTACGAATTCGAACCACACGGAGAAATCTAACAAGGGAAGCCACTCCTCCCGGGCTGATAAGAAACGATTCCGGCGGAGTTCGGACAACGTGAAAGTAGACTATTTCGACCCTCCGAGTCAGGAGAAAGAGTCTACGGCAACGGTGTCCTACGACAGTGATTTGTACATAAATTTGTGTGAGGCACAGGTGTAGATAAAGGCTATTACGTTTCAAATAAAACGGTATACATGACAGTAACCAGGGGCGCCGGAAGCATCATAAGATTGGTCCGGCGAATCTAGTGGGTGCCCTCGCTACCCACCCAAAGTCTATGTTGTTACCACTCAGTTGAACCGTCTGAGACGGTTCAACTGAATGGTAACAACATACACTTTTGATGAGAAATGGGAACATTTCAGAAAAGAAAATCTATTCCTTTTTTTTTTTTTTTTTTTATATATGAATTCCAAATATGTCAACAATATTAATGCGTCAGTCGCCGGACCTGCCGGGACCTGTTCCGGCGTCCCTGAAGTAGGGTACATCTAGGTTGGCGCTAGGATTTTTAAATTAGTAGCCAAAATGAACAAATAATGGTACAAAATACAATACTATTTTACATGCTGCAATATTTGTTAAAATATATAACTTTTTCAAGTCATTTCTGAAATTATGAGTAGCCAAAATGTCAATTTCTGAAATATTATTAACCAATTGGCCATTTTAGAAGTCAAATGGCTAGTTATGTTACCAGTAGCGCCATCCTAGGTGCATGTACACATGTGCGTGTATGCACCCGATACTGGACGTAGGTACAATACCGCATGTGCTAATCGTGCCAATACTTGTCAATTTGTTTATTTCAAAGTTCATTTATCAGGGTATAAACTTGGAAAAGTCGCGGGAATACTGGACGAAGTGATAAAAAAAATTACAATTTTCGAAAAAAAAATAAATCTTTTTCTTTCTTTCGAAAATTGTAATTTTTTAAGGCCTCGTCCAGTATTCCCGCGACTTTTCCAAGTTTATATCCCCGATAAATTCCACAAAAAGGCCATTCATTCCTTATAATTCCAGCATTTGAAATAAATTCATCAAGAAAATGTGTTTATTTTCCGTTTTCTTAAGAATTATTTTAACTGCGCCTCACGGTTACGGAAGGTAGTTCGGCGTGGACAGAGACTTGCTACGGGCCAATCAAATGTTAGGGAATTGTGTAAATATTTTTGTGCTGGAATTATTTAAATGTACATGCCCACTCAGTAGGCTATAATATAGGGAGACAGATAGTTTTGTATATGCTGTAGATATCACAATTTTTGGCAAACTAAGCATTAATTCACCATTACCCCACGTATTGATTAGCTTTATTATACATTTTATATCGGACGTAAATGTCCACGCTGATATCAGAGGCGATAACCGTGTTTCCTTAAAATGTTAACAGACATTACTATTTATTCTCTGTATTTATTTTTGATGTGCAATGTTCATACTTTATAATCTGTCGAAAATATTTTTGTTCAGGTGTCGCATTTAATTAGTATAAATAATAAAATGATATCATGCCTCATTTGCATATGAAAATAGCCTGATACCACCGCGAGTCACTATCAGTAAAATATATATTACTAAATGATTATATCTGTATAGCGGGCACTTGTAATTTTTCGAACTGGTGGAATAGTTACACAAGTATACACTTATTTAATTCCTATAAAGAACATTTTGTACCTACTCAGTGGGCATGTACCTTTAATATTGTGCGTGAAATCAAGTAGCTTGATTGACTGAGACTGGACTGTGCTACAGCACAGGCTCAGACATTGAGAATAGTAGGTTAGTGCCGTGAATGGGAAAAAATATCCGGCAAGGCTCAATAATTTCTTTATTTCTCATCAGAAGTATATGTTGTGACCACTCATTTGAACCGTCTCGCCGAGACGGTTCAAATGAGTGGTCACAACATATATTTTGGTTCAGAAATAAGGAAAATAGATAGAGAATAGTAGGTTAGTGCCGTGAATGGGAGAAATATCTGGCAACGCTTAGGAAACGGGATGGGCGATGCTCTGCCGAGCCCATCCCGTTTCCGTGCCGCGCCAGATATTTTCCCATTCACTGCACTAACCTACTATTCTATGTATCGCGTCAACACCTACAAATAGCTTTAAATGCAAAGAATAACCCCAGCCGCATCCTCAAAATCGGAGAATCGACTAGTATGACAGCCGCACATATTCATACGCAGTGATTAGGTCGTATTGACAGGATATCAAAAATGTTTCACGGCGCTGCCACATGCGCACAGTGTTGACGGGATAAAATCAAATTGCTTGATTGCGAGTTTACTTGTTCTGGAACGTTGATAATCTGGGCAAGATTAACGCACTCGATTGAGTATGTCTTGTCGAAACGTTATATACTGTTTTCAACAACTAGCATAACTTTCGGTTTGTATTATGGGGCGGTTTGTATTATGGGCCGGTGGCATATATGAGGGACCTCACAACGTTTGGGCCCAGCCTAGCATCCACACAGTCTGATCAGGGCCTTCTGTATTCGCCATTCAGTCATTGACGTAGAATGTCACTTGATTGCGGGAAATGTAAATTGTCGTCTGCTGTTGTATTGTATTGTGTCTTCTTTCTCAATGAAGCCATTGTTTGGCTCCACTTTTGGAAATGATTCTAAAGTGTTGTCGAAGCATGTTTTTCATGAGAAAAATGGAACATAAGTTGTAAAAGCAGGTGTCAAAATTTACTTGTGGCTGTGAATGAAGAAATGGGGCTTATGGCATTTGCGACCAGTGTAGATCCAGATCAGACTGTGCATCCGCACAGTCTGATCAGGATCTGCACAGATCACCATTCAGTCAGTGAAACAGAATACAGTGGAACGTCTCTAAACTGAACACCAAGACAACATATGTGATCTTATTTTTGATGGGTTTCTTGGCCATTTATCTCAGATGTTAATGTATGTTCATGATTGCAAAGTGCGCAAAAATGTATCGGAATGGTCATATGCCTGATTTACAGTGGGACATCTCTAAACCGGACACGCTGGGGACCTCCCAGGGTGTCCGGTTTGGAGAGGTTTCACTGTATGCTTTTACCGTGCCGCGGGACTGAGCTAGAAGACGAGGAGCTAGACTGGTCATAAATCCCATAAGCCCCATTTCTCCAGTCACAGCCACAATTAAGCAGTGCAAGTGTTAGGCCATAGTCATACTGGCTGACTGCAACATGATAAGGATTGAAATTTCCAGACGATCCTAAATTTGCACTTACGAACATTTTAGTCGTACGAAGTTTAGTGAAACGGCCCCAGGATCTTAGTCCGTTATTTTCCTTTACTCTAATTTAATTATGTGACCGTGGCTGGAGAAATGGTGCTTACGACATTTGTTGCAAGCCTAGTGTTTGATCGGCGAGCACACTCGTACAACATGACAATGCTTTAAATGTTTGTTAGAAGCATCATCATGCTAGTTCTGAGTACATAACTCTAATTACATTTCATTACACTGCATTACATAATAGTTATGGAGTAGTCTTTCCAAATGTGCGTTTCAAACGTTCTTTGTTTACTTTCTACTTCGTAGAGAGTGACCCAAAATTTTGCTGATAAACACTTTATTAGGCAAGTATACGGTACTATTTTCGTGTCATATTGTAGAATTGTTTCTCGATAACAATATAGCGAAGTATGAACGTCAATGCCTTGCAGTTTTCACATAGGGTAGCCTAGTTTTCACATAGAGATTAACGGGACTTTTTCTCTAAGACATCTATACATTTATTCAACTGTAATGTTTATTTTAACAATTGTATTGTTTTCACATAGGGTAACCTATGTATTGGAATCGCCTCGGACAGTTAGCCACGCCCTAGACCCCACTCGATGGGCTAGTCCGTAGTGATATCTGGAAGTAACCATAACAACAAAATGCATTGTGTTACTCAACGTTTAACTGTCATACGCAACCGCTAATTGAAAATAATATTATGAAAAACTACTTGCACTGAACAATATCAACAACGGATGTTCTACATACATCGGATTATTTTGTTGTGCGTGATTTGCCACCATTTGCGTCCCAAATCGTTCGGTCATCGCTAAATTTAGTAACAGGCTATAGTTTTCGGCAGAGTTATCTCCCCTCCGAATACTCTCCACCGGATAGGATAAACAACAGCGACTCGTTCAACACACAAACGATATCAAGGTGTTACAGCTACCTGCATGTTGACCCAGATTTGTTTAATGATCGCGATTGTGTCGCAACAAAACTCGCACGTGTGGGTCTAACTGATGTTCATCCCCATTCTATCGATGGATTTACAGCGGATTTTAGTGACATTCCCCAATTCTGCCTGATTGACATTTTTCTATGGTGGCCAATACACGCCAACATGAGTGTCAATTCTACGTTCAGGGAAGGGGGTCAATAAGTCAGTAAGTGATAAATTACTGTCCATGAACAAATTAATGACAGTATAACACATTCAGCGTATATTAATACCCATATTAATGCAATTACTGAAAATACGACAAAACAAATTCTAACAAGTTCGGGCTTCCATACATTGAAAATTTTGTCATCGGTTTCCCCAATGACGTCATTTGTATGTTTTAATAATCTCCATCCGCGGCCAACTATTTCATTCACAAAACAGAAGTAAACATGTCGATGTCAAAGTAATGCAGAAACTTTAACAAAAAACCTGCTACAACATTGATTGTACCGACAAGGCATTTTCAGGCGCGACACCGCTTCCGTGGTGGAATTCTTGTAGTACCCTATGTTCAGTACTTTCAGTACATATATTGTAGTGCGCGAAGTGTAAATGTTATAATTACGCACATTTTTAATGTATAGCGTGGTGTAGCGATATAGTTCAACCTGTTGCATATGAAGCGGAAAACGAGCAGCTAGCAGCATGCGTGATTCCCTGACTATAACAGTGCAAACCCCGATCAAACTACGGATGCGCAGGCTGTTCTGTGTCTACACTGGTCAGAAAACTCGTACATCAGATTTCTACGACAAAATCGCTTTAGCGGTCGACACGCCATTCATGTATGTTGGATCAGTAGTGTGAGGTTGCCACGGATTGTTGATTACCTGTAGTTCTTTGTATGTGTGTGCTGCCGGCGTACACGTGATCATTTGAATCCGCCGGCTAAGAAAATGCACCTTATACTACAGCATCTGAAACAATTATTGGTGTTGGCACTCTTCTACAAGGTAGCGTCTTTTTGGTAGTTTTCATCAAGGGAAGTAATTCTGCTTATTCCGTAATTTGCCATAAAAACTATACAAATTTCTACAAATCATTTGTTGATATATTTAAGAAAGTATATACTAAAATAAGTGTCTCGGGTGTGTGGGGTGGCCGGATTAGTTCAGTAGGTAGAGCGTCGGACTGCGGACCCCGTGTTCCCACCCCCACCGCTGCGAATGGTCGATTCGGCGTGTCCTTGGGCAAGACAACTTCGTGCTAGCCTAGTCCTGTCGGATGGGGATTTAAATAATCGGTCCCGACATGCAAGGTCATCGAGCCAGTGCCGTCGTTAAATCAAAGCATTTAGATTTGATTTACAGGTGTGTGTGTGTGTGGTCTATGCGAAGCATTGGGAACGCGACATGTACGAACTAAGTGTAACTTACTTGTATTCAAGGTTACTCTACTCAATACCAAAAAGACGCTACCCTTCTACATTCCCTTAGTAAGATTTAAATCTAAGCATGGTACTGATGGCAGTTAACCTACGTCAGTGCATGGGCACTTTGTGGTATCAACGACAAAACGATCTTCATACCATACCCAATTTAACTCCGATATTAAATATGTAGAACCAGCGGAAGTGGTACTAGTGTACCTCGGGCCCGGCTCTATAATTCAGTAATTGTAATGCGCACGAAGGCCGGGACCAGCAGGGCAGGGTGCCGACCTTCGTGCGCGTTACAATTACTGAATTAGCGAACCGGGCCCAAGGTAAATAATCCACTTCCGTTGGTTGAAAAGATTACGAGTATCCTACATTCTACATATTTAATATCGGAGTGAATTGTTTTATGTTTAAAGATCCTTTTCTCATTCATACCACAAATTGCCTGTGCTTCAGTGACGGAATGACGAACAGCGTAGGCCCTGACCAGACTGGGTACTATTGGAATCTAATTAATGTCCTGATTTCAGACAGCCTACTCCCATAACTGAATGGTGAACAACGGATGCGCAGGCTGATCAGGGTTTACACAGGTCACACACGCCGAAATGTACATTTTCTCAACCAGAGGTTTATTTACAATAGTGTATATATTTATAATAGTATATTCGTTACGCCCGCTTGCGGACAGCGCGATATAGTCGGTCGGCACAGTAGTGTACGTACAGGCGCGGATACAGAAATAATTGGAGGGAGGGGGAGGGGGGTCTGTAATTAAAATGGGGCGTAGGGTCTGGGAAATTTTTAAATGCCAGATCGCCGCAGATGCGATTTCCTGACACCTAGGCCACGATAAAAGTCATCCAACTATTCGAGTATTGTACTGATTTTTTTTTGCCGGGAGCAGGGGGGGGGGGGGGGGGGGGGGGGGGGGGGGGGGGGGGGGGGGGGGGGGGGGGGGAGGGGGGGGGGGGGGGGGGGGGGGGGGGGGGGGGGGGGTGGGGGGGGGGGGGGGGGGGGGGGTGGGTGTGGGGGGGGGGGGGTGTGGGGGGGGGGGGTCCGGACCCCCTTGACGCCCCCCCCTCCCCCCCTCTGTATCCACGCCTGACGTACGTAGTTTTTGGTTGAAAGCTTTTCGGTATACTATGAATTCTTCGCCGGAACGACATTGGGCCGCGGTCATCTGTATGTAGTGTACATGTATTACCTCCTTCGTATTTCGCCTATATTTATTTCGAAAATCAGTTACATTTTTCGATTATGTCAAGAAAAGTACAGCTCCTGCACTATTCAATTCCACGTTAACTCCGCATTTTGTATCAATTTTCGACGATATTTAGTGTACAAGTGTTGCAAATGTCGTAAGCTGTCTTTTATTGTTTGTTTGTTTGTTTTTGGGGTTTAACGGCCTATCAAGGTTAGTTAACGCCGGGTCAATTGGTTTAGTATACGGGTAAAACACGGTAAAAGCGCCTTTTCCTGATTTTGCATGTTACATTGGCCTAGATAACACATTTTCGAACACAGCTGTATTATATATATATATAAATTACAACTTCCAAAATATAGGAGTCTAGCTGACAAATTGACAAATCTTAACAATTGTAATTGGTTACCGGGATAGCTCTATATCTGCTTGCACATATCTGCCTACGTATCATGGTTTACACGATTTGCTATTCTGTGAACCGATCAACATATCCATACAATACAGTTGCATACATAATACAGTATGGTTATGTGAGGTCTGTAGGACAATTATAAATCCAAGAACCAAACTTTTTTTTAATTATTTGACTGGATATAATTATGAAAGGCATAACATCATGTTGATCCTTAACCACATTCTCTATAGCTGCAGACGACACAGTATCCACACTAAAGCCGGGTTGCTGTCTGTCTGTCGACAAAAAGTACCGGGAACATTTTTTCTGGCTGAAATTGTCAGTGTCGAGGGCACTGAATGCCAAGTGCGTTTACACCTGGCCAGATGATCAGGACATGTCATTGGAGCCAATGCAACATCTAGTTGTGACTCACCGCGCCAGAACTCATTAATGAGAGGGGACAATTTAAATTTTGTAAAGTTGAGCTCAGCACAATCAAGTCTCAACAACGGAAAATACACAAGCAGGTGTTCTTTATGTAGTGTATACACTATTGCACTTAAAGCTAGTTGATCACACCTGAGACTAGAATATTGTAATTAATTTTTGCTGTAGTGTCCGTAACATTTTTCTCAGTATCAATTCAATAGTTACTTTATAATGTTCTAATATAACAATCCAAGAGATTGATAATCGTCGTGATTATTTACATTATTCCAAATAATGATATTTTGTTGAATGTTTCAAAGAACCTCGTTGATTTCATGAATCCACAACTGGTAATTTCCAAGTGATGACAGTCTAACTGCAAATATTTAATATAAAATATACTTTTGTTAAATTTGATAATAGTGTAGTGTCCGTAACCTTTTTGGAAAGTAACAATACATTCATTTTTTTTATGAACTCTGAGCTATGTTATCATTCCATAAGTGTTGGAACTGAACTATTGTCAGTATCGCATGTATATTTACATTAGTATTGCTGAATTTACATAACTGCAAAGTGAGTTTTATTAATTGTTTTGAAAACATATGGGCATTTCGCAATATTTTGTTGTTATTATTTATTTTATTAAACTCTTAATTTTAATTGTGTATGCATCCAATTATGTTAATTTACCATACTACTTACAGTTCAACTGTAAATTCTCCGGAAACAATGATTTTGCTTATTTGGTGAAAATGTAGTGTCCGTAACCATTTTTACAGTCCAAAATTGTTTGCTTTTATCTGGTTTTATATGCTGTCCATAGTGAATAATTTATATTTATTTTGTGTTACTGTGCTCAAACTGTAATATCTTGGCAATATTGTTGATAAAATGTGTTTTCCTTTAAAAATAATGATTAAGTTTCAAATGATAAAAAATACTGGACTGCAGTTGTTGTATAAATGCTAAAAAAATATGATGTTATGTTCAATGTTATATGAAAAAAGTTACTGTTTTCTATGTTTGATGTTCTCAGCAGGGTTTATTAGCAAGTTATTAAATGCTACACCATTCCCTTGGTCTTTAACTTGTGTGTTATATACCCTATGTAGTGTCCGTAACCCAGACTCGACCAGTCTTGAAACAGACAAAAAAAAAAGTATTTGTAGATGGTTCCCCAATAAATCATCATATATTTAGAGGCTTAATATGACGACCTTCCGGATAAAAATAAATTTGCATGAATTCTACACAGTTGATAATTGGCCATCAAGTGCAACTCAAAAGGCGCTTTTACCGTGTTTTACCCGATAGTATATTACCTGGGCCCGGTTGCTCAAAACATCAGTTACAGAGATTTTAACCATTCAGTTAATGATTTAACAGTCCGTTAAGCTAACGGATGTTTTGAGCAACCGGGCCCTGTAGTGTACAGTTAGCTGTCTTTACACGATCTTCAGTTGAAGGAGTCTATAGAAGAAGGGTACTAACTTATGAGGGAGTTATTGGCAGTTTTCCTTCAGTTATTGTAAACTTTGTCAGCAGCTATTTGTCAGCCATGACCTCACACTATTGAATGAGTCGTTGGAAGAAGGGGCTATCTGCACGAGGGAGTTAGCCATACTCTCCACTCCACTGACGTCTTCAAATGTTTCAAACGTCATAAGGTGCGATTTTTCGGCACTGGTCTATATTTTGAAGAGGTCAATTCGATGAGGGAATTTTTCGCCTCGTTCCACTGACCCTTTCAATTATTACAAATGCCATAGAGTGAAATATTTGAGCCGTCGGAAGAAGGGGACTACCGCATGAGGGAGTGAGCTCCCTTACTCTGCTGGGGCCCGTTTCACTAAACTTCGTACGACTAAAATGTTCGTACGTGCAAATTTAGAATCGTCTGGAAATTTCAATTGATGGATTTACATTTATTGAGCATAGGATGCATATGCATATGCAGCCGATGCTCAATACATGTAAATCTAATAATTGTTTACAAGAAAACATTGTTAATGTGATATTTACAGACTATCATAATTTTGCACTTATGAACATTTTAGTCGTACGAAGTTTAGTGAAACGGCCCCCTGATCCTTTCCATATATATATATATATATATATATATATATATATAAGTATATATATATACGGCGTTTGCTTGCGAAAATGGTGCATAAAATTGGTCCTCGCAGTGTATTAACACAGTGTAAGAAAATTCATAATACACTTAGTCTAGTGTAATAAATATTACAATTAGCTCGTTACAGATTATATGTTGGTGACCAGTACAGTTTGAATGTATAATGATGCGATTATGCAATAAATTTAATCTAACATTCTGATGGTATGTATTCAACTCGTTGACTAATTTTATAAGAAACTCGGCTTAGCCTCGTTTCTTATGAAATCAGTAAACTCGTTTAATACATATCATATTAACCCTTAGACTGCTACTCACAACAATTGTCGTCTGCTGTTGCTTTTATATATTGCCTTATTTCTCAATAAAAGCAAGGTTTGACAGCACTTCAGAATCATGTCCAATGGAAATGATTCTGAAGTGCTGATGGAGCATGTTGTAAATTATTTTAAAGTGGTAAAGCATGTTTTTTATGATAAAAATGGAAAATAGAAAATAAACAGCAGACGATAAAAAAAAAAGATAGGGTTCTAAGGGTTAAATCATCACTCGTGTATGATCCTCCGTTTATTGAAGAAGTCAGTGGACGAAGGGGACTAACTCCACGGGGACGAACGCCTTACAATCGTTCACACGCCACAAGATCCAATTTGGAAAGCTTACTGAGGAAATATACCTTACAAGATTTGCAACACGTGTATCCTGCGCGTTCAAATCATTGGGATGAATTGTAATCCGAAATCGCTTTGATGAACACGGTAACGCTACATCATTGAATGAAATGCGAAGAACGCAGGCCCTGATCAGACTGCGCGAATGCGCAGGCTGATCAGGGCCGACACTGATCGTATACGTCGAAAGGTGTTTTTTTGTCAATTGTCAGCCTTGGCCGTACATTTGTTTGTTGTGCGTTCGCATGTGGTTTCGTGGTAGGAAGTTCGCCATGACTGTTTTGTAACCGTATACATGGTACACTCGATACCTTGCCGCCTGTGCTTAACCCTTACAATTGTAAATTAAATTTTGTCGTCTGCTGTTTATTTTATATGTTCCATTTTTCTCAGTAAAACGTGTTTTGACAACACGTTAGAATCATTTCCAATGGAAATGATTCTAAAGTGCTGTCAAACAATGTTTTTATCGAGTAAGAAGACAAATATAAAACAACAGCAGACAACAATTTTCGTTTCACGCGTTCTAAGGGTTAAGGAAATAGGTCATAGACTTTACGTTTGGCGTCAATGATAATTGTTTCATAAGAGTGATGTGATATATGAATATAAGATATTTGAATATTGTCATATTGCTTTATAATATATGGTACATTGAGTTGCCATCTCTGCCATCTTTGTATGTACAAGCCATCATACAGTTTCGCTACTTCGAGCGTTTGACACATGCAGCAAATAATATGACAGTAAAACTAATAATATTTGGTGCAATACATCATAATTATACAGATATGACAACAGCATGCTATACATATTATGTCAGCAAACTATACATCAGACGAGATATCTGAGCATTTCTGCTATCAATCTCAAAATAAATTTCAATGTGTCAACCTTTCAAACTGATGCACAGTTTATTGTCAGTGTACACGTTACCCATATGTAAAGAGTAGACACCAGTGACAATAATATAGGAATGAATGGCCTTTTTGTGGAATTTATCGGGGTATAAACTTGGAAAAGGGGAATACTGGACGAAGTGATAAAAAATTACAATTTTCGTTACAGTTTTCCAAGTTTATATCCCGATAAATTCAACAAAAAGGCCATTCATTCCCTATAATTCCAGCATTTTAAATAAATTCATCAAGAAAATGTGTTTATTTTCCGTTTTCTTAAGAATTATTTTAACTGCGCCTCACGGTTACGGAAAGTAGTTCGGCGTGGGAGTTTACTGGGATATAAATTTTGGACAGAGACTTGCTACGGGCCAATCAAATGTTAGGGAATTGTGTAAATATTTTTGTGCTGGAATTATACTCAGATAACTGCTTACATGTAATTGCATTTGATACAGTACATATGGTAATACAGGTATACATCGACAGCACTGTGTATTTATATTACTGTTACACAGCTATTACTGGATCCTTAAAACAAATTAACAACGGGTCAACAAACTCTTCAGTAATCAGACTGTGTATTATATATACGTGTGTTGAAAACAACCCATACGACTTTGTTGTTCAACTTCTTTCAAAGATATTGCACCAAATTGTATTTATGTTTTTTGCGTGGTATGTGTCAAACGCAGTAAGAGGTAAAACTGACTGATGGCTTATACACACTAAGATGGCCGGCATAGCAACTCCATGCGCAGTATAGTATACAGTAACAAGCTAATGTTCACATATATGTAAAACATATATCCAGGGACATAAATACTATACATCTACAAATCCTTGATACATCCCATCATATTTAGGAACCAATTATATTGGTCGAACGATGATCAGAGTTCCCACGGGTCCTTAACCGCTTAAATACAGGTGGAAACTACGTGCGTGTAAACAGCCGGGGACCGGTTGCTCTAAACTTATGTTAGCTTAACAGACTGTTAAATCCTTAGCAATGCTAAGGATTTAACATTCTGTTAAGCTAAAACATTCTGTTAAGCTAACAGAAGCTTTGAGCAACCGGGCCCGGGTTTGGAAGGTCTGCGAGCCAATTTCTACCCTTAAATATAAGATAACTAAGCATGTGAGCACGGTAAAGTATGTACATAGACTTATATACACAAGGTAGACTGGAATCCCTGTATATAGACGAATAAACTAGAAACTGGCGGTGAACCCTGAAGTTCACATCTAACTACTCATTGGATTTTGAAGTTTAACTTCTGAAACAACGAGGCAATTATAGAATAAAATGGTTGATGGACTGAAACTATGACAAAGTTTATATTAATATGAATATTTATTCCGATACTTATATAATAGGGTGGTATAACACTTTCACATACATACACTGGCTAGTGTATTAAATAGGCGAGTACATGCCGGGTTTCGCGAGATTTCAAGTAATTTCATATTCCATCTGTATTGCCTACTCGGTACGTGCTGACTGAAAAACAAACTGTAACACGATAACACGAAGTTAGCAATTATTATTATCAGGACGCATGTCAAGGTTATAAACTCTGACATTGTAAGTTTAGACTATTATTCCAGCGATTACAAACAAACGCGAAAGCACTTATACAAATACTTTCGTTGGCACAGATGAATGCGTAAGGGCGGTCATTAATGTGGGAAGAAACCGGAGTACCCGCATGAAACCCACTTGTCCCATCTGGCGACCACCGTACCATGTCACATACTGCCCCGGCTCACGATCGAACAAGCGAATATACTACCTACACGTGTTTATCCAAAACGTACTACTGTCTCTTTCACGAAACCTGCCCAAATGTTACGGCCATATAAACAATGCAAAAGCAATTTTTGTTTTGATAATATTAAATTTTAGCAAAATTTAACAATGAGCCATCTTTTTATTTCATGAAATTTAGTCAAATATTGATTTTATTACGAAAACTTGATTTGTCTATGGGAATTTAACATGGAGGGAAAAGGAAGTGCAGGAGCTGGGGGAGGAGCCAAAAAGCGAAAAAAATTGACTCAGAAACCTGGCTATATAGCTTGGAAATGATCTAACTAAGAAAACAAAAGTTAGAATTTGAAAATCGGTCCACAATTTCTGAAATTAGAAAAGTTCCCCATGTTAAATCCCCATATCTTCACAGAGTGAAGATGTCTATGGGGATTTAACATGGGGATTTAACATGGGGAAATTTGTTTTTCGTAAAATAAATGTTGGACTAAATTTCACAAAATAAAAAGAAGACTCATTCTGAAATTTTGATAAAATGTAATATTATCGAAAAAATATTGTTTTTGCATTGTTTATATAGCCGTAAAATTTGGACAAATTTCGTGAAACAGACATTAGTTTTGCTATCCACGGTCTGTGTGAACTGTCAACATAACATACACGGCATATGCTACTAACCTGTGGCAGTGATGGGTGAAATGGGGCTTATGGACTTTGTGACTAGTATATATCCAGATCGATTAGCGCACTCTTGTAGCGTGATAACAATCTGTATTCCTTGTTAGACGCATGATAGGTACTTCATTGATGGAATGGCGAACAGTGCAGATCCTGATCAGACTGTGCGGATGCACAGGCTGATCTGGATCTACACTGGTCGCAAAACCCGTAGGCCCCATTTCTACAGTAACAGCCACTGGACAGTAACGGACCAGGCGCGCGCCCCCCTAAAATTCGCGGAGTAAAGATTGTTTACAAGTTACAAGGCACGTTTCTACGTTCGCGTTGTGAATTTATTGTTTATTGGGGGGTGCAGCCAAAACATAAACGCGGGGCTTTGCTCCAAAATGCGCCAGAACGCAGGAAATGCGATGTAGATTTCAAAAGATTTCCGGGGAGGTGGGGGGAGGAATTCCACCGGACCCCACTGGCGCTATAGCGCCCCCCCCCCCCCCCCGTAACCCGAAATCCTGGATCCGCGCCTGCAATGTCATGTCATTGGTGCAGACATATTATCATAGTGCATTCACGTTTCTGTGCCGACGAATAAATGACCTGGTTGTTTTCCCCTCTGTATGCCACGGACAGCCTGTCAAAATGTAAATCCAGTAATAGTAAAAGAAAACATTGTTAATGCGAAATGTACAGAATATCATAAGTGTGCACTTACGAACATTTTAGTCGTACGAAGTTTAGTGAAACGGCCCTCTGGATCAGGAACAATGATGCTTGTTCATCTTGCAACACGTTATCCGTGTATATCGCATGCAGGTTAAGAGTGCTTTAGGATCGTGGTAATGATTCTAAAAATCTTCCAACTTGCATTTGTTAACAAGAATAATTGACAAATAAAGTACCATATTTAGTATTGTAAACCTACAATGTGTAACACTTGTTATACATAGACGGGCAATTGCAATACCCCTGCTGATACGCCGAATGATAATAGAACAGTCAAACATAGTTTTGCCAATGAAAGGTGAAACGGTAAAATCCGAAACGCGCACACAAATCTTGCCAATATCTACGGAGCCCCTCAGGGGACATGGATTTCCCACGAAATAACAATTCGTTCACTCAATTTATTAATTCGTTCCCACGATATAACAATTCGTTCCGACGAATTAACAATTCGTTCCCACGAAATAACGAATTGTTTTATCGTGAGAACGAATTGTTAATTCGAGGGAACGAATTGTTAAATTGAGGGAACGAATTGTTATTTCGTGGGAATGAATTAATAGAAAAGAATTCTACGTCCCCTGCGGGGCCCCGTACAAATACAAGGTGAAACGGAGAAATCACGCGCGCACAATACATGTATATATTCAATATCTGACGTGCATTGGCTCATTTGCGGTAACCGTGCCATTTCTGGAAAGACTTATCTGCACGTGTTGCTTCGTTTTATATCGTTTTATACGCGGGAATCACGTGACATCAATGCAATGACAAGCTCTTTATTAAAGGTGAACAGTAATTTATCAGTAATGTTCTAGATAGCACTGTCATGCCATGTGCGCATACAGTATGGGCATCATTCTGTCGACATTGGTGTTAGGGGCGGATCTGGATGGGGGTTCCGGGGTTGCAACCGGGGTTCACCCCCCCCCCCACCCCCCCCCCTCGTTCAGCCACGGAGTTTACATAGATATCACAGTTTACCACCAGTTGGAGTCTGAATTTAAATGCCGTAAAACACAGGAACGTGCATTTTGAAGAGCTCGAAACCCCCTAGTTGCGAACGGTAACTCTTGCAATTACTCCTCCCGTACCGTCCGTAACTAGCTAACCGCCCCTTGGAGTGTATTAACCCTTAGACCGCTACACACAACAATTGTCGTTTGCTGTTGCTTTTATATGTTGCCTTATTTCTCAATAAAAACATGGTTTGACAAAGCATGTTTTACATTATTCTAAAGTGCTGTCAAAGCTTGTTTTTGATGATAAAAACGGAAAATAGAAAATAAACAGCAGACGACAAAAAAATAAGATAGCGGTGTAAGGGTTAACCATTTCAACACTACATACATGTGTACCTCTATAGCAAACAGTGTAGACCCAGATGGGCCGGCTCGTTACGAGCGAGAGGATCTGCACATTTTGTAAGATCTGCACATTTTGCAAGTATTTTTCAGAAAAATACCCCCTTTTTATAAATGGCCTAGTCTGAAAATCATTTTGCGACGATTTGATTGGTCTGAAAATTAACATATTGCAGTCCATTCCAGTTATTTAGGGTTGACAATGGTTAACATAGAGCTTCCAGCAGCAAAGACCTTTTTATATTTGCCTTTGCATGTCATGACTACGGTGCCGTGCTTATTATCCAGACAGATCATGTAAAACATGACATTGACGGTTTGTCCAGCATGGTGTATTCCATGCCACAGCACATTTTCCGTGCAACACATCCTATTGAACTGTATCGACTTTGTCGATATTCGACGCAAACACTTCACTGTTACTTCACTTGCCGCATTATTCCAGGTGGAGAACATTGAAGGGTTGCTTAGTTTTCTCCATGAAACCAGCTTGTATCGGAACATCTAATATTGTTATTGTATACATGTTGCTCATTTATATTGTTCATCATATTTTTTGTTTTACCCTAATCGTTGTATTGTGTACCACATCTAACATACTATTTCATTATTTTCAAGATCGTCTAAATTTCTTGGCCCTAGATGATACTCTTTTGTTAAGCTTCGTTAAGCATCATTCATTTCCAATGTATTGCCCAGAATAACTAACAGACACGCATTCAGCGAACAGGAATCGTCCGCCATTCTAAATGTTTTATTTGGCGTCTAGAACATGAACTAGTAACAACACTTGGAAAATGGTGTATATATGTGTTGTGTAGATATAAAAATGGAACAGTCACAACATCTGTTTCGTCGTCTGCTGTTTATGTTTTATTTGTCATTATGTCATCATGAATGCAAAAATATGGTTTTACCGTACCGAAAGAAATGATTCTAAAGTGCTGTTAAACCATGTTTTTATTGAGAAAAAAGGCAAAATATGAAGCAACAGCAGATGAAACTTTTCGTTCCCAGTAGTCTAAGAGCTAAAGGCCAAAATGTCGTAATTATCAAATCGGAGATTCAATTAGTGGGTCAATTTGATATATATTTGGGGCTCAGCAGACAATGCGCATGAAATACAATCCAAAATTCAAGTGTATATGTGGCTGCGACTGGGGAATGGGACTTATGGGTTTCGCGACCAGTGTATATATCCAGATCAACCTGTGAATACACACAGTCTGATCAGGATGTGCACGGTTCGCCGTGCCAGGAATGAAACATCCGTACCTGTACTGCTTCTAACGAGCCATAATGTATCTATTAGGTCGTAATCGAAGACTACAGAAGTGTGCTATTTGATCAGGATATACACTGGTCACAAATCCCAAAAAGCCCCACATTCGCATTCACATAGTTGGGCCAGGTTAGTTGAGCGATATAGGCCCATTATGAAAACGTACAACAGTCGAGTCGAAATGCCCTTCCTCTGTGGACATTGACCGTTATTATAAGTATACTCAATTGAAGTAGAGCCCTCTTTTACAGAATTGCAACTTCGAACATAATTACTTCAGTTAATGCTTATTGATAACGGGTAGTCAATATATATCAAAATACAATCATATAAATAGTCGTACATGTCGTGCGTTTATGGCCGCCGAAAAATGTTTACTTGATGCCACATATGATGAGGGTAACTTGTAAGTATGACTCGCTCTTAATAATATATATACTAAGTAACATGTACAGTACATGTGTTTATAGATGAGTCAAATACTTCGTCATAACACCGTGTTTATAGATGTACATGTATTGTGTAAGGTCGCGCTTATAGATGTACTATAAGTCATAAGCCCATATTTATAGACGTATTGCGTCACATTCCCATCTTTATAAATGTAATGCATCATAAACCCTTGTTTATAGTCGCCATCATCTCATGTTGATAAACGTATTGCATCATAATTCCGTGTTTATATATGTACTAGTATTGCGTCATAAACTCGTGTTTATCGATGTATTGCGTCATAAACCCGTGTTTATATATGTACTAATATTGCGTCATAAACCCGTGTTTATAGATGCACTAATATTACGTCATTAGCCCGTCTTGATAGATGTACTATTATTGCGTCGTAAGACCGTGTTTACAGATGTACCAGTATGTCGTGTTTATATATGTACTGCGGCATAAGTCCGTGTTTATAGATGCATTGCGTCATAAGCTCGTGTTTATAGATGTACTAGTATTGCGTCATAAGCCAGTGTTTATAGATGTACATGTAATGCGTCATGATGCATTGCATCATAATCCCAGGTAGAACCGGGTGTGACAGGCTGTGTATGTATTACTGTACATAATTATGTTGAAAATGTTACAAACAAAAATAATAAAATTACAAACTTGAAATTAGTCGTTTGTGCTTCATCAAGATCCATTAGTATGGTGCATGTATGATGATTATTTGTCAGAAAAGCGCCTGTCTTCAGGATCGCAAGCGAAACAGTGTATAGCGTGCCCGGACTAGCTGCCAAGGCAATACTCACATTTTATTGCTTAAACTTGGAATTCGCAGTGTATTAACCCTGTTTATTTTATGACTAACGGTGAATTACCGGGAATTCTTAGTGAACTATCATTTGATATTGCACTGTTTGAAACTGTGAGATGGGCTCGTATTTAAAATATTTATGTGTTATTATGCTCTGTCAATAAATGTTCTGTTCTTGATCTGCAACATGCCGTACCAGGGAATTATCTAATCTTACAACAACTGTTAACGATTGTAGGAAAACAGTCGCCGGAAAATTAGCCCTCGTGACAGCGGGAATTCTGGTCAGCTCTTTGAATTGCCTTACAAACGGTCACATTTGGTGGAGTACAGTGATAGTGAGTGGATTCATGATGATAAATATTGTCCCTGGTGTTTACTCACCTACTTTGCGAGGAAATATAGCTTTACCTATGGGTAACGTGTACACTAACAAAGTGCTCTGCATCAGATTGAAAAGTTTACACATCAAAATTTATTTTGAGATTGATTGGAGAAATGCTCAGATATCTCGTATTTTGTACAGCTGGCATAATAATTATAGCTTGCCAACTTTTATTTGGTATACTGTGATATTATTTGCTGTATGTGTCAAACACACGAAGTGGTGAAACTGTACGATGGCTTGTACATACAAAGATGGCGGAGATGGCAACTCAGTGCTCCATACAGTATACAGTAACAAGACAATATTCACATATGTAAAATTCATATATCACATCACTCTTATGAATCAATTATCATTGAAGTCAAGTGTATCTATCTATAACCTAATACCTTAAAGACATTAAATATAAGAAATATTTGAATGTAACTACTTTTTCATCAATAACAACCATTGTTTTATTTGATGAAAGTCGATAAAATATTGACTTTATTGCGAAAAAACTATTTTTCTATGGTAATTTAATATGGGGCAAAAGGTGGTGGGGAGGGTCGAAAATAAATGCTCACAATAAAAGCAATTTTGATGGAATATCATCAATGAATTATTACGAGGAGGGTGACTTTTTTTGTGATTGATGAAAAAGTACTTGAATTTAAATATTGTTTTTAGATTGAATGTGTTTAATAGCCAAAAGTTCGTCGGCAGCAATACATGGAACATACAGTAGTTATTGCGTGGGCAAGGATACGACAAGCAAAAAATCAGAAACGACCTTCAAG
Source organism: Conchocele bisecta (assembly GCA_029237695.1). Classification (NCBI taxonomy): domain Eukaryota; kingdom Metazoa; phylum Mollusca; class Bivalvia; order Lucinida; family Thyasiridae; genus Conchocele; species Conchocele bisecta. Next base: position 137,024,162 of record CM055265.1, read on the forward strand.
GGGAGATAAAGTCATCCGACAATTGTGAAAATGAATACGGTTTCTCGTTATCCAAAGTCAAACATGTCTACCAAATTTGGTTACTATCTACCAAGTAGAACTTGAGTTATTGCGTGGATAGACACAGATACAGAGTTGGACACCAAGAGCAGATAGGTAATATGAATTGTGCTTAACGGCCCACCAACACAAACGAATATCATTTAGGGCCAAGCAATTTAGATTAAGAATAAAACTAATCGTAAAATAGTATATGTTACATGTAGTAGGAATCAAATGATTAGGGTCAAAATAAAACTATAATGAACAATATAAATGAGCAACATGGTACTGTTTATTCAGCAATAGGCCTACTGGCCCTTGAGCATACAATATAATACAACACACAGTGGTGAAGTATGTATTGATTCACTAGTAAATACATGCATATTCAACATGCGTGCCAAACTATAATGCATTTCCATTATACTTTGGCCCACGATGTGAATACCATGTAGTTACATGTGTTTCCCTTTGACCATTCATCGTGTTCCTTTCCGGCAGACTGAATGTGATCTTCGACTATTTTGACCATTTGCAACTGGTATGCATGTAATTATATCATTCATTATGGACACAATAGTTATGGTATATATATTTCGAAAGTACATTGTGTATGATAAGTCTGCACTAATGCGCGTACCGTTATATCCAGCTGTACGAGCACACGGTCCGTTCCCACGATCGACATCAACAAGTTCGACCGACCAAAACTGAGCTATGCTCAGCTTCGTCCACTCGAAATCGCCAACCACAAGCATGCACCCGGAGCATGCTCTCAGAAGGCTTTTTAGTACCATACTAAGTAATTGCATGTAGTTCTACTCACTATCAGTCTGCCGTTTAGGACATAGATACAATAAATAAAATAAAAATCATAAATAATAATAAAGCCTAGGTTTAAGTATACAGTGTGGGAGAGTAGTCACAAAGCTATTTCGAGAATATGGTTATGTAACCATACATGGTACATGAACGTATTCGCTTATAAAATTATAATGCTATGGCATTATAATGTGGTTATATGTCAATTTTGTAGCCACATACAATACTATAACGAACAAATATTACTCTAGGCGCTTGTGGTTGGAGATGCCAAAACCTTGACATAGTGCTATAATTACATATATGAAGTAACTGTATTCTTTATCTTCGTGTATTTCACAGCTGCAACAAGAATTCAGACCGTTTTTCAAACGAGTTCGTAATAAATATTCCGAGATGTCTAATAATGCTTCTATTAGCAGATAAAAACAACTCAACGACTTTATACATACTTGGTCTTCTTAGATAATAATTACGAATATATGTGCGACGTAACTCAGTATATAAAGGGCATTCAATAAGGACATGAAATTCGTCCTCTAAAACGTTACATATTGAACATGTTCTCCTATCAACTGGAGTGCTTACATGTTTATGCCATCTACCAGCCTCGATTTCTAACCTGTGTGAGGATACTCTCAACTTTGTAAGACCTACACGAAATTTCCTAATAGTAATGATATCAAGATAAGTTGAAAGTCAAATCGAGCGATACCTCTATAAAACACTGCTCGTGTAGACTCGTTTAATCTAGACATCCAGTTTTGGACAAAATTATCATGTAATCTCTGTTTGAAAATATGCACAAAGTTGTTTATATCCCCTACCCCTTGTGCTATCCACACATTACCAAATTATAACTGTGTAAGTAGATTTCTGACTAGTGATGCCCAGTTACCTTTAGTTGGCCTATCAGTCATGTCATTTAACATCATCTTATATATACCTCTAACATATTTTCTTGCTGGCATGTTCATCATTCTCAGCCAATATTTAACTATATTAAATAATCTGAGTGTATGAAATGTTGTTCTTCCAAGTTCTCCATATATAAAATAATTTTTAGTTGATATTTTAACTCCAAGTAATATTTTGCAGAATTGTAAATGGGTACGTTCAATCTGATTCGCTTGTGCAAATTCCCAAACCTCGCTTCCATAATTTAAAATCGGTAATATAAGTTTATCGAATAGCTGTAGCACATGTTTTGGTGTCAATTCATTAAAACTGTGCAGGCATTTATTTAACTTAAATACAGCCTTCCGTGCTTGACCTGATAGTCTGCTCTGTGCCTATGAAAAAGAACCTCCAGATGAGAAAACTATAATTCCAAGGTATGAAAATTGTGAAATAATTTCAATTTCTTTGTTTTGGTATGAAACCTGTAATTGTCTCGGCAACACCCCACTCTTCCGCAAAACCATTATGTTTGTTTTCTCTGTATTTACTGTTAACTTACATTTTTGACAGTACTCGGCCAAGACAACATGTATACAGTGATAACATTAGATTTTCCGATACAAGTTGGTTTCGTGGAGAAAGCAAAGCAAACTTTCAATGTTCTCCACCTGGAATAACTCCGCAAATAAAGTCACATTGTATGATATGTTGCACGGTAAATGCGCTGTGGCATGGAATGCCTTTGAGCATATACGAATGCGTTAGTCGTGTATGTCCAATGCGTAACCGACTAAGGACGTACATATTTGTAGCCAGGAGTCCATTCGCCCAAAGTCGGTTTCACAGCATGAATTGTATTACATGTGAGCAGATCTCACCGGATCTGCATTGAATCAAAGCCATGATCATCAGAGATGAATGAGTTAATGAATGATTTAAAATCATGATAGCAAACAGGAAAATTAGACGTCAGTAGCTCCAGGGCGGCTTTGGCAGAAATATCCGCCCTGTCATTGCCCATGATACCTGTATGACTGGGGAGCCAACAAAAAAATGTCCTTGCTAAACGAAATTAAAATATGGCGTAGCTCAATGATTTGGCGGATAAGTGGATGCTCAACCTTCATGTTGTACAAAGCTTGTAGTGAAGATAATGAATCTGAAACTAAATTAATTGCTTTCTCCAAGATATTTTCGCAGAATCAAGAGCAAGTAACATCGCTCTCAATTCCGCAGAAAATATCCCATATTTATATGTGAGTCTGGATTGAAGATCTCTGTCGGGCACAGCGGCAGCAGCAGCTACCCGGTCCCCTTTCTTTGAGCCATCAGTGAAAAACGGACTGTATGTACATGTATTGTACCTGTCTTTAACTTCAATAAAAAGTCATTTAAAATAGATGTATCAGTTGTTGCTTTCCTGTGGTGGCTAAGATCGAAGATCACATTGGGTTGCTCCAACTGCCACGGTGGAGTATCTGGAACATCGTATTTCGCAATGTGACTCAGATCCAAGTCTTCGTTAAAGGAATGGAATGGTGTTTAACGGCCAATCAACACAAAAGAGTATCATTTAGGGCCAACAATGTAGATGAAGAAGAAAATAGTAGTAAACTAGTATGTTAGATGTCGTAGGCAATCAAATGATTAAGGTAAAAACCTTTGATGAACAATATAAATGAGCAACATGTATACAATGATAAATTTCGATTTTCTGATACAAGTTGGTTTCATGGAGAAAGCTACGCAAACCTTCAAAGTTCTCCATGCTTGCTTCGAATATCGGCACATTCGATACAGTCCAGTATGATGCACGGTAAATGCGCTGTGGCATGGAATACACCATGGAAGCGGCTCACTTTTCAGCATATACGAATACGTTGGTCGTGTATAGCCAATGCGTGTCCGACTAAGAACAACTTCATCGCGGCGTACATGCCTGTAGCCAGGAGTCAATTCGCCCAAAGTCGGTTTTACAGCATGAAGTGTATTACATGTGAACATTTAAAATCATGTTAGCAAACAGAAAAGTCGGTAGCTCCAGGGCGGCTTTGGTGGCACGATCTGCCCTGTCACTGCCCGTGATATCAGCATGATGACTGGGGAGCTAGACGAAAACGATGGTGTAGCCCAAACTGTTGGCGGATAAGTGGATGATGAAGCTTCATGTTGTACAAATATTGTAGTGAAGATAATGAATCGGAAAATAAAATGAACTGCTTTCTCCAAGATATTTTCGCAAAACCAAGAGCAAGTAACATTGACCCCAATTCTGCAGATGTCGAATATTTATCTGGGAGTCTCCCTCGGTCACAACGGCACCAGCAGCTACCCGGTCTCCGCCCTTGAGCCATCATTAAAAAGCAGAGTGTGTGGATTATATCTGTATTTAACTTCAAGAAAATGCGATTTAAAAATAGATGGATCAGTTGTTGCTTTCGTGTGCTGGCTAAGATCGAATTAAAGGATCCATTCGCTTGCCGAATGGTGCATTGAAGCTTGGTTTCTTACTGAATTTTTGCATCTGTAGTTCGTTGAAAGACAGTGTCATAAGCTAGCTTAGACCAATTCGAATGTAGTCTAGTGGCATATTGCAAAGATAATTTGGTTTGTCTGTCGCGGAGAGAAGGCTAATTTGCCTCAGCATATAAGCTTTGTGCGTTAAACGTACGTAATACACACATGCAGAGCCTTACGTATTGATGCTGTATTGGATAGAGCATCCGAAGATCGGATTTACTGGCTGATCCATATACAGTGCACCCGTAGTCTAGTTTTGAGCCAACATGTGCGATGTAAAGGCGGTGCAGCACCTTTTCGGTCTGCACCCCAGACATGATTTACTACCACTCGCATTAAGTTTAGTGCTTTCTGGCATTTAGCTTTCAAGTATCACAAATGTGGTTTAAAGGTGAGTTTAGGATAAAAATATGACCAAGAAATGTCTGCTCCCGCACAACTGGGATGGGATGTGTTCCCAGTTGAAGTTCAGGATGGAAGTTCGGTAGAACATGTCCATTAGTTCATTCTGACTGCTTTTCGCAAGGGAGATAAATACCATGTCGTTTGATGACGTTGGACAGTCACAGTTGGTGCCGTGCATGATGTGTGGACATGGTGAATATCGTTCCAGAGAGTTCACCATGGAGCTAATTGATTGTCTGATTCTTGTTAGTTGTTATTGATTGTAACCTACATGCACTGCAACCAAGGTGTAGGCAGCCTTTCAATATGATTCTGAGCATATGTAAAGGTGCATCACGAATTTACAATGTCTTTGATGAAGGACCAATTAAACACACCGCGAGGATTCGACAAGTACACGCTAAGGCAATTGGGATCAATAGGTTAGTTTACGATACGACATATGTAAACATACACTAGTGACTAGTGAGCAGACATAGCATGATAAAATCAATATATGTGGGACAGAGTTCCACGTAATCTGAAATGATGTGTACGTAAATGTGTGGAACGAGATCTACTCCATACTCCAGTAATTGCATTAACTTGTTTCATCTCCATTGCAATGAACATTGCTTCTCCATTGCAACATTTATTAGTCATGTAAACGAATCACTACTACATTGTTATTTATTGTAAAAAACTACATTGTAAAATACCAGGCGTTTCAATGAACCATATACTTTAAAAAATTTCACCAGTTTATCAATCCCCATATACTAAATTATAATTGTTCTTCGTAAATATAGAATTTACTTGATATAAATGATAAACAATCTACATCTTACCCGTTGTTACAGCAGCTATAATTTTAATTACAGTAACGTGTATATCAATATGCCAGTATGCCATCTTTAATTCCAGGAAATAGACCATGATTCAAGATAGATGTCCACCTTCGATTTGAATGTACCTTAGATGGTCATCTAAATGAATCCAGTGGACATGTATATGACATACAATGGACACAGGGCCAATTATAGACTTAAACGTTAGTGCGTTCCAGTTCCCGCTAATAATGGGCCTTAAAAAGTACTTTGGTTCTCAGACACGGGGTTTGCGGAATGTGAAGCGGAAGGGCGGATTTTTAATATATATATATATATATATATATATATGTATATATATATAATAATATATATATATATATTTCCAATAACCTCTGAAGGAAAGCACATTTAATACACATCTGTTTTAAAGTCACTCTTTTTATTAAATTTTCGACCACATGGTAAGACCATGTGGTCGAAAATTTAACAAAAAAATTACTTTAAAGCAATATATATATATATAGATATATATATATTGTTTGAAACATTCGTCTCTGATTTCTTTCAAGTTGCCAGATGCATATATTTTCTATAAAGTTACAATAACCTCTTTCGATTTTCGTCTGATATGATTGGATTTAACATACTTTGCATGGTAGTGATTTTTATTGATCATGTGGCAAAGTTACAGTACGACTTTATTTCTCCATGGCGATAAAATGCTCGACGCGCAGCGATATCTGAGAAATAAAGTACGTTTGTATGGCCTTGATTACGAAAAAATGCAATATTTTCAGGCAATGACATTGAACGTGAACAAAACATTTAGAGCTAATGCGGAATATTGATTAAATTTCTACCCCATTTACGGCAAATATGACCGATTTTTTAAAACCAATTATCGGTGAAACACGAGGATACGACACAGGGGGCGCTCATTCCAGGGCTAGGCCCAATTACCTGAGCAACAAATACCAGTTTGTTTTGAAATACACACATGCACGAGAGTGAACATGTTAATAAACAATTCTAAATGTTACTCGCACTTTAATTTAAACAATATTTTATTTCATATATAGCACGTTACATATACACAAGACAAGTGATAATAGGATTAGAAAACAAGCTCTATACAAGTTTATGCGAATTCTTCTCCTTTACAGTTTATCGAACGCCGGCTAAGATACAGGACCTTACACAAATTGCGTTAATTGGCAATAATTGGAGACATACTTGGTTTGTTGTACCTCACACAGTATGATTTGCATTTACTCGCCTTGCTGGTGGCATTATTGCTACAACTTTAACTGAAAGACGAACAGTGTAGGCACTGAAGACTGCTCGGATGAGCAGGCTGATATGGGTCCACGCTGGTCGCATATATCGCAAGGTCCCTGTTCTCAGCCGGGTGCCCATATTACAAGATACATGTAGTTATTGAACAGTGGCATGAAATAGTTTAATATTGTTTATCTTTTGAACACTGAAAATGAAAATGGAGCATACACGTGATAAATATGGTTCTACAATAACAATACTTATGAAATTTCATATATGAGCTACTGACTGCAATATTTACACGTACTTGAAAAGTATGTAAATATCAAATCACCAATAGGCCAACACCCGCGCTCGCTGTAACCGCATTCAATCTCTCAGAGGCAGCAACTGTCTCATTGGTTGATAATTCATATACATTATAAGTCGCAGGAACACAATGTCTGGTTATATATAAGACATTTCATTAGGCTTTGATGTGTGTATCTATCACAATTGTACCACTATACTTGATTATTTTGATTGTCTAATTTGAAATCGACTTGTAAACAAGCCATTAGTATGTATACGCATATCAGTTTGTATAGTTAGGAATTTAATTACTTTAGTCTGGTCTAAAAGAGTTTTGTAGATATTATATATGTATGCACTTGCAAAAATACGGAGGTATTCTGTTCAAATGTTAATCGTTCGTTACCATAAAGAAGATTGTTGGCTATCGGTGGACACGGAATGTTTGTTAAGTAAAGATGTCTTTGAAGTTGGTAGTTTTCACAATATAGTAGAAAATGATTTATTGTTTCTACTGCACCACAAGTACAATTTGGAGAATCAACGATATATCTACGACGAAGGACATAATCAAGGAACTGTATGACAAACGAAGACGGGCGTGAAGTATTTGTCCTTGTCAGGAACCTATATTGTATAAGATGGGTGATTTTGTAACATTTATATTTATCGTTGCCTTAAAGGACGGTACTGATTGCGCATTTCTTTCGTGTTCTGACAATTTATTCCATTCACGAATTGTGTGGGGTAGATATGAATTTGAGTACAATTGTGTACGACAATGTACTAATGGTATATTATTAGCGTTTCTAAGAGTATACCGTGCTTGTATCTGTTCAGGAATCAGATCGCTAAGATATTGCGGGGATAGTTTATTTACCATTTTGTAAAATGCGTTCAAGAGCTGACCTGTTTAGGGTGAATTTCAGAGATCGTAATATGCCAATTCTTTGCCATGCTTTATTTAGATATGACGAGATGTGCGGATACCATTTTCCGTTTTCTGATATAATTATTCCGAGATGTTTATGTTCATTAACAGTTGTAAGCGGACGATTGTTAATTTTAAGTACTGGATGCTGTGGTTTATTATTTTTTCTTGAATAAATCATTGTCTCTGTCTTGGAGGGGTTGACTGTCACTAACCATGTTTTTGACCATTGATTTATATTTTCTACATCGTTATTCAATGCAGTTGCTGCCGATATTGGGTCGTCGACTATTATGTACAAGCTTGTGTCATCTGCAAATAATCTAATGTTGGAGTTAATTTCTTGGACTATGTCATTTATGTATATCAAAAACAATAAAGGTCCTAAAATAGATCCCTGGGGAACGCCTGCATTGATAGTAGACCAATTAGACGCGGAATTACTATATACTACACGTTGTTTTCTAGAGGACAGATACGACTTAAACCATTCGAGAAGAGAACCAGAGATTCCGATAGATGAAAGTTTGTAAAGAAGGCTTCGATGCCAGACTCTGTCAAACGCCTTTGATATGTCACAAAAACAGCACGAACCTCCTTTCCATCATCCATTGCTTTGCAAATATCGTTGTAGATGTAAGTAAGTTGATTTACAGTTGAATCGCCTTCGATGAAACCCGATTGGTATGATGTTAGTTTATTGTTTGAGGCCACACAATTATACAACAATTTATGAATACATCGTTCCATTAGCTTACCAATGCAGCTGAGTAGGGAAATTGGTCTGTAGTTCTGTCGAATTGAAGGATCTGCCTAATATCGGTATAATATTCGCTTGTTTCCATGGAGAATGGAAGTATGAATTGCTTAGTAATGTCTTAAAATACGTAGAAAGTGGTACTGCTGGTAAATATATGTCTAGCGTCTTTAGTAATTATTAGGTCTATGAGAGAGCTTGAATTTTCAGTAAATTTTGTTGACGTAGTGATAAGCTGTTCTGCATTATATGATGTAATAAGCCTACTTATTTTATTTGAGTCGGAGTTTTGTACATTTATATTAAAATCCCCTGCAATAATTACCTTTTCGCATATTTGTTTGAAGGCGCGATCAATACTTTCTTCAAGCAATGCTCACTGATTATTATTTGAATCAGGTGGCCTATATATGCCTCCTATTAAGAATTTTCTTTTGTTTACTAATAGTTCTAACCATAGTGAGTCAATGCCAGGGACAGATAGATCTGCCCGTGGTGTTGCATGCATACCCTCCCTTATATAGATTGCTACTACCTACCCTACCTATTCTGTCACAGCGAAATAGATCAGTAAAGTTAGGTATATGCAATACGTCATTGGATATAGTTGGTGAAAGCCAAGTTTCAGTAAAAATAAGTATGTCATAGGGTTGAGCTTCTATCTCCAGTATGTCTATTTTAGGTTTTAGACTCTGTATATTTAAGTGCATGATGCTCAGACCACTGTTGATAATATATATGTAGGATTCTGTAGATTCGGAGCATGTTGATTCAGATTCAGAAACCGGACCTGGATTTGGATGAATGTCGCCAGATAATAATATAAGTGTTGCTTGTAAGCCAGGATTTATAATCACAGTTGATATCAGATAGTGAAGGATAGGCCATTGAATGGCGGCTGCCTCATGGCGGACGGGAGCTTCGCTATGCATCTAACTAAGGAATAGCGTTCAGTATTACGTAAAGTGAAGCTTCCGTTCGCCATCGCGGATCAATGCGATAAACGCAACGAGTGAGATGTGGTGCGATCCAATGCATAAGGTGTTGGTTTGTATTGAAATATGTATGCTAATTTTCATAGGGCATAGATAACACAACAAAACAGGGAAACACATGTAAAAGTATTTACACGCTTCGGGATTCATGTCGAAAGTATAGAGCGGACAATGCAGCAGTTTAGAAAATTCAAAACCTACGAATACAACAAACAAAACACTAAAACGGAAAACACGAAAAACAGTCATTGTGTGACAACGTCGCATTACAGTACAGTTCGAGAGCCTACCATACATGCCAGTAATCATATGCCATTGTCATTTGTGTATTATCTCTAATTTAACACCGCTCGTTGTTGATTATTTTGACAAGCCATTACTTATATGTTGCAACTGTGCCCGTGTGATCAATGATCTGATCAAACAAAGAACAGGTAAGGCGCTTCGCACGGTTGGTTGTCGACTGGTACATGTATACTTGTGGCCTGTCACTGAGACCGCACCTATGACAGAGCAGCGATATTCATATATTCGATATAATATTTAAATGTATGTTTTAGATATAGATGGAGTCATTATTTTATATTTACTGAATATTAGGTAGCGTATACCCTGATCAGATTGTGACATTGCACAGACTGGTAATGAGTTGTACTAATCGAGTACGGTCTCCTTTCTAAACCGACAGGTATACAGTCAAAACTTACCCGTACAACAGTCGTCGCTTTCTATTTATAGCTTACGTTTTGTTAGCGTGACTTTACAATGAGTTGATTATACGAATATGAATGGAATTATCTAGCGACCAGGTGAGTTAGTTACATGTAAGCATGTTCATATTATCCGACCACGTGCTGAACATCGTGTAGTCAATGTACAATGGCATATACATGTAGGGTGTACAAAGAAATGAAAATGAGACAATAATGGATTTACCTAGCGACCAGGTGAGTTACTTACACATGTAGGCGTGTTCATATCTGCTCAACATCGTGTAGGCAATGTACAATGGCATATAGGGTGTACACATAAATGAAAATAAGACAATAACATACACGAACATGCGTTAGTACATCTCATTGCATGTGAGCTGAAATGATAGTTTTATCTACGAAATACACCTCCATCATACCAAATGTTCACCATGCATACATGTATAGATATTTTAGTAGCAATAAACAATGATTATCAAACTTTCGTTCTCAGTTAACAATTTCATGCCATAATCCGGGTTTATGTAATCTGACATGATCAATGGCGTCAATGATGGTAGACTAAGGAACATAGGATATAAAAGAATACATGGCGCTTGTTCAATTTGATAGCAAACCCGGGACGTACAAGGTACAAATTCACATGGCGTGTCGCATCTAAAGATTACTCTCTACAATTTACTACAATGGGTAATTGGCATGTGTTATATCAGCAGATGAGAGACCAGTGTAGACATGAAATATGCGCAATATGTTGTGAGTAGGGACAACTGCTCTCAGTAATGGAGTCGGTAAATAAGCTCATGATTGTTCAAGATACATACGCACACTCACACACACACACACATTCAGGCCAAAAACATAAAATATAATAGACGAAATATAGACCATGCAAACAGTTTATGATGATCACATTGACAGTGATATTTGGAGAGACTAGAATTAAAATATATTTAGTTTCCCTGACCCATCTGTTCTCAACCTCCACATATACATGTACATGCAGATAAGAGATTAGGATGGGTTGCGTTTTACATTTTCATATTAGCAGAGCCCTCGCGTTGATGGTCGCAATTCGAAAGCACGTGAGGGACATTATTTTATTATTTGTTTGGTGCTTCAATTGATTATTACTCACTGTGGATTCAGAAATGTGCATTTTGGTGTTAAATACAACGAGATAATTGGTGGGAACCATACTCCATCTGCCTGACCAATACTGTGGAGTTACCATATATGGGCGACCGCCTGAAATAAGAGGACACTATGATAATTACAACTTAGGAGATAGTATTTCTCTTCCACAACAATATATTTGCATGCACATTTACTGCTACTTCATTGCATGAGTGGAAAACAGCGTTGGCACTGGTCAGACTGCGCCGATGCGCATGCTGATCTGGGGCTACTCTGGTATCACTATGTCGTAAAGTCCGTTATCTCAGCAGGAGGCTTACACTTAAAACAATGGTGTATTATAATTCCCACCCAGTGGCAAGTTTTGTGGTGGTATAAGAATATGTAAACATATTTCACTGTCATACCTAAAGTGACACCAGCACCGTTCGGTGCTTTATTCACAACTACTGGGGTTACATGTACCACCAATGTAAGGCACGCGCCCCATGCGGATGTTAGCTGCGTAAAGGTACTCTATCCGCTCCGTTACCAGTGTAAACCAGGTTCAGCATATATACACACGCTGTCTAATATACGTTTGCAGTTAGTCATGCTACTAGATTTCTGAACTTAATGTTTATATGTGCCAATAATCAGAGTCGGTCGTATAAGGCAGGGTATATGCGAATGATGGTCAGAGTACACACCGTTCACGGGCGACCAGTCGTTTTGGATTATTAAAACAGTGTAAATAGTATTCATCAGTGTAGATCTATCTCTGATCTGGATCAGGCTCGGTTCGGAAACGGTAGGAATTCCGAGGCTTGCGTTTCCTAGCTTTGCCTGATAAAATTGATATCGAAGATACTAGCCTGGTATTTTCGATGTATGCCCTAATCAGACTTTATGCCATAATCAGACTGTATGCCCTAATCAGAGGCGTTTATTTCTCATATAGCGAGTCAAATATGTGACTGGGATTGGAGAAAGGTCGATTATGCGATTTGTGACCGGTGTAGCTCCTGATCAAATAGCACACTCCTATAACAGAAGAGCTCCGCGGAGCAAAATGTCCCGCCTGGCGCAGTTTGATAGTATATATGGAGCTTGTAATAACCTTGGGGTTAGTGAGCAACATGGGCTTTCTGTAGAATGATGCGGGATGTTGTTACAAATGCATGTATGGAATATTTAAGCATAAACTGAGCGTTGACTTTTCCAAACATGGACATTTCTAATTCAGTGACCTTGACCTTTGGGGTTAGCGGGCACCATGGGCTTTCTGTAGAATGATGCGGGATGTTGTTACAAATGCATATATGGCATATTAAAACATAAACTGAGCGTTAACTTTTCCAAACACGGAAATTTCTAAGTCAGCGACCTTGACCTTTGGGGTTTGCGGGCACCATGGGCTTTCTGTAGAATGATGCGGGATGTTGTTACAAATGCATATATATGGAATATTAAAGCATAAACTGAGCGTTGACTTTTCCAAACATGGAAATTTCTAATTCAGTGACCTTGACCTTTGGGGTTAGCGGGCACCATGGGCTTTCTGTAGAATGATGCGGGATGTTGTTACAAATGCATATATGGCATATTAAAACATAAACTGAGAGTTAACTTTTCCAAACACGGAAATTTCTAAGTCAGCGACCTTGACCTTTGGGGTTTGCGGGCACCATGGGCTTTCTGTAGAATGATGCGGGATGTTGTTGCAAAAGCATGTATGGAATATTAAAGCATAAACTGAGCGTTAACTTTTCCAAACACGCAAATTTCTAATTCAGTGACCTTGACCTTTGGGGTTAGCAGGCACCATGGGATTTCTGTAGAATGATGCGGGATGTTGTTACAAATGCATATATGGAATATTAAAGCATAAACTGAGCGTTAACTTTTGCAAACACGGACATTTCTAAGTCAGTGACCTTGACCTTTGGGGTTAGCGGGCACCATGGGCTTTCTGCAGAATGATGCGGGATGTTGTTACAAATGCATGTATGGAATATTAAAGCATAAATTGAGCGTTAACTTTTCCAAACACGGAAATTTCTAAGTCAGCGACCTTGACCTTTGGGGTTTTCGGGCACCATGGGCTTTCTGTAGAATGATGCAGGATGTTGTTACAAATGCATGTATGGAATATTAAAGCATAAACTGAGCGTTAACTTTTCCAAACACGGAAATTTCTAAGTCAGTGACCTTGACCTTTTGGGTTAGCGGGCAACATGAGCTTTCTGTAGAATGATGCGGGATGTTGTTACAAATGCATTTATGGAATATCAAAGCATAAACTGAGCGTTAACTTTTCCAAACACGGAAATTTCTAAGTCAGTGACCTTGACCTTTGGCGTTAGCGGGCATCATGGGCTTTCTGTAGAATGATGCGGGATGTTGTTACAAATGCATGTATGGAATATTAAAGCATAAACTGAGCGTTAACTTTTCCAAACACAGAAATTTCAAAGTCAGCGACCTTGACGTTTGGGTTTTGCGGGCACCATGGGCTTTCTGTAGAATGATGCGGGATGTTGTTACAAATGCATGTATGGAATATTAAAGCATAAACTAAGCGTTAACTTTTCCAAACACGGAAATTTGTAAGTCAGTGACCTTGACCTTTGGGGTTAGCGGGCAACATGGGCTTTCTGTAGAATGATGTGGAATGTTGTTACAAATGTATGTATGGAATATTAAAGCATAAACTGAGCATTAACTTTTGCAAACACGGAAATTTCTAAGTCCGCTACCTTGACCTTTGGGGTTAGCGGGCACCATGGGCTTTCTGGAGAATGATGCGGGATGTTGTTACAAATGCATGTATGGAATATTAAAGCATTCCATTGAGGGAAACAGAAGTTACAATGAATTAACCAGAGCTTTAAGTTTTAGAAACAGAGCTAAACGCAAAAACTTAACGTTGAATGCATGTGAAAAGTAGGTCAATCAACCATGAAAACTAGGTCAAGGTCACATGGGCTCCCTCTGTGTGAGATGGTTACACCACAGTGTTGATGTATACCAAGTATGGAGGTCGTAGGTGTTATAGTTTTCTGGAAACTGACCTAAACGCAAAAACTTAACGTGAAATGTTGACGCCGCCGCCGACGACGACGCCGCCGACGGAAAAGCTATGCCTATGTCCCGCTTCTGCTAAAGCAGGCGGGACAATGAAAACGATATATATTGCGTGTAGAAGCATGACGGGTGTTTCATTTATGGACTGGCGAACAATGAAGATCCTCACCAGACTGTACGGATGCTTATGCTGATCTGGATCTACACTGGTAGTACAATACACAAATCCAACTTCTCCAGTTACAGCCACATACATGTATATCGATAGGCTTGTGTGCTTTATATCCACTAAATGTACATGTTGAATTTATATATTAAAGAGACTGTGTTGTGCAATTTAAATTAATGGTCATAGCTTTCAATAATACAGGGTGTGGGATCACGTGGTTTCCGAACCCTATTTTCCGACGTGACGTAATCTGTGACATCATTTTTACAGTAGATTTTCTTTAAAAACTTCCTAACACACAGGCGGATTTTTCTGATATGTAGCGCATCAAATACGATGGCATAAGTGTTTTGTGAGTGCTCTGAAAGTTATTTCCAATAACTAATAACTTGCACAAAGAATAGAGTACCGTTGTTGTCATAAATTAATGTGCTCTAGTTTTTATTTACATTTTCGGTAACCGATTCTTCGTCAAAACGACATAATTATGAGATAAAAACCGCCTATGAAATAAAGGGCAACGTGTACCGCATTTGCTGCGGATATTTCATAAACATATGTCATTCCATTAGAAAGATATTAAAGAAAATCTACTGCAAACAGATCTAAGAACATGACGTCACGCCGTTCGGAAACACGTGATCCCACACCCTGTAATAGATACAAGAAAATGTTTGATCGGCTTATAGAAATATGCACCAGCTGAACAATACAATACATTTATTCACTGAATACCACATAACGTGACACACTAGGTATACACGGGAATACATTATGTAAGATGGGTACAATTAATAGATTCTATGAAATAAAATAATGATAACGATGGCTACGTTTCTGAACTGCTTTCCAGAATTCTTTTGGAATATTTGTTTTAATTGCAATGCATTTGGCCTCCGAAAGTAGAATGGCTTCATATACCGATGGTCTAGTAACATAATGTCGTAACTGCTATGCATAGCAGTTACGACCTTATGTTACTACACTATCGATACCGTTTTCGTCTTTTCACATAGCACGGACACTCTAGCTATGCCATAGGCCAGGAGTTTCAATTTCGGATAAAATAAACTGGACATTTTGTATCCGTCTGAAATGAATCATGTTCGCTTCATGTTGCGAGTATAATAGTTTATACACAATATACGATACTTTGATGGTTTTTCATGAACCGAAGTTTGCCAAAAAATAAACAATCCTTCATTTAACTGAGAAAAAAAAACTCATTGGAAATGTACCTAATTCGCCATATACCATGAAATTCGGTGCACAGATTTTCTTTAAAACATACGTACTCGTGCCCGTAGGTATTATTCTGCACCAGTGAAATGCCCGTAGTGATCTGCAACCAGTGTAGACTGTGCCCGTATATTGGATCTGCAACCATGTGACTGCGCCCGTAGTATTATGTAGACTCGCCCGTAGGTATTGAGAACTGCGTAGGATTGATGTAGACTGCGCCCGAGGATTAACTGCAACCATGTAGACTGCTTCCCGTAGGTAGTGATGCTGGCACCCCAGTGTACTGCAGGCCCGTAGGATGGATGATAAAGACTGCGCCCGTAGGTATTGATGTAGACTGCGCCCGTAGGTATTGATTGGGGGGGGGGGGGGGGGGGGGGGGGGGGGGGGGGGGGGGGGGGGGGGGGGGGGGGGGGGGGGGGGGGGGGGGGGGGGGGGGGGGGGGGGGGGGGGGGGGGGGGGGGGGGTAAGACTGCGCCCGTAGGTATTAATTCTGCAACCAGTGTAGACTGCGCCCGTAGGTATTGATGTAGACTGCGCCCGTAGGTATTGATTCTGCAACCAGTGTAGACTGCGCCCGTAGGTATTGATTCTGCAACCAGTGTAGACTGCGCCCGTAGGTTTAAAATTCTGCAACCAGTGAAACTGCGCCCCGTAGGTTATTAATCTAAACCGGTGTAGGATTGCTTCCCTGTTAAGGAGGTGTAGACGCGCCCGTAGGTATTTGATTCTGCAACCTGTAGACTGCGCCCGTAGGTATTGATGTAAGACTGCGCCCGTTGGTATTGATGTGCACTAGGTTGTTAGTGTAGGATTGCGCCGTAGTATAATTCTGCAACAAGTGTAGACTCGCCCAGTATTGATTCTGCAACCAGGTGTTAGACTGCGCCCGTAGGTATTGATTCTGGCAACCGTGTAGACTGATGTAGACTGCGACGTAGGTATTGATTCTGCAACCAGTGAACTGGCCGTAGTATTATTCTGCACAAGTGTAGACTGCGCCCGTAGGTATGATCTGGCAACCTAGTGTAGGACTGCGCCCGTAGGTATTGATAGACGCGCCCGTAGGTATTGATTCTGAAAGTGTAGACTGGCCCGTAGGTAATTCTGAACCTGTGTAGACTGCGCCCGTAGGTATTGATTCTGCAGCCAGTGTAGACTGCGCCCGTAGGTATTGATTCTGCAACCAGTGTAGACTGCAGACCCATTTCATGATGAGTCAGTGATGCTTCTCAACTACAGAATGTGGCTGTGCCTGGATAAATTGGGCTTATGGGATTTGTGACGACCAGTGTAGCTGCTGATTAAGTAGCACATTCCTGTAGCCTGATATAGCGATCTATATTTCTTGTTTGATGCATGACGGGTGTTTCATTGATGGAATTGCGAACAGTGCATATCTGAACAGTTAATTGCGAACTGTGCGGATGCACAGGCTGATCTGGATCTACACTGGTCGCAAAACCCATTGCGAACAGTGCGGATGCACAGGCTGATCTGGATCTACAAGCTCGCAAAACCCATAAGCCCAATTTCTTCAGTTACAGTCACAATACGTTCTGAACCCGGCTACCGGAGTATGCTAGCGGATCAGAAGACAGACTGGCCACAAATAACGCATGTGCCTTCCAACCATAGTCTAGACCATAAAGCTAACATTAACACACACTGTATATTCTGATGAGACGGCTTTCGCAGGCTGATCTGGGGTTATGCTGGTCGCATACGTCGCCAGATACGTTTACCCAGCCGGTCACCAACGGTATCCACATGTTCATATTCATAAACATCTAGCGCCAATAACGTTTAACCAATAATTGGTTACACGTTTTATTATCTGAGTTTCAAATTTGTGTTCTGGGGCCCGTTTCACTAAACTTTGTACAACTAATATGTTCGTAAGTGCGAATTTAGGATCGTCTGGAAATTTGAATTGATGGATTTACATTTATTGAGCATATGTTGCATATGCAACATATGTTCAATAAATGTAAATCCAATAACATTTTACAAGAAAACATTGTTAATGTGAAAATTACAGACTATAATAATTTTGCACTTACGAACATTTAAGTCGTACGAAGTTTAGTGAAAGTTTATGCATACGTATAAAAATACAGGCAACGCACAGCAAAACGATTCAACCATATGTATTTTGTTATTTATCCCAATTCCCACGCAAGCAGCACAACAACTTTAATCGTCGGTCTATTTTTGAACTGTTCAAAGTAGGTCATATCAAACAGTTGCCAAATTAACAATTACCCACACTATTTCTTAGAACTATGGCTACGTCGGTGTTAACACGTATATTTTCCCTGTGCCTGCTTGGATCAGCATTAGGATATACAGATTTGCGCCTTAGGAGCTGTAGAAGTAAGTCAACATTTGTTTTATTTAAATATTAACCCTTACAATACTGAATTAGATTTTGTCGTCTGCTGTTTATGTTTTATTCGCCATTATACTCATGCAAAGCATGCTTCGACAGTATGTTAGAATCATTTCCAATGGAAATGATTCTAAAGTGCTGTCAAACCATGTTTTTACTGAGAAAGAAAACAAATTATGAAACAACAGCAGACATTACCGGTTCCCGCATTTTAAATATTAAGCGTTTAACTCTGTAATGATGTAGACTCGCCATGAACAACTACAAGTCAGTTCAACCAGAATGCTGGATACAGTGGGGTCAGCGTGTAAGTGCACACACGAACGAACACGACAGGTTGGAACCAACCTGTCGTGTTCGTTCGTGTGTGCACTTACACGCTGACACCACTGTAAGTACAGCGGAATCTCTCAACGACCTAGGAGGTCCCTAGGAAGTTGCGAACAGTAACTACCCTGCAATCTACTCCCGTATCGTCCGTCAACAGAGTTCATCGACATTGCTTCACCATAAATGATACACTTTCGTGTTGATGGGCTGTTAAGCACCAATCTATTTCATTCGGGACTAGCTGCGAATAATAACTATAATTGCAATATACTCCCGTATCGTCCGTAGCAAGGAGAAAGCTAAGCAAACCGTCAATGTTCTCTACCTGGAATATCTCCGCAAGTGCAGTAACATTGAAGTGTTTGCGTCGAATATCGGCAAAGTCGATATATACAGTCCAATAGGATTGTGTTGCACGGTAAATGCGCTGTGGCATATAATACACTATGGACGCGGTTCACATTTTAGCATATATATTCGTATATATAAGAATCCGTTAGTCGTGTAAGTCCGATGCGCAATCGACTAAGGACAACTTCATCCCGGCTTACATGTCTGTAGCCAGGAGTCCATTCGCCAAAAGTCGGTTTCACAGCCTGAAGTTTGTTATCTGTGAGCAGATCCCACAGGGTCTGTATTGTATCAGAGATGAGTTAATGGATGATTTAAAATCATGATAGCAAACAGGAAAATTAGAGGTCGGTAGATCCAGGGCGGCATTGGCAGCACTATCTGCCCTGCTCTGCCCTGCCCTGCCCCTGATACCAGTATGACTGGGGAGCCAACACAATATAATGTCCTTGTCAGACGAAATTAACAGATGGTTTAGCTCAACTAGATTGGTCAGTAAGCGAGGCTTACAGAATATACCCCCCGCGTGGGCCCAGGTACCCCTAAAATATGTACAAATTTCCAAGTGTGTGGGCTTGTGACCTTGACTCTGGGATTAGCGCGAGCGGCATGAACGTGAATTTGTCACAGGGTGGTAGAGGTCCATTGGAGCAATGAGTGTGTGAAATGTGAAGCAGATCCGAGCAAGCAAATAGAAGTTATAACCGATTTCTCTGATGTTAAGTTTTGTAAAGAGACTACCGTATAACCTCGAATTAACGCCCCGGAGGCGTTACATTTACAAAAGGGGGGGTGGGCGTTTATTTAGCCAGTAAAAAAAAAAAAAAAAAAAAAAAAAAAAAAAAAAAATTACCAAACACCGCCGCCAAGTTTCAAACACAAATAAGGATATTTCAAGGATTATTTTATGTGTTTGAAATTGGCGGTCATTGGTAAAAATTAATTATTATTTTTTAATTTTTTATTTGGGGGGGGGGGGGGGGCGGGGGGGGGGGGGGGGGGGGGGGGGGGGGGGGGGGAGGGGGGGGGCGGTTTGCGTTTATTAGCCCATAAAAAAATAAAAAGAAAAAAAAGAAAAAAAAAAAAAAGGAAAAAAAAAAAAAAATTACCAAGGACCGTCAATTTCAAACACAAAATAGGAGTTTAAGGATTAATTGTGTTTGAAAATTGGCGTCCATTGGTAAAAATTAATTATTAATTTTTTATTGGGGGGGGGGGGGGGGGGTGGGGGGGGCGTTTATTATTAGCCAGTTAAAAAATAAAAAAAAAAAAAGAAAAAAGAAAAAAAAAAAGAAAATTACCAAGGGACCGTCAATTTCAAACACAAATAAGGGATTTTAATGGATTATTTTTGTTTGTTTGAAATTGGCGGTCCTTGGAAAAAAAATTATTTGGTTAACAAAAATTTTTTTATTTGGGGGGGGGGGGGGGGGTTTTTTTTTTCTTTATTTGGGGGGGGGGGTGGGCCGTTAGTTAAAAAAAGCCAAAAAAAAAAATTAAAAAAAAAAAAAAAAAAAAAAAAAAAAAAAAATTACCAAGAACCACCAATTTCAAACACAAAATTAATAAAGATTTAAAGACTATTTTGTGTTTGAAATTGGCGGTCATTGGTAAAAAAAAAAAAAATTATTTGGGGGGGGGGGGGGGGGCGTTTATTAGCCATTAAAAAAAAAAAAAAAAAAAAAAAAAAAAAAATGTTTTTTACCAAGGACCGCCAATTTCAAACAGAAATAAGGATTTTTTTTTTATTTGGGGGGGGGGGGGGGGGCGTTTATTAGGAGGGGGGCGTTAAGCCAAGGTTATACGGTATGTATGTGACGTTGACCTCGAGATCAGCGGGGATTTGTCACAGCATATGAAATATTAAGTATTTTCCATGAAAGAAATAGAAGTTATAACATATTTCTCTGATGTTAAGTTTTGTAAAGAGACTAAGTATGTGACCTTGACCTTGGGAGCAGCGGGGGTTGGACACTCGTAGATTTGTGACAGCATGATAGTACAACCTTAGAGGAATGCACAAGTGAAATAATAAGAATTTTCAATGAAGGAAATAGAAGTTATAACTTATTTCTCTGATGTTAAGTTTTGTAAAGAGTATTTGACCTTGACATTGGGATCAGCGGGGGTTGGACGGTCATGGATTTTGCACAGCATGGTAGTAGAGCCTTACAGGAATGCATGTGTGAAATATTAAGCATTTTAGATGAAGGAAATAGAAGTTATAACAATATTTCTCTGATGTTAAGTTTTGTAAAGAGACTAAGTATTTGACCTTGACCTTGGGATCTGCGGGGGTTGGACGGTCGTGGATTTGGCAGAGCATGGTAGTAGAGCCTTACAGGAATGCATGTGTGAAATATTAAGCATTTTAGATGAAGGAAATAGAAGTTATAACAATATTTCTCTGATGTTAAGTTTTGTAAAGAGTATTTGACCTTGACATTGGGATCAGCGGGGGTTGGACGGTCATGGATTTTGCACAGCATGGTAGTAGAGCCTTACAGGAATGCATGTGTGAAATATTAAGCATTTTAGATGAAGGAAATAGAAGTTATAACAATATTTCTCTGATGTTAAGTTTTGTAAAGAGACTAAGTATTTGACCTTGACCTTGGGATCTGCGGGGGTTGGACGGTCGTGGATTTGGCAGAGCATGGTAGTAGAGCCTTACAGGAATGCATGTGTGAAATATTAAGCATTTTAGATGAAGGAAATAGAAGTTATAACAATATTTCTCTGATGTTAAGTTTTGTAAAGAGTATTTGACCTTGACATTGGGATCAGCGGGGGTTGGACGGTCATGGATTTTGCACAGCATGGTAGTAGAGCCTTACAGGAATGCATGTGTGAAATATTAAGCATTTTAGATGAAGGAAATAGAAGTTATAACAATATTTCTCTGATGTTAAGTTTTGTAAAGAGACTAAGTATTTGACCTTGACCTTGGGATCTGCGGGGGTTGGACGGTCGTGGATTTGGCACAGCATGGTAGTAGAGCCTTACAGGAAGGCAGTGTGTGAAATATTAAGCATTTTAGATGAAGGAAATAGAAGTTATAACAATATTTCTCTGATGTTAAGTTTTGTAAAGAGTATTTGACCTTGACATTGGGATCAGCGGGGGTTGGACGGTCATGGATTTTGCACAGCATGGTAGTAGAGCCTTACAGGAATGCATGTGTGAAATATTAAGCATTTTAGATGAAGGAAATGAAGTTATATAACAATATTTCTCTGATGTTAAGTTTTGTAAAGAGACTAAGTATTTGACCTTGACCTTGGGATCTGCGGGGGTTGGACGGTCGTGGATTTGGCACAGCATGGTAGTAGAGCCTTACAGGAAGGCATGTGTGAAATATTAAGCATTTTAGATGAAGGAAATAGAAGTTATAACAATATTTCTCTGATGTTAAGTTTTGTAAAGAGACTAAGTATTTGACCTTGACCTTGGGATCTGCGGGGGTTGGACGGTCGTGGATTTGGCACAGCATGGTAGTAGAGCCTTACAGGAATGCATGTGTGAAATATTAAGCATTTTAGATGAAGGAAATAGAAGTTATAACAATATTTCTCTGATGTTAAGTTTACGGACTAAGTAATTGACCTTGACCTTGGGATCTGCGGGGGTTGGACGGTCGTGGATTTGGCACAGCATGGTAGTAGAGCCTTACAGGAATGCATGTGTGAAATATCAAGCATTTTAGATGAAGGAAATAGAAGTTATAACAATATTTCTCTGATGTTAAGTTTATCCGGACGGACGGACGGACGCACGGACGGACGCACGGACGGACGGACGGACGGACGGACAACCTGACTCCAGTATACCCCCCCTCAACTCGTTGCGGGGGGTATAATAATTGGCAGATAAGTAGATGCTCAAACTTCATGTTGTATAAAGCTTGTAGTGAAGATAATGAATCCGAAAATATATATGAATTGCTTTCTCAAAGATAGTTTCGCACAATCAAGGGTAAGTAAAATTTCCTTCAATTCCGCAGAAAATATCGAAGATTGATCTGTTAGTCTGGATTGAAGATCTCCTCGGGACAGCTGCATCAGCAGCTACCCGGTCCCCGTCATTTGGGTCATCAGTGAAAAGCGGAGTGTATGTATTGTATCTGTCTTTAACTTCAAGAAAAAGTGATCAAAAAATGGATGGGTCAGTTGTTGCTTTCGTGTGCTGGCTAAGATCGAATATCACATTGGGCTGCTCCAACTGCCACGGTGCAGTATCTGGGACAGCGTATTTGTCAATGTGACCCATATCTAAGCCAGCATCATGTATTAAAGGATCCATTCTCTTGGCGAATGGTGGCTTTACGCTTGGTTTCATATCGAATACAGGATTTGTAGTTCGATGAAAGACAGTGTCATAAGCTAGAATATGCGTATTAAAGATAATTTGGTGCGTCGGTTGTGGAGAGAAGGCTCATTTGCCTCGGAATTTAAGCTCTGTGCGTTAGATGTACGGAATGCACATAGGCATAGTCTTAAGCCTTGATGGTGTATTGGATAGAGAATCTCAAGATCGGATGTATTGGCAGATCCATATACAATACATCCGTAGTCTAGTTTTGAGGGAACATGTGCAGCACCCCAATCATGATTTGCTACCACTCGCATTAAGTTGAGTGCTTTCTGGTATTTAGCTTTCAAGTATCGCAAATGAGGTTTAAAAGTGAGTTTAGGATCAAAGATAAACCAAGAAATATCTGGGGCCCGTTTCACTAAACTTCCTACGACTAAAATGTTCGTAAGTGCAAAATTATGATAGTCTGTAAATTTCACATTAGCACTGTTTTCTTGTAAATCATTGTTGGATTTACATTTATTGAGCATAGGCTGCATATGCAGCCTATGCTCAATAAATGTAAATCCATCAATTCAAATTTGCAGACGATTCTAAATTTGCGCTTACGAACATTTTAGTCGTAAGAAGTTTAGTGAAACGGCCCCCTGCTCCCGAACAACTGGGATGGCATGTGTTCCCAGGTGAAGCTCGGGATTAGGGTGCATGTACTTAGCTTTCGATTTCGAAAATTTAAAGCCGTTTTCTGTGGCCCACTTGCTAATTTGATGGAGGCTCAGTTTTTATTGGCGCTCAATAGTTTGCATGTTCCTTGATGTGTAACATATTAAAAAATCATCGACACCTGGTTGCAGACATTTTACAATGTTATTAAGTTTAATGTTAAAAAGGGTAACTCGTTAACGGCACACCTATTTCCTGTTCGTGGGGATCGGAAAGGGTTGTACCGAGTCGGACTTGGAATTGTCTGTCTTTCAAAAAATTAGAAATAAAATCAGGCAGATGACCCTTCAGACCGAGGTCATGAAGGTCCTTCATAATCCCATACTTCCACATTGTGTCATATGCCTTTTCTAGGTCGAAACATACGGCAAATATATGCTCATTCTTAACAAAACCGTCTCGAAGGAATGCTTCAAGTCTAACCAGATTATCGGCAGTGCTTCTCTGGCGACGAAATCCCGATTGATATTTAGATATCAGTCCATTCGATTCCAGAAACCAGACCAGCCTCTGGTATTTGGAACTTAATTCCTTTCTGTTTCAAACATTTAGAAACTATCTAAGTTAGTAATAAGGCAAACGTATTTGTATTGTTCATGCAAATATCCCTCAACCTGTGGAATGACTGCAATGCCGCTTCCTATATCTGAATATACAATTCATATAATATGTGATGGTAGGTGAACGAACATATAGAGGATATTCCATCGTACATTTTGAATAGCGGGAAATAATACACGAGAGTGCGTCGGCTTTCGAGTAATGAGTGAGCGTAGCAAATGTGTTATGCTTGCACGGACGCCGACGGACGCGAGTGTATTTCCGCTATAATTACAAGTACTATGGAATATCCTATTTATTACACTTCCACGGCGGACACATATGCATCTTTAGTCTATTTTTGAGATTATAATCAATGAATTGTGATGTGCGCATTAATAGTTACACAACGACGTTGTGTGATGTCAAACGTGACGCCATGTAAGCATTTGAAATCCAAATTACGCAGCTGTTTCTATGAACTAGATATATTGGAGTGCATGTCTGGAATGTGTTCAATCACATTAACATTGTAGATTAGTCGAGGCTCTCCATGTTTTCAAATAACTTTATTTTGACAAGAATTACGTGTGTTCTCTTCACGGTGTATTATTTGTAAGTAGTTGATTATGTTTTCTCTCACAGCAAAACCCGTGCAAATGACTTGCAAGAGTGTAATACAACTAATGTGGTCATTTGTAGCCTACTCACATACTGTCATCTACGGATGGTATGAGAGTAGTACATTTACCAACGTGACATACCCGCCATTACCGTGAATATGGTCATTGTGAATGAAAAACAATAAATTGTATCGCTTGTATGAAAGTTAATAATATTTTAGTTTATAAATTTTCATACCTTAACTATTGCTACCCTACTGTCTGTTTCACGAAACCTGCCAAAATTGTACTACGGCCATATAAACCATGCAAAAACAGTATATTTTTTGACAATATTAAATTTTATAAAAATTTAAGAATGAGCCTTCTTTTTATTTCGTGAATTTTGGTCAAATATTGATTTTATTACGAAAAATGATTTCTCTATGGGAATTTATGGGAAAAAGAAGAGAAGAACCTGAAGGACGAGTCGAAAAACGAAATATTTTGGAAATTGATTCTGATGCATTGCTAAATAGCTTGGAAATGATGAAACTAAGAAAACAAAAGTTACATTTTGAAAATCGGTCCACTATTTCTGAAATTAGAATAATTTCCCCATGTTAAATCCCCATAGACATCTTCACTCTGTGAAGATGTCTATGGGATTTAACTCTGTGAAGATGTCTATGGGGATTTAACATGGGGAAATTGTTTTTTCGCAATAAAATCAATATTTGACCAAATTTCACGAAATAAAAAGTAGGCTCATTCTTATAAAAAAATATTATCCAAAAATATAGTTTTTGCATTATTTATATAGCCGTAAAATGTGGGTAGGTTTCGTGAAACGGACTATAGTTACTATGTATAGACGCATGTTTTTGTCACTTAAACATAAATTACATTCTTAAAACATCTGAAACACTATGACTATAACACGAACAGCATTTATTTAGTAACTTAGAAGAAACTGAGTTCAGGAATGATAGAAAAAACCCGATCTCATTTCAAACAATTATATTTTTCGGACATGTGCCAATATTGTAGGCCCGTCGTAAACTGCAATTTAACTTTACATATACGATGGATATTTTGCAGCTTCAAGCAACAATCGATATGTTACCATACGGGATTTTGGCCTGCGAGACTATCCAATCATCATACCAGGTCACATGTACCCTACGGTCACCATGGACATCCATCGGTCAATCCGTGGTCACCTGAGGTTGGACGTGTCCGTGCTGAAGTACATAGTGTTTGATTACTATGAACTTCCGTGCATATCGAACGTGGGTAGCTGGTAAGTGGATACAAATGTAGGCATGACTACAATTACATACAGAGAATACAATGATGATGATAAGAGTCGTTTGACATCAAGTTCATCAGGCGAGGCTAGGAAACGTGTAGGAATTCCGAGGCTCGGATAAGAATTCCTATTGTTTCCGAGTTGAGCCTAATAAAAAACTGATATCAAAACACTAACTGTGTAGTGTGTGTATCTGGAAACGTTTTGTGCGTGTGATTGAGCAAGCATAGCACGTTTTGTGCGTGTGATTGAGCAAGCATAGCACGTTTTGTGCGTGTGATTGAGCAAGCATAGCACGTTTTGTGCGTGCGTGTGATTGAGCAAGCATAGCACGTTTTGTGCGTGTGATTGAGCAAGCATAGCACGTTTTGTGCGTGTGATTGAGCAAGCATAGCACGTTTTCCGACGAAAAGGACGCGAACGTTGCTTCATTCAGCTCACGTCTTTGCTAACGTAATATGACATCATTTGACCAATGAAACGTCCAGATGAAGCTAAATACTCTAAATACGGAATGTCCGTGTTACATTACATCCGCGTCAATGCATGGGCAACAACTTGTTATTGGTTAGAGGGTATTCAGTAGCCTATTTCATCAACATTGCAAAGTATACTTTACTAGCAAAGTATACTTTGAGGGAGTAATCATTTATTTTTCCTGAAATGCATTATTTCATATAGAACTAACAAATGCATATATTTCATGATTAAAAGTATGCAGAATTATTATACTGAATTTATTACATTATCACAGCCAAATTGGCTGTGATAATGTAATAAATTCAGTATAATAAAAATTAATAAATTTATCATAAAATTGAAAATTTCTCCCTCAAAGTATACTTTGCTTTGCAATGTTGATGAAATGGGCTACAGGTAATGCACGCATACTCAGAGTTACTTGAAACAGAGATATAGGCAGCAAATCCATGATGAGCTGGGATAAAACGTTACCTTGTACCTTTTGCATTTTCCGAGGTGCATATATTTATGTTACTGTTGAACAAGTGTGTGTGAACATTGACAAAGTTATATATATACATGCAACAGGTTGACAAAAGTATATGTGTATCATACAGTATTAAAGGTACATGCCCACTCAGTAGGCACAATCTGTTCTTTATATATGTAGGAATTAAATAAGTGTATAATTGTGTCACTATTCCACCAATTCTAAAAATTTCGAGTGTCTGCTGTACATATATAATCATTTAGTAATATATATTTTACTGATAGTGACTCGCGGTGGTATCAGGCTATTTTCATATGCAAATGAGGCATGATATAGTTTATTTATTTATCATGTTTATACTAATTAAATGCGTCATCTGAAAAATATATTATTTTCGACAGATTATGAAGTATGATCATTGCACATCAAAAAATAAATACAGAGAATAAATAGCAATGTACGTTAATATTTTAAGGAAGCACGGTTATCGCCCCTAATATCACTGGGGGAAATTTCGGATTCGCAAAAATATGCCCAAAAATTTGAGACAATTGCAAGAAAAACAGTAGCGATTCCGGTAAGGATGAACCCCGATCGTTAAATTACCCATTGCATGCTCCCACCTGTCACCCATAAACACATGGGCGTGCAACGTAGATTCAGATGAAAGGGGAGCTGTCAGACAGTTGCATTTTTCCAACGAGTTTCACCGAGAGGGTGACGGAAATTATTTTGATTACACGTATGTCAATAACGACGTTACTCACTGCGCCATCGCGTCCGTTGTTTACTTGTCGTTGTCATAACAGACACAACGTTTAACTTGATACTAGGACGAATTTTCTTAATTGAAAGAAATATTGTTTTTCTAATTTTTACTTCAGGTAATATTCATTACTAATATGTATTGCTATTACTCAATCCTTCACTCATGAATATGTCTACTATCGGAAAATTGCATATTTTTATACCTGCAAATCCTGATGCGGGGAACGCACCGGTGTGTACGTAAATTTCATCCTTTAGATACAATCCTTGAAATGAAAGACTGAGCACTAAACTTTTATATTTGTATTATTTTTATGTTCAATATAGAACAACTGTGCGCTATGCCAAAAGTAAACACGACACATATGGAATTTTACACATTAGAGTGCAAAACACGTATTGGTACCTTTCATGCGTTTTTGGTATGCTCTGATTTATTGTTACTTTGATCTTTTCAAATGTTTATTTGGATATTTATGTCTTAGTTTGACAGCTGAATATATGAACTGATACATTATTGTATTGTATTATAAACCTCTGTCATATTTCATCTGATATAAGACTACGGAATGAACGCGTGGATATATGTATTGTTATTGGAAGATGAGTACTTTCTTCAAGCACACATCGCGTATTTACATTGTGTTTACATTTTGTCGACGCAAGACAATATGCAAAGTAAGTTACGTCTACGCAACACTTAATATACTAGAGTGGTCAACATTAAAATCGCATTTTCCGTGTTTCCGTGGGTTATATCAGATAACATAAAAACCATGAATAAAACTAAGTATCCTGTTTTTACAGACCTCCCACCCCCTCGTGGAATATTTCGTCTGCCTATTCTGTGTGTGTTATATATCTAGGTACATTGCACCATCTATGAGCTTCCATGATTTTGATTTTTGAACAAATCGGCGATCGTAATGTCTGCATATACCCACGTACATGCGACAGCAATATACCTACATGCATGTATATTTCCGAATCATGTATTATAAAATATGTATTATCGAGTCCGTCTATCAGATAGTCTGGTCTAAGTACATGTATGGTTCTGTAATGAAACTACACATGTCCCCTTCACGTTAACGGAACGTCGAACATACTTGACGTCATTTTGACGTCATTTTGAAACTAAACAAATTAACATACACGCGTACTTAAAAACACCATACAATGGAAGCGAACTGTAGTAGAATCAAAATAATTACTGTTTCGTAGTAGGGATATATTGAAGATGTTGTTCGCACAGTTTGAATAAATTCTGACACAGGGCGGATTGTCATGTAATTCGACCCTACCCCTTTACGTCTGATATAAAATGTATAATAATGCCAATCAATATGTGGGGTAATGGTGAATGCTGTTTATTTTGCCAGAAAATGTCTCACATGATGTCTCTTATATAAAGAACATGTTGTGGCTACTGAGTGGGTATACCTACTCAGTAGCCACAAACTGTTCTTTATATGTACCTTTAATTGTAGCATGTGTGATATTCGTAAGTCAGGTTCTTTGATTCGATTCCCACCCTTAAATATAAGATAAATACATATATATTTGTAAGTGTGCCAATTATTGTTTCAATCAGATTTAACAACAATTGTAGGTTCATTCCGGCAACACAACATATTAGTGACCAGCAATGTAGATGAAGAATACAAATAATAGTAAAACAGTATGTTAGATGTGGTAGGCAATCAGATTATTAGGGTAACACTACAAATATGATGAGCAATACAAATGAGAACTATGTATACAATGATAACAAGAACAATTATAACATGAATGATCATGTTATAAAAGAACGCTTTGAGTGTACGTTATTACTATTGAGGCCAACTACATGTTTGCAAGTAGCATGTAAAGTTATAGATATCAGGGTATGGGATCAGTGGTTTCCGAACCTGCTTTTCCGACGTGACGTATTCTGTGACGTCATTTTTACAGTAAATTTTCTTGAAACTTTTCCAAGCAAACGGACGGATTTCGATGATATGTATCTCACCATAGAAGTGACATACCGGTTCGATGATATGTATCACACCATACATTCACGTTCTTTAGATTTTTATTCACATACATGGTAACCGATTCTTCGTCAAAACCAGAAAATTGTTAGATTAAAGCAAACTATACCATAATGCAAGAACTGGCATCATTAAACGAAGCTAATCCCCTCGCACTGGCATCATTAAACGAAGCTAATCCCCTCGCTGGCAGCCTTGATAATAAAAAGTACTCCGTGACCTTGGGCGGTCGAACGTGGGTCATATGAGTCTACTCATATGCTAAAACCATGCTCCATAGACACACATTATGGTCAAATAATATCAAAATCGTGGAAGCAATTCACAAGTTATTGAAAAATGAAAGGTGTTACTAGCGTACGTACATATGTACGCAGTACATGGACTAACGATATACCAGCTCTTGCCTGTCGACGAGGGGATACTAATTGGCAACCTGTTAAGCATTTAATGCGTTATGTTTCATTAAACTCTGTCTTTCCATTATAAAGATATTACATTCAACATCCTGCACCACCTTTAATTTTAAATATTGCGCGGGCCCAATTTTCCCAATTTTAGTACTTTCCCCTAACAAAAAAAACCGGCATCTAGTCGCACGCTGACTGAGCCGCGATATATAAACTTACCCAGGGAGATTACATTACGCGTCCACTGGCGGTTTGTTTCGGTGAGTCCGCACAGTACAACAGTCCGACTTGGCAACGCCACCTAGCGACTTATCATCGACACTGCAGTGCATGATATAAAAATCCTAAAACCATCAACTTCTAAAACTGGCGTTTTGAAGAAAGTCATGAAATAAAATTATGCAATATTAAATTCGATAAAATTGACGCAGTACAATTTGAACAACGTTATAAGCCAAAGATATGAGTGCCAGAAATAATCCACATTCAAACACATGAAAATGTTTGCCATTTCTCCCATTTCATTGTCGAAACTCCAGACGGTTTTACAGAATGTGAAAGCCGTGGAAAATGTATACTGGATATCAAATACTCCTACAAGCACTAATATGAACTTGTGAGTGAAATTCACGACAGGTCATACATTACATCGAAACAGAAATCATTGCCTTGAAAAAGTCTGAGAAATATTACACACACACAAGTACACATTCAAACGGCTGTATGTCAAACATTGTTCTGCGACTTTGCACTGCAGTGGAGTAGCCAGATTCATGCAGAGGGGGTGTGAATTGTGAATGGAGTTTGGAAGGGGGTGCGAGAACATACATTCAATTTCTTCCATTGTAGTGATTTTCACATATATTATACAGGTAGTTATTTCCCCAGAAAACGTAGGTTAAAGTAAAAAAATACCCACCTGACCAAATGTTACGGGATGCAATTACACACCCACTGGTGAATCCATGTGACAAGTGTTTTGTATGATGTGGTGTTTGTGAATGAGCTGATAAGACACGTGTCGTGCCTTTGCACTTAATGACTGGGTGCCAGACATCCTTCATCAAAGTTGCAAATCATGATTTGAATTGGGGTCCCATCTGTTTGGCACAAAGTGTTCTTTATAGGAATTAATATTAAATAAGTATAATTGTGTAACTATTCCAACAGTTTTAAAAAAATACGAGTGCCCGCTACAAAGAAATATTCACTTAGTAATCTATTGGTTTGCTGATAGGTTGTATCATCGTGCCATTTTGATTGTAAATGAGGCAGGTCATTTTTAAATTATTTATATCAACTAAATGTGTCACCTGAAAAAATATTTGTATTGACTTGTTACAAAATATGATCATTGCACATCAAAAGATAAATAGAGAGAATAAATAGTTGTTTCCATTAACATTTTAAAGAGTCAATGTTATCGCCCTTGACATCAAAGTGGCAATTCAAGCTTCATGTAAAAATAATAATAATGTAAAATTAACATGGTTGATATGATTTTTTTAAGAATTTTACCAAATTTTCTACGACGGCCATCTTGGATTATGCGACAACCTCCATTTGAACAAATATGAAAATGCTTCACCCACGCACCACAACTGTGAAGTCTGACCAGCGTCGGTCAAACGGTACATGAGAAGAAGACGAAATCTATAATTAAAGGATGACCTGTCGGCGGCCATCTTGTATGATGTATCATCCGATTTTGACAATACCCACGATACCTTCGCCATGTGCCAGATACAAAATCAATGCGTGAAAAAAACAAAGGGAGAACACTGGAATATTAGTGAGGCAAGAGTTGTGATAAATATACAAAAAGGAATTCCAGTTATGCTTGGGACACAAAATCAGTACATGTATCCGAAAAAAACAAAAGAAATCAGTATGGTAAGATATGTTATTCTTGCTTTTAAGGACTAGAGCAAGTGAGCGGTGAGCGGGGTCTCATACATACCCTCGGCCGCAGCAAAGTCATTTGGCCTTGACCTTTGGCATGAAATAGCCGCTTAGGTGAGATATAGAATGAAAATATGTTGACAAAGAAGTATGTGACATTTCCAGTCGATCTAACATACGGTTGCAGATAAATTGTGTACTTAAAACATTAATGCAAATATTTCAAAACATTTAACACAATTTGACCTTGACCTTGGGCATGAAAGTCACATGCGTGGGCTATAAAATGAAAATATGGATGTTGATTGTTGATAGACAAATATATGTTTACTTAAAACTTTAACGCATATATTTCAAAACATTTAACGCAAGTTTCAAAGTAATTTCACCTTCACCGTGTGCATGAAAGCCGTATAGAATGTTTGTTTAATGGTGTTTAACGGCCTATCAACAGCTATGGTCTAATACTCACATAAAGAATATAACTGTCGGATACCAAATGCCAAAGTTGTTTGTTTGTTTATTGGTGTTTAACGGCCTATCAACAGCTCAGGTCATATAAGGCTGGGCAAACGGGTTCGATCCTGTATTAACCTGCTGCATTGGGGGGAAAATCCCAAAATCAGAACGGAATAATTTCATTGAGAAAAATATAGTCAGCCCTGAAATTAGAATAACCTGACCTGATGCCAGGTCCATACCACACCAATGTCACTTGGCCCCTTTCCCTCTTTCCCTAAAAAAGGATTACGAATAATCGTAATACTCACACAAGAGATATAACCAGATTCAACTGTCACATACAAAATGCCAAAGACGTATGTGAGGGCCAAACCAGGTCTCCAGTCGGATTTCGGTAAGGATGAATCGCGATTGTTAAATTACCCATCACATGCACCCACCAGGGCGATAGAAAGAAAATATTGATCTTCTAACTTAATAAAGAAGTATATATATGAAGTTTCAAGTCAACCCGACTTGCGGTTGCAGAGACATTGTGTACTTAAAAACCTTGACATGTTTGATGCAAATATTTCAAAACTTTAAGTAATTTGACCTTGTGCAGGAAAGCCACATCGGTGTGCTACAGTATAAAAAATATGGATGACGATAAAGAAGTATATAAAGATTCTACTCAATGCGATTTACGGTTGCAGATATAATGGGTACCCAAAAACCTTTAACGCAAATCTTACGGATGGACGAAAATACAAAAACTATATACACCTCGACATACTTTGTATGCCTGGGTATGAATCATGATTGAAGGCACTGTGTTACAGATGATGCCTCAATATGTTGTTTGCCACATCATGCACTGCAAATGACCAATATCAACCAATTGCACCATTTCATTCGAAGTCAAATTTCGAAGTCGAAATTTATTGTACATATGTAATTTGTTACAAGTTTGACCATTGGGCATTGATTTCAATTATAATCATGATAATAGCACAAAAATAAATCATTAATTCGTAAATTTTCGTTTCCCTTCGAAAGTCTACAAAGTTTGTCTTTGGTCTATTCTGGATGTTTCAAGTAAAATCCTTTATTGCGAAGATATCTGAAACAATGTGAAACCAACCAAATATAGACTTTATAGGACTGTGGACGTTAAACAAAAATTTATGAATCAAAGATTGAATGCAATACCTTAAATGCTAATCACTCTAGGTTGGCGGTAGGATTTTTAAATTTGCTCAAATATGTGTCTGTGACTGGAGAAATGGGGCTTATGGGATTTGCGACCAGTGTAGATACACATATCCGCACAGGATCTGCACTGTTCACCATTGCATCAATGAAATCTCCATCATGCTTCTAACAAGCCACATCATTATCAGGCTACAGGAGTGTACTATTTGATCAGGAGCTACACTGGTCACAAATCCATAAACCACATTCTCCAGTCACAGCCACCGGTTAAAGTAACGGACCAATACCTATAAATACATTAAATATACCTAAAAGCATCAATAAGTAAAATAAAATAGGCCAAACAAATTATTTACTCCCATATATCACACATGGAGTAAATACATTTTGTTTAGCTTATGTTTCTCTCACTTATTGATGCTCTTAGGTGTATTTAATGTATTTATAGGCCATGGTCCGTTACTTCAAACTGAGGTCACAGCCACATATGTGTAAAAGCATAGTAAATTAATTTCTGACCATTTCAATATCTAGTCCTTCGAGTGTCACATAATCGGAAATGTACAAATGCCATTCTGTCCACCACAAGAATAAGTCACCGATTCAAAAAATATTGACAAATCTTAAAACTGCACAAGTCAGATTTGTGTGAATAAGATTCATTCTCAATTCCATCAACACAAGAAGTAACATGTCTTCACGACACATTCTTTCAACAGGTTGATTAGATGATTAGAGCAGAAATCAGAGTTAAGAACCACACAAACACTGCCACTGGCATGGATGGTACTCTGGTTAAATGGTTAATTTTTTGTAACTGAACTTGTCTTTCTCAAGCTCTTCCTCGAGCGTTATATTTTCAGATGTCGCTGATCTTAAGATGATGACAGTCTGTCATGGCGACACTATATTTTGCTTCGTGTAGGTGAGGAACTGGATCAGTTCCCATTTCGCGAGTGTTTGTCAACTTGTTGCCCAGGTGGAGTAGTGTTTCCAGGCAGCGATTCTTCTGGTGGCCTTTGTCCTTCAACAGCAGAATGAGAAACAATTTCCGCCTTATCTGCTTCTTCTGAAACCGCCCATATATTATCTCAATAGCCCTGCTGGTGTCTGCCTCGACTGCAGGGTGAAGTTGAAGAGGCTCGACGAATAATCCAGATGGCTGAGATCTGTAGACGGCTTCCCTGAAACAAACAATCAAACACTATTATGTACATGGTTAGCCTTTTATTGAATTTCTTACCAGTATTAACCATTACTTAGCAAATGACTCCGCAACTTTCCAACATGAAACAGTGCTTAGAGAACTACATCCCACCCGGGCATCAAACTCACAACACTTGGATAAATGTGGTAAGCGAGTAAGCCACATTGTTCATAGTTGTGAACAGTAACTCTTGAAATCTACAACCGTACTGTCCGTAGCAGAGTTACGTTTCCATTCATAGTCTTCCTCTGCAGAATAGTGAATAAGAGATCTGGTTCGCAAATTAAATGTAGCAGCTAAAGTTGGGGTCCCCATCCACAGGTTGAAGTAACGGACCGAGGTATATATGTGTGTATAGAGGGAGTAATCAAAAAAAAAATATTCTTTTTTTTTTATTTTCGTTTATGGACGCTTTTAGGCATATTTAATGTATTTATAGACCTCGGTCCGTTACAATGTAATTCAACCTGTGGTCCCATCTAGTAGGCATAACAGTTTGCCTATAAGAATTAAATAAGTGTATAATTGTGTAACTACGGTACATGTATTCCGCCAGTTTTAAAAATTACGAGTGCAGGCCCACTATACACATATAATCATTTAGTAATATTGATTTTACTGATAGTGACTCGCGGTGGTATCAGGCTATTTTGATATGCAAATGAGACATGACATTTTTAAATTATTTATACCAATTAAATGTGTCACCAGAACAAATATTTTTATTGACACATTATAAAGTACGATCATAGTGCACATAACAAAACTAAGCAGACAGAATATAGTTTCCATTAACCTTTAATGGAAACACAGTTATCGCCCCTGTTATCAGTGACGAAATTCACGTTTCATATAAAAAGAAGAAGTACATGTATATTTTCACGTACATGTACAAATGGGGGGTGGGGGGAAAATCCAAAATCATAACTGAATATTTACAATAACAAAATTCAGCGCTGAAATCAGAATAATCCTGGTCTGATACCAGGTCCTCGCTACACCAGAATCACTTGGCCCCTCCCAAAAGCAGTAGGATAAGTAATAATCTTAATACTTTTATAATGGGCAATAACCCAATTCAACTCCCAGGTAACAAAAGAGCCAAAGATAAAAATGTACTGAAGGGTCAAACCAGGCAAATAGTGATTCCTATATAGAGGAACTACTACCGTTAATTTACGTCGTCTCGTTCTCTCGACCACCACCCACGTAAAGTTTTGTATTACTTTTATAATAGTTTTATTTTCAGATGGAAAATATACAAATTAGGTCACAATTAACAACTAAAGTGTAAATCAGATCTGATTAGCTATTCTGTAGAGGAAGCATACGTATATCATTTATTTGTTTGTTGGGGTCTAACGGCCTATCAACAGATGCGGTCATTTAAGGCCGGGTCAATGGGTTTAGTAATAAATCCCATATATTACCTGTACAAGTACATGTTCAAGTACATGTACAAATGGGGGGAAAATCCTAAAATCAGAAATGAATATTTACAATAAAAGAACTATATACTCAGCCCTGAAATCAGGATGATCCTGATCTGAGGCCAGGTCCTCGCCACACCAGAATCACATGGCCCCTCCCAAAATGCAGTAGGATCAGTAATAATCTTACTACTTCTATAATGGGCAATAACCCAATTCAACTGCCAAGTAACAGAAAGAGCGAAAGATGAAAACGTACCTGAGGGCCAAACCAGGCAAATCGTGATCCATACGTATTACTTTTATAAAAAAAAAATTCAAATGGAAAATATACAAATTGTGTCACAATTAACAACTAAAGTGTAAATCAGATCTGATTAGCTATTATGTAGAGGAAATATACGTATATCATTTATTTGTTTGTTGGGGTCTAACGGCCTATCAACAGATGCGGTCATTTAAGGCCGGGTCAAGGATGATCCTGATCTGAGGCCAGGTCCTCGCCACACCAGAATCACATGGCCCCTCCCAAAAGCAGTAGGATCAGTAATAATCTTACTACTTCTATAATGGGCAATAACCCAATTCAACTGCCAAGTAACAGAAAGAGCGAAAGAAAAGATGAAAAAACGTACCTGAGGGCCAAACCAGGCAAATCGTGATCCATACGTATTACTTTTATAAAAAAAAAATTCAAATGGAAAATATACAAATTGTGTCACAATTAACAACTAAAGTGTAAATCAGATCTGATTAGCTATTATGTAGAGGAAGCATACGTATATCATTTATTTGTTTGTTGGGGTCTAACGGCCTATCAACAGATGCGGTCATTTAAGGCCGGGTCAATGGGTTTAGTAATAAATCCCATATATTACCTGTACAAGTACATGTTCAAGTACATGTACAAATGGGGGGAAAATCCTAAAATCAGAAATGAATATTTACAATAAAAGAACTATATACTCAGCCCTGAAATCAGGATGATCCTGATCTGATGCCAGGTCCTCGCCACACCAGAATCACATGGCCCCTCCCAAAAGCAGTAGGATCAGTAATAATCTTACTACTTCTATAATGGGCAATAACCCAATTCAACTGCCAGGTAACAGAAAGAGCGAAAGATGAAAACGTACCTGAGGGCCAAACCAGGCAAATCGTGATCCATACGTATTACTTTTATAATATTTTTTTTCAGATGGAAAATATACAAATTGTGTCACAATTAACAACTAAAGTGTAAATCCGATCTGATTAGCTATTATGTAGAGGAAGCCTACATGTATGAATGGAATAGTAACTCTGCTACAGATGGTACAGGAGTAGATTGCAAGAGTTATTGTTCGCAACTACAATAACATGGTTCAATAATAATGAGACATCAGTGATTCTATATTTTATGTACATATTGGTGTCGTTTTTCTAGTTTCGATGTAGAACCAATAATTCATTAAACTGTGTTAATTCCATTGGGTGACAGTCCAGTTGTTACATTTATAATAGTATAGCCAATTGTTCTCGTCATTTTTTAAATTTTATTTCCACTTCAAGGGACCAGGGGTCTCAGAAATGTAATTTCCATTACGTACATTTACATGACGTAAATATAGCTTTACATTTACATTGTTTTCTTTTCAACGGCATAAAACATCAACTGAAGGGGCATCTGTTTAGAAAAGTGTCAAGAATATGATAAGCTAATTGTATTAGTGCGAAACAGAGAAATTTAGTAGCAAGTCGTGGAATTTCTCATTTATGGTAACCCAACAACATGTATTTAATATGAATCAGTAAAGTTAAGCAAAACAAAATAGCTTGGCAACTAATAGAATGCCGTGTTTTACCACATGTACCAAACATCGTTATAAAGCTACATTTAATTAATAGCACAGCCTCCAAAAATATGGGCGTACGGCAATGATTATGTAACGGTAATGACAAAACGTAACGGTAATGACTTTCCATTTATTTAAAATACTAATACAGTATATATAACAAACATATTTATACTTTGAATATGCTGTACAAATATAACTTCAAGTTAGTGTTTACTTTTAATGTGATTGCCAATAGAAACCCACACTCCTTGCAAGCTGTGTCTGTTTTTTGTTGTTTCAGAGCTTTTACTAATTAAATCCTGATATATAAATGTTGTAGGTCTGAATAAATGTGCCATTACTGACCGACAACTGATGGGACCTGGTTTATATCTAATTGACGCATCAACTGACTGGTTAGTATGGTAATTTATCATTGCCGTTACACGATCGTCATTACCGTTACACAATTTTGTAACGGAAATGACCGTAACGGTAATGATTTTTCTTCAAAAACTCCCATTTGTCACCCCTCTGTATACAACGCATCATGAAGGTAGAATATGCAAAGACAACGTTGTAAGTGTGTCTATCTACCAATTTTGGTTTCAGTCGACCTACATACATATGGACGTGTATAAACCGTGAACGGTAATGATGCATGTAATGTGTAACCTTAAAATTCCGAATACAGACCGGTCTAGTTCTCGGCAATGACTTAAGTTGTGTTACCACCAGTGTTTATTTATAAATCGGGCGCCCATAAACAGTGTTCATTGCATTAGTAGCTGAGAGTAGGAAAGGGAGGTTACTCTGATTTTACTTTTTTTTTCAGCGTAACGGTAATGATTCGATTTCGCGGGACAGATACATTAACGTCAGTATTTTTGACAACAAAAGGCAAATTATTGCAGAATAAGCTTAATGTCAATGTTAAACTATTTTAATTCAGATGCAATGTATAGTAAAGTACAAATTGACAAGATTTGAGAATTACGGGCTTGTGAACTGTGCTGATTGATGATCGGGACATGCCCATTTGGTGCACCATACATATGCCAACAACAGAAAATAATAACTAAACACACATAACAAGAATTGTAAATACTGTTTTCTTAATGGATTGGTATTATACATAGTTTCTTTTTTACTGAAAAAAAAAAAATGTCCTTATAAATTGTGTGATTTGTCAGTAAATTACACCGGGACACCAGATGTACATAAAATATAGAATCACTGACATACATAT
Source organism: Conchocele bisecta (assembly GCA_029237695.1). Lineage (NCBI taxonomy): Eukaryota > Metazoa > Mollusca > Bivalvia > Lucinida > Thyasiridae > Conchocele > Conchocele bisecta. The sequence continues at coordinate 137,064,227 of CM055265.1, forward strand.
CTGTACATGTATCAAACCAATGAAAACTGACATTCTGATCTGCATATAAAAAATGTCATTTCGGCTAATTCTGCGCACCGGCTAATGCACAATTCACGTAATGTTTTGCCCAGCTTACGTCAGAATAAATTATGTTGATTTTGGAATAAATCAGCTGATTAACGGTATACTAAGTCACAATTTTATCCCATTCCGATAGTTTGGTAAAAAGTTATTCAGAACATGGTCAAAATGATTAGTGGTCCTGCTTACTAAATGAATAGATCAACAACAGATCTGTTAAAAAAAGCTTCATAAACCAATAATACACATGCAAATATACATTGGTTATCATTTTATTCCCGTATTATTCGCAAAACTCAAGGACAAAATGGACTGATATTTTGATCAAATTTGGCTGGGTCTCCGCTAGGCGGATACAGATAATAGACGACAGATGAAATAGTAAAAGCCATCTGTTTAGCCGTGATTATCTCGACTAAGAACTGCCTTGAATGTTCAGGGAATTTAGACGGAATATGGACATTTTCACGAAAATTATTATTAGGTGCGCAGAATTAACAGACACGATTGTAATCCCAACAAACATAGTCTCCACCCCGCCCATATTTTGTGAGGTCACCCCCAATGAAGCAAAGAAGTCCCTCATCACCACCCCAGACCAAACATGGGTACCCTGTGTACAAATAAATATTAGGAAGCCCACCCACTGCAATACAAATACTTAATACAAATACTGCACTTCAATTTTTGTACTTGTTTGGTCACTGTTGTTATAGTTTTCTAAATCGTGTAAACACGTGACTTTCTGAAAACACTTGTCTTAAGAAAACAACATGAATAATCAGACATGTAAAATATTGGTGTGTGCAAAGCCACATACACGGTGCGAAGCCGGGTACACTTACTTAATAGAAATACTGCACCGGCCTATATTCATGATATTTCGGGGAAAAGTCACCGCTGTGCAAATGCATGCAGTGTACCTGGATTCGCACACCTCAATTTTTTACTTATTTCATCACTGTTGTTACAGTTTTTTTAAACACATTTGACTCTCGAAAGGGGGGGGGGGGGTGAATGAAAGTAGTGTCTTTTTTAAGTGGCTAAAAGCCTATATAGACAATAGTGAATAGATAACAGATAATAGCCTAAATATATAATGAATTGACTTGTTGGACTGAAAACATATATTCAAAGTGAATCTACAAGTATCGAGGTGCCACAAACACACAGAGTCCGAGATGCACCATAAATTAGAAATTAGCTATTTAAACAACAATTGTGGAAACAACATTGGTCGCGAAAACCAATGACTCGGCACAAGCACAGGCAATGTTGAATATCCCCACCCACTTGAATTCATGTTAGATTAAATACAATGGAATTATTTTAGTAGCCCTGTGGTTAAAAGTGCTGTCGAAGTCAGCACGATTCAAATATTGGTCAACAGTAATAAAGAAATAATTCTTACCTGAAATGAATGTTTCGTGTCTTGAAGCCAGTAGACTTATGTAAAATGTAGGTCAATTATTGATGCGTCTTGGGCCATGGCTGTCGCCGTATTGTCCTCTCAACTTTAGCAAATTTGCAGAAATGTACGTCTGTAGCATTCACAAATCGTCGAGTACACAATGAGTATCTGTATTACCGTATGTAGAGCTTATCAACAATGAAGACAGCAAATAATTTCAAAATGTCTTGAACCAGTACGTGTAATGGCAGGACACGAAATATAGTATGACGTCACAATGAAAATAAAATCGCATTTAACAACAAATAGCTGACTTTTTAAACGTAAATTTAGTTATTGGTTGGTATATTGCATTAAAAAAAAGTGTCCTGTGTCCAATAAATTGGACACATGACACTATGGCGTTTAGTAAAATGGTTCAAATATAGACTCTTTATGTACCGGACGTTCTAAATGAGGCTCCATACGGGATAATCTATTTAAACTAAATTTCATTGGGAAGCTATTTTTTTGCAAATTACATGCGTATTATTATTTTAATATAACCTATCAATGTTTACAGGTGTTAGCATGTTTCAATATTGAACTAACATATAGCTTGTTGGTATTGGCACACTTTCATGTTACGAAGTTTCCCGCAGCGAACCCCATTCGGCCCATCGACCGATTGTAATTATAGAACGCCTGTAACTATTTACGAGAATATAGGCGTTCTATGAAAAACGGGGACTGCTGCAGCTGTCTCCGAGGGAGATCTTCAATCCAGACTCCCATAATAAATCTTCGATATTTTATAAGGTAAATTTCATTTGCTCTTTATTTTGCGAAAATTTCTTAGGAGAAAGCAATTCATTGTATTATCCGATTCACATTATCTTCACTACAAGCTATGCACAACATGAAGCTTGAGCATCCACTAATCCGCCAAATTATCGAGCTACACCATCATTTGCTCTCGTCTGGCAAGGACATTATTATACCCCCCGCAACGAGTTGTGGGGGGGGGGGGGGGGGTATACTGGAGTCAGGGTCCTTCATCTAAAATGCTTAATATTTCACACATGCATTCCTGTAAGGCTCTACAACCATGCTGTGCCAAATACACGACCGTCCAACCCCCGCTGATCCCAGGGTCAAGGTCAAATACTTAGTCTCTTTACAATTTAATTTAACATCAGAGAAATATTGTTATGACTTCTATTTCCTTCATCTAAAATGCTTAATATTTCACACATGCATTCCTGTAAGGCTCTACTACCATGCTGTGCCATATCCACGACCTTCCAACCCCCGCTGTTCCCAAGGTCAATGTCAAATACTTAGTCTCTTTACAAAACTTAACATCAGAGAAATATTGTTATAACTTCTATCTCCTTCATCTAAAATGCTTTCACACATGCATTCCTGTAAGGCTCTACTACCATGCTGTGCCAAATCCACGACCGTCCAACCCCCCGCTGATCCCAAGGTCAGGGCCAAATACATTGTCTCTTTTTTAAAACTTAATATCAGAGAAATATTGTTATAACTTCTACTTCCTTCATCTAAAATGCTTCATATTTCACACATGCATTCCTGTAAGGCTCAACTACCATGCTGTGCCAAATCCATGACCGTCCAACCCCCGCTGATCCTTCATGTAAAATGCATAATATTTCACACATGCATTCCTGTAAGGCTCTACTACCAGGCTGTGCCAAATCCATGACCTTCAAAACCCCGCTGGTCTCAATGTCAAGGTCAAATACTTAGTCTCTTTACAAAACTTAATATCAGAAATAAGTTATAACTTCTATTTCCTTCATTGAAAATTCTTAATATTTCACTTGTGCATTGCTCTAAGGTTGTACTATCATGCTGTAACAAATCTACGACCGTCCAACCCCCGGTGATGCCAAGGTCAAGGTCACACTTAGTCTCTTTACAAAACTTAACATCAGAAAAATTGGTTATAACTTCTATTTCCTTGCTCGGATCTGCTTCACATTTCACACACGCATTGCTCCAATGGACCTCTACCACCCTGTGACAAATTCACGTGCATACCGCTCCCGCTAAGCCCAGAGTCGAGGTCACAAGCCCACACACTTGGAGATTTTTACATATTTTAAGGGTACCTGGGCCCACACGGGGGGTATTCCGTAAGCCTCGCTTACTGACCAATCTAGTTTTTTGTTGGCTCCCCTGTCATACTGGTATCACGGGCAATGACAGGACAGATACTGTTCCTGTTTGCTATCATGATTTTAAATTATCTATATTAGGTATAAGAAAACTAGAGCAAGTGAGCATGGAAACACGGATACCCCTAGCTACAATAATTCGCCTCCGATATGTCACGAGAGATATGGAGCGGGGTAGCAATTTTGATTCTAGGTTACCCCCGGCCGGATAGGTGAACAATATATAACACTTGGCATTCATGGCATAACAACCCGGGGGTATCATACGTGTAACTTTGTATTATATTTATTTAGTAATCATAATCATTAATGCACATACATGTAGCATCATCACGTGACATTGCCTAAATTTCAACCAAGCAGGAATATGCATTTTATTAACCCCTAAAAGGCGAGAACCGAATGAATAGTGCTTAATGGCCCATCAACACAAAAGAGTATCGTTTAGGGCCAAGTAATGTATATGACGAATAAAAATAATAGTAAATGTCTTTAGAATCATATCCATTGGAAATGGAATCATTTCATTGGAAAAGCATGTTTTCATGAGTATAATGACAAACAAAACATAAACAGCAGACTACACAATTTAATTCAGCATTGTAAGTGTTAAATAAACACACTAACGACTGTATAATTTTGGTTCGGCTGTGGAATTTATCTTGCGCAATGCGTCACCGTAATTTGTAGACATGTGCTTTTCGATGGAAAAGATACTTTAATATATAAAATTAATGTCATTCACAAATGGCCAGATATTCGATTTGTTAACTTACAGTTCCTACGACCTCTGTGACCTGTTGGATTGGTTCCGGAACCGCGGTTGTCCATGGCAACTACGAGCCAGCAACTTCCCGTGCAGATGCCCAATCCAGCAAGGGACTTATCATCTGGAACCAAGAGCGTTCCATATTCGCCAATTGCAGACTCTCTGGCAATGGTTGGCGTTTGTAAGTTTAGCGTAAAGTACGACCTCCTTGAACGGTCATCTCTCTACAACAACCGCCTCTATGTAACAGGCACTATCATTGCATTTTCCCATTACCTCTACCCTATTGGACAGGCTGCTGTACGACGCTTATTTTTCGAGTTACCCCTACCCAGAGTATAACTTTGTGAAATGCATCTATCCTTATTTGTAATTCATCGTAGAAACCGAATCCGCGTGTTAAAATTGCGTAAACCGCGGCCGAATGCCGTAATTTTGGACATTTTCATGGTAACCGTAATTTCTCTGTGGAAAATATACAAACAAAATGTTAACTGTTGTTGCAGTGATTACTGTCAATAAAAATATGCTAATATGATTTTATTAATAGGATACACGTATATTTCACTCGGGATTATAGTTATATGTATATTTCAGAAATTGAACGAAAGATTATGGTAACCATAGCAACCGATATTCTAACAAATCAGCAACAATTTCCTTGGGCAGCATTCTGTACGACGTTTATTTTGCAATTTTCCCCACACCCAGAGTGGAACTTTATGAAATGTGTCTACTGTATCCTTATGTAAAATTCATCGTAGAAACCGAATCCGCGTGTTAAAATTGCGTAAACCGCGACCGAATGCCGTAATTTTGGACATTTCCATGGTTACCGTGAATTCTCTATACAGACAAAATGTGAACAGTTGTTGCGTTGATTACTGTTAATAAACTTGTGAAATATGATTTCATTAATAGGATGAACATATATTTGAGTCGGGCTTATATGTTAATGTCATAACCATGGCAACCGATATTCTATCATCATATAAGCATTTATGAATCTGAAACGTGCGCCTACCTTAAATAATAGGGTAACATTATGTGGTAACGCATAGGTAGCAACAAGTGCAACATTTGTATGCTGATCAAGTAAATAATTAAGAAAAATCAAAATGGCCGCCAAATGTCTGTTTTATCAATGTCCGAGTTAAACATCTGACTGTATATGTACCTTATTTTATTATAATATTTGTCTGTTCATATATTCATAGTATTTATCATGCGATATGTTTCCCTGTTGTCCATCGTTCCTGTTATATGTAAATTCATTTGTTCATTTACAAATGTTTACAATGAAATACATTTTTTTATATAAGTTTGATATTGTATTATCAATCTCGTATTGTCTATATTAACGTACATCGTGTATATCAGATTTCGCTCCACAAGAAACAGAATACATATATATTTACAAACAAATAATGTCGGCATGGAGTAGACTGGCACATGTTATACATTGACGTTCATTTCAATTATTTCGCGAGTGTATAACATATGTAACTGTGTACACGTTTTGCTTGCATAGGGTTAATATTCATTTCTCATACACAATACATTTATTTTATATACACGGTAAATTGTAAATTCTAACAGCTATGAGAAAAGAGCAGTTATTGCGTTAGCCTGGCAGTGAATATATATATACCACCGATGAATGAATTAAACACAAATAGTAGCAGCTGCAAATCCTGTAATCGCGGCATAATCAATTATATGTACGGGCCTATTAGGAGTCACACATCTCCATGTAGCTCCACAGCACACTCAAGTTTTATCAAAACATACTGCATTATAATATGTTCCTGTCACATACCACTTAAAATGTTACCATAACTTGCACACTATTATTATATTTAATGTCACTAAATGTGTTATCGAAAACATGTGTATACAAACAATATATATGCTGAACATGCCAGTATTACCCCGACTCAATCAGTAATGTATAGTAATGTGTGTCTTACAGGTTACGTGTCAAGTAATGACTATAATTTCATATGTAAAACACTACTTTATTCCATACAAACGCTGCACATATGATTATTGTGCAAACATTCAGTTCGAGAACACAAGTATTAAGCCCATGAGACATAGTAATAGTATTACTATGTACTCAAATATATAATCATGTGTTCGATAAAATATCTAGAACTTCAATAAATGTACGTGCATGTGCTGCCATGACGCCATTTTGTAGGACCACCAGACATATGTGTCCAACTAGTACACATGGACCACTGCGAAATATTCTACATGTCCACTATTTGTTCCTTAGACACTTCGCGCAGATATTATGTATATTTGCTAGTATGACTGCGAAACATGTTTCTGTGTCTAATTAATTAATTATTCAAACATGACAATATAAGTATTGTCCAATTATGTAACTTTGATAGCCGAATATGAGATTATATACAATTTCACTAGGCGTATTTCTATCACAATTTATTCGAAAATAGTTTTCTGGCAATGTAATCGATTGGTCTGCAGACTGTTTCTGCCACGCACAGTCAGTTTCATATGACAAACACGTAATATATTGGAATATACATGTATATGTAATCAAGACACAGTCGCATTTTTCGCCAGCAGACCTACGCATATGTTCATAATTTCTGTCTAATCAACAGTATCAATAAATGTTTTATTGTACCATGTAAGTTAGTTGAGTACTACTCACAGGTATTTCCATATTTGTGTCATTGCATCAGGTTCGGTGTCTTGCGAATATACCATATGTTATAATATGTTCAACATGTATATTATGTATATTATGAGTTGAGTTGAGTATGTTTTAACTGGGCACTCCGTTTTCTCTGACATCTATTTCACATATACATATGCATGGCTATACTAGAGCAAGTGGGCAGGGGCCCACCGATACCCCCGGCCGCAGTCTGGTCCGATATTCAAATATTTTCTCAGTCCATTGGCACTGACATTGGGCATGAAAGCACAGTTTATGGGGTATAGAATGAAAATATTGATGATGATAAAGAAGTGAAGGCAGTTTCAAGTCAATCCGATTTAGGCTGCGGAGATAATGGGTACCCGAAAACTTCAACGCAAATCTTACCGACGGACGCCCTGACGGACTAACGGATGGACGAACGGAAATACAAAAACACATTTATGTTCGAAATAACGCTAACAATGACTGCTAGTGGGTTCATTATTTCGTCAATACCCGGTACATCCTAATTCATATTTATTATTGTTATGTTATAGGCACATCCAGTACCTACAGGGAAACTACATGATGATTACATTGTACTTTATGTATGATTATTTCCATCAAGCTATTAATTATGCGTTAGCATACATTATTATCTACAACGAATCCTAGAAGTAAAGAAATTTTGCCGATATGCTACAAATCACCTGATAGAATACTGTTATATCGAACAGGTTCTCACATTGCACTCATGATTTAGATGCTTTAAAATAGTATCCGCTGACACTTAAAAGCTACACGATTTCCCCCCCGTGGGTATATCGAAAATGAAACAAAAAGCTAAGTCACATATTTCGCCGGTTGATAACGAAGCGCTAAGTGTTGATCCTGATCATCAGTTGGACTCGTGCAATGGTTAAACTGGTAACAACTTGTTGTTCAGAGAAATAAATCGCATCATTTTGGTTGAATTAAGAACGGTGAATGCTCTGATCAGAGTCTTCTGGTCGAATTTCCCAGGCCGTGACCAATATAACGCTATTATAAACATCGTTATCGGCATCATACTTACACATACAACTGTATAACATGATGTATCTTAATTCAAATAAGACGAGAGTTTCGAAGTATGACTTATCGAAGAGCTGAGCAGCTACGGACGGGATTTTCAACGTATGAAACAAAAAGCTAAGTCACATATTTCGCCGGTTGATAACGAAGCGCTAAGTGTTGATCCTGATCATCAGTTGGACTCGTGCAAGAGTTGCTACAGTTTTCTTCATAGCGGCCTTTTTCAGAATAAAATTACTTGACGGACGAGTTGTGTTGCTCGTATATATATGTAATTAACAAATTCACATACTGATAGCATCTGCACTTATTCGGTTAGAAATGAAGATACTTTGCAACTGGACGAACACATATATATCAAATAGAAATGGCAAGATGCTTCACGGCGGCCATTTTGACACAAAAAATAGCGAACCTGATCTTCCATTTTCTCTGCTCAACGTATGAAACAAAAAGCTAAGTCACATATTTCGCCGGTTGATAACGAAGCGCTAAGTGTTGATCCTGATCATCAGTTGGACTCGTGCAAGAGTTGCTACAGTTTTCTTCATAGCGGCCTTTTTCAGAATAAAATTACTTGACGGACGAGTTGTGTTGCTCGTATATATATGTAATTAACAAATTCACATACTGATAGCATCTGCACTTATTCGGTTAGAAATGAAGATACTTTGCAACTGGACGAACACATATATATCAAATAGAAATGGCAAGATGCTTCACGGCGGCCATTTTGACACAAAAAATAGCGAACCTGATCTTCCATTTTCTCTGCTCATAATTAATAGCTTTATTAAATGTCTTTATCTGCTGAAACTACATATTAAGTAATTAGCTTTAATCAAGTGATAGCAAGTGATATAATGTATATATGTCATGTTCAGGCATGGTGATCATCTTGGTTTTGAAAATCCTACTGCAGACTTTTTTTATTTTCATGCAACCTAAAGGTGCAGAAAAATGCGAAAGTTTTTATTTATCACGAATATTTGACAAGAAAGTTACATTACATTCTGGTCGACATTATAACTATTTGTAATTTCTTGTTAATTTAACGGTTGCCATGGAGATCAGCAAACAATCGATATTCGGCCGCGGTGTTCCGCGATTTTAACACGCAGATTCGAATTCTACGATGAATTTCCTCTATAAGAATAGACATGTTTCATAAAGTTCTACTCTGCTTAGGGGTAGGTCAAAATTTTCAGCCTAGCTCCAAAGCAGTATAGGTACTTCTGTACAACAGCAACTTTTGTATTCAACTGTGTGGCTGTTGTAGATGTATTATATTTAATATTTAAATAAGGCAATTCTTTGGATATGCATTAAGTGCAGCATACCTTCATATACAAGCCAGACAGTCCATAAAAGTACATTCCAAATATGTTATTATTATACTTGCTTCCATAACATCCACGATTGATATTTACAAACGAATTGTCACCCTTAAATATATGACACGTATTGCTATAATTGGAATGGTCCAAAATTAGCATGGAGCAATAATTGCTCCATGCTAATTCTGGACCATTCCAATAATTATTTTTCGAAAAAGTGGTATTGTTTTCAAAATATCGAAGATGAATAACATATACTGCAGATCCAGACGAGGCGTCTCGTAACGAGCCGACTCATCTGCATCAACATGTTGGTTTTATAGTCAGTATGGTTGAAAGGCTTAATCGAAAATATTACTTTGCCAGCCGACGATACTGCTGACTGACATGTTCTATAAATCCGAAAATACAGCGGACAACTATCACAGTTATTTCGTGCCGTTTCAGGGCGACTACAAGGTTCGTGGCCGGCTGACGGACACACTGACGGACGAGGTGGTTGGGTGCTATGAGCTGAAGTTTACCGTCCAGCAATTCGCTACCGATGATATTTGGGCATGGCTTTATGTCTGAAACTGCGGCTCTACTTGCGGACACATACATATGTACATTAGATATCTACGCGAATGACTTTCGAACTTGCATTAGTCACAATGGGCCGTTGTCGCCAAATCCAGGAGATGACCATGTGCTCTGTTCAGACAATTGTAGCTCTGCATTGTTTGACAAGTAGTCAGTAAAACCTGATTTCCAGGGGCGCCGGAACAGGCCCGGCAGGTCAGGCGACTGCCGGATCAATCATTTTGACAAAATATTTTTTTATTGAAATATTTGTAAATCATATATACAAAAAATACGGTCAGGAATATAAATATTGTGTCTGTAATTTTTCTCATTTCACATAAAAAGTGTATGTTGTTACCACTCAGACACGATGGTATCCCAATGCAATTTTCGATGTCAACCGATATTTCGCCCCCGCGTGCATTTTTAATTTTCTCCTATCGGGTCGCATACTGCTTATCTAAACGTGCCGTACATCAGCATGAACGTCATATTCTCCAACTTGAAATGGAACACGTTAAAAATCCCACATGACAGACCATTACGCAGAAATCCACAACAAATATCGAGTTTCATCACTCGCTTCGAGACAAAGCATTAGCAGGTGCGAGGTGAAAAGGGGAGACGAAAAAATCCGAGTTAGAAAACAAAATTCACAAACAGAAGACATTTGTTGAGTCTTCTTTAAAAATAGTTTACGAGATTCAGAAAAGTATTTAGTTACTTCCATCCGTCTAACGAGTATAAAAACTGTTAAAAACGGTTTACTTACAAAAGACGTAATGTTATCGAAGCGGCTGTGATTGTTATTATTTACATATGTGGCTGTGACTGCAGAAATGGGGCTTATGAGTTTTATTATCAGAGTAGCTCCTGATCAAATAGCACACTCCTGTAGCCTGATAGCGTTCTATATTGCTTGCTAGAAGTATAATGGATTGAGTGAATGGCGAACAGTGCAGATCCTGATCAGACTGTGCTGATGCACAGGCTGATCTGGATCTACACTGGTAGCAAAACCCTTAAGCCGCATTTCTTCAGTACCAGCCACATATGACGTCACTATTTCACGACGAGTCCACGTCATGTTATCAGCAGGATGGATAAAAACTCTCAGATTGAATAGCATGGCTTTATCAAAATGTGCAAATGGTTGGTAAATATGTGATAATATGTTTGTGATAAGGCATTTGTCATATCTACCCTCGACCTAAAGCTATAGGAAAATATAGGAATCTCGGCTAATATGCGGGTAGATATTACAAATGACATATATATTTTTCATATAAATAATTATCCGGCAAAATTAGCCAATGAAATGCAACGAACTTACCCAAGAGAAACGTGTCTGCATATCATATGATGTATATCAATATTTGTGTTAAGTGAAGGGAATTGTGTTACATGCACAGGACTCCAGATAAGGAATTATTAATTGAGTATTGTCACTCCATCATTTCTGAAGCAATTGGGTATTTCAAAATTGCAATTGGGTAAAATTTAATCACACTTAGTCTATTGTTTACACATCAACAGACAACAATTATTGAATAGTTTGCTTCGAAATGAAAACATGTCTTGGCAAGATGTGTTTTCATGGAAAATAAGAAAAATATGCATATTTGTGGTCTGTTTATTGTTTTCTGCAGCATGATAAAGGTGCCACAAAATATGTATTGCTTGTTGCTACTCACTACTTCTGATTTCAATTGGGTTTTTGGCAATTTTAATTGGGTATTTAAGCAAATACGCAGCTTATCTGGAGCTCTGCATACAGTTACACACTATGAGTGGATATCCATCAAGCATAAAATCACCGTACAATGGGATACATTTATTAAAAGTATAATACTGTCAGAAAACCGGAATAAATTGCTTACTAAAGCAAAGTTCCATGATTCATGCACAACTCCGTGAATCACATAAAACACGGACAAACTTTTGGTCTGTGTGCTTATACCCCGGAAGTGTATTACATAAATTAGATGTCGAACGTCGCACATCATTGCTCGCGAAACTGACAATGTATGCCGCATTTGAATGATAGTTTAGACGAATGCACAGACCACAGTATCATCGCATTTTAAGATTTATTCTGGTTTTTGGCCGTTTTTGTTTTCGTTTTTTTTTATTTCTTCGTTTTTTTTTCCTATTTAGAAAATATTCTTTCCATACCTTCATTTCGTACTCGTTCTGGGACAGTTTTAGAAAGTGATGACAATGATTAGCAAAAGTAGTTACATGTATTTTGTAGATTTGTATCGTATTTCGAAACCCAGTTGTACCTTTAAGTCGCCTGTATAAAAAATAAAGGATTAGTAAATAATAAGGTTTACCACATGAAACCATTGTTATTGCTACTACTGCTGCTGCTGCTGCTGCTGCTGTTGTTGATACTGATGCTGATGATGAAGCTGACGATGACGGTGATTATGATGGTATGGTGATGGTGGTCACCACCATCACCATATCATCATAATCACCATCATGGTAACCCATTTCATAAAATTAATATGATATGAAACACGTGTAATAGGACCGGGAGCGAATTTGATTGGCTGACCGCATCGTATTTTGCACACACGTTATATCAAATGAATATAATGGAGATATTCCAAATGACGCCCATAATGGCGCTACAATGCGATGATGTTTTGATGCTGAAGTCATCATGTTGGAAACGTCATTAGAAGCTTCAGAGACTCGTTAAAATTACTGACAGTGTTCGAATGTGCCCCCGTTTGGTATTATGAAGTGTTTACAAATGACAGGAACCTAGTATATGGCATATTTATATTACTATTCTTGCAGAGATTACAACTATTTTTCTCTGGAGATTTGTAACTAGATGCGAAAATAGTCAATGACGTCTGCTCACTGAAACGTAATGGATATTTCCAGTTTGGCTGCTCTTTGCAGGGTGAAGTCATGTGATAAACATACTCTCAAACGTATTTCCATTTGGTATCAGATTTATGAAACTCGTCCGCAAGTGTATGCATCTCGTCAGAGGCTCGGTGCATAAACATGATTTTTTTCCATACAAGTATATTCTGTTCACACAATTATTTACAATATAACACCGGGGGGGGGGGGGGGTGTAAATAGCCCAGTCGGCCGATACCTCTAAGTACTGAATATTAAAGGGTCATCATTTATAAAATACCTGGGGGACAGCTACACACAGAGTGGACCTGTTTACAGCAACTGCTTTTCCTGGGTAGAACCAGTACTACTTGAAGGGTCAGCAAATATAATGTAGGCCTGCCACGACAGAAACTCTGTCTTACAGTGGCAAGCCTCTGGGTGAAACCAGTTCTCTCTAACCTAAATATGAAGTTATAAACGGATACTTATTTACTATTTAAATTAAAATAATTACGACAATGTGTCTGGGTAGAACCAGTTCTACTATGTTTTTATACAGATTCAATGGAATATGTGCCTAGCAAATGAAACCTACGTAGTGCATAAAAACTGAATACTGAAAGGAAATCGTACATACAGAGAAGCACACTCGTCTTTATATGGATATATATATATATATATATATATATATGTATATATATATATATATATATATATAGATTATATATATATAAGACATGTATCAGCACACGATGATCGCCCCCTTGGAGGCGAACCTCGTGTGCTGACGAAACAAACCGACGCAATAGGAGTGTCCAGTGGCCACAGGGTCCAGTACCCCAGAGACACATAAACATGTTAAAGTGTATGTGACTCGTTTCATAAATCTCATAGTAAATTGAAACAAGTTTCAGATCCCCTATTTATAATACTGACGACTAACTAGCGTTGCTTATTATTCAGTAATATAAATATATTTTGCAACCGATGATTATTATTAAACTTATTTTATTTAAATTAATTACGCTATCGTATATGATGGGACTATCTTTCTAAATGTGGCATAGTATGATCATTTTAACATAAAAATAATAATAAAGAAATGGAATAGTTTTACATGGTACATGTATCTATATCGAAAATTCCAAAGTATGCCAAACTAAATTATCACCCCTGTTATCACCGTTTCTAACAGTATGTACTTGAATACATGTACATGTACATGTATAAGGCATGTTTTTGAGAATTTCATAAAATCAAATGGTGCGATTGATTGATATAATATTTATATCGTTGGAAGAGAACGAAGTGAACACAAAGTTAACACATATTGTTACATGACTGCCGTTGTTGGACACCGCTCACAGCCGTGTTCAAACGTACATCACGTGCTGTTTGACCATGACTGTAGACAATGCTCATTCCGGGGCCAAGCAACCGCCTAAGTAATGCATGTGTCTCATGACGTTACTAGAACGCCCCATTACGTCTCCAGATCATTTCACAACGGTCGCAGTGACATTGACTTTGGGCGAATGGACTCCCGGCTACAAACACTATCTTCCGATAAAAGCTGGTTTCATGGAGACAGCTAAGCAAACCTTCAATGTTCTCCACCTGGAGTAACTCCGCAAGTGAAGTAACATTGAAATGTTTGCGCCGAAAATCGGCAAAGTCGATACAGTCCAACTGGGCTGTATCGACTTTGTTTTTGTATCATTGTATACAATATAAGGTATTCGAAGGAAGCCGTCATGACGTTACCGTGCTATAAAAAATAATGCTCAGCATAAATGCATCTCCGATGTGTACGCGTGCTGCTGTTCAGCTTCGTATGGATAGAGTCCATGGATCACAAACTGCTACACAGATATACTGTGCAATGAGAAACATAACTGTAGAGCTAACTAGAAGATGAAATGATCCGTGGAAGAAGGGGGCTATGGCCTTCGATGTGTTAGTCCCATTCATCCACAGACCTCATCGTGTGCATCTGCACATGTACGCCAAGTAAACAGCATTTGAATCTATGCGTGGGATGTGGGCACCGCAGTGATGGTGGGATGGCAAGGATGGTGGCGGGGGTCGTGAGCATGTAAATGTTGGCGACCGTAACACAGTGGTAGCATACTAGGTATTACAACACGGACAATACAATGCATGCGATGCCGAATTTCGCGTTTCGTCATATTTGTCTGAATAAAAATCGAATACGCACATCATTATCTAGCATGTTTTCAAGCGTACATAACGGAGTGCGGCCTGACGATGGTACCATCGTGATTATATACATTACGCCCAGTCCTCTCCACTTGTAGATTTAATCTTCTTAAGAGGGGCGATAATCCAGGTACCCACATAATATATGGGTATTCGAAGGAAGCCGTCATGACGTTACCTTGCTTTAAAAAATAATGCTCAGCATAAATGCATCTACGATGTGTACGCGTGCTGCTGTTCGGCTTCATTGGCGGGAAGGATATAATACTCGACCTGGTGGAACGTTTAAAGGCACATACTGCGTTTGACAAATGTCTACGGCCATATCACGTTGAAAACACCGGTTCTCGTCCGATCACCGAAGGTAAGCAACGTCGAGCCCGGTTAGTACTTGGATGGGTGACCACCTGGGAATACCGGGTGCTGTAGACTTTTTAATCCTTGGTTTTTTTTCCCTTTGATTGGGGTATTATTCTGATATTCAGTAGAACGCTATATTGGACTTGTTTTTGTATCACACATTCAACCTCTCATGACAAAAAGGGGGCTCACTGACGTGTTGGGTCTTTGTAATGTCCCCCGGACTAACGTGTATATTCTACACATTCGGATATGTAACAACGTTGGTCAAGATTAGACTGCGCGGGTTAGTAGACTGATTTGTGGTTACACTGGTCGCAATTACATGCACCGAATGTTCCACTGTGTTATCCGGTGTGACATAATAACTATGACCTGCATAAACTGCAAATGCATTCGGGGCATTTCTTTCACAATTACGAGAGCCACGTGTATTATATGTACGGCAACCATTGGGTTATATGCTGGCCCTCGGATCAGTTATCTCTCTTGGCAATGAATGCTGACACATTTTCTCAATACTTTCGTAATACGTAACTCAGGCTGAATTTCAATTCACCAACTCACAGTGGTAGCATACTAGGTATTACAACACGGACAATACAATGCATGCGATGCCGAATTTCGCGTTTCGTCATATTTGTCTGAATAAAAATCGAATACGCACACCATTATCGAGCCTGTTTTCAAGCGTACATAACGGAGTGCGGCCTGACGATGGTATCATCGTGATTATATAAATTACGCCCAGTCCTCTCCACTTGTAGATTTAATCTTCTTAAGAGGAGCGATAATCCAGGTACCCACATAATATATGGGTATTCGAAGGAAGCCGTCATGACGTTACCTTGCTTTAAAAAATAATGCTCAGCATAAATGCATCTCCGATGTGCACGCGTGCTGCTGTTCGGCTTCGTATGGTTAGAGTTCATGGATCATACACTGTGCAATGAGAAACAGAACACTGTAGAGCTAACTAGAAGATGAAATGATCCGTGGAAGAAGGGGGCTATGGCCTTCGATGTGTTAGTCCCCTTCTTCCACCGACCTCATCGTGTGCATCTGCACATGTATGCCAAGTAAACAGCATTTGAATCTACCGGTGGGATGTGGGCACCGCAGTGATGGCGGGGTGGCAAGGATGGTGGCGGCGGTCGTGCGCATGTAAATGTTGGCCACAGTAAACCGGGTGTGTGTTGTGGCTGGCCGGCCGTGTCCAAGAAATGTTCCAGAGGAAATTAACACATTCTGCGCATGGCAGACATCGTGTTTGGGAGAAATTATTACCCGTGTCGTCATGATACCGAAACATATAAGTAATTTGGAAAAATCGACAACGTCGTTTCATTGGCGGGAAGGATATAATACTCGACCTGGTGGAACGTTTAAAAGGCACATACTGCGTTTGACAAATGTCTACGGTAATTAAACGTTGAAAACACCGGTTCCCGTCCGATCACCGAAGTTAAGCAACGTCGAGCCCGGTTAGTACTTGGATGGGTGACCGCTTGGGAATACCGGGTGCTGTAGACTTTTTAATCCTTGGCTTTTGTTTTGCCTTTTTTTGGGGTATTATTCTGATATTCAGTAGAACGCTATATTGGACTTGTTTTTGTATCACACATTCAACATGTCATGACAAAATGGGGGCTCACTGACGTGTTGGGTCAGTGTAATGTCCCCCGGACTAACGTGTATATTCTACACATTCGGATGTGTAACAACGTTGGGCAAGATGAGACTGCGCGGGTGAGCAGACTGATTTGTGGTTACACTGGTCGCAATTACATGCACCGAATGTTCCACTGTGTTATCCGGTGTGACATAATGACTATGACCTACATAAACTGCAAATGCATTCGGGGGATTTCTTTCACAATTACGAGAGTCACGTGTATTATATGTACGGCAACCACTGGGTTATATGCTGGCCCGCGGATCAGTTATCTCTCTTGGCAATGAATGAATGCTGACACATTTTCTCAATAATTTCGTAATACGTAACTCAGGCTGAATTTCAATTCATCAACTCACAGTGGTAGCATACTAGGTATTACAACACGGACAATACAATGCATGCGATGCCGAATTTCGCGTTTCGTCATATTTGTCTGAATAAAAATCGAATACGCACACCATTATCGAGCCTGTTTTCAAGCGTACATAACGGAGTGCGGCCTGACGATGGTACCATCGTGATTATATAAATTACGCCCAGTCTTCTCCCCTTGTATTGGTTTTATGTAAAAAAAAAAAAAATAAAATAAAGTATTGGTTTTTCTTCAGCGCATTTGAAGAAACACACCTGAACCACGGGTTTCCAGCCTAGGGTTTTTCCGTCATGATGTCGACAGATGACTACGTTGTTCGCCACCTTGCAGCAATTTCGCCACTACAGATAAACGCTTCGCGGATGGAGAGGACAGTACGTTTCAATAGCCTCAGCCGTGGACGACTGTCGCCACCCGACTTGTTGGATTTGATGTGTCAGCAGAGGGACGTGCCATCTTCCGAGATTGAAGCGGTGTATAATGTCAGTGACTCGGACAATTCTTTCTACGTCGTGTTTACGACACTTGACCACGTGGCCAGTTTTACCGAGCTGTGTGCCCTTGAAAATGACCGCTACCGGTTTATCATTTCTGCAATGGGGAAGCAAGTTATTTCGCTTAGAGTACATTGGTTGCCCCATTACATTAGTTCTAACCTGGTCGGCAAGGTGTTCGAGCGTTACGGTCGAGTGGTGGCTGTTTCAAGTACGGTCACCCAGTATAAAGACACAAACATTTGCAACGGAACACGGACTGTCACTTTGGAGGCGGACGAGATTTCGAAAAAGATGATTCCCCACCTCTTAGAGTTTGACTGTGGGCAGAAGACCCTTGTTCCAATGCAGGGCAGACCTCCGCTCTGTCTTAGATGCAGAGACATTGGGCATGTTCGAAGGAACTGCCCAAACCCCTTACCTCCTCGTCAGCGCCCTCAGTTTCAGGGAATCCTCCCGCCAGTGACTACTGCAGATGAACCGGCAGTCCAACCCATGGAAGCAACCTCGCCGCCTAACCCAACTCCAGCTCCGTCCCCAGTTACTCCACCTTCGTCTACTTCGCCTCCGCCTTCGCCTGCTTTGCCTCCGCCTTCGCCTGCTTCGCTGCCGCCTTCGCCGCCCAAGCCATCTCCACCGTCGACTTTACCTTCCGCCGCTATACCTCCGGCGAATGAGACTGCAATGGAAACGAACTCACAGTCACAACATGGTAAGAAACGGGGGCGGGATAACCGAGATACAGATTATATCTCACCCAACAGGGTCGTGAAAAAACCGGTGATACCTGTTGTGCAGGTGGTATCGACCCAGAACAGGTTCGATGGGCTGTTCTCGCCGGACTCCGATGTGGAGTTTGACGGGAGCGGGACCCTGGTATAGTTGGGGTCGACTAGGTTCACATTATTACGGAACTCTTATGGACTTGAAATGAATAACGATTTGGCTATTACATAACCCGGTTGTTGAACGAAACGAACTATATATGGACATGACACAGATCAACGATATGGCACTACAAAACCCATATGGGTGGTATCACATTACTTTTATGTTTCAATATGTGAGCGCAGTGACGTCCCCATATTTTTTTCATATACACTTATATGTGTTGATACTTACCTTTGTTTTTGCTCATTTATATTTTCAAATCTCGATTTTTGCCAGGATCAGTGTATGTCCAGTTCAGACTACGCATCCGCTCAATTTTTTTCATATACACTTATAGGTGTTGATGCTTACCTTTGTTTTACTTACTCTGTTTTGCTGGTTATATATCTGTCATTTTCTCTTCACATAGACATGCCTCCTGAAACGGAAATTAATTTTGTAATTATAACATGTTGTATATGTTGTTGCTCATTTATATTTTCAGATCTCGATTTTTGCGAGGATCAGTGTAGGTCCGGATCAGACTGCGCACCCGCTGAATCTGATCGGGATATGCACTGCTTTGTCAAGCCGAGTGATCACAATACGTTTTGTCGGGTTTATGTCACATCCTGTTGGATATTTCAAGAAGAGAACCCATTTCGGTGCTATTCCTATTACTTTTATGTTTCAGTATGTGAGCACAATGACGTCCACATATATTTTTATATACACTTATGTGTGTAGATACTTACCTTTGTTGTTGCTCATTTATATTTTCAAATCTCGATTTTTGCGAGGATCAGTGTATGTCCAGATCAGACTGCGCATCCGCTCATTTTTGTTCATATACATTCATAGGTGTTGATGCTTACCTTTGTTTTACTTACTATTTTTCGCTGGTTATGTATCTGTCATTTTCTCTTCTCATGGACATGCCTTCTGAAACAAAACTCTATTTTGTACTTAAAATATGTTGTATATGTTGTAACACATTTATATTTTCAAATCTCATTATATCACAATGGATTTGAAAATAGTTAGTATTAATATACACGGATTTAGATCCACAAGAAAACATTATTACATTAAGAACTATGTAGAGGAAAATAACATTGACATATTACTGATGCAAGAAACTTTTATTTGCAATATAAATTCTAGTATAAATATTGAAAAAAAATTGAACACAGAGAAACGTTGCTTCTGGAGCTATAGTAATGATACCTCTTGTGGAGTTGCCATCATGTTTTTTAATAAACATATTGTCACTGGAAAATTCCATACTGATTTTGATGGCAGGACCAATTATGTTGATTTTTCCTTTAATGATTTTAAAGGATACAGAATTGTAAATATTTATGCACCAAATAATGCCAATGATAGAAAGAAATATTTTATGTCTTTGGCTCCCATCTTAACTGGTGCCACACAATTAATATTAGGGGGTGATTTTAATTGTGTAATAGATACAACTCTAGATAAAATTGGGGCTAATTTAGATAGGGGCATGTTAGGGTCAAAAGTTCTGCAAAACATTTTGCAAACATACTCCATTAAGGACTCATACAGGTGTCTATTCCCAGAACAAAATATCTGCAACTTGGTTTGCACAACAAGATGGTATTAATATAGGTAGTAGATTAGATAGATTTTATATTTCTGAACATTTAGCTCCAGCACTTGTTTCTTTTGACAACAGTCCTTGTTGCTGTTCTGACCACAACTATATAAAAATAACACTAAACAGCAACAAATGTGTTACTTTTGGCAAATCATATTGGAAATTTAATGAATCATTATTAAAAAATGATAAATTTAACAGAGTTTTTAGATATTTTGGCAGATTGTTGCTGTTTGTGATAACCAAGATGGAGAATGGTGGGATGCAATGAAAATAAAAATGAGATGTTTTTGCAAGGATTTTTGCAGAAGTAATAATAATATATTATATGAAGAACTAAAGTCCTTAAGACATAAATATAAAACAATACATGTAGAAAATGAACAGGATATACATCACTTAAATGAAATAAAGGAACAGGTTCAACTCCTGGAAAATAAATTACATTCAGGTTCTATCATTAGAAGTAAAGCTAATATTCTAGATACAAATGAGAATCCTACTGGATATTTCTTCAAAAAAGAGGTAAGTAATGCAAAAAGGAAAACAATATCAGCTATAAATAATAATGGGAATAATTACATTACATCAGATGATATTTTATACTCTTTTAAGGACTTTTATAACCAATTATATTCAGAAGAACCTGTTGATAGGACATTGAATGATGTATTCTTTAACGACCTACGTAAGGTCAACATAGATGATAATATTAGCTTAGTTAGTCAAATTACTAAAATGGAAGTTCTCAATGCCCTGAAGTCTATGGAATCAGGTAAGTCCCCGGGTAGTGATGGTCTCTCTTCTCTATTTTATTTAAGCTTCTTTGATATATTTGGTGACATACTTGTAAACATGCTTAATAGATCCTTCACCTCTGGGAAGTTATCAACCTCGCAGAGAGAGTCTTATATTACTTTATTGTGTAAAGATAGCTCCAAAAGTGATGACATGAAATATTACCGTCCCATATCTCTGCTCAACTCTGATTACAAAATATTGTCTAAAATTATATCCACACGCCTGAGCAGAGTTTTACCGTCCATTATTAGCATTGATCAAACCTGTTCAATCCGGGGTCGGTCAATTTTTGATAATTTACATTTACTTAGGAATATTACGGACTATATAGAGCAGAAAGATTTATCTGCAGCTTTTATTTGCCTTGACCAAGAGAAAGCCTTTGACAGAGTATCTTGGTCATATATGTACGACATTTTAACGGCTTATGGATTTGATGATGATTTTATAAAATGGGTCAAACTTTTATATACTGATGTTACTTCGTCAGTAATTGTCAATAATCACATTTCCTCAACTTCCGACATCTGTAGAGGAGTACGCCAAGGCTGCTCTCTCTCACCTTTACTGTATGTACTTGAAAATAAACAATGACACCACTATCAGAGGCGTTCCAGTACCTGGTAAGGGCACCGAGGTAAAAATATCAGCGTACGCCGATGATTCTACAGGCACTTCATTCGACTGAGAGGTCCATCCAGAAATATTTATATTGGGCGAAAGAATTTGGGAGAATTTCGGGGTAAAAAATTAATTACAACAAAACAAAAGGTATGTTTTTGGGTAAATGGAAAACTCGTTCTGATTATCCTTTTAGCATTAGCTGGGTGGACAATCATAAAGTTTTAGGATATTTAAAGGGAAATAATTTTGATTCTGATGATGTTTTCTCTCGGCCTTTTTCATCATTCATTAAAACCACTAACTTGTGGAAAGTCAGAAGGTTGTCTTTAAAGGGAAAATCCACTGTGTTAAATTCGTTGTGTATGAGTAAAATTTTATATTATATTACAGCACAAATGGTTTCCAAACATTATATTACTCTTTTGCAGCGAAGCTGTTTCAAATTGTTATGGAACTCAACTCTAGAACCTATAAATATAAATACTTTGTACTTACCTTTTAAACAAGGTGGTCTGAATATTCCATGTATTCAACTAAAACGTCAGGCCACCTTAGTGAATCACTTGCAAAAGCTTATTACGGATTATGATGCCACTTGGACATATTATGCCCGCTATTGGATTGGCATTTCTCTTCGAAAATATAACGCATCACTTGCCCGTAACTCCATTCCTCATAGTGAATTTATACCCCAGTTTTACAAAGATTGTTTTGCCTTCTTTAAAACTTGTACGTCCAGAGCCCCTGAAGCCTTTCATGGCGCAGTGTGTTCCTCTAAATATATATACAACGTCCTTTTATCTGACGTTACGCTCCCCCCAAAAGTTGTAAAATCCTTGCCCCTCCTAGACTTTTCAATCATTTGGAAAACAGTTTATAATCCATGTATATCGCCTGATACTCGTGACGTATTATGGAAAATTGCTCACGATGTATTATATGTAAACTACTTCCTGTTTTCCAAACACATTATCCGAATCAAATCTTGTCCACTGTGTGGGAAGATAGAAACTATCTCCCATTTATTTATGGAACGTAAAATAATTACTCCTTTTAATAAAATAGTATTGTATTTACTTAAACGTGTAAGTATGAGGCGTATTTCATTCTCAGAGGCAGTTTTTAGATTTAATATTTTACCATCTCTTGAGGAGAACATCAAATATGTAGCTCTTGTTTTACTTTCGGAATCTAAACATGTCATTTGGTTGTCTAGAAATTTACGGAAAAATGAACTTGTTGAAATTACTCATTTTATCATTACATCTAAGTTTATAAATCGTCTAAAACTTCGTATACAAGCAGACTTTCTGCGAATGAAATTGCCTCGTTTTCAGAATATCTGGACTTTAAACAATATTTTTTGTACAACACTTGATGGTAAAATATATTTCCTCCCTGATTTGGCTATAGATAATTATGTATAACTATTGACACCTTGTGCACATGTACAGACAGACTTTTGACTCCAGTGTCTCTGAAGAGCGAAGCGCGGTCACTATTTATAGGGCTGCATTTTGCTATCGGAGACTTTCCTGGCGTCATAAGTCGTCTAGTGTATAAGTTGTCATTTTCTTACTTACCTCCCTTTTACAAATATATTTACCTGTGTGCGGTTGGCGGCTGTCTGCGTCTCTGGGGGTCGTGGGGTGGCTGTGGTTTTCTGTGGCTGCCTTGCGCCGTCGGGGTCTCAGCGAGTCGCCAGCTGTTCTCTCCTGTAATATATGTAATATAATTATCGATAATAACTCACATGTACAGACAGACTTTTGGCCTCAGTGTCTCTGAAGGGTGAAGCGCGATCGCTATTTATGGGGCTGCATTTTGCCATTGGAGACTTTCCTGGCGTCATTAGTCGTCTAACATATAGATTATTATCGACTTCCTTACTTACCTCCCTTGTACAAATGTATTTACCTGTGTGCGGTTGGCGGCTGTCTGCATCTCTGGGGGTCGTGGGGTGGCTGCGGTTTTCTGCGGCTGCCTTGCGCCGTCGGAGTCTCAGCGAGTCGCCGGCTGTTCTCTCCTGTAATATATGTAGATAGTAACAATATGTTTTCGTTTCACTTGGACTGTCTCCTGTATAAATCCTAGGGAGCTGAAACAGAAATGTAATGTCGATTGTTGATTTACTATATAAAATGTTAACAGTTTAAAGCACCTCGTTTCAACGACTGTATATTTTCATTAAGTTAATACGTATATATATGACAAACATAGTGTCCAGTGGACGTGAGTCCCGTTACCCAGAGGGGATGCAACACGAGGCATCGTCTCTGGGATACGGGACTCGGCGAATATTGGACGCATTGATCAGTCTGTATTGATATTCGATAGCACACAGGGAGTTGTCTCGTAACAGACGACTCTCGTGTGCTATCATTTCTCTCGTATTTTTCATTTCTTTTAATACGAGTGTGCTTTACTGTCTGTACAATGTATTTCGAGTAACAGTTGTAACAGTTTTTATGTAAAATTAGGTTTATTTATCATCATCATCTATGAATATCTTAAAAAGCGCAATACAGTCAAGCATCTGTGATGATCTCTAAACACGACTACCTGAAATGTATACGTAATTTGTGTAGCTTGTGTACATGTATGAATTAGGTTTATTTATCATCATCACCTCATAATCATTCATATAATAGGTTAGAGAGAACTGGTTCATCCCAGAAGCTCGCCACTGTTAGACAGAGTCCCTGTCGTGACGAGCTTTCAGTCTATTCATGTCCCTTACTAGCAGTACTGGTTCTACCCAGGAAAAACAGTTATTGTACGCAGGTCTATCTGCAAATAGCTGTCCCCAGGATTTTTCTTAAAACTGTGATCCCCGTAATACCGTTACACTAATACATTGGCCGGCTAGGCTCCCTACACCCCCCGGATTTTGTTTGTAATTGCATGTAATATATATTTATGCAAAAAATAAATAAAAATACTTGATACTGTCCACAGTGTGGGCTTTCGGTAGTAAGCCACTTCGCATATATTTGCGTCTCACTTAGTGTGTATACCCGTGAAGATGGCCTTCGTTGTGAAGAGTCTGCCCGCCATTTCGCCTGAGGTTATTGACGAGGATCTGATGAAGCGGACGATGCAGTTCACTCACCCTGGACGAGGAAACCCACGAGAACCGGATCTACTACGCGTGTTATGCGGCCAGCACGAGATTCCCGCCAGCCATGTTGAAGCAGTTTACAAAGTGAGTGAAAACAATTCGACTTTTTACGTTGTGTTCGATCAACTACAAATTGTACACAGCCTACTTCTACTGGGCCAGATTGGAGACAACAGATATACATTTCACGTGTCTACGATGGATAGGCAGGTGATTGCCCTGCGTGTTCATTGGCTACAACATTACCTGTCAGACAAGTTCGTGGCGATTATATTTACCACCTATCGCCGTGTTGTAGGTATCAGCCATACTGTGCCAATTTTAGCGGCAACGATATTTTGAATGGTATACTAGCTTCCGGTATTGCAAATGTGTTGCTAGGAAGTTGAATTTCCACCAAATCCAGAAAAAATCCAAAATGCGACGATTCCTGGTAAGTATTGTACGATAAAACTACATCACAAGGACATGAACGGAAACACAATTTGCCGATTACCCCACCCTAAACGAAATACACTCTTGTTCAAATTATTAATGATTTTACAAAGTTTGATATTTTCCATCAGCGTCTACATCTCAAAATATCGCATTACGTTGTTATTATCATGTGACAAATTCAACAAACTACAAAATTATTGCAAGTTCGTAATTCCATATTTTTACTTATTTTTTCACCTGCAACAAAAAATAAAAATTCTTGAGGAATAATAATTATAAAATAATAGCTAGATCTACTATACACTTTTTTGACAAGTTACCTTAATGTTTTGTTACCCTGAACATACTACAAACACACGTGTAGCCCACCATACTACATCACAAAATTGAACAACGAGATTACCGCGAGATTATGGAACTGGGTCAAGATGGCGACGATTGACAGGTGACTTTCCGTTATGAAGGTTTCGGCTAGTTTTCAGCCGTGTATTTACCGGAATTTGGACACAAATATATCTATCACATGTGAAGGTAAGTAACCATAAATTATTTTTCATGATTTGTGGTGTTTGTTCATGTTTAATTGACATTTGAGGCTTTAGTACCTCGGAAATACGGACCTGCTGTCTACGAGGACTGTCACCCTTGAGGTGAGTGAAATAAATAAAAAGGAGATTTCCCATTTATTGGAGTTTGCCTGCGGACAGCGTGCCTTAGTTACAATGCCAGGACGCCCCCTCTGTGTTTGAAGTGCCGTATCGGACATGTACACATATTGTGTCCAAACAGTGGTCCCCGCCCAGTTCATTTTTCCAGGTCGGTTATGCAAGATGGCCGCCCGGCGACACAGTTACCTGACGCACAGGCACCTGACACGAGTACACCGGAACGCGATATACGGGAACCTGACGCACAGGCGCATGTCGTGGCTAAGAGAACTGGAACGACTGTGGATACAGCGATGGGACCGTCTCCAGATGCAGAAATGGTCACTCCTACCCCCGCCGCCACCGTGGAAGAAGTACAAACAGACCTTGCCATGTCTGATGAATCAGACACTGATGACCACGCTCAGCAAGGTAAAAGGCGAGTTGAAGACAATGACACAGACTACATCACGCCCAATAATTATGTGAAGCGGATAAATCAAACTGTATATAGTATACATGTACCTCTGTCCAACTCGTACTCAGGTTTATTTCTGGATCCGGACCTGAACATAGGGGATCCGGCCCCTGACATAGACTAATGTAGTCGCATATATGCACTTGCTGATAACGAACATGGAACGTCAAATGGACTTAGATTTTTAGATTAATGATTTGTACCCTGTCAATCACTGGAAGAAAACGAACTGCGAATGACCAATGGACTATGAAACAGAATAATGGACTCACTGTTAATTACATGTACCTAAAAAGATTTGGTTGTTATATACTTTTTTCTTATTTAAAAGTGATCACAATTTCGTCAGACAGTAAGTAGATTTCATGACATGCTTTAAATTAATAAAAATAACATACATATTTATATGCATATTGTCCTTTCATGATTTTATCTAGAAAGCACAGGGTTTAGATGGATTTGAAAATTGGTAGCATAAATATTAATGGATTACGATCTAGGGGTAAAATACCAACGCTTAAAACATTTGCTCACACAAATAAAATTGATATATTGCTTGTTCAAGAAACCCATGTTGATAATTATTGTTTAAGTACATGTATAGAACATTCTTTAGATATTGATAAATATTGTATATGGGGTTACGGCAAAAATAGATCATGTGGTGTAGCAATAATGATTTTTAACAAAGAGGTAAAAATTGAAAAATATCATACTGACCTTTGCGGCAGATTGGCTTATATCGATTTTTCATATGCTACTTTGCAAAACTATAGGCTCATAAATGTATACGCTCCAGCAAGTCAAACAGATAGAAATAATTTTCTTGATAGCATTATTCCACATTTAACCTGTGCCAAAAATATTATTTTTGGTGGTGATTTTAATTTTGTAATGCATACTAGTTTAGATAAATTAGGTGGTAATTCAGATAATGGTACATATGGATCTGCACGCGTACTTTAGCAATATATTGAAGAAATATTCTCTTAAAGACACGTTTAGGTTATTGTACCCTAACACAAAAAATGTTACGTTTCATAGACGTTTTTCTAATTATGATTACATAGGCACTAGAATTGATAGGTTATATATATCTGAACAATTACAAACAGCCGTTAAGTCCTTTGAAACTCATCCATGTCCATTATCTGATCATGATTTTATAATTTTATTATTAAATGGGAATTCTGGTATATCATTTGGTAAATCATATTGGAAATTTAATGATTCATTATTAGAAGATGTAGATTTTATTACTGTATTTAAATATTTCTGGACAATTGTATCTAAATCTAATGACCAGACATTAGAATGGTGGGATAAAATTAAGAATAAAATAAAAGGGTTTTGCATTGATTTTTCTAAAAGTAATAATAACAAAATTTATGGGGAAACTAAAGATCTTAAGAAAAGATTATTTAAAATTTGAACCCGGAAACGGTACAAATCTGCACTATATTCAGATGATTAAAGATAAAATAAAAATACTAGAGGATAAACTACTCAAAGGTGCAATAATACGAAATAAAGCAAAACTCTTAGATTCTAATGTAAATGCTAATAGGTATTTCTTTCAGAAAGAAGCAACAATGGGGAAAAATAAAACAATTTCGTTCATTCTGAATGAAAATCGACATTCATACAATAATTCTGCAGATATTATAGACACTTTTCGACAGTATTATGAACAATTATATACAACTGAAGAAGTTAATTCTGAAATACATGATTTATTTCTTGAGGATTTACCACAAGTTAATGCTCTTGAAACTACATGTTTGAATAAAAATATATCTAAAGATGAAATATATGTAGCTCTTAAATCCATGCAAGCTGGCAAATCACCAGGATGTGATGGGCTTTCTCCTTCGTTCTACTTGACATTCTTTGATATTTTTGATGATATTTTAGACACCATATATAATACGGCATATTGTAACGAACTGCTAGCGCCCTCCCAAAGAACGTCTTATATTACACTGATATGTAAAGATAATTCTAAATCACATGATGTTAAATGCTATCGTCCAATATCATTATTAAATGTTGATTATGAAATTTTAGCTAAAGTCATATCAAATAGATTGAAGTAAAGTCCTGCCTTCAATTTTTGGTATTGACCAAACATGTTCCATTAAAGGTCGATCAATATTTGATAATTTACGTCTTTTACATAACGGTATGTGACTATATTGAGCAAAATCAACTTGATGCAGCATTTATTTGCCTGGATCAAGAAAAATCATTTGATAGATAGCACTTGATGTATAGCACTCTGCAGGCATTTGGTTTTGATGATGCATTTATTAAATGGATAAAATGATTGTACATATATATCTCATCTTCAGTTATTGTAAATAATGATATATTATCTTCATTTGATAGTCATAGAGGCCTTAGACAAGGTTGTCCCTTGTCGCCCCTTTTGTATGTACTTTGTTTCGAACCTTTTGCTGTTAAAATAAGAAAAGATGATACAATTAAAGGGATAACAGTTCCGGGTAAAGGGTCAGACATAAACATCTCAATGTATTCAGATGATAATACTGGAATTTTGACAAGAGAACATTCTCTTAAAAAATACTTTTACTGGGTAGGACTATTTGGCCGTATTTCGGGATCTAAAATTAATTACAAAAAATTATAAAGGGATATTTCTCGGAAAATTGAAGGACAGGTATGACCATCCGTTTGGCATCAGTTGGGCAAAACAATATAAAATATTTTGCTATTACTTTGGATATGGTATATCAAAAGATGATAAATGGGCAAAATAACTTACAAATATTAATAATACCTTACAACTGTGGAAGTCCAGACAGCTGTCGATGAAAGGTAAGTCCACTGTTTTAAGCTCGCTCTGCGTCAGTAAGTTGCTGTACTACGCAGCTGCCTCTTTGATCCCTAGCCACTATTCCACACTGCTGCAACGATCCTTTTTTCACTTCATCTGGAACACCAAATATGAACCAGTGGCTAGGAAGACCCTATATATCCCTTTTAGAGACGGTAGTCTGAATGTACCAAACATAGGACTAAAGTTAAATACAATGTATATTAGTCAGGTGCAAAAATTAATAAAAACTATGACGCAACATGCACATTATTGGATTGGATTACCACTTAGGAAATACAATGCCTCCCTGACCAGCAACCTCACCCCCGCAGTGAGAGTATCCCGCCCTTTTACGACAGATGTTTGTCAGCATTTAAGAATATCACTTCTATTCGCAAAGACATAGACTTTAAGTCGAATTTCCCATCCAAGATATTTTATATTAAACTCTCGTCTGATTGCAATGAAACCCATAAAGTTCAAAATAATTTCCCAACTGTTAACTTTACTTCATCATGGAAGAATTTACACGACCCATGTATAGATCCCGTTACAAGAGACACCTTGTGGAGAATATGTCATGACGTTATCTATGTTAATTATTACCTGTATAGAAAACACATTATTAAAGAATGTCCGTTTTGTGGGAATGTCGAGACTGTCAGTCATTTGTTTCTCGAATGTATGACGGTTTCCCCGCTGAATAAAATAATCTTACGTCTGTTGAGAAAGTTAAGTAATACTTCTGTAAAGTTTTCTGAACTTACCTTTAGATTTCTGAACTTACCTCGTCTTTAAAAACATTTAACACATTTCTTTAATTTTGCTTTCGGAGTCTCGTTATGTCTTCTGGACATCCAGAAACAGGAAAAATATGATTCGAAACCAATTACATCGTATGAAATTGTCTCCCTTTTTCTGAACAGATTGAAATTACGCATTTTAGATGACTTTAGACGTTTGAATTTATGCAAGTTTTTAAATCTTTAGCCGAAGAATGACATGGTTTGCAAGGTCGAAAACATCAAGATTACTTTCCTATCAGATGTATCTATTGAAACATATTACGCATATGTACCTGCAGATCATTAATTTGATTTAATATATAAGGGTATATTTTGTTGAGACTGGAGAAAAGCAGATTATAGGTTTTGCGACCAGTGTAGATCCAGATCAGTCTGTGCATCCGCACAGTCTGATCAGGGTCTTCACTGTTCATTATTTCATCAATGAAGGAGCTACACTGATAATAAATCTCATAATTTAATGTAAATTGATGTATAACAAACCAGAAACATCAATAGGCATGCTTGTGGTCGTGGCTGCGTTCTGAGTTCTCGGATGGCTGCAGGCGGTGACTATTTGGTATATCGCATTTGGCCGCCCGGGAGCCCAATGCGTGACTACGTGCACGCTGTGATATATGTAGATACTTACCTCACCTTCTCGATTCAGGCTGTATGTTTGTATGTGCGTGCCCTCGGGACCTGTAAAGAAAGAGCAAATAGAAATTCGATTACTTTGTAAATTATAACAGTGTAAGTGCCTCGTCTTCTCCATAAACTAGTATAAACTAATGTTACACCATTAGATGCATTTGTTTCCAGTGGACCTGGCTCCCGTTACCCAGAGGGGATGCGACCCGAGGCATCGTCTCTGGAGTACGGGACCCTGCAGCCACTGCACATTCCTATTGCGTCGGTTTGTTTCGTCAGCACACGAGGTTCGCCTCCAAGTGGGCAATCATCGTGTGCTGATACATGCCTAGCTTATATAATTATATCTATATATATATATATGCATATAAAGACGAGTGTGCTTCTCTGTACGTACGATTTCCTTTCAGTACTCAGTTTTTATGCACTATTTAGGTTTCATTTGTTAGGCGCATATTCCTTTGAATCTGTATAAACACATAGTAGAACTGGTTCTACCCAGACACATTGTCGCAATTGTATTAATTTAAATAGTAAATAGGTATCAGTTTATAACTTCATATTTAGGTTAGAGAGAACTGGTTTCACCCAGAGTCTTGCCTCTGTAAGACAGAATTTCTGGCGTGGCAGGCCTACATTATATTTGCTGTCCCTTCAAGTAGTACTGGTTCTACCCAGGAAAAGCAGTTGCTGTAAACAGGTCCACTCTGTGCGTAGCTGTCCCCCAGGTATTTTACAAATTATGACCCTTTAATATTCAGTGCTCAGAGGTATCGGCCGGCTGGGCTATTTACACCCCCGATTGTATATTGTAAATAATTATGTATATACAGAATATACTTCAATGAAAAAAAAAACAATAATAAAAAATGTAATCTTCTTGTAAGGGGGGATAATCCAGGTACCCACATAATATATTTTGGTCGATGGTTATGCTTATGTAGATGAAAATGCAAATATTACTCTAAATCCGGGAAGCTGGCGGTGGCGATCGCCTATCGCATGTTCGCCACCTCCGCCATCTTATTGTTCTCCGAGTCGGTGACAGCAGGATGGACCGGCGCGCACCGCTCTCCGCACCTCTGCCGAGTAGGCGTCCTGAACTCTGGCGTAGGCATCGGCAGCATGTGCTCGGTTGTCTGCGAAGCTGTAAAATAAGAATACATGAGCAATGGCGGCCGGACTGTCAGTTATACCGAACTACAACAAAGGATATGATACACGAAACTTAGTATGCGCACGCAGTTGCAACATTGTCTTTCGGAATGCCGTGATGTTCGTCGGCCCGTACCGAGCTGGCCGTGTTAGTCGGCTCGGTTTCATAATACCTTGTACTCGTCCCGACCACTAGTCAGGTCGATATATGTCATCAGTGTTTGATAGAGGTCTGGAGAGACATGTACGTGGGCCGGGCAGTGCGCAGACGTCGTCTTGTGTCGGGAGACACTTATCACCCGGCACTGGTGGTCCGAGTTGGCGCCAAGCAGCGGCACACCTCTCACTTGCCGCCTAGTCATATTGATGAGGGCGGATATCCTGCAGTCAGGGAAAATAGCTGAGCGTGTCAGGAGCACTCCGTTGGCTGCAGTCAGGTCGTGGTCGTCGAGCAACCGATCTTTGACGAGGAGAACCCCCTGAGTGTAGTTTGAAGCATGAAGAAAGCACATAGCCTCCGCCGATAGTAGCGCCTTGGCCTGATCGTAGATGGCCCGTGTCGCCTTCTTGTCTGAAACCTCCCGGTGGAGGACGGTGCTTAGTTTGGACACTAAACGCTCCAATTAGCATGTAAAGGTTATAGATATCAGGGTATGGGATCACGTGGTTTCCGAACCTGATTTTCCGACGTGAAGTATTCTGTGATGTAATTTTTGCACTATTTTCTTGAAACTTTTCCCAGCAAACGGACGGATTTCGATGATATACCACCATAGAAGTGACGTATGTGTTGTATGGGTGCTCTAAAAGTTATTTACAATAACATGTAACTGTCATGAAGAATCGAGTACAGTTTATTTCTTACATTCACGTTCTTTAGATTTTTATTCATATCCATGGTAACCGATTCTTCGTCAAAATCAGAAAAGTATTAGATTAAAGCAACTATACAATAATGCAAGAACTGGTATCATTAAACAAAATTAATCCCGTCGCTGGCCACCTTGGTAATACAAAAGAAAAAAAGTACTCAGTGACCTTGGGCGGTCGGACGTGGGTCGTATGCTAAACAATGCTCCCTCCCTAGACACACATTATGGTCAAATAATATCAATAATATTGGTGAAAATAAGTATCAGTGACCTTGACCTTGTGTGGTCGGACGTGGGGGTCGTGTGCAAAACAAAGCACCATGCCTAGACACACATTGTGGCCAATATATTATAAAAATCGGTGAAGCGGTTCACGAGTTATTGAAAAATGATGGAGTTACTAGCGTACGTACGTACGCACGTACATGGACTAGCGCTATACCCCATCTTGCCTATCGGTGAGGGGATACTAATTGACAACCTGTTAAGCATTTACTGCGTTATGTTTCATTACACTCTGTCTTTCCATTATACAGATATTACATTCGACACCCTGCACCCCTTGAAATGGCGCAATTATAAATATTGCGCGGGCCCGGAGGACGCATTGTCTTGTCATCAGCATGATCAGTTTTCATATTTTCAATTTTAGTACTTTCCCCTAACACGCACGCTGACTGAGCCGCGATCTACAAACTTAACCAGGGATTTTTTCATTGAAAATATATAGTGTAACCCGTTCACTGGCGGTTTGTTTCGGCGAGTCCGCACAGTACAACAGTCCGACTTGGCAACGCCACCGCTAGAGACTTATCACCGGCACTGCAGTGCATGATATAAAAATCCTAAAACCATCAACTTCTAAAACTGGCGATTTGAAGAATGTCATGAAATATTCAATCTTAAATTCGATAAAATTGACGCAGTACAATTTGAGCAAAGTTATAAGCCAACGAAACTCCAAACGGTTGTACACAATCTGAAAGCCATGGAAAAGGTATACTGGACATCCTACAAGCACCAAGATGAATTTGTGAGTGAAATTCACGATAGGTCATACATTACATCAAACAAGAAACTATTGCCTTGAAAAAATCTGAGATATATTACACACAAGTACACATTCAAAAGGCTGTATGTCAAAAATACTTCTGCGACTTTGCACTGCAGTGGAGTAGCCAGATTCCTGCAGAGGGGGTGTGTGGAAGGGGGTGCGATAACATACGTTCACTTTCTTCCATTATAGTGATTTTAAAGCTACTATAATGACATATATTATACAGGTAGTTATTTCCCCCAGAAAACGTAGGTTAAAGTAAAGAAATACACACCTGACCAAATGACTTTGTACTGTACACCCACTGGGGAATCCATGTGACAAGTGTTTTTTATGTTGTGGTGTTTGTGAATGAGCTGATAAGACAAGTGTCGTGCCTTTGCACTTAATGACTGGGTGCCAGACATCCTTCAGAGTAAGTTGCAAATCGTGAATTAAAGTTGGGGTCCCATCTGTTTGGCACAAACTGTTCTTTATATGAATTAAATATTAAATAAGTATAATTGTGTAACAATTCCAACAGTTTTAAAAATTACGAGTGCCCGCTACACAGAAATATTCACTTATTAATCTTAAGTTTACTGATAGAGACACGCGGTTGTGTGATCGTGCTATTTTAATATGTAAATGAGGCAGGTCATTTTTCAATTATTTATATCAACTAAATGTGTCACCTGAATAAATATTGTATTGACTTGTTACAAAATATGATCATTGCACATCAAAAGATAAATAGAGAGAATAAATAGTTGTTTCCGTTAACATTTTAATGAGTCAGGGTTATCGCCCATGATATCAAAGTGGCAATTCAAGCTTGATATAAAAATAATAATAATGTAAAATTAACATGGTTTGTATGATTTTTTAAGAATTTTACCAAATTTTCTACGACGGCCATCATGGATTATGCAACAACCTCCATTTTAACAAATATGAAAATGCTTTACCCACGCACCACAACTGTGAAGTCTGACCAGCGTCGGCCAAACGGTACATGAGAAGAAGACGAAATCTATAATTAAAGGATGACATGTCGGCAGCCATCTTGTATGACGTATCATCCGAATTTGACAAAAAATTATCCAGAGTGATCGTCTCCGCAATAACTTCGATTTGATATATATTTGGTCAAATTTGAAATTTGTGAGTAAAACCAGATTCAGCTGTCACATACAAAATGCCAAAGACGTATGTGAGGGCCAAATTAGGTATCCAGTCGGAATTCCGGTAAGGATGAACCGCGATCGTTAAATTACCCATCACATGCACCCACCAGGGCTATAGAAAGAAAATATTGATCTTCTGACTTCATAAAGAAGTATATATATGAAGTGTTATATTAACCCGACTTGCGGGTGTGCAGAGACATTGTGTACTTAACAACTTTGACAGGTTTGATGCAAATATTTAAAAACATTCAGTAATTTGACCTTGACCGTGTGTAGGAAAGCCACATCGGTGGGCTACAATATGAAAATATGGATGACGATAAAGAAGTATATGAAGATTCCTGAAACTCAATGCGACTTACGGTTGCAGAGATAATGGGTACCCAAAAACCTTTAACGCAAGTCTTACAGATGGACAAAAATACAAAAACTATATACCCATAGACATATTTTGTATGCCTGGGTATGAATCACGATTGTTACAGATGATGACATACAGATGATGCCTCAATACATGTATGTTGTTTCTCACATCATGCACTGCAAATGACCAATATCAACCAATTGCACCATTTCATTCGAAGTCAACATTTATTGTAAACATGTAATTTGTTACAAGTTTGACCATTGGGCATTGATTTCAATTATAATCATGATAATAGCACAAAAATACATCATTAATTCGTAAATTTTCGTTTATCTTCGAAAGTCTACAAAGTTTGTATTCGGTCTATTCTGGATGTTTCTAGTAAAATCCTTTATTGCCAAGATAACGGAAACCATATGAAACCAACCAAATACGGACTTTAAAGACTGTGGACGTCAAACGGAAATTTATGAATCTAAGATTAAATGCTAATCACTATAGGTTTGCGGTAGGATTTTTAAATTTGCTCAAATATGTGTCTGTGACTGGAGAAATGTGGCTTATGTGTTTTGCGACTAGTGTAGCTACACATCAGCCTGTGTATCCGCACAAGATCTGCACTGTTCACCATTGCATCAATGAAACCTCCATCATGCTTCTAACAAGCAACATCATTATCATGCTACAGGAGTGTACTATTTGATCAGGAGCTACACTGGTCACAAATCCCATAAACCGCATTCTCCAGTCATAGTCACCGGTTAAAATAACGGACTTACCATGGCCTATAAATACATTAAATATACCTAAAAGCATCAATAAGTGAAAGAAAATAGGCTAAACAAATTATGTATTCCTTATATCACACATGGAGTAAATTACTTTTGTTTAGCTTATTTGTTTCTCTCACTTATTGATGCTTTTAAGTATATTTAATGTATGTATAGGCCATGGTAAGTTACTTCAACCTGTGGTCACAGTCACATATGTGTACAAGCATAGCAAATATATTTCTGACCATTTCAATATCTAGTCCTTCTAGTGTCACATAATCAGAAATGTAATTCTGTCCACCACAAGAATCAGTCACCGATTCAAAAAAATTGACAAATCATAAACTGCATGGGTCAGATTTGTGCGAATAAGAATCATTCTCAATTTCATCAAAACAAGGAGTAACATGCCTTCCCGACACATCCATCCAACAGGTTGATTAGAGCAGAAATCAGAGTTAAGAACCATACAAACATTGCCGCTGGCATGGATGGTACTCCGGTTAAATGGTTCATTTTTTTTGTAACTGAACTTGTCTTTCTCAACCTGTTCATTGAGGGTCATATTTTCAGATGACAGTCGCTTATCTTAGACGAAAGTCTGTCATGGCGACACTATATTTTGCTTGGTGTAGGTCAGGAACTGGATCAGTTCCCATTTCGCGAATGTTTGGCAAGTTGTTGCCCATGTGGAGTACGTAGTGTCTTCATGCAGCGATTCTTCTGGTGGCCTTTCTCCTTAAACAGCAGAATGAGAACCAATTTCCGCCTTATCTGCTTTTTTCTGGGACCGCCCATATACTATCTCAATAGCCCTGCTGGTGTCTGCCTCGACTGCAGGGTGAAGTTGAAGAGGCTCGACGAATAATCC
Organism: Conchocele bisecta; assembly: GCA_029237695.1. Classification (NCBI taxonomy): domain Eukaryota; kingdom Metazoa; phylum Mollusca; class Bivalvia; order Lucinida; family Thyasiridae; genus Conchocele; species Conchocele bisecta. The sequence continues at coordinate 137,101,440 of CM055265.1, forward strand.
AGATGGCTGGCCGCTGAGAGATCTGTAGACGGCTTCCCTGAAATAAACAATTAAACACTGTTATTTACATGGTCAGCCTTTTTTTTAATTTCTTGCCAGTATTAACCATTTCTCAGCAGGTGACTCCGCAACGTTCCAACATGAAACAGTGCTCAGAGATCTACATCCCACCCGGGCATCAAACTCAAAACACTGGGATAAATGTGGTAAGCGAGTAAGCCAAATTGTTCATAGTTGTGAACAGTAACTCTTGAAATCTACTACCGTACTGTCCGTAGCAGAGTTACGTTTCCATTCATATGCTTCCTCTGCAGAATAGCGAATAAGATCTGATTCGCAAAGTACATGTACATGTAGCAGTTAAAGTTGGGGTCCCATCTAGTAGGCATAACATTTTGTCTATAAGAATTAAATAAGTGTATAATTGTGTAACTACGGTGCATGTATTCCGCCAGTTTTAAAAATTACGAGTGCCCACTATACATATATAATCATTTAGTAATCTTTATTTTACTGAAAGTTACTCACGGTGATATCAGGCTAATTTGATATGCAAATGAGGTAGGACATTTTTAAATTATTTATACTAATTAAATGTGTCACCTGAACAAATATCTTTACTTCCTGTGAAATGGAAATGGCGGCAGATTATTTTCTGAGGTAAAGAAAAAAAAATAAACATGTAAGAAGGTTTGTTTGACTGAATGAACTGATATAAGTAAGTTATTAAACCATCATTTGACTACCACGTGTCATTATTTCGATGTTGGAGTGCCGATATTTCCGATGTATATGGATAAGAAGGTTCTTCTCTTGCTGACGTACCCCACCCACCATCAGATGAATATACCGGTGAGTTCTCGATGACGAAGAACAAGAGACGTAAACGTAGTGAACCATCGCCTGTGGCGACCACAGCTCCAAACATTAGTTCTCAACCTAAACGCCACAAACCTGTTTTCCCAACTAATGTGAACATTGACGTCGATCCCGAAAATAGTTGCCTAAATCCGGGCGTTGAAAGTTCATCCAACATGGCGGCAAAATATACAAAAAAAAGATATTAAAAGAGATCGCCAATGACGTTCTATCAGAAATGATTCCAAAAATGACAACTGAAATAAAACTACAATTGGTCACCGAGCTGAGAACTGAATTTCGAGCGATCGTGGACATCGATACCGCAAAACTTCGTGACGAAATATCCACACTGAAAAACGAAAACACGTTTCTGAAAGACTCGTTCAAAACACTATCAGCAGACATGGATGAGCTTGAGCAATATGTCCACCGAATGTGCCTCCACATCTCCGGCATTCCAGGCGATACAGGAACCCACACAGAAGATGTGGAGAAAAAAATACTTGACCACGCCTTGAAATGCAACCTGGGGCTGAAACCTGATGACATCGACAAATGTCACCTAATGGGTAAACCAAAAGACATGTGCAATCGACGTGTAATTGTAAAATTCAATAATTCGAAGGCTCGCGATCGGGTGTATGAAGCTCGTCGAACACTGGGAGATGGAATATTTGTCCAGGAAAACCTGACCAAATTGCGAAGCCAGCTAGCATATGAAGCCAGGAAGTTGTACCGTACGAAATCCCTGAGGAAAATATGGGTTGGTGGATGCAAAATATTCGCTCTAATGTCGATCAGGGGCAAAGAAGTTAAAGTTCAGATCCGTGACATTGACGATATCGCCTGCATCCGTAATGGACAGCCACCAACCCTGACCTAGCCGTAAAAAGTGTAAAGTGCAACGTGTGTGCTCAGCTCAACACGACTTCACAAAAATGTATAGCATGCGAAATAGTCGCCGCTCAATGCATACCACTGAAATACCATACTAGCATATCCACATATAATTCCACACATCACAACAACACATGTGTGTTCACATTACCATAATACGTTTATTGTAGCTTTCCACGTGAGCACTCATTTCAACACGAATTCACAAATATGTATAGCATGCGAAATGGACGCCGCTCAATGCAGAACACTGAAATATCTTTATATATGTATAGTACTTCCTCATCTAGTTTCACACTGTACAACACCCGTGTCTCCACATATGTCTTAAACACGTTTATTGTAGCATATGCCTACACATTTACTTCTAAACACAACAAAATATCTGGTAACACACACGTTCACGTGACATAGTCAAGGTAGAATCAACACAGTGACTTGACCCAACAAATTGACCACACGCCAACACATACACAGTATGTGCAAACAATTATTAATACACATACCCAGTGTAGCCAGTGCCTGTAAATATGTGTCATATATATCCCTATCCGTGCTGTTAGTTTCATTATTTCACAATGAAATGTGTGGATGTGACTGGAGAGGTGGGGCTTATAGGTCTTGTGACCAGTGTAGATCCAGATCAGCCTGTGCATCCGCCCAGTCTGGTCAGGATCTGCACTGTTTCGCCGTTCAATCAATGAAGCACCTGTCATGCTGCTGTCAAACAATATAGATCGTCAATATGCTACTGCAGTGTGACATGTGATCAGGGGCTACGCTGGTCATAGCATAGGTCTCGTGGACCCCAATTCTCCAGTCACGGCCATACATGGTCATACACCCTGGCAAAACCAATGTCACTCATACCATATATATAGCAAACAGTGTAGAACCAGATCATAGTGCGTCAGGAACAGGCAGTTTATGACATTACTGTACTTCTGGACACCAATCTATAAGCAATCCTATAATCGGCGTATGCCATGAACAGACTGTGCCTGCCGCACGAAGACCATGCCAAGAGAACTATGTGTTTAATCTCTAATATTTAACCATACGGAAAAGTAGACTCTGATAATATATTGTTTTTGCCACCTTTGTTGGAACTGTCCCAGAATACTCCAATGTAGGATCATTGCATAATACAAAATGTATGTGCTTTCGTTGTGTATTAACTCAATGACTTATGACTGACTTAATAAGAAACTCGGCACAGCCTCGTATTCACTAATCTACACATATTTTGTTGCCACCTTTGCTGGAACTATCCCAGAATACTCCAATGTATAATAATCTATGCATAATATGTGCTTTCGTTTTGTATTAACTCAGTGACTTATGACTGACTTAATAAGAAACTGGGCACAGCCTCGTATTCACTAATCTACACATATTTTGTTGTCACCTTTGCTGGCACTATCCCAGAATACTCCAATGTATAATAATATATGCATAATAAAAAAATTATATGCTTTCGTTTTGTATTAACTCAGTGACTTATGACTGACTTAATAAGAAACTGGGCACATCCTCGTATTCACTAATCTACACATATTTTGTTGCCACATTTGCTGGAACTATCCCAGAATATTCCAATGTATAATAATCTATGCATAATAAAAAAAATTATGTGCTTTCGTTTTGTATTAACTCAGTGACTTATGACTGACTTAATAAGAAACTCGGCACAGCCTCGTATTCACTGATATACACATATTTTGTTGCCACCTTTGCTGCAACTATTCCAGAATACTCCAATGTATAATAATCATTGCATAATATGTGATTTCGTTGTGTATTAACTCAGTGACATATGACTGACTTAATAAGAAACTCGGCACAGCCTCGTATTCACTGATCTACACATATTTTGTTACCACCTTTTTTGTTATTGTTACTATCCCAAAATACCTCCATTGTATGTACAATAATCATTGCATAATATGTGCTTTCGCATTGCATTGTATTAACACAGTGACTGATATCATAAGAAACTCGGCACAGCCTCGTTCTCACTGATCTACACAGAGGTTTACCACTGTTTTTGACACTATCTCAAAATACCCCATTATATGTATAAAATCAGTGCAAAATGTGTGTTTTCGCAGTGTATCATCACAGTGATGTTTGACTGATCTCATAAGAAACTCGTCACAGCCTCGTTCTTTGTGAAATCAGAACACTTGATGGATGCGAAAACCAAAATGTATTACTTGTTTAATTATGAAAGTAAATTATAATCGTGCAATCCATGTTAGACCCAGATCAGACTGCACAGTCACAGATAGAACGTAGCTTTGTCTGCGTATGGAATGCGAGATTAATCTCGTCACGCTTACTGAATTACATGCATATAAACTGTAGGGTAATAACTCGATTTGATTTTGCTCATGTCGATACCGATCCATAAAAGTGTACGATCGACTATGGTGAACAGTAATATAACTATTATGTTTCTCTAAATAATTGCATTTTGTAGTACATACTGTGCTGGCTTATCTGTGCCGAACCTGGATTGGTGTGTACAAATGCATGGAGCAGCATGATCGCATATGTCGAATATCAAACTTACCCAGTCACTTGCTTCCACTGACGACGAACTATGATTATAGTTCTCCGGTACTTATCGTTCTTGTATACAATATATATTCAATGACCGATCCCACTTGTCGAGCTGTTTTGCAAACAACTGAACTGGTTAGTCTACACAGGTAATGAGCAGCCAGCAGGTGACTTATCCAGGTGTACTAGCACAAATCCATGCCGTCTGCCATCGACTGCCCACTAACACATTGCTCATTTATATGTATACATGTACAAAATAACGGAAAAGTAAATCGGACACCTGCATTTATACACGGACTGTTGATTTAGTCTGGCGAATCGGTATACACGGAATGTTAGTCTGTCGAACGGTAAGGGAGATAACAACGTTACCAGATAATAGTATTTCATCAGTTGCGTACCATATACTTCACAAAAACCTTTTTTTTTTTTTTTTATCAGCACTGACTCCCTATCGTGTTCAATTAATATACATATATACACGCGTAGAAGCCAACCTGGATGTTCTATGGTGTCAAGATACATACCACATACCAATACTTGTACTGTCAATAAACTGAAACTTGGTTAAATGCACAGGGTATAGCATCCTCGCACGACATATTAATTTGACACAACCCTAACTTGATACGCAAAACGGCTCGACACAATCAGATGGTTTAACATAACTAGATAACAATTTAATAGTTTAATAAGTTTACTACCGATCTTGTACATGTACATGTATTTTTGTTTGTATACTGAGCAAAACTAGAAACGTCCCTCCATGTTTAAGGAAAGATTCATCAAAAACCAAAAGAGTTACTTTTAAAAATCAAAATGGAAAAACAAGTTCATTCATTTCTCTATCAAAGCCAATAAATTGCATTTGGATATCTTGTTAAATATTCGAGAGATAACCGGCTAAGGGCGGTAGGGGTCAAAATCAAAAATCACAAAAACTCAGAAATGTGTTACTTAATGTTTAGAGATGGAATTTCAATAAGTAAAGTGGCAAATTCAGTAAATCTCGTTAGTACCGAGTGTGGCCACCATTTGCATGAATGCATGCAATGATCCTACGCCGCATCGACGTGACGTAACGCAATACCAGTGCGTTGGGCAAATTCCTCCATTCCCGTTGTAACGCCCGTGTAAGATCGCGAACATTGTGTCAATCTGATGGTTAGCTCGTGCTTTGCGGCCCAACTTATCCCATATGTGCTCAATGGGATTGAGATCCGGGGAGACCGCGGGCCATGGCATGACATCGACGTTGTTTTGCTGTAAGTATTGAGTGGTGACCCTGGCTACGTGAGGGCGGGCATTGTCGTGCATCAATGTCACACCAGGACCATGCTGACGGATAAATGGTAAGGCATGTGCATTTAGTACATCTGCAACATAACGTTGTGCATTGATGTTGCCCTGTACATACAACAACCAAATCTGTCTTCCGGTTTCCCATGATCCCACCCCAGACCATTACGCTCCCTCCCCCAAACCTGTTCTTCTCAACAATGCAACAATCGGTGAATCTTTCATTTTTACGCCTGTATACCCGTAATCTTCCGTCAGCATGACTAACTGTGAACCGAGATTCATCGGTGAACAAAACTCGGTTCCAGTCAGCCCTTCTCCAGTTCAGATGACGTCGCGCCCATAACAGTCTGGCAGCACGGTGACGTTGGGTCATTATCTGACCAGTGTACGGGCGGCGTGCCCGGATTGGTTGGGCGTTACGACGTAACCGGTTGCGAATGGTCTGCCCTGAGACACCGTATCGCCTAGCAGTGACTGTGGCTGCCAATCGACGTTGACGTAAGTGCGTCAACGTAATGTAACGATCGGCTCTAGCCGTCGTTACACGAGGCCTACCAGGTCGCTGCCGGTCGTGAACAGCCCCAGTCTGCTGGTACCGGGCTGCAAGACGATCAATCGTCTTCCGACAGCAACCAAACCGAGGCGCGACCGCCCTGGCGGCCATCCCACCCGCAAGCATCCCAATTGCCTGATTTCGCTCGTTTTCGGAAAGCCGTGGCATATCGAAAACAGTGAAAAATTAAAAAAGTTTTTTAATTTTCCGAATAGCCCCTATCGCATGAATGGTACGACATGAACTGAATCACCTTATCGATGACAAGTATAGCGTGCACGTGCAAAAAGTGGAAATCAACGTTCCGGTCACTGGCCGCTATGTAAACCGTGTGTATCGGCTAAACTCTACACGATCGTATTCTGAACATCGCCACGGTTTAAAATACATGTACTTTCAACATGTGGTACATACATAGACAGAGCTACACCGGCTATAAAACAGGGACGTTTCTAGTTTTGTTGAGTATACATGCATGCGCTTGTTTTAACAAGTACAGTATGTATAGTCTTAACCCCAACATACACTACGAACCCTTGCTACCATAACTTTGTTCTCCACCAATCAGCAGGCCTGCTTCCGTCATGCAGCGTAGTACGTTGGCGTACAGGGCCGTAACTACATGTTACACAAAATGACTTTGTCACGTGAACCGCTAAGGCGGATGGACCCTGTACGACAAGAGGCATCTCTAACATTATGTGACCCCTTTCGGTACATGGCGGTTTCATTATTGTTATTATCAGGAGATATTCATCCAAATCCAGGCCCCTTAAATGACTAGCTAAACACATTAGACTTAATAAATAGTGGGCTAAGTGTTATGCATTTAAACATACAAAGCTTAAGACCCAAGCTCGACTTACTAGAATTAGAATCACAATGCTATGATGTCCTAGTATTTACTGAAACGTGGCTATCACAAGACATATCTGACGATAACATACATATACCTAACTTTGGACGCCCTTTTAGATGTGATAGACGAGACAGATCAGGCGGTGGGGTTGCAATATACTTGAGAGAAAATATGCACGGATTAATCAGGAACGACTTATCCATTCCAGGTCTCGAAGCACTGTGGGTCGAAACAAACTATAACAATCAAATTATTCTCATAGCTGGATTGTATCGCCCACCAAACTCTAACAATAATTACTGGTCCCTCTTGGAAGAGAGTTTTGACAGAGGGTATAACACATCAATTAACAATAGCATCATCACTGGCGATTTTAATATAAATGCTCTCAATCAATCGGCATCTAAGATAGACAATCTTATTGCTTCGTACAACTTTACCCAAATAATATCCGAACCAACACATTTCACCGAACACTCACAAACTCTAATAGACCTCATCATCGTAAAGAATCCACGCACCGTTCTCACGAGTTTTGTTACGGATCCGTTCGTCCCGGATCTTATAAGGTACCACTCGCCTATAATAGTAGTTCTCACATTCCCTAAACCTAAACCCACCTCATTCAAACGTCACATTTGGAATTATGATGAAGGTGACTTTGATAAATATAGACAGCAGCTGCATAATACAAACTGGGAAAGGAAAATAACAATAAATGACATAGATACGTCTGTCAGCAACATTAGTTCTACTATAATAAACGCAGCAAAACAGTATATACCTAATCAAATAGTAACCATGCGCCCTAACGATATACCATGGATGAAGAGCAATGTAAGAAAACTAATCAGACAACGAAGACGACTTCACAAAAAAGCGAAAAACACTGAACAAGCTTGGCAAACTTTCAGAAACAAGAGAAATAAAGTAACACAACATATACGAAAAGCCAAACATGACTATAAACAATCCATAATAGATCAAATTAATGAAGACAATATTACAGCTAAAAACTGGTTTAAGATGACTAAATCCTTAATAACCAGTGCTAATTTGAGTAATCATATTCCAACACTAATTCAGAACGACACAACCGCGTCTGTAGATAAAGACAAAGCAAGCTTGTTGAATGAACATTTTTGTAAACAATCAAACGTAGATGATAAAAACAAAAATCCACCGCATTTGGCAACACATACTAATAACTCACTACCAATTATAGTTATATCAAATCAGGAAGTAAAATATGCAATGTTGCAAATGGACTCCTCAAAGGCATCTGGCCCCGACGCAACAAGCCCTCGACTGTTGAGAGAAGGTGTAAACCAACTTTCAACACCCCTAGCAAACTTTTTTAATATATTGATTTCTACTTGTCAATTCCCACTGGCATGGAAAATGGCCAATGTTACTCCGATGTATAAGAAATCCAACCCGGCAGATCCCATGAACTACCGACCAATATCAGTACTTAGTTGTATTGGTAAAATCATGGAGCGATGTATCCACAAACACTTATATAATTACTTAATTGCCAACAACATATTAACCAAGTACCAATCGGGCTTCAGACGTGGTGATTCTACAACTAATCAACTTGCTTACATATACAACGATATTTGCAAAGATTTAGATGAAGGTAAAGAATTTTGGGCAGTTTTCTGCGACATTTCAAAGGCATTCGACCGAGTTTGGCATCGGGGATTACTACCGAAACTCTCATCAATTGGTATTATCGGCACCCTTCATAAATGGTTCTCTTCCTATATTTCCACACGACATCAGCGTGTAGTAATACATAACACACATTCTGAGTGGAAAAATATTAATGCTGGTGTACCACAAGGTTCAATCTTAGGGCCACTCTTATTTCTCATCTATATTAATGACATAGTTAATGAGATTAATTCCAACATACGATTATTCGCGGACGACACAAGTCTTTACTTTATAGTTGAGGAACCAATCACTGCTTCTCGTATTATAAACGACGACCTTGACAAAATACATAACTGATCGACGATTTGGCTTGTAGACTTTAACCCAAATAAAACAGAGGCTATGTTGATATCCAGAAAACAAAATAGACAACTTCATCCTCCCCATCTTATGAACAATACCGTAATAAAAGAAGTTGAAACTCATAAACACCTAGGTATCGTATTTTCCGATACTGGTAAATGGCAGCCACACATTTCATCGGTCATTAGTCGCGCCTGGCAACGCATTGGATTGCTTCGTTGTTTAAAATTTACATTAAATAGAAAGTCAGTAGAAAAAGCATACTTCTCCATCATACGCCCCTTGCTCGAATATAGCGATAGTACTTGGGATAATTGTTCAATAGAACTAACAAATTAACTAGAATCCATACAAATTGAGGCCGCACGAATTGTTACTGGTGCCACTAAACTATGCAGTATAGACAAACTTTACACAGAAATCCAATAGAAAGCCTCGAACAGCGAAGAAGAAAACACAAATTACTTTTATTCTACAAAATTAAACACAATATGACACCAACTTATATGAGTAATTTAATCCCAGAACAAACCCAAACTCGATATAGGCTAAGAAACGACGAAGACATTCCATTAATACACACACGTACTAAACTGTATCAAGATTCATTTCTTCCATCTACCATACAATAATTCCCTATCCTCGAATGCAAGAAACAGCCCAACCCTTAACTCGTTTAAGAATGTACTAAATGTTAACTTGCGTAAACCACCAACCTACTACTACACAGCTACTAATCGACAAGGCCATATTCTCCTGACTCGTATCCGGCTAGGGTGTAGCGCGCTGAATTACGACTTATTCCGGAAATCAATAGTTGATAGCGCTACATGCGCCTGTGGCGCAATCGAAAATGCTCATCACTACATACTCTCATGTCCCCTTTATACAAATCAAAGACAACGATATTTGTCATCTCTTCCTTGTCCACCGATCCTTAATAACTTAATTTACGACAGCGAATTTTTAATGGACAATGAAAACAGCCTTGTATTCCAAAGGGTTCAACAATTCATTATTGCCTCTAAACGTTTCACTGCATGACGGGAGACTGTCCCTGCGACTGAACGGTTTCTAACGATTATATTGTAAACTGCCAATAGCAGGACAAATGCTAGTCGTATATCGTTACAACAGTTCAATTGAATTCAACGCCAATGGTTCGGAGTGCATGCTTGGGATAACTCTTTGTTTCCTTCAATAATCTAACAAAACTTACATATGCATACATTATATGCATTCTTGCCACATTCCCATTTACTGATGCTTTACTCAAGGAGAAGAATTCACATAAGCTCTGTGAGCTTGTTTTCTAATCCTTATTCACTGTTACTTTATATGTATTCTGATGCATATATATACATGTATATTATTTTAAATAAATATTGTTTAAACTAAATATGTTTATCGACACATTATAAAGTACATGTACGATCATAGCACATCAAAAAACTAAGTAGAGATAATATAGTTTCCATTAACCTTTTATGGAAACACGGTTATCGCCCCCTGATATAAGTGACGAAAGTCACGTTTCATATAAAAAGAAGAATAACTAGAGCAGCTGAAGCTGCATCAACGGTTTGAGGCTTGATGTACTGACAAACGTACACTGGCAAAGTGATTAGAAGACATTGCCAATGACGAAAACATATGAAACTCAAAAAAAATTGATGCAATTCCAATGAAATTGAAAAAATAAAGTTTTGTATTTTCAGAATCGCTTGACTATCCTAAGCATTTTTCATTATATAACGTTCTACGAAATGTGTACCGTTAACCCCCTAGTCTGACATTGAAGTTGAGACGATTCTAAAGCACTCACAGCATGTCAGTTCGTATATAAAATGAAAATTGTTTATATTTGTTACTGTGTGATTTAACGTGACGCTGTCAAACTTCAAATGCATGTAGCTCTCTCATTTGAGCAGATAGCTAAAAACTACCAGGATGCGGAGATAGAGAATTTTATTGCCTTTTTAATGGAATTATTTGAAATCGGTTGAATAATAAAAAAGTTATGACCATTTCAAATTTAAAAAAATGAAAGAACCAAACTTCAAATGCCTACAACTCTCTCATTTGGGCAGATAGCCAAAAACTACCAGCGAAGCGGAGATAGAGAATTTTGTTGGCTTTTTAATGGAAAAAAAATATTTGAAATCGGTTAGATAATAACAAAGTTATGAACATTTCAAATTTGAAAAATTGAAGAAAAAAACGTCCAAGTTTGAAAGGCAATAGAATCGGAACTCTTCAAGCTATAGCTCTGAAAAGTATCATCTTTTGTGCGGATGAATGTCCCGCGTCACGCTGTCAAAAAAGTATGTTGCTGAGATTACTGTACAAATTGGAAACTGTTTTCGAAGACCACCCGTTAAAATAAAAAAGAAAATCCGAAATTGTTGATTTTTTTCATTTTTCTCAACTTCACATGTCAATAGCTCTCTTATTTGAGCAGATAGCCAATAACGGCCAGGCAAGCGAAGATAGAGATTTCTCGCAGCTTTCGAATACAAAAAGAATTTTTGAAATCGGTTGAAAAATGTGGAAGTTATAGGACATTATATGATATATGACGTCACTTCCGGTTTCGTGGAAAGTGACGTCATGAGAATTCTGAAAATTGCGTTATTCTCGTCTCACAGTTGATACAAATCGGCATACAAAATTTGAAGTCGATCCAACAAGCGGTTTGGGCTGTAGTCCCGACGGCTGAATAAAAAGAAAAAAAAAAACAACGAAAATGAAATTGAAAAAAAAAGTTTTGTATTTTCAGAATCGCTTGACTATTCTAAGCATTTTTCATTATATAACGTTCTACGAAATGTGTACCGTTAACCCCCTAGTCTGACATTGAAGTTAAGACGATTCTAAAGCACTCACAGCATGTCAGTTCGTATATAAAACCAGTGTCTGATACAGCCCACCATACCTGTCTGGCCTCCACCTCGAAGTTTGTCAGCTGTACACACTGTTCTAGGCGGCTAAGTTTATATGCTCGTTCTCAAACTTCAAATGCATGTAGCTCGCGCATTTGAGCAGATAGCTAAAAACTACCAGCGAACTGGAGATAGAGAATTTTATTGGCTTTAATAAAAAAGTTATGACCATTTCAAATTTGAAAAATTGAAAAAAAAACGTCCAAGTTTGAAAGACAATAGAATCAGAACTATTCAAGCCATTGCTCTGAAAAATATCATCTTCTGTGCGGATGAATGTCCCGCGTGACGCTGTCAAAAAATTATGTTGCTGAGATTACTGTACAAATTGGAAACTGTTTTCAAAGACCACCCGTTAAAATAAAATAAAAATCTGAAATTGTTGATTTTTTTCATTTTTCTCAATTTCACATGTCTATAGCTCTCTCAATTGAGCAGATAGCCAAACATTGTCAGTGAAGCGAAGATAGAGAATTCTCGCAGCTTTACAATTCAAAAAGAATTTTTGAAATCGGTTGGAAAATAAGGAAGTTATAGGGAATTATATGATATATGACGTCACTTCCGGTTTCGTAGAAAGTGACGTCATGAGAATTCTGAAAATTGCGTTATTCTCGTCTCACTGTTGATGCGAATCGGTATACAAAATTTGAAGTCGATCCGACCAGCGGTTTGGGCTGTAGTCTCGACGGCTGAATAAAAAGAAAAAAAAGAAAAAAAAAAAACCAACGAAAACTAGAGCAGCTGAAGCTGCATCAACGGTTTGAGGCTTGATGTACTGACAAACGTACACTGGCAAAGTGATTAGAAGACATTGCCAATGACGAAAACATATGAAACTCAAAAAAAATTGATGCAATTTGACGGCTGAATAAAAAGAAAAAAAAGAAAAAAAAAAAACCAACGAAAACTAGAGCAGCTGAAGCTGCATCAACGGTTTGAGGCTTGATGTACTGACAAACGTACACTGGCAAAGTGATTAGAAGACATTGCCAATGACGAAAACATATGAAACTCAAAAAAAATTGATGCAATTTGACGGCTGAATAAAAAGAAAAAAAAGAAAAAAAAAAAAACCAACGAAAACAAAAGGTTTGAGGAATCAAATTCCTCAAACCTAACAAAAGGTTTGAGGAACCAAATTCCTCAAACCTAATGACAATTAATATGTCGGGTAATGGTGAATTAATGTTTATTTTGCCGAAAAATTGTTATATCTAAAGAATGGACAAAACAAATATGTCTCCCAATATTATAACCTGGCATGTGGGACTCTATATTTAATTGTGAAACATTTTATTTATATTTGACTAAAATGATTGTTAACATTATCATGATTATGAAACTAACATATTCCAGTAAATATGATATAAACTTACATATGCAGATATGTAGATGACATAATAAAGTAAATTGAAGCTAAAATCAACAAGTGACCCAGTCAACGGCAGCGAAATTGAACATTTAAAGTTTTGTATTACTTTTATAATACTAATAGTAATTAACACAGAACACGGTATGACGTCACACATGTAAATAAAATCGCATTTTACAATAAATAGCTTACTTTTTAAACATAAATTTGTTATTGGTTGGTATATTACATTAAAAAACGTCCAATAAATTGGACACAATACACTATGGCTCTTAGTAAAATGGTTCAAATATTGCCTATATAACTACGAGGCGTTCTGAATGAGGCTATATACGGGATAATCTATTTAAAATAAATTTCATTGGGAAGCTATTTTTTTGCGAATTTTGATTGCCACACATGTGTATTATTATTTTAATGAAACCTATCGAATGTTTACAGGTGTTAGCATGTTTCAATATTGAACGAACATATAGCTTATTGCCTGGAGCCATTGTAATAATAGAACGCATACAACTATTCATGAGAATATAGGCGTTCTATGAAAATATAATGAGCAATAGAGATAAGTAACATGCATACACTGATACAATTAAGGAAATGAGAAACATGTAGACAATGATAAAATCAGATCTTCCGATACAATCTGGTTTCATGGAGAAAGCTAAGCAAACCTTCAAAGGAGAAGAATTCACATAAGCTCACATTCAGCTTGTTTTCTAATCCGTATTCACAATATACATGTATTCAATCTGAAAAAAAATATTGCTTAAACTAAGCTAAAACTAAACCTTCAATGTTCTCCGCAAGTGAAATAACATTGGAGTGTTTGTGTCGAATATCGGCAAAATCGATACAGTCCAGTTTGATGTTTAGCGCGGGAAGTGCGCTGTGGAATGGAATACACCAAGTACGCAGCTCACCTTTGATCCCGGCGTATATGTCTGTAGCCAGGAGTCAATTCGCCCAAAGTCGGTTGCACAGCATGAAGTTTATTATCTGTGAGCAGATCCCACCAGGTCTGCATTGTATCAGAGATGAAAGAGTTGATGGATGATTCAAAATCATGCTAGCAAACAGGAACATTAGAAGTCGGTAGCACCAGGGCGGCTTTGTGAGCACTATTTGCCCTGTCATTGCCCGTGGTACAAGTATGTTTGGGGAGCCAACACAAAATAATGTTCTTACTAGACGGAAGTAAAATATGGTGTAGCTCAATAATTTGGCGGATACGTGGATACGCAAGCTTCATGTTGTACAAATTTGTAGTGAAGATAATGAATCGGAAAATAAATGAGATATTTTCGCAATATAAAGTGCAAGTAATAATGCCTTCAATTCAATTCTGGATATCGGGGACAGCGGCAGCAACAGCTACCCGGTTGCCGTCCTTTGTCCACCAACTTGTATCGGAAAATCTAAGTGTATCATTGCGTACATGTTTTTCATTTATATTGTTTATCATAGTTTTAGTTTTACTCGAACACACTCTATTACTATAATGTTTTGTTTAAATCTGAATTGCTTGGTCCTAAATGATAGTCTTGTATGTACAATGTATATAGTTATATTACAGATATGTAACTACACTGGTTACAATAGGCCAAGTTGTTACATTATTATGAAATTCGGTGTTTAAGTAACAGTTTGGAAAATACTATGTTGGTTTAAATTAGCGTCAAATTCGCTTATATTACTCTAGTACACTTATACTGAAACATTACCGTTCATGAATGAAAACATGCTACAGTGGGTTGTAATTGTGTTAGAATATCATCCACAGAAAACATGAAAATTAAAAATAACACCGAAGAGAACAGAATATGGCACGATGTGTGTAATAATAGTAAATTGTGAAATGGTCTGTAGTACTCGGTCAATTGTTAGGACATGTTATGTTGTGGAGGGCAGTTTGTGGCACATTGAACACTCTACAACTACCGCTGTACCCGTGACATAGATTTCTCTTAGGTTTTGCGCTGCCCTGGGTCTTTGACGTCAATGGTATATGCATTCTCTATCTCAGATACAATATATATTTGTGTATGCGTATGAGTACATAGCACTTTGAAGAGGAGCTCAAATGGCAGGTTGATGGTGTTATTCATCTAGGGAGGAACATAAGTCATAGTGTATGTCTCATCGATTACTGCCTGTGAGTAATTATACATTTGGATGCATTCAGTTTTGGTAGATAATCGTATTGTGGAGATCTTTCATACCCACACTGACACAGCATCCAAGGAAACACTTATGTTAATCTCAGCAAAGCTGATAGTACAGTCCGGGTTCTCATAGCTACTGTAGTTATTGGAATGGGTTGCGATATACGTGATATATATCAGTGGTAGCGATTTGGGGATTACTATCCACCTATCTGCAATTATGGTCCAGCTGGCAGAGACGACAGAAATAACATTGTTCTATGTTATGTGTATCCACGAAGTACGTCTCAAGCATGTGCGGAGTGTCGGGGATGTGCTGATAGCGTACTTGAAAAATGCTGACAGACACAAGCGAATATCAGCCAATGCAAACTTTATTTTTCTTCGAGTAAATATACTATTTCGGAGTTACACAGTCTCAGGGCAGATCAACAAGACACCGCTGTGTAGATATATATGTGTCGAGGGAGTTCATGTTGTATACAGCTCAGTTAATGTATTGACACCTACATGTACCTACACAGTGTCAGGTCAGATCAACCAGAAGTGGAACACCTCTGTGTAGACATGTGTCGAATGTGTTCATGTTCAATACAGTTAATGGATTGATATCTACGTATTTGCTGTACATGACATGAATATCGTCACAAAACCAATCTAAATCTACGTAGCTCTCAGAAATAACGTTGTCAGTGTTTCACGAGTACATATACATGTATTTAACTTAAAGGTTCTATGTCTCATATGATGCCACACTATGTTAACGTTGTACTATTCAACTCTTACCATGTGTGTTACCTTGCTCTTAGTTCACTCATCTAAATTAAAACCATTTACTTGTCCATGCTGTGACATATATCTACACGATAAAGGACGTGGGACAATAAGGCCAAATAAAAATGGGTCCACACCCAAATTGGAAAATAACAGTGTAGAAGTGTACATCAATATGTCAGGAAGCTACGTTGAAACAACTTTCCGGATAATATCGTCTTTAATGATACAACCCAATGGCACATTTCAAAGGACGACAACGTCAAAACATATGAAATGACGTTACCATATGGGAAGCAGAGGTTTTGAGATTGCAAAAAAAAAAGGAATTATATGAGATAAACATCATAAAGCTCACAGGAAATGATTCATTGTCATATCAGGATTGTTTTGAAAGAAAAATACTTTAAAAAATAAAAACGTGTTTTCATAATGTCCTTGTGTAAAGTGGTTTGATTGAAGATATATGACGATACTAGGACCGCTGAAATTTTTTGCACGCGTTATACATTTTACTATATAGTTCATTTGCAACGTATTACATTTCAAAAGTAACGAATTCTAATGCGTTAGAAACGGCACGGCTGACACTAACCGGCATTCATTCATGCTATCGATAGGAAGAGAATCTCCACCAGGACAGTGAAACCAACATAGGGAAGGTGGTTGGTGGAGATTGAACAGTTCAGTAGAGTAATGGCCAGCAGCAAGAGGAAAGATGAAATGAGCAAACAAGGAAGGAGCACTGCAGATATTAAAGATGATATTGAGAATAGGCTAAAGATTGTCATGAACAAGAAATATTAAGTTTACTGTTCCGGCACTGTTAATACTTAAGTTGAAGTTTTAACGTTAAGGATATCACATAAATGATGCTGAACAATTAAGTCGGAACAGTTTCAGGTTTATGAAGAATGTCCCCTTCTTGTTTGACTTGGTTAGATTAAAGTTGGTCGCACGGAGAGTACGTCACAGGAGTGGTGCAACGATAATTACGACTGTTGTACCAGTGACCATACTTGTTGGTGCAAATAACCAAGATTTTGTGTGATATACTCTGAACACTTATAATACTCAATCTGCAGCGCCCTTGAGCTCAGTTCATATAAGACGGAACTATCACTCAGTTAGTTGTTTTTAAAACTCTATGTCGCCTACTAACACATATTTAAACGAAACGCAATGTAAAGGGACAAAATAAATTCCAATACACAAAACGCAACCACAGAACAAGTCTGCCAGTGGAAAGTTGTCACCCAACTCACATTCATCATAATTACTCTCAACCTCTGGTTGTTGGATATTTTCATGTATTGAAAACAAAGTTTGTAAAACAAGCAATGTTGAGCTTCGACTAAGCCAGTCTGTGAGGTATTTGTGTCATCGTGGACGCTGGCAAGGTCATCGACATGTCATCCGGCATAAATAACAAAATATTACGAGACAATGTCGAGCGGTTCGTGATGAACGTAGAACACGAATACCATACATTTTATGTACGTATTGTATACTTTAGTGCGGTTTATTGCATTAGCCTTGTGCAAAAAGCGAGACATTTAGTGCACACGTAATAACAAAATTATGCAAATATGCATAACTGGAAATGACTGTCATGCTGAACGTCCATCGTGGATGTCGAAATAATGACACGATAATACAAAAACGTACATCCGTATTATTAATAGTCTACGGGTAGCATTGTCACCTACTGACATACTACATTACTACGCCGTACTCTACCAGAGCACTCTTGATACATGTGTCAACGTTTGTGTTAAGTTCGCTCTTTTGGTATTGTTATGATGTACATTCTCGGTTTTAGAAATTGCTTACGGTGTTACGTCGATTCGTGAGATGCAAATGCAATTTTTTTCTGAAGTTGTCCCAATATTCCAAATAAAAGAGTGCAGTCATTTAAATAATTTGTGTTTTCATTTCTCTTTCTTGATTTCTGTTTTTTTCTGTATTGTGTCACGCGATGTATAATACAAGTGACCGTCACTGTGCTCTGTGAACCCTACTTTCATTATGCAATACGTCCCTATATAATAACAAGAGGCCCAAATGGGCCTGTATCAAATAAAAATGGCACGGACTGTAAATCATACATACCAAGTTCAATCAAAATTTGTCTGCAAGTTCATAAAAAGTGATTTATATAGGTTGTCTCAAAATATGTACAGTCCATAGGGGTTTAACGGATCACAGGGAATAACGGGTCAGATTTGCATTTCAAGCCCTGAAAAGGAAAACATACGCAATGTATAATAACATAAATTTGAAGGTGACTAACCCAATATTTTGAAATTAAGCGTCTTACTAAAGTGCTATTTATGGAAATTTCGATCTATTAGCGGCCATCTTGGATCTTGGACCAAGCCGTTCACGAGAAGAAGACGAGAAGAAGACGTTCGAAATCTATAACAAAGGCCTGGCCATCGGATTTAGACAAATACCTAAGTTTATACCTTCCATTTTATTGTGTCGCGAAGCGGAAAGCGAGACATAGGTTTTGCTTTTCCGGAGTCAGCGGCGTCGATGTCGGTGTCGGTGTCGGTGTCGGTGTCGGCGTCATCATTCAATGTTAAGTTTTCGTGTTACGGTCATTACTTCAACACCTTATCATCTACAGTCATCAAACTTTATACATACCTTTACTATGATATGTAGATGTATATAGGACTATTTAAAAAAATTCCGGGCTCCAGGGTCAAGGTCAAACTCTATTTCTTTCTATGCTACAAACTGAACATTAATGCATGAAGACCCGTTTTCTCGTGCGCTCTGTACACCTTACCTGTAGAGAGAACAATAGCCTTTTGAACACTTCTACATGTGCAAGCATGTGCAAATTTCCAGCTTGACCACTAAATGTCCAGCTAAATTATTACAGGTAATTTATACAGGTAAATTATTATACCTGGGTATTACATTTCCGTAAACTGTGTTGACAATATTGTGGCAATCTGTGGACCTGTGCAGATATGATAGCGAGCATTATTTTTTTGTTAATTATTCAACTTGTTTTTTTTTAAACTTTTTTTCCATTTTTAGCCAGGTTTTTTTGGAAAAAAATTCCTTTTAAACTTTTTTTTTTAAACTTTTTTTTCCATTTTTAGCCAGGTTTTTTTGGGAAAAAAATCCAGGCTATTGGATTGATTGGCGAAAGCCAGGCGGGCGGGCGGCGTCCACAATCAATGTTAAGTTTTCATGACACATAGGACCAACAAACTTTCACAGCTGCATAACCAAGGGGTGCCCACCACATATCACTATCCAACATTGAACTTGACCCATTTTTTCCGGGCAGTCAATGTTAAGTTTTCGCGTTTACAATGTTAAGTTTTCGTGTTTAAGTCCATTTCTTTGGTACTGTACCACCTAGGACCACCAAACTTTCACAGCTTCATAACCAAGGGGTGCCCACCATATATCATTATCCAACATGTTACCTTTTTGAACTTGACCCATTTTTTCCGCGCAGTCAATGCATACAACTATCCAACATGTGACCATTTTTTTTACCTTCACCTATTATTTCTACGTAAATGACTTAGCCATTTTCAACGTTAACTTTTTAACGTACGTCTGGTTCAAGTTATTTGGTTAAAGTTTTTCGTTATACTATATCTCTGCAACTGCTTCGCCCATTACCTTGAAACTTTACATGGGTGTTTATCATCATCAAATTACTTTGATTATTTGGTGTACTATATCTCTGCAACTGCTTCACCCATTACCTTGATACTTCACATGGGTATTTATCATCATTGTCGCGCCCGCTTGCGGAAAGCGCGATATAGTCGGCATTTTGGCATACGTCCGTCCGTCCGTCCGTACGTCCGTGTGTCCGGTTAAAGTTTTTCCAGCTACTATATCTATTTTTTTAGTGTCCATGCCTCGCCCCAAGGCGCGACATGCAGGCCACGGCCATCTAGTCTACAAAAAGTGGGTATAATTATGTTATCCAAGTGTCTATGCTTGGAAAAAACCTGGCCTTCGTGGCTTTGCCTCGTTTCTTGTTTTTTTTTCAAATTCTTTTTCCATTTTTGTCTAGTAGCATAAGGTCGTAAGTGCTATATACCGACTAGTATCATATACTAAAACAAGTATTGACTAGTGAGCCATAGAATATAATCCGATATTCTATGGCTCACTAGTCAATAATTGTATAATATGTTCGGGCCAGTGAACATTGCTTTCTGGCCCAGGCTCGAGGTCAAGGCGGCGGGACAAGGCGAGACATTTGATTCCGCGGAATTCTTGTATATACTACGATTTGTTTGTAGAAATTGGTCGGGCGGTTCGTGAGAAGTGTTTTTTTTTTTAAAGATTTTGATCTAATATTCTATGGCGGATATCTTGGAATATGCGACGACCTTAATTTTCACAAATATTTAAAGGCTTCACCCAAGCACCAACATGTAATGTTTGACCACCATCGGCCAAGCGGTTCACGAGCAGAAGATCCATCAATTCTATATTACACGGATGACCTTTCCATTTTTTGGCGGCCATCTTGGATTACGTAATCTGATTTCAACAAATTCTCCAGAGTGATCGTCGCATCGATACCATCGATTTGATAAGCAATATGACCATATTTGGTCATCCCTACTTGGCCCCCCGGGACCCGCCCATTTTTGTCCTACCTGCTTTAGCAGAAGCGGGAAATAGGCATAGCTTTTCCGTCGGCGACGTCGGCGGCGGCGGCGGCATCAACATTTCACGTTAAGTGTTTGCGTTTAGCTCAGTTTCCAGAAAACTATAACTCCTACGACCTCCATACTTGGTATACATCAACACTGTGTTTAACCATCTCACACAGAGGGAACCCATGTGATCTTCACCTACTTTTCATGGTTCATTGACCTACTTTTCACATGCATTCAACGTTAAGTTTTTGCGTTTAGCTCTGTTTTTAAAACTTAAAGCTCAGGATAATTCATTGTAACTTCTGTTTCCCTCAATGGAATGCTTTAATATTCCATACATGCATTTGTAACAACATCTCGCATCATTCTACAGAAATCTCATTGTGCCCGCTAACCCCAAAGGTGAAGGTCACTGACTTAGAAATGTCCGTGTTTGGAAAAGTTAACGCTCGGTTTAATGTATTATAACTTCTGTTTCCCTTGATGGAATGCTTCGGTATGCATCAACACTGTGGTGTAACCATCTCACACAGAGGGGGCCCATGTGACCTTGACCTAGTTTTCATGGTTCATTGACCTACTTTTCACATGCATTCAACGTTAAGTTTTTGTGCTTAGCTCTGTTTCTAAAACTTAACGCTCAGGTTAATTTATTGTAACTTCTGTTTCCCTCAATGGAATGCTTTAATATTCAATACATGTATTTGCAACAACATCCCGCATCATTCTACAGAAAGCCCATAGTGCCCACTAACCCCAAAGGACAAGGTCACTGACTTAGAAATGTCCGTGTTTGGAAAAATTAATGCTCAGTTTATGCTTTAATATTCCATGCATGCATTTGTAACAACATCCCGCATCATTCTACAGAAAGCCCATAGTGCCCACTAACCCCAAAGGTCAAGGTCACTGACTTAGAAATTTCCGTGTTTGGAAAAGTTAACGCTCAGTTTATGCTTTAATATTCCATACATGCATTTGTAACAACATCCCACATCATTCTACAGAAAGCCCATGGTGCACGCTAACCCCAAAGGTCAATGTCACTGACAGAAATTTCCGTATTTGGAAAAGTTAACGCTCAGTTTATGCTTTAATATTCCATACATGCATTTGTAACAACATCCCGCATCATTCTACAGAAAGCCCATGGTGCCGGCAAACCCCAAAGGTCAAGGTCGCTGACTTAGAAATTTCCGTGTTTGGAGAAGTTAACGCTCACTTTTAGCGCTCAGTTTATGCTTTAATATGCCATACATGCATTTGTAACAACATCCCGCATCATACTACAGAAAGCCCATCATTCTACAGAAAGAACATGGTGCCCGCTAACCCCAAAGGTCAAGGTCACTGACTTAGCAGTTTACGTGTTTGGAAAAGTTAACGCTCAGTTTATGCTTTAATATTCCATACATGCATTTGTAACATCCCGCATCATTCTACAGAAAGGCCATGGTGCCCGCTATCCCCAAAGGTCAACGTCACTGAATTAGAAATTTCCGTGTTTGGAAAAGTTAACGCTCAGTTTATGCTTTAATATTCCATACATGCATTTGTAACAACATCCCGCATCATTCTACAGAAAGCCCATGGTGCCCGCTATTCCCAAAGGTCAAGGTCACTGACTTAGATATTAACGCTCAGTTTATGCATTAATATTCCATTCATGCATTTGTAACAACGTCCCGCATCATTCTACAGAAAGCCCATCATTCTATAGAAAGCCCATGGTGCCCGCTAACCCCAAAGTTCAAGGTCACTGACTTAGAAATTTCTGTGTTTGGAAAAATTAACGCTTAGTTTAAGCTTTAATATTCCATACATGCATTTGTTACAACATCCCGCATCATTCTACAGAAAGCCCATGGTGCCCGCTAACCCCAAAGGTCAAGGTCACTGACTTTGAAATTTACTGTTTGGAAACGTTAACGCTCAGTTTATGCTTTAATATTCCATACATGCATTTGTAACAACATCCCGCATCATTCTACAGAAAGCCGATGGTGCTCACTAACCCCAAGGTTATTACAAGCTCCTTATATACTATCAAACTGCGCCAGGCGGGAAATTTTGCTCCGCGGAGCTCTTGTTTGATCCAGTGGTCATCATTTTAACAAATCAGAACGAGCATTGGCTATCGATCATTTCTGCCAAGTTTCGTCGAAATCTGTCTGGCAGTTAGTGAGAAGATGTTTGAAGAATTTGACCTACAGTTCTATGGTGGCCATGTCGGATTATGCGACCACCTTCATTTTGACAAATATGAAAAGGCTTCACCGTTGCACCATGTGAACTGTGAAGTTTGACCACCATCGGACAAGCGGAAACGGGAAGAAGGCCTAAGACATTTATATTAAAAGGATGACCGTTCGGCGGCCATTTTTGATGACGTAATTGGAAAGTTGAACCCTACTTCAACCCCGGGCCTCGGCTATTTCTGATCCCGGTGTAATAATTTTAACAAATCTGAAAGAGCATTGACTATTGATCAATTCTGCCACGTTTCGTCGAAATCCGTCTACCGGTTTCTGAAAAGATTTTTTAAGAATTTGACATACTTTTCTACAAATCTTCTTGCATATGCGATGACGTCCATTTTAACAAATCTGAAAAGGAGTAACAAAATATACCATCCTTGTTAAGTTTGGTCAACATCGGCCAAGCGCTTCAGAAGAAGAAGTGGTCGGAAAAGTGTTAACGAACGACGGACGGGCAACGGACGGGCAACGGACGGACGAAAATCGGTAACGATAGCTCACACGAGCCTTCGGCTCAAATGAGCTAAAAACGAATTATTTAACAATTAGGACAGTATCACAAACGCCACGAAGCAGTATGTAGTACGCTCATATCAGCACTTTCGTCTTGCAATGAAGTCGATGCACGAATTGACATATATTTCTGACGACATAGATTGCTTATCATCGGAAGACAGTCGTATGATATTAGATAGCATTACATGCGACGTGCTCTAACTAAAATGGGCTTACTATTTTTCCCGCTGGACTTCCTGACCAGCAAAGCTTCAACATAAGGACCATTATGAATAGATAACGGAATAATTGTCCAATACTGCACACACATCCTGGTCAGGAAATAGTTGGATACGCGTGCTGAGCTGTAGTCCAATGGTCTGGAATGTGTGACGTTAATGACAAGTGTATTTTCTGATCGTCTGGTATGTTCATGCATCCGTTAAGCGACTAAGCCATGCCATTGTTTTTCTCTCACTGTTAAGCGTCCACCTGGATAGCCAAACCCTACTTACGTACAAACAAGGCGTCGGAAAAAAACCGAATGTAAATTTACGTTAAAAACTTCCTCAACCCTTTGCAGTGTGCAAAAGGTTGAGGACGTTTTTAACATAAATTTAAATTGCCGCTAAATACATGTAATAAGAAAACACTCTTATTTAACTTATTAACGGATTTAAAACTTAGACAAGTCCCATATGAATCAATTTTCATATTACTTCACCAGTAAATAGTGTAAAATAGCATAGTTTTACACATTTCTTTTTTGCATAGAACCAATCTCAAAACATACCCGCACGCGGACGCTTAGAGGTACATGCCCACTCAGTAGGCACACAATGTTCTTTATAGGAATTAAATAAGTGTATAATTGTGTCACTACTCCACCAGTTCTAAAAAATGCAAGTGCCCGCTATACAGATACAATCATTTAGTAATATATATTTTACTGACAGTGAAGCGCGGTTGAATCAGGCTGTTTTCATATGCAAATGAGGCATGATATTTGTTTAATAATTTATACTTAGTCTAATTAAATGCGTCACCTGAAAAAATAATATTTTCGACAGATTATAAAGTATGATCATTGCACATCAAAAAATAAATACAGATAATAAATAGTAATATATATCCGTTAACATTTTAAGGAAACACGGTTATCGCCCCTGATGGAGTGTGGAAATTTACGCCGGCTATAAAATATTTAATAATGCCAACCAATAGGTGGGGTAATGGTGAATGAATGTTCATTTTGCCAGAATATTTCTCTGATGATGTCTCTGATATAAAGAACAGTTTGTGCCTACTGAGTGGGCATGCACCTTTAACAGAGGAATAACTTGGTATGACCTTATTGTAAAGTAAGTAGCCATATGCCAATAATTCCAGCACAAAAATATTTACACAATTCCCTAACATTTGATTGGTCCGTAGCAAGTCTCTGTCCACAATTTATATCCCAGTAAACTCCACGCCGAACTACTTTCCGTAACCGTGAGGCGCAGTTAAAATAATTCTTAAGAAAACGGAAAATAAACACATTTTCTTGATGAATTTATTTCAAATGATGGAATTATAAGGAATGAATGGCCTTTTTGTGGAATTTATCGGGATATAAACTTGCAAAAGTCGCGGGAATACTGGACGAGGCCTTCCGGCCTTCGTCCAGTATTCCCGCGACTTTTCCAAGTTTATACCCCGATAAATTCCACAAAAAGACCATTCATTCCTATATTTAGATCGCATGTAATTAAGCTTACCGGCAACTAGAGTTAGCAGCTACATGCACACACTGCATTAAGTAGACTTCGCAGCGCCAGGACGTACATAAAGCAGTTGTTCCATACAGTATACATGTACACAATCAATTGTAGAGAATATCAGGCATGTGTATTTTGATATCAGTAGCCTATTTCACCGACATTGCAAAGCATACTTATCTAGCAAAGTATACTTTGAGGGAGAAATTTTCAATTTACATATAAATTTATTAAATTTTTTTATACATGTACTGAATTTATTACATTGTCAGAGCCATTTTAGCTGTGATAATGTAATAAATTCAGTATAATAATTATGCATACTTTTAATCATCAAATATATGCAGTCGTTAGTTCTATATGCAATAATGCATTTTGGGAAAAATAAATGATTACTCCCTCAAAGTATACTTTGCTAGATAAGTATACTTTGCAACTTTGATGAAATTGGCTACATATTTATCAGGTAACCTGCCCTGTATTGACCGAATACGTACTGACTGATAACATATTGTTGTATCAGGCATTGACCTGATATCAACATCCGGGCTACAACGAAGTGAAAACTGACGTTCCATTGGTCGGTTAACGTCACGTAACGTTACCGAATGACGTCAGTGTAAGGACGCAACGTAAACAAGTCCTCCTTCTGTCCATAGATAACGACGTCATATGTGGTCATTTTCGAGCATAAAACGCTACCTGATAAATAGAATACCAGACTAGTGTATTTTGATATCAAGTTTATCAGGCTCGGCTCGGAAACGGTAGGAATTCCTCGGCAAGCCTCGGAATTCCTACGCGTTTCCTAGCCTTGCCTGATAAACTTGATATGAAAAGACACTAACCTGGTATTCTCTATATATCCGCCAATGCAGGAAACGCACATGAATGCCGAGGCTCGCCGAGGAATTCCTCCGTTTTCAGCTGAGTTGAGCCTGACAATGTTAATATCAAAGGAATTGCGCAGGTACATTTTTGTATTCTGTATTATTCGGTAATTTCACGTTGCGTATTCACATCAGAAACATCAGTATGTTTATAATACGGATTGAGCGTGACACAATGTCGCGGAACGCGGTATCAGCGTCAATGATACACATATGCTGTAAAGGAACATGCCCACTCAGTCGGCACAAACTGTTCTTTATAGGAATTAAATAAGTGTATAATTGTTTCACTATTCAGTTCTAAAAATTACGAGTGCCCGCTATACAGATATAATCAGTTAGTAAGTATAGTTATATTACTGATAGTGACTCGCGGGTGTATCAGGCTATTTTAATATGCAAATGCGGCATGCTATTTTTAATTATTTATGCTAATTACATGCGCCACCTGAAAAAAATAATATTTTCGACAGATTATAAAATATATTCAGTAATGTCCGTTAATATTTTCAGGAAACACGGTTATCGCCCCTGATATCAGTGTGGAAATTTATGTCTGATATAAAATGTATAATAATGCTAATAAGTACTTGGCGTAATGGTGAATGAATGTTTATTTTGGCAGAAAATGCCTCAGATGATATAAAGAACAATTTGTGCCTACTGAGTGGGCATGTACCTTTAATTTGCAACAAACCGTTGAGTTTATTCAACTACTCTTTTGAAATACCGGATTTATTTCCAGAGACATCTGGAAATCCTGTAATGTCGGATTTACAAATGGCATGGGGCACTCGTTTCTTTATCGGATTTCCAGATGTCTCGGGAAATAAATCCGGTATTTCAAAATGGTAATTGAATACATCGTATATTACAAGATCTTCGAAAAACGTGAAATTTGCTCTTATACCAGTTTATAACGTTGTCAAAATGGACACTTTTTATGTTAAAGTATGAATTGTTTCATCGCCGGAAATGACGTCAAAACGTAGCGTCACTAATGTCTCGCGAATGTGTAGGAGGAAATACTTCCTTCAAGGAAATGAATCCCTCCAGAATCACGGTAAATCACTGGGTAGCATGTAATATATATGTACAATATGCGGAGACCAACGAGCATACATGTATTTGCAAAACATTTGGGAATTCAACCAGAGGCTTTGACTTCTGTGTCACCGAACATTGCTTACATATGGGGTACATGAAATTCGTAAAATAAATTCGCTGAACGCCAGCAAATATAATAATAAAATGTGAAATTTACTGACTATCATATATTTGTAGTCGTAAGACGTTTAGTGAAATGGCCCCCAGGTGAGTTTAGGAAATTACATACTACAGCCAATATTGCACCGTCTTCAGCGTGACAACTAACATCGTACCCCATGTTGAATATCAAACTACATTGTGTAACCTGTAGCAGCTGACAGAAGAGAAAATAATGTATAAATACTATTCAGGATTGTCAGGTAATTTGGCCAAGTTATAACAAAGTTGGTATTATTGCATTGCTGATCTGACCAACGTGTGCAGTCACTCATTCCGACAATACTCCACAATGCTCTACCCTGCGTCTATACTTATTGCGAATAACATAACCCAGCATGTACAGTGGGGTCAGCGTGTAAGTGCACACACGAACGAACACGAAATGTTGGTTCCAACCTGTCGTGTTCGTTCGTGTGTGCACTTACACGCTGACCCCACTGTATCATGTCGTGGCGCATGATTATGTCATCGCGCCATATTTATCCCACAATCGGTCCAGACAGAAGATCTACATGCATAGAGGTGTCCGTTGATAACCCCATGTGGAAAAAACTCACGTAGGAAAATACGTTAATTAATTAATTACATTAATGTACTTATCACATACTATTATAAAATGTGCTTTCCTAAAATATTACAATTCAAATCACCATGCATTAGACGCTGCAGAAAGTCTTTATAGTGAATCATGATTTGATATGTGCAGATCATGTGCGGATCCAGGTGGGGGCGTGTCCGGCGCACGCCCCCTCTAAAATGTGTCGAGTTTAGATTTTAACCATTTTTTGTTCGTGGAAAGATCTGATTATTTCCTTATTTCTCACAAAAAGTGTATGTTGTTACCACTCAGTTGAACCGTCTCGTCGAGACGGTTCAACTGAGTGGTAACAACATATACTTTTATGAGAAATAAGAAAAAATGCAGAAAAAATAATCTGAATTTTATGAAAATTGAAATCCACGCCCCTCTATACATAAATCCTGGATCCGCCCCTGCAAATGGACTACGTGGGTGCCAGGTCGGTCTAAGTTACACCGGTGGCAATGAAACTAGTTTTGTCCTGGTTTTGTCATATGTTGGTTCTTATATATTAATTCATCTACGTGCATACTGTGCTTTCGCGCTCACATCCTCGTTGGAATTGGAGGGACAACATGGCACTGACTGTGGCAATTGGTTTACTATTATGTGTTACTAGCTCGTATGCACTTACATTTAGTTTTATAGACTGCAGTAAGTGATAAATAACTTAACATTTGACATATCACACGAACATGTATCATCATTATTACGTTACAGCTGTAGTATCTTAGCCAAACTTGCTAGATTGTGAATGTTATATTAAACGAGATGTAACCTGGAAATGATGACTTGGTAACAACAGGATACGATATATGGAAGTTTACATGAAATAGTAGCAAAATAAATAGCATTGATCAGAAACAGAAGACTTAGTGTAATAAATATGACATTCGATTGTATCTGTTAGAATAGCGGAAATAATGCACTCATGTGCGTCGGTGTTCGTGCAACAACTAGTGCGTCCTCGGCCTTCGCTCACTCGTTGTTTACACGGGAATGGAATGGAATGTGCTTAACGGCCCACCAACACAAAATAGTATAATTTAGGGCTTTACACGGGAACCGACGCACACGATTGTTGTATTTCCCGCTATTCAAAATATACGATGGAATATCGTCTATCATGGTTATGTACACATGTCTGAGATATATTTCATTGCAGGTAACAGCTCACACGTGACTGATCAGCTGGTGTCCATATCCAATGTTCACCTGAGTGCGGACCCCGTGCATATACCCGGAGATGAGAGCATCACAGCCGACATTAACATCATGCACCCCATCGATGGTAACCATTTGAAGCTCGACGTCACTGTCAAGAAGAAGATTCTGTTCACCTATATATCAGTCCCATGTGTAATGAACATGGGTAGCTGGTAAGGTCACGATTTGCTTATTTACGAATACAATTATAGAACCTACATGTACATAAGCCGGACACGGAAACCCCCATGCTTCAATTATTCTGACCAACTGTCTCTGTTTATTCTTCTTCAGATATTAACTGTTAAATGTAATTACTTACATGGTATGTTTCACTGACATGTGGGTATAAAATAGCAGATACATGTAGTGACTCGTTCCCAGTGCATACACGGGAGTTGGGAGTGTTTTAAATATATAATGTACAACGAGACTAAATTATAGAGGGGTCAATGGAACTCATATGGGACACAGTCCTCGTCTTCCACTGACCCCTTGTTCACATGCAGCGGTTGAATTTTCGTAAATACCTGGGTAGTCAGAAACGGTGAATTGGAATGTGGTTAACGTTCTAGCATACAACTAAGTCATATGCAGACGGGGCAACGGTTGAAATTCCCATCATACATTCTAGTGGGAAGTGGGATGGAAATACTAGGAAAGTAATTTTCTTGTCTAAGGCCGAGATTGAACCCATGCTATCCGATTATAACATGTAATGATCCACTAGTAGATTACCAACCCATTGCACCATGTATTAATGGATCTTAACAGTCAATCTATGTTTTATTATGTGCATTCAGTCAAGCAATGCTACACGTTACTGAAGTAGTATATTGGCGCTAAAATGATACCACCTTCCTCTTGTGGCGATATCATTTTAGCGTCCATATACTACTTACTGAACACTAGGGTCTACATTATCCATGTTAAAGTGTCAAATATAATTATGATAGCTTGTTTATTTTAGCTGTGTAAGTCTTTTGAACAAAATCATGTTATGACATCAGCGATTAGAGCGATGTACTACTACATACATGCAAGTATGATTACTTATTTTCCTGCTAGTAAACAAGTTATTCTTAGATATCAATATGATAAAAACTTAATAGCATTATTGAGATTCCGTGTTGCCATTATCTGATGCCATTATACGTTTCAGTTCCTACACAAGTTTGTGCGATTACTTGGTAACTAGCAATATCACCCAACAACTGATCGGATGTCCCCTCGCTCTAGTGCCTGCCAGTTCGACTCCCGTGACTTGCATATGTCCCTTCGCGGCCGGTAGCTACCATCTGGACGTTCAGTCGTATCACATCAATAAACTTAGTGGTATAATTTCAGCATTGGCAGCGGTAAGTAACCATGGGTAAATACATATTACTTTTCATGGTGAAGAATACACAATTTTATTCCGACTGAAAATGTTCATTAACATACAGTGTTGTGTGTTGGTGCAGTCAAGCGTATCTTTGTATTATTTGAAGATTACCCCCTTTATAGTACTACATTCCGACTTGTTCATCCATTCTTTTGCGGCATTTTCATCTCATGAAACCTTTGTTCTCGGGAAGTTTGTATTCTATGACGCATTCGTTGCGTTCATGTTTTATGTTGTGTATTTCTTGAGCGTTTATTTCATTTGACCTTTCAACACTTAGTGTATTCCCTTGTGTTATTTTGAAGGCATTTCATGATGATTTTTTGTAAGTGTTGATATTTTTTTGTCTACAACCTATCTAGTGAAAACAATCGGATTGTCATTTTTTTTTTCGGATGCCATCTTGGTATTTTGGCTGCCATTTTTGTCTAAATTATTTCAAATTTGGAGGTCGACACATTAAAAATGACTGCAAAAATGTATACTTATAGGTTAAAGGATTTTTTTTTAATATTTTAATTGTTATCTTACTTCACAGTTGTATAGACATGTTTCATATTTTCGACATCGGCAAGGTGATATGTAATATACTAGTACTTTAATTATTTCGCAGTCATGTATACACTATTATGTTCTTATTGCACTATATGCGACCAATATATTTATAATTGTACAACCCCAATTCACCATGACTGGTACAGAGATACTGGAGCAAATGATACATTCATTGACACGTGTTGTATGTATCAATTTAGCCTTCATGTAACCAGTATAGAATGGTCAGATCAAGAAACATGTGCGTTCATACATCTCATCGTAGAGAACGAATGATTTATTTTCGACCTTACAGTAGTAATGTGTCCCAGTGGGTTCTTTTAGTGATGTTATTATTTCACCAATGCTTCGTTGTTGTTAGACATGGACGCCGTCACTTCGACAGTTGTGCACATATCGCCTGTTTATTTGCACTAAATGTATCAATTTCCTGGTGTTTGTGTTATGATACGGATGCAGTCCTCAAAACAAATGAACCAAGATGCTAAGCTGATCCAAGCTGATGTAACACATAAATTACCTCTTCATGTATGTTTCCAAATGTTGTTCCATCGGTTGGTTTACTCACCAAGCTCACACCCACCAAATGCGTTGAGACATATGCGTGCATATGGCTGCCTACTATGGCGTTATGCCTGATTTACAATGAGGGTTACAATGTATTATTGATTTCTTCACCCAGTTATAAAAAACTGTATCAAGGGCACCAATATTACAGCATATGGAATATGTGCTAACACACATGAGTTATCTAGTACTACGTAGTTAGTTAGATGTGGGCGATTTCATGGTGAAGTTGTGTATTTGTTTTCAATACGTTTGCCAACAATGGAGAATATTACATTTAATAGTTTAACGAGTTATAACACTTGTGGGCCGGTCTCTCTGTATTTATGTCCTTTCTCGACTGTGTCTGAGACAGCATAAATCTGACATCAGCTGTTGAAAACAACAATCAAATCCACACAAATATAACATAATGGTGTGAGGCATGACACACATCTTTGATGTTGGTAATATATGTCAACTGCGTTCGACTAGGTATGATGTTCACGTAGAAAATTCATTTGCGTGTTCTGGTTTGCCTTTTATAATTAGCTTTCAGGATTTGATATCATTTGAGAGAAAATTGTTTCCATGTGACCAGTGAATCAAATGTTATATCAATATGATGCTTGACCTATATATTTATTGCAGGCATCTTGAATTTACTATCAATTACATGATTTGCATAGAAACCATTTGCATTAGCGTCAGTGAATTAGCTGTAGTGGACACCATGGACAATGACATAACACTCACATTACTATGGACAGTTGCATTTGTTAAAATGGAATAGCGATATGAATTTGATTTGTATATTTATGGCGGCCATCTTAAATATACTAATTAGAAACAAATGTTATGGTATTCAAATTATATTTATTGAACTAACTGTGTTGAGAATCGTCGGTATGAACACTAAAGTCAGCCATCAATGACAGGTGGTTCAAATGATATACACAGTATGTTTGACATAGATAAGCATGGCGGCCATCGTGGAAATATTAATTAGAACACGCATTTTCAGTATACCATTTCGCTTCAGTGAATTGCTTGTAACGGATAACATCTGTACATATGCCAAAAACACCATGATTGCGAGGGTGGATCAATAATTAGTGTCACTCGACCATTATCTTTCTAACAACTCATCCAACTTGAATAAACTTTGGCACTTGCATACTTTAATATTATTCGCATTTACGTAACGTTCATGGCGTCGATACAGTACATGACGTCATAAAATTTATGACGTCATGTCTGGCACAGCGGTCAGAATCACTAACGAAAAACAAATGGGGTATATTTAAATAAAAGGAATAAGAGGGAAAACAATGACAACAACGCGCCATATGCGACAGCGCGTTTACAGGAAGACAGTGCTACTTTACCAGCCAGTCATAAATCGATGGTCTAGTAACATAAGGTCGTAACTGCTATGCTTTAGCATAGCAGTTACGACATTATGTTACTAGACCATTGAAATGTGTAGTTCCTTTCAGTGCCGGACAGGAGACTACGAAATAGCGGAACTGCTGATTTCAATTACAGACGCAGATATTGTCGAGTAAATTATACAAATAAATGACATAGACTGGTAATTGAAACGGGAATATATTAGTCATGCATACAACATACATGTATCTCAATCATACTTTAATACTATTTTAACAAAGTGTTTGAAAATGAGAACAATTTCCGCAAGGTGGGTGGGTGCTTGAAAATCGTCAAAGAATAAAAGTGTGATATTTTCAAATTGCCAAGAAATCGCACAAACTACATCGTAATGAAGAAGACACCTTCATGTTTCCACATCGGGGTCAATGAAAAAGCATAAATATGTAATTACCAAACGGAATTAACAAGCCAGTCTAAGGAATGCGACAATATGAAGCCTCGTTGACAAGTAAAATTCTGACAGAAACGGGACAAATACAACCTTCTGACACGATTGTTGTACGATTCCGATTGTGTAATTATAGTATGTTGGTGTTAAAACCGTAAAGCAATCGATAAAGAATATCACAACACATTTGTATTCCAAGCTGTTACGCTTCATTTAGTAAATTTGCATTTTTTGGTTTTGTCGTTTGACATATTCCCACTGCTCATTGCTCAACAACGGCACACACAGGCTGCATTCCCAAGTCTTTTAGGATCATTGTTTGTGAAGTTTCGTAGCTTAAACCAAGTTTGATAGCAATGTTCCTAATTGTCAGTCGTCGGTCAGCAGCAGTTCCAAGCTGCCCTCATGCTCGACGTTCGCTGTTGTCTCAGACCCCTTGCTATTTTATTATAGGAATGAATGGCCTTTTTGTGGAATTTATCGGGGCATAAACTTGGAAAAGTCGCGGGAATACTGGACGAAGGCCGGAAGGCCTCGTCCAGTATTCCCGCGACTTTTCCAAGTTTATATCCCCGATAAATTCCACAAAAAGGCCATTCATTCCTTATAATTCCAGCATTTGAAATAAATTCATCAAGAAAATGTGTTTATTTTCCGTTTTCTTAAGATTTATTTTAACTGCGCCTCACGATTATGGAAACTAGTTGGGCGTGGGAGTTTACTGGGATATCAATTTTGGACAGAGACTTGCTACGAGCCAATCAAATGTTAGGGAATTGTGTAAATATTTTTGTGCTGGAATTATCATCGGTTGCTTCAGTTCGACCGTCTTTGAAACTTTTATACCAGACGTAAACGCACGTGGATGACATACGTGCATATACTTCTGTTAACAACTTATATGTTTCTATGGGCGATTTACCGACCAAACTAAACAATTTGATGGCATTTCCTTGGTCAAAACTCATCTCCGCGCGTACTATCCTAATATTCGACGTCATAATGATCTCACGTCACATTACGTTATCTGCGTCACGATGCACGTATATGACGTTGCGCTAGCTAGTATACACAATTGCCAATTGTTTTATCTTAATGGATGAGTGAATACCGCCATTTTCAAACGGCTGCGTAATAATTAATTTCAGGCGTTTTTCATTCCTGACGTCATTTCCAACGTCAGATGTGCCCCGGGTAGTACGACATGACGTTATATTGGCGATCATGATCATGCAACGTGTGAATATCCGATTGATATTGTTCAACGACAATTGCTAGGAATGGAACAACGTATATTTGCAGCACGTTCATATGCGAACATTGCAAACTAAAATAAATATGGCACTATTCTCGGAATATATTGATCACCACTCGTAGTTTGACTCACTCAATAGTGATATTTATTTGGCAACCATATTGAATTCATTAAGAATTACGAAAATTCGTAAGTGCGATATATATATATCATAGTATAACCGCTATCGATTACACCAATATGTAATATGTAATAATATAATTATTTGCAGGGATTAATACCATCTTCTAAATTCAAAATGGCCACCAAAATATCAAGATGGTGGCAAAATAAGGACAACCCGAAGCTATGAATCCATATTTGCAAAATTCTACTATCAGGGCCCACTAACGTTGACATTGTGTCATAATGGTATACACTAACTTGTCCTAATACATCGGTGCTTGTTGACTCCATGAGTACCGCTGTATACTTGCCTGTTGTATATGATCTTAAATGGTTATACGCTAGATTAGCGACGATGTAGGCTCTCTGTGTATCCTATTTTGCGCGTACATATTTATTAGGAAGTCACACTCTTCGTAGAACTTACTTGTTGTTATGTACTAATAATTCCAGCACACAAATATTTACACAATTCCCTAACATTTGATTAGCCCGTAGCAAGTCTCTGTCCAAAATTCATATCCCAGTAAACTCCCACGCCGAACTACTTTCTACAGGTGCGCTGTCAGTGCTTTCAATGTAAACAAATGGCTGCCGTCTGTCAAAATAAAGACATTTTCTTCATGAATTTATTTCAAATGCTGGAATTATAAGGAATGAATGAATGGCCTATTTGTGGAATTTATCGGGGATATAAACTTGGAAAAGTCGCGGGAATACTGTACGAGGCTTTCCGGCCTTCGTCCAGTATTCCCCCAACTTTTCCAAGTTTATACCCCGATAAATTCCACAAAAAGGCCATTCATTCCTATAATGTTGTTTTGGTGACAGGGCCCACCATATCAGTACAACTGGGGCCCGTTTCACTAAACTTCGTAAGGCTAAAAGGTTCGTAAGTGCAAATTTAGGATCTTCTGGAAATTTAAATTCATGGATTTACATTTATTGAGCCTAGGTTGCAGCCTATGCTCAATGATGTAAATCCAATAATTGTTTATAAGAAAACATTGTGAATGTGAAATTAACTATCATAAGTTTGCACTTACGCACAGCTTATCGTACGGAGTTTAGTGAAACGGGCCCCATGGACCGTAATGGCCCTTCGTTGGTGATTTGCGTTTTGCGTCGTCCTGTTCCATTCAGTAGTGTTTACATTATTATCCCGTCGCCGATGGCAAGAGGGGATATAGCGTTAGTCCACTTTCATGCGTGCGTACGTTAGTAACACCTTTCATTTTCAATAACTCAATGAACCACTTCACCGATTTTGATAATATTTGGCCACAATGTGTGTCTGGTGATGGTGCTTTCTTTTACATACGACCCACGTCCGACCATCCAAGGTGACGGAGGACCATGAAACCGGTCCGAGATGTGTTTATCCATGTAAACAAACATATTGTTCACCTCCTTAGAGCGCATGCGTAAATCTGGCACATGTAATTGTTATTGTGTTTATACTGTTAGTGACTATTCCTCATTTTCTGAATATTCGTGGTAAAGGTCATATAATAAAACAATGAGAGTCTTTTGAGTCGGTGTACATGAGATTTACGGACCTTCGAAAAGTGATGTTCACCTCCGCCTTCGGCGTTGGTGAACACTTTTCTCAGGTCCGTAAATCTCGTGTACACCTCCTCAAAATACATTAATTGTATATTGTTTACAGTGTATTGTTATGCTTCCGTTGGACATGTTTTGGTTTATCATGCACTACACGTAGTATCGTTCCGTTTAGGACCTGCACATGGGTCGTAAAGTGCATGTTTGCGCCGCGGCGAAGGATCATGGGGACCATTTCACTGAACTTCGTACGACTAAAATGTTCGTAAGTGCAAATTTAGCATTGTCTGGAAATTTCAATATGGTGAATTTTTTAGCATATTGCTAATGTTAAATTTACAGACTATCATAATTTTGCACTTGTGAACATTTTAGTCGTACAAAGTTTGGTGAAACGGCCCCCAGGATCACTTCTATTTGTTTGCCTACGTTTACGAGTGTGTATGGTATTATAGAATAGAATAGAATATAATAATGTATTGAGACATAATTCCAGCACAAAAATATTTACACAATTCCCTAACATTTGATTGGTCCGTTGCGAGTCTCCGTCCAAAATTTATATCCCAGTAAACTCCATGCCCAACTACTTTCCGTAACCGTCAGGCGCAGTTAAAATAATTCTTAAGAAAACGGAAAATAAACACATTTTCTTGATGAATTTATTTCAAATGCTGGAATTATAAGGAATGAATGGCCTTTTTGTGGAATTTATCGGGGATATAAACTTGGACAAGTCGCGGGAATACTGGACGAGGCCTTCCGGCCTTCGTCCAGTATTCCCGCGACTTTTCCAAGTTTATACCCCGATACATTCCACAAAAAGGCCATTAATTCCTATATTAAACTACATGTATACAGTTTATCGCCTATAACAAGTTTGTACATTTGTTTACGTGTCAGATTCGATGTGTTAACATAAATGTATATACTATTTCAATATTGAAAAAGGAATATCATACTGAACAATATGAAACATCATATTACAGCCAACATCCCAGACAATGGGACCAATAACATCCACTGTATGGATGCCACTATATTCATCATCTGAGATGTATCTCAGCTGGAAAATAGAGTATAATATTGCACAGAAGATGGTGCACTAAAAGCCACGGTGAGCACAACACGGAACTTTCACACTGTGGGCGATTCTCACAGTATAAGACCTCTAAATATCACAGTGATTATCTGAATAACTTTTATTTACCACCTTACACTCGTTTCAGTTCGGAAGTGTATTGTATCAGGTGGCTATGATCAACTGACTTACAACATGTAATTCGCATTTATAGACGTATTGAATGTAAATATATCGACATACAACATACGTGTATGTGTACTATATTTACATTCAATTCCCAACCGTAATATTTCTCAAATTGTTTGCCTGGAATATGTAATATGATAAATTATTTATGATTTTCTTCCTATTTGACTGTATTATAGTTACGTTTTAGTATAAGTTATTGTTCAGATATTGGATGTTTAAGGAATTAAATGCGAGGGAGCGCTAGCGACCGCAGCATTTAGTTCTGTAAAAGTCAAATATGTAAACAATAACATATTTATAGTTCAGCCAAATTTTACTAGGCATCTCCCATCCGAGTAATTATTTTCCATTTCCTGTCGAACAAATTTTAATGTGCTCCGCTACTACCAGCATTGCGCAAATTACAACCAATGTATTTACAAATATGCATAGATGGTGTTCATCTTGGATTTCTTAAACTTTTAAGGCCAGCGGCATGTTGATAGGATAGTGTACTATACTCTTTAGGCATGAAGAAAAAAATTAAAATCTTGTACCATCACCAGTTTCAAGAAGTAATATATTTTCTATTTCTCATAAAATCCCATTATTCCTAGTGCCTACACAGAGCTAAGGCTCACCGTCGCCTAATAAAACCCACACATAATCAGCATTTTACACGCAGAAGCCACAGGCATTCGGCGTGTTTCGGCTTTCATCGGTATAGAGTTATACCGATGATGAAAGCCGAAACACGTCGAATGCCTGTGGCAGTACCAGCCTGAAAACCGGACACAAGTCACCAGACTTCGCTAGGTCGGACACGAGTTCTTATCGTGATGTCACTCAAATTCTCAAGACTAAACTGAACAAAGCAGAACGGGATTTCAAGAATCCTCGATATGTTTCAATAAAGTAATACTAGTTATCGATGTCAATTGCGGAAATACAATCAAAATCTAGATATACATACAATAGCTATCTTTAGTTGTTTTCTTATCATCATCTGTAGCCGATTTCATCAACATTGCAAAGTATACTTTACTAGCAAAGTATACTTTGAGGGAGTAATCATTTATTTTTCCTGAAATGCATTATTTCATATAGAACTAACAAATGCATATATTTCATGATTAAAAGTATGCAGAATTATTATACTGAATTTATTACATTATCACAGCCAAATTGGCTGTGATAATGTAATAAATTCAGTATAATAAAAATTCATAAATTTATCATAAAATTGAAAATTTCTCCCTCAAAGTATACTTTGCTAGTAAAGTATACTTTGCAATGTTGGTGAAATAGGCTACTGATCTCGAAGACTTCCAACACATTTGTTTACATTTGTTGATCACACGACTGGCTGCTATGTGTCCTCTGATTGGTTGGTTGGTTGGTAACCAGATGACCAATCAGAAACTGTCTTGCAACCGGGTATATTTGTGCCTATCATGTGACCAATAAACGCAATATGTCGGCCGTTTCCCTTCAGGCAAGATGCTGATAAGAAAATAAATAAAGATAGCTCTTGTAGGTAGATTTTGATGGTATCTCCGCATTTAAAAAGCAGAACAGAAGCAAGACCGGGCACAAATGGCATAAGCCCTATTTCTCGTCGTTGCCACATATTATGCATCCGTATCAGACTGCACAACTATGCTAGCAGATGAATCGGAATCTAGACTTCCCACACATGCCACAAGTCCCGGCCCGCCCCTTTAGTCAATTCCACACATGTGAATTAAGGCTATGTCTAATTAATATTTTCTTGCACTAATTTTTATTTTCAGGGCGACTTCAAGGTCGACGTCCACATTACCGACACACGGACGAATGAGCTAGTTGGCTGTTTCAATATACACGCGAGGACGGTGACGTCAAAGCGCCAGCTGAGCTTTGACTAGGAGAATCGTGCAACCTGAGGCAGAGATGTGGGGTGCAAGAACGGTCCACTCATAAAGCGATTTTTGTTGCGACTGCGTTGTCAACAACAATGTACAAATTGAATTAGCTCGTTTTTTAAATATTGAAAAGCGTTGAAAACACTGTATATCCTGATCAGATGACACGTTACGAGCCGGTTCATCTGGAGCTACAGTGTTTGCAATTATTTACTGGATGGTCTGTAGGGTTGAACAGGTTAAACCTTAATTCTGATCAGGTTATATGGAATACATATATAATAGGGAATACCAGTCTATTGACTTTTGATGTCGAGTTCCTCAGTAAGGCCAGGCAACGTGTAGGAATTCCGAAGCCTGCCGAGAAATTCCCACCATTACCGAGCCGTGCCTGATAACCTTGATACCAACAGACAGTAGTCTGATATGCTAGTTATTGGTAACGCTTAAACTGCATGTATTTAATACGTTATTTGTTTGACGTTGTGTCATCACATCGATGGATGTATGTACACGGCATTCATTTTCAACATGTATTGCGTTTGAAGTGTCGTTAAATACATGGAACATAAAAGTCACGTCACGCGAATTTCTAATTTGTTGCACTTCGTATATATATATAAGCTAGGTACAATGTAACGTATTTCACCAAGATCTGGCGGCCGTTTCACTAAACTTCGTACGACTAAAATGTTCGTAAGTGCACAACTATGATAGTCTGTAAATCTCACATTAACAATGTTTTCTTGTAAACAATTATTGGATTTACATTTATTGAGCATAGGCTGCATATGCAGCCTATGCTCAATAAATGTAAATCCATCAATTGAAATTTCCAGACGATCCTAAATTTGCACTTACGAACATTTTAGTCGTAAGAAGTTTAGTGAAACGGGGCCTGTCCTCTTGTTACTGATAAACAACGGGAAAATAGACACAACAATGTTAATATTGTTACAATAGTATTATTTATTTAGTAAAGCCGATGGCCTATATGTGAGTGGAGAAAATGGGGCTTATGGGTTTTGCGACCAGCGTATATCAAGATCAGACTGTGCATTAGGATCTGCACTGTTCGCCATTCCATCAATGAAACACCCGTCATGCTTCCAACAAGGAATATGGATTGTTACTGTATCTGGCTACAGGAGCGTGCCATTTGATCAGCAGCTACACTGGTCACGAATCCCATTTCTCCAGTGACAGCCACATATACAGCTTGAACTGCCGGGACACGATCTGGTCGCCGGTCACGTGACACCGACAGCACTGATCTCAGTTATTACACTTGGGCTGCCGAGTGGAAAAATGTACCTTCCAACACTGGCACCAGTAGCCTATTTCACCAACATTGCAAAGTATACTTTTCTAGCAAAGTATACTTTGACGGAGTAATCATTTATTTTCCCTGAAATGCATTATTTCATATAGAACTAACCACTGCATATATTTGATGATTAAAAGTATGCATAATTATTATACTGACTTTATTACATTATCACAGCCAAATTGGCTGTGATAATGTAATAAATTCAGTATAATAAAAATTAATAAATTTATCATACAATTGAAAATTTCTCCCTCAAAGTATACTTTGCTACTAAAGTATACTTTGCAATGTTGATGAAATGGGCTACAGATGGAGATACAGTGACACCTCTCTAAACCAGACACCCCCGAAGGCCCCAGGGTGTCCGGTGTAAAGGGTTTCCATTGTAATTAAGCACTCCATGACCATTTTTCGTCATTTTTAATCATGATCAGACACGACAGTGAAATAAATGCCAGTGAAACCTGCATAAATTAAGCACAATGGGGTCACCAGGGTGTCCGATTTTTAGAGAGGCCCCACTGTGTTGGCTCTCTTACAGAGTCACTCCATAGTGGAATTGGACAGACAAGCCATGTGATATTGACAATAAGTGTACGGTGTGCGCTGTGTCGTGAAGAATAATTTAAACAAGAACAATTATAACATGAATGACCATGTTATAAAAGAACGATTTGAGCGTATGTTATTATTATTGAGGCGAACTACATGTTTGCAAGTACAGTGGAACCTCTCTAAACCGGACAATAAGACACATTTGTGATAATAATTTTCATCGTCAAAACCAGACAATAATTAGATTAAAGCAAACTATACAATAATGCAAGAACTGGCATCATTAAACGAAGCTAATCCCCTCGCACTGGCATCATTAAACGAAGTTAATCCCCTCGCTGGCAGCCTTGATAATAAAAAAGAAAAAAAGTACTGAGTAACGTTGGGCGGTCGGACATGGGTCATATGCTAAACAATGCTCCATCCCTAGACACAGATTATGGTCAAATAATATCAAAATCAGTGAAGCAGTACACGAGTTATTTAAAAATGAAAGGTGTTACTAGCGTAAGTACGTACGCACATACATGGACTAACGCTATAC
Source organism: Conchocele bisecta (assembly GCA_029237695.1). Lineage (NCBI taxonomy): Eukaryota > Metazoa > Mollusca > Bivalvia > Lucinida > Thyasiridae > Conchocele > Conchocele bisecta. Next base: position 137,143,770 of record CM055265.1, read on the forward strand.
CCCATCTTGCCTATCGACGAGGGGATACTAATTGGCAACCTATTAAGCATTTACTGCGTTTGTTTCATTAAATTGAAATGGCGCAATTTTAAATATTGCGCGGGCCCGGAGGACGCACTGTCTTGCCATCAGTTTTCATATTTTTTCCCAATTTTAGTACTTTCCCCTAACAAAAAAAAACGGCATCTAGTCGCACGCTGACTGAGCCGCGATCTATAAACTTACCCAGGGACATTACATTGCAAATATAGTGTAACCCGTCCACTGGCGGTTTGTTTCGGTGAGTCCACACAGTACAACAGTCCGACTTGACAACGCCACCTAGCTAGCGACTTATCACCGGCACTGCAGTGCATGATATAAACATCCTAAAACCATCAACTTCTAAAACTGGCGTTTTGAAGAAAGTCATGAAATATTCAATCTTAAATTCGATAAAATTGACGCAGTACAATTTGAACGACGTTATAAGCTAAATATAGGAGTGCCAGAAATAATCCATATTCAGACACTTGAAAATGTTTGGAATTTCTCCATTTCATTGTCGAAACTCCAGACGGTTTTACAGAATGTGAAAGCCATGGAAAAGGTATACTGGATATCAAATACTCCTACAAGCACCAATATGAACTTGTGAGTGAAATTCACGACAGGTCATACATTACATCGAAACAGAAACCATTGCCTTGAAAAAGTCTGAGAACTATTACACACACACAAATACACATTCAAACAGCTGTATGTCAAACATACTTCTGCGACTTTGCATTGCAATGGAGTAGCCAGATTCTTGCAGAGGGAGTGTGAATTGTGAATGGAGTTTGGAAGGGGTGCGAGAACATACGTTCAATTTCTTGCATTGTAGTGATTTTAACACGACAATTTTCCCCTAGAAAACAGGTTAAAGTAAAAATATACACACCTGACCAAATGTTACGGGATGCAATCGCACCCATTACACACCATGTCACTGGACTTTGTACTGTACACCCACTGGGGAATCCATGTGACAAGTGTTTTGTATGATGTGGTGTTTGTGAATGAGCTGATAAGACAAGTTTCGTGCCTTCGCACTTAATGACTGGGTGCCAGACATCCTTCAGCAAAGTTGTAAATCATGATTTTAAGTTGGGGTCCCATCTGTTTGGCACAAAGTGTTCTTTATAGGAATTAAATATTAAATAAGTATAATTGTGTAACAATTCCAACAGTTTTAAAAAATTACGAGTGTCCGCTACACAGAAATATTCACGTAGTAATCTTAAGTTTACTGATAGAGACGCGCGGTTGAATCACCGTGCTATTTTGATTGTAAATGAGGCAGGTAATTTTTCAACTATTTATATCAACTAAATGTGTCACCTGAATAAATATTTGTATTTTCTTGTTACAACATATGATCATTGCACATCAAAAGATAAATAGTCTAAGAGAGAATAAATAGTTTTTTCCATTAACATTTTAAGGAGTCGGGGTTATCGCCCTTTCAAAGTGGCAATTCAAGCTTGATATAAAAAGAATAATACTGTAAAATTAACATGGTTGATATGATTTTTAAAGAATTTTACCCAATTTTCGACGACGGCCATCTTGGATTATGCGACAACCTCCATTTTAACAAATATTAAAATGCTTCACCCACGCACCACAACTGTGAAGTCTGACCAGCGTCGGCCAAACGGTACATGAGAAGAAGACAAAATATATAATTAACGGATGACCTGTCGGCGGCCATCTTGTACGATGTATCATCCGATTTTGACAAAACATTATCCAGAGTGATTGTTTCCACGATACCTTCGATTTGATATATATCAGGACCATATTTGGTCAAATTTGAAATACCGTCATGTGCCAGATACAAAATCAGTACGTGAAAGAACAAAGAGAGAACACTGGAATATGAGTGAGGCAAGAGTTGTGATAAATATACAAAAAGGAATTCAAGTTATGCTCTGGACACAAAATCAGTATGCGAAAAATAAAAAAAAGAAATCAGTATGGTAAGAAATATTATTCTTGCCTTTAAGGACTAGAGCAAGTGAGCAGGGTCTCACATATACCCCCAGCCGCCGCCAAGTAATTTGGGCTTGACCTTTGGCACGAAAGCCGCATAGGTGAGATATAGAATGAAAATATGGCTGTTGATAAAGAAGTATGTGACAGTCCATCCGACATACAGTTGAAGAGAAAGTGTGTACTTAAAACGTTAATGCAAATATTTAAAACATTTAACACAATTTAACCTTGACCTTGGGCATGAAAGCCGCTTGAGGGGGCTATAAAATGAAAATATGGATGTTGATAGAGAAATATATGAAGTTTCAATTCAATCTGACTTACAGTTGCAGAGAAATTGTTTACTTAAAACTTTAACGCATATATTTCAAAACATGTAACGCAAGTTTCAAAGTAATTTTACCTTCACCGTGTGCACGAAAGCCGCATGAGTGGGCTATAGAATGTTTGCTTATTGGTGTTTAACGGCCTATCAACAGCTATGGTATAATACTCACATAAGGGATATAACTGTCGGATACAAAATGCCAAAGACGTATGTGAGGGCCAAACCAGATCTCCAGTCGGAATTCCGGTAAGGATGAATCGCGATTATTATATTACCCACCACATGCACCCACCCACCAGGGCTATAGAAAGACAATATGTATCTTCTGACTTCTTAAAAAAGTATATATATGAAGTTTCAAGTCAACACGAGTTGCGGTTGCAGAGACATTGTGTACTTAAAAACGTTGACATGTTTGACGCAAATATTTCAAAATGTTAAGTAATTTGACCTTGTGCAGGAAAGCCACATCGGTGGGCTACAGTATAAAATATGGATGCCGATAAAGAAGTATATGAAGATTCAACTCAATGCAACTTACGGTTGCAGATATAATGGGTACCCAAAAACCTTTAACGCAAATCTTACGGATGGACGAAAATACAAAAACTATATACACCTCAACATAGTTTGTATGCCTGGGTATGAATCACGATTGAAGGCACTGTGTTACAGATGATGCCTCAATATGTTGTTTCTCACATCATGCACTGCAAATGACCAATATCAACCAATTGCACCATTTCATTCGAAGTCAAAATTTATTGTAAACATGTAATTTGTTACAAGTTTGACCATTGGGCATTGATTTCAATTATAATCATGAGAATAGCACAAAAATACATCATTAATTCGTAAATTTTCTTTTAACTTCGAAAGTCTACAAAGTTTGTCTTCGGTCTTTTCAGGATGTTTCTAGTAAAATCATTTATTGCGAAGATAACCGAAACCATATGAAACCAACCAAATACGGACTGTGTACGTTAAACGGAAATTTATGAATCAAAGATTGAATGCAATACCTTAAATGCTAATCACTCAAGGTCAGCGGTAGGATTTTTAAATTTGTTCAAATATGTGTCTGTGACTGGGGAAATGGGGCTTATGGGATTTGCGACCAGTGTAGATACACATCAGCCTGAGTATCCGCACTGTTCACCATTGCATCAATGAAACCTCCATCATGCTTCTAACAAACCACATTATTATCAGGCTACAGGAGTGTATTATTTGATCAGGAGCTACACTGGTCACAAATCCCATAAACCGCATTCTCCAGTCACAACCACCGGTTAAAGTAACGGACCAAGACCTATAAATATACATAAAAGCATCAATAAGTGAAAGAAAATAAGCTAAACAAATTATTTACTCCCTTATACATGTTATATGGAGTAAATACTATAGGAATGAATGGCCTTTTTGTGGAATTTATCGGGGTATAAACTTGGAAAAGTCGCGGGAATACTGGACGAAGGCCGGAAGGCCTCGTCCAGTATTCTCGCGACTTTTCCAAGTTTATATCCCCGATAAATTCCACAAAAACGCCATTCATTCCTTATAATTCCAGCATTTGAAATAAATTCATGAAGAAAATGTGTTTATTTTCCGTTTTCTTAAGAATTATTTTAACTGCGCCTGACGGTTACGGAAAGTAGTTCGGCATGGAGTTTACTGGGATATAAATTCTGGACAGAGACTTGCTACGGACCAATCAAATGTTAGGGAATTGTGTAAATATTTTTGTGCTGGAATTATATATTGTTTAGCTTATTTTTTCTCTCAATTATTGATGCTTTTAGGTATATTTAATGTATTTATAGGCCATGGTCCGTTACTTCAACATGTGTAAAAGCATGGTAAATATATTTCTGACCATTTCAATATCTAGTCCTTCGAGTGTCACATAATCAGAAATGTACAGATGTAATTCTGTCCACCACAAGAATGAGTCACCGATTGAAAACAAATTGACAAATCTTAAAACTGAATGGGTCAGATTTGTGTGAATGAGATTGATTCTCAATTCCATCAACACAAGGAGTAACAGGTCTTCTCGACACATCCTTTCAACAGGTTGATTAGAGCAGAAATCAGAGTTAAGAACCACACAAACACTGCCACTGGCATGGATGGTACTCCGGTTAAATGGTTGATTTTTTGTAACTGACTTGTCTTTCTCAAGCTGTTCCTTGAGGGTTATATTTTCCGATGATAGTCGCTGATCTTAAGATGACAGTCTGCCATGGCGACACTATATTTTGCTTGGTGTAGGTCAGGAACTGGATCAGTTCCCATTTCGCGAATGTTTGGCAACTTGTTGCCCCGCTGGAGTAGTGTCTTCGGGCAGCGATTTTTCTAGCGGCCTTTGTCCTTCAACAGCAGAATGAGAACCAATTTCCGCTTTATCTGCTTCTTTTGGGACCGCTCATATAATATCTCAATAGCCCTGCTGGTGTCTGCCTCGACTACAGGGTGAAGTTGAAGAGGCTCAACGAATAATCCAGATGGCTAAGATCTGTAGACGGCTTCCCTGAAACAAACACTCAAACACTATTATGTACATGCTTAGCCATTTATTGAATTTCCTATCAGTATTAACCATTTCTCAGCAAATGACTCCTCAACTTTCCAACATTAAACAGTGCTTACAGATCTACTTCCCACCCGGGCATCAAACTCACAACACTTGGATAAATGTGGTAAGCGAGTAAGCCACAATGTTCATAGTTGTGAACAGTAACTCTTGAAATCTACAACCGTACTGTCCGTAGCAGAGTTACGTTTCCATTCATAGTCTTCCTCTGCAGAATAGTGAATAAGAGATCTGATTCGCAAATTACATGTAGCAGTTAAAGTTGGGGTCCCATCCACAGGTGAAGTAACGGACCGAGGTATATATATATATGTGTGTTAACAAAACTTTGTTTAGCTTTTTTTTTTCCGTGTATGGATGCTTTTAATCATATTTAATTTATTTATATACCTCGGTCCGTAACTTCTACCTGTAGTTCCATCTAGTAGGCATAACATTTTGTCTATAATAATTAAATAAGTGTATAATTGTGAAACTACGGTACATATATTCCGCCAGTTTTAAAAATTACGAGTGTCGGCCCACTATACAGATATAATCATTTAGTAATCTTTATTTTACTTCGCGGTGGTATCAGGCTATTTTGATATGCAAATGAGACAGGACATTTTTAAATTATTTATACCAATTAAATGTGTCACACGAACAAATATTTGTATCAACACATTATAAAGTACGATCATTGCACATCAAAAAACTAAGTAGAGAGAATATAGTTTCCATTAACCTTTTATGGAAACACGGTTAACGCCCCTGATATCAGTGACGAAATTCACGTTTCATATAAAAGGAAAAAATATGCCAATTATTATGCCGGGTAATGGTGAATGAATGTTTCTTTTGCCCGAAAAATGTTATATCTAAAGAATGGACAAAACAAATACGTCTCCCAATACGTCTCCGGCATGTGGGACTCTATGTTTAATTGTGAAATATTTTATATATGTTATATCTAAAGAATGGACAAAACAAATACGTCTCCCAATACGTCTCCGGCATGTGGGACTCTATGTTTAATTGTGAAATATTTTCTCTATTGATGAATATGTTTGAAATATTTTATATATGTTTGATTAAAATGATTGTTAACATTATGAAAATAACATATTCCATTAAATATGACATAAAAATACATATGCAGATATGTAAATGACCTGATAAAGTAAATTTAAGCTGAATTCAACAAGTGACCCAGTCAACGGCAGCCAAATTGAACATGTAAAGTTTTGTTTTGTTTGTTTGTTGGGGTTTAACGGCCTATCAACAGCTAAGGTAATGTAAGGCCGGGTCAATGGGTTTAGTACTAAATCCCATATATAACCTGTACAAGTACATGTACATTTTCAAGTACATGTAGAAATGGGGGGAAAATCCCAAAATCAGAACTGAATATTAACAATAACAAAACTATATATTCAGCCCTGAAATAAGAATAATCCTGATCTGATTCCAGGTCCTCGCCACACCAGAATCACTTGGCCCCTCCCAAAAGCAGTAGGATCAGTAATAATCTTACTACTTTTATAATGGGCAATAACCCAATTCAACTCCCAGGGAACAAAAGAGCCAAAGATAAAAATGTACCGGAGGGTCAAACCAGGCAAATAGTTATTCCTATATGGAGGAACCACTACCGTTAATTCACGCCGTCTCGTTCGCCCGACCACCACCCACGTAAAGTTTTGTATTACTTTTATTATATTTTTTTTTCAGATTGAAAATATACAAATTAGGTCACAATTAACAACTAAAGTGTAAATCAGATCTGATTAGCTATTCTGTAGAGGAAACATACATGTATGATTTGTTTGTTTGTTGTGGTTTAACGGCCTATCAACAGCTACGGTCATTTAAGGCCGGGTCAATGGGTTTAGTACTAAATCCCACATATTACCTGTACAAGTACATGTTCAAGTACATGTACAAATGGGGGGAAAATCCTAAAATCAGAAATGAATATTTACAATAAAAGAACTACATGTATATATTCAGCCCTGAAATCAGGATTATCCGGATCTGATGCCAGGTCCTCGCCACACCAGAATCACCTGGCCCCCTCCCAAAAGCAGTAGGATCAGTAATACTCTTACTACTTTTATAATGGGCAATATCCCACCCAATTCAACTCCCAGGTAAAAGAAGGAGCCAAAGATAAAAACGTATCTGAGGGCCAAACCAGGAAAATCGTGATTCATATGTATTACTTTTATAATAGTTTTTTCAGATGGAAAATATACAAATTATGTCACAATGAACAACTAAAGTGTAAATCAGATCTGATTAGCTATTATGTAGAGGAAACCTACATGTAATACTGGAATCGTAACTCTGCTACAAACGGTACAGGAGTAGATTGCAAGAGTTATTGTTCGCAACTACAATAACATGGTTCAATAATAATGAGACATACATATCTGTACATGTATCAAACCAATGAAAACTGACATTCTGATCTGCATATAAAAAATGTCATTTCGGCTAATTCTGCGCACCGGCTAGTGCACAATTCACGTAATGTTTTGCCCAGCTTACGTCAGAATAAAGTATGTTGATTTTAGAATAAACCAGCTGATTAACGGTATACTAAGTCACAATTTTATCCAATTCCGATATCCCATTGGTAAAAAAATATTCAGAACATGGTCAAAATGATTAGTGGTCCTGCTTACTAAATTAATAGATCAACAACAGACCTGTTATTCGCAAAACTCAAAGACAAAATGGACTGATATTTTGACCAAATTTGGCTGGGTCTCCGCTAGGCGGATACAGAAAATAGACGACAGATTAAATAGTAAAAGCCATCCGTTTAGCCGTGATTATCTCGGCTAAGAACTGCCTTGAATTTTCATGAAATTTAGACTGAATAAGGGCATTTTCACGAAAAGTATTAGTAGGTGAGCAGAATTAACAGACACGATTGTAATCCCAACAAACATACAGTTTCCACCCCCGCCCATATTTCGTGAGGTCACCCCAATGAAGCAAAGAAGTCCCTCATCACCACCCCAGACCAAACATGGGTACCCCGTGTACAAATGATTTTTAGGAAGCCCACCCACCGCAATACAAATACTTAATAGACATACTGCATTTCAATATTTGTACTTGTTTGATCACTGTTGTTATAGTTTTCTAAATCGTGTAAACACGTGACTTTCTGAAAACACTTGTCTAAGAAAACAACATGAATAATCAGACATGTAAACTGTTGGTGTGTGCAAAGCCACATACACGGTGCGAAGCCGGGTACACTTACTTAATAGAAATACTGCACCGGCCTATATTCATGATATTTCGGGGAAAAGTCACCGCTGTGCAAATGCACAGTGTACCTGGATTCGCACACCTCGATTTTTTACTTATTTGATCACTGTTGTTACAGTTTTCTAAATACATTTGACTTTCTGAAAACACTTAAGAAAACTGCATGAATAATCTGACATGTTTATTACAAAATATTGGTGTGTGCAAAGCCACATACACTGTGCGAAGCCGTGTACACTTACTTTAACAGAAATACTCCATCCCCACCGCCACCGCCATTTGTGGAAAAAAAGTAGATATTTTCTAGAATACAATGGTGTCGGCTAATTCTGCGCACCTAAGGCTTTCCAAACAAATTGATGTCATTAACTTTCCCATATTCAGTCAAAACTTCCTGAATATTCAACGCAGTTCAAAGACGTAAATTGTGTGATGTATGACATATGAACATACTGGATCAGCATAGGAAAATTGGTTATTAGTTGATTTAATTCTGGATATAGCAAACGTATCTACCTTTTAAAAGATTTTATTTTCGGAATTACTTTTTATAGCGTAACTATAATTAACCATAATTAACACTGAATACAGTATGACGTCACACATGTAAACAAAATCTCATTTTACAATAAATAGCTTACTTTTTAAACTTAAATTTGTTATTGGTTGGTATATTACATTAAATAAATTGGACACATGACACTATGGCTCTTAGTAAAAAGGTTCAAATATTGACTATAATGGCTACGAGGCGTTCTAAATGAGGCTCCATACGGTATAATCTATTTAAACAAACTTGCATTGGGAAGTTATTTTTTGCGAATTACATGAGTATTATTATTTTAATATAACCTATCGAATGTTTACATGTTTCAATATTGAACGAACATATAGCTTATTGGTATTGGCACACTTTCATTTTCATTTCATAAGTTTCCCGCAGCGAACCCCATTCGGCCCCTGGACCCATTGTAAGTATAGAACGCCTGTAACTATTCACGAGATTATAGGCGTTCTATTAAAAATACGATAATTCTACATATTATACTTTTTTCATGAAAAATCGCACATCTTCTTTGGCACATAATCACATAACTTGCCACAAACTAGGCACATTATTACGGAGCCCCGCAGGTGACATGGATTTTTTTTTATTAATTCGTTCCCACGAAATAACGATTCGTTCCCTTAATTTAACAATTCGTTCCCTCGAATTAACAATTCGTTCCGACGAAATAACAATTCCTTCCCTCAATTGAACAATTCCTTCCCTAGCATTGACAATTCGTTCCCTCGAATTAACAATACGTTCCCTCGAATTAACAATTCGTTCCCACGAAAGGACAATACGTTCCCTCAATTTAACAATTCGTTCCCTAGAATTAACGATTCGTTCCCTAGAATTAACGATTCGTTCCCTAGAATTAACGATTCGTTCCCACTAATTAACAATTCGTTCCCATGGGAACGAATTGCTAATTCGTGAGAACGAATTGCTAAATTTATTTCGTGGGAACAAATATATTCTACGTCCCCCGAGGGGCTCCGTACATTATCACATAACTTGTCTCAATTGTGTTTGTGATGACAGCACGCCTGTTTCAGTGTCTAAATTGCGAATAGTGTAGGCCCTGATTAGACTGCGTGGATGCGCATGTTGATATGGTGCTACGCTGTTCGCATGCGTTATAAGCTACTTTATTGCTCCGCCTGGAGACCACTTGTGCATATAACCATGATAACGGTGCACAATTTGGAACTCAGGCCTACTTTAGAACATTTTGACGTTTGCGACCAACGTCGTCGCAGACCAGTCAGTCTCCTTACGTGTGCATTCTGAGAAGGACATACAATGTTCACCATTCACTCAATCATAAAGCAAGTACATGTATTAACACAGCATGAAAACATTTTAGCATAGCGAAGCTGTAAGTCTGCGATTTTTCAGGAGGTTCGCTGGTGGAAAATATGCAAATGCCGTGAAAAGCTACTTATCAGTCACGGACCATTTTGTTTATAAATACCTCGCTCCATAAACACCACATCACGTGTCGTGTCGGTGCACGGGGCACATATATAGTGAACCTATTTCATGCCGTATCACATCATCATTTGTGATTGGAGAAATGGGGCTTATGGGTTTTACGACCATTGTAGATTCAGATCAGCCTGTGCATCTCTCGATATGCACTGGCCGCCATTCCATTAACGAAACACCCGTCATGCTTCTAGCACGAAATACAGATCATTATCAGGCTACTGACGTGTGCTATGTGGTCAGGAGCTACAGTGGCCGCAAATCCCATAAGCCCAAATTTCTGTCACAGCCACATATGTGACAAGAGAATTTGGCTTTATCACATTTGTCCATGTACATGTACATTAGTCGGTCTAGCTCCTGATTTGCTAGTTGAGCCATGTAGTATAAAACTGCTTTAATATACTGGGGGCCGATCCACTGAACTTCGTACGACTAAAATGTAAAGTGTGAACTTACGATAGTCTGTAAATTTCACATTAACAATGTCTTCTTGTAAACGATTGTTGGTTTTACATTTATTGAGCATAGGCTGCGTATGCATATGAACAAAGAAGACACTGATAAGACCGTGTTGATGCCTGTCTGCACTGATCTCGATGGCCAAAAACCCCGGGGTAGTTTCACAAAAGTTCGTACGACTAAAATGTTCGTAAGTGTAAAATTATGATAGTCTGTAAATTTCAAGTTCACATTACCAATGTTCTGTTGTAAACAATTATTGGATTTACATTTATTATGTTCAATAAATGTAAATCCATCAATTGAAATCTCCAGACTATCCTAAATTTACACTTACGAACATTGTAATCGTACGAAGTTTAGTGAAACGGCTCCTGACACTATAGTCTGTTTCACGAAAGCTGCCCAAATTTTACGGCTATATAGACAATTGAAAAACAATATTATTTTCGATAATATTAAATTAAAGGAAAATTTAAGATTGAGCCTTCTTTTTATTTCGTGAAATTTGGTCAAATATTGATTTTATTACGAAAAATTGATTTGTCTATGGGAATTTAACATGGGGGAAAAAGAGGTAAAGCAGTGTGGGAGGAGTCAAAAAACGAAAAAATTTGGAAATTGACTCCGAAACCTAGTTAGATAGCTTGGATATGATCTAACTAAGAAAACAAAAGTTAAATTTTAAAAATCGGTCCAGTATTTCTAAAATTAAAAAAAAATTCCCCATGTTAAATCCCCATAGACATCTTCACTCCGTGAAGATGTCTATGGGGATTTAACATGGGGAAATTGTTTTTTCACAATAAAATCAATATGTGACCAAATTTAACGAAATAAAAAGAAGGCTCATTCTTAATTTTTCCTTTAATTTAATATTATCAAAAGAAATCTTGTTTTTGAATTGTTTATATAGCCGTAAAATTTGGGCAGCTTTCGTGAAACAGACAGTAAGTCATATACAGGAGACACGCCGTGTGGGTTTGTACCGGAAGATCTACGATTTATTTTTCATGACAAGCACAGTCATGTATTTACAAAAACTGTGATATCTTTCGGAAATGACATCAACAGTTGGCGAAACCATGATGATTCTATTCCGTACTTGCTCTGAACATTGTGTCAACTTTCGACGATCATTTACGGAAAATATCTCCCATTCTTAACAGATAATCACCATACACACATATCAGAAATATATACAATCTATTCGTTTAAGTCATGGACTGTCCGTCATGCAAATGAATAAGTGCCATAAAATGACAGAAGCCGTGTAATATATACCATGTGAGTTTGTACATTCGGACATCTGCGTAATTGTATTATTTACGTTTACAGAATGTACAATATGTTGCATAAAGAAAAAATTGACATGCGGAATATTTACTGAAAATTGTGTAAACTGTTGACGCCATTTACGGAAAATATAGTACATTTTGTAAACGTATTTCATGAAATTACGCAGATGTCCGAAGGTTCACACTCACATGGCCTGTCTCATATAGTAAAGTATATATTTTCTTAGTGTTTTGTAGGTGAAATCAAATTAACGTGTTTACAATAACTTTCACGAAGAAGCGAGTATCGTATATTACAGTCGAACCCCTCTAAACCGGACACAAATAAAAGTTAGTTATACATAATTTTAATATGGTTCATTGCCATTTATTTCCACTGAGTATGTCTTTTCTTGATCGCAAAGCACCCACTCGTGTCTTGATGTAGTTGTCTGTTTGTTTTACAGTGGGGCCTCTCTAAATAATTGGACACCCTGGGGACCCTGGGTTTAGAGAGGTTCCACTGTACTTACATTATAGTGTTCTAGATGTGTGTTTACATTGACGGTACAACTCAAAGTGACACAGTTGTGAGATATAAGCAAACTACAATGAAGGACAAATATTTTCTCATGCGTTGCTCTATGTTTCATAAAGGAAATATACTCCGTTGTCCTGGCGTTTCTGTGTATGGTTAGCTTCATTGTATCATATGTTCTACTTTGAAGTGTGCGTTCTTTGTCAAACGCCAGCATATGTGAAGCTTGCTGATACCCATGGAACACATAAAGATGGCAGAGTTGGCCACTCCTATGCTGTATATGACCTAGATACAGTAATGCAGTTATACATGTATTCCATCACATTTACGAAGCAATTATCTTATAATCAAAGGATGATAACATATAGAACGGGTCTTTAAGCAGATTTGCCTGGCCTACTTGTTTATCTAGCAGAAACGTCTTTTATCATGAGCGTGGAGGCGTTCTTATCTACAAACAAGACAAGCCATGCTATTTTATACCTAAGAAGATGTGCGATATCGTGAAAATATTTACAAAATTTACTATTATATTTTCCTTAGTTGACGCCAAAAGTTGACGAAATATTCAGAACAAATACGGAATTCCGCATTTACTATTGACATTTCTTAAATTTTGGACGTTGTTTACAGAATTATCATAGTTTCTGTAAATAAATTTCCCGAAAAGTCGCACATCTTATTAGGTACAAAATCACATGGCTTGTCTCAAATGATTCTCGTACTATAACAACATTCGCACAGCATATCGCCGGTAGTTTCGCGAACTCCACGGTGACGTACGACTGGCAACATGGCTTTCCAAACACTAGTTGTCCTGATTGGCTGCTTTGTGGGCACATTTGGAACGTTTCATTTTAGTATGACTGACTGCGGTGAGTACGATTATTGTGTGCATATTTGGGCCACTGGCTGACAATAAGGACCTGATTCCATTTGCGGTCGGTGTAGGTCCCGGTCACTATGTACATTTAGATGTCTTGCGGAGGAATACGAAATGTTTGATTACCCTCATTGCGACCAGCAAAATCATTGACCAGACTGCACGCATGCGCATGCTGATCTGGGGTTTCGCTTGACGCAGACATCGCAATAATACTTTTTCCCTGTCTGAGGCCCATACTTCTGAGCTACTAGTATTTAGGTTTTACTTATTGGTATACATGCTGTATACAATGTGATGCGATATATTACCATGGTTAATCATGTTCTACCACATGGGTTCGTCGCAAATTCAAATCGATAAAGATTTAACATGATTAACATTTTATACTAATGTATTTGTTGAGAATAGCATGCGATTTATACTGTAATATTTAAGATCTTTGTATTGCCATAGAAATAATCATGCCCGCGTAAATGTATCCAAAAGTCAACTTCAATAATGTTATTGAGTTTATAATGGGTATGCATCTTTTGCAAAGCAATGATAAACTTTAGCAAATGAGACTTGTCTTTAATTGCCGAATTGCAGCTTGTTGTTTTTTTCTTCCATACAATCAATATTTGTAATTTCGTCAAATTCTTTTTCGGTGCAGGTAACATTTTCAGTATTTTGAACAATGTATTTGAAGTTACAAACTACATATTTAGAGTGTTAAATTAGAAAATAGCCATCAGCGTTGTTGAAGCCCCAGTCACACATAACAAGGATGAACTACGTATAGCCACGGTTGCCCCCGGATCTGAGGTTCATCACCAGGACCGTCCGGAAAGCTGATCAAATATTTTGCGAGGAACACGGTGCCAGTACGGATCTACTACGGTGAGACTATGGATAGCCAATGTATGACTACGGCGTTGCTACTACGCCACGAGCGGTCTCGTGTTACCCCGGCGTTGGATATAACTGCTGCATATCTCAGACGAACAACATGCCTTCGAGGAAGAAGACCGTCCCTGCTGCTGCTCGTGTGGTGACCTACAAAAAGGCTGACACTCCAGAGCCTTCTGAAACGGAGGAGCCCGAGGCCATATCTCCCTTACCACCATCAGATGCTCCCATACAATTGGTGCCATCGAATAATAAAAAGAAATCTCCAACCATGGTCACCGAAGACCAGGAGATTCACCTCAATGCCTGGCTGAAGGAGAACCCACTCCTGTACACCAAAGGTTTGAAGGAATACCGCGACACCCAGAAAAAGACCAGGGTGTGGGAGCCAACATGTACCCATGTGAACTTGTAGTTTACGTCCACTGGGGCCATCAGGACGGTGGAATGGGACCCGTTGTAGTTGTATAGTTGTACTAGATTGATCCACCGTCATTGAGGCATCGCATGGCGATATGATTGCCGTCCAGGGCACCGAGGTAATTGTGGAACTGACAGCGCCCTGAGAACTGGCTATACGTTTCCATTCGTCTTGGGCTACCCGGAACCCGTACCCGTACATCAGGAAGTTGTAGTTGTCGCCTGAAGATAGGTACCGCAGTATTATGGCCAGATTCAACCCAACATAGAGCCTTACGGTATCGAGTATTTTGTTTGGTGATTCTGTCCTCGATACGGTGGAACATTTCTTAGAACATCTCAGGATCGATTCGTAGGAAGTTACGGAACGATTTCAAGTCTTCCATCTTCAGTGTTCTCATGCGACGGGCGTACTGCCCTAGTGTCGGTCGTCTATGGATCCAGGGCCGGACCCACATGGTTCTTCGTCTTCTCTACCTCATCCTTCTTCTTCTTCTTAGTCGCTGCAGAATCATTCGGGCCATGAGCATGCTGTTCTCGGTATGCGGTCTGTTCAACGGGAGCTGCCAGTTCAGCAACCGAAGTCTGTTTAGGTGGCTGTGGATCCAGTACGGCATGATGTGACTCCTCTGATGTATACGGTTGAACTGAATTCCGAGCGGATTTTGCTCCTATATATACCCACACCGTGACGCGCCGGAACCATCCGTGAACATCCCTGACGCCGCCTTGACCGCCGTAGTACCACCGTATAACCATCCTGATAAACCGTGACCGACTGTGATAGTCCTTGGTTGATCCTTGGTGACACATGAACAATCCGTGGGCGTCGTATTGCATCTCGAGGGATTCGTAGTGGGGATCCGGCATGCATCGTACGCACGCCAAGAACCGCCAAGGATCGCTATAGTAGATCCGGGGTCTCCGTTGCGCTACCGTATTATCACAAGGACAAACCGTGCTTTCACCCTTTTCCAAAAACACCCTCGGTTCATCCCGTGTCGCCACGGAAGTACTACGATGGTACTAAGGAGCGACTACGGCTACCCCGTTGCCACTACGGATTCACTACGGTACCAGAGAGTTCCAATGATCATCCCGGTCATCCAAGGTCAACATATATTTTGAACAGTTCAAAACCTCCGGGGCGACATACGGACCATTCCGGATCACCACGGTTCATCAAGGTATCACTACGGTCCGGATACGGACTGATCAAAGTCTCCACGGATCGCCATGGACCGAGCTCCGGGTTTGTCCGGGTCCATCCGTAGCCCTGGTGTGACTGGGGCTTTACTTGGAATTAAACAGTACGTGTGCAAAATCCCAATAATGGCCATTTTTTCAGAAACAAATAAAGTTCAGTAAAGACTGAAGAATTTTCAAGTGATATTAAGGATTTCATGAAAGAAAGTCGAGAGTTTCATTGCTAAAGATTATTTATTTCCATTAAAATGATGCAATAGAAACCATGCATTATGTTTGATAGTACATTGTATTACAAGTTCGTTTCATTTGCTGCATTTTACATTTGCTGAAAAAAAAGGTGATTCCTGTAAAGAAAATGTGCTTGTATCTTAACACAATATATGCCTCACACGTCAATTACACACAAATGTTTGCAATGCATCATTATTTTGTAGTCGATGTCCAAGAATATTATTGTTTTGTAATCATATATGCGAACAGCCGTGCGATTTTGTACATAATGCTATGAAAAAAGATATTTATAGAATTTACTATATTTTCCGCCCGAGAATTTCGTCAACTTTGAAAAATATCACAGTTTTTGTAAATATGTTTGATGAAACAGCACATGTTCTTATGTTCAAAGTACTATGGTATCTCATATGTGGCTGTGACTGGACAAATGGGGCTTATGGGATTTGTGACCGATGTAACTCAAGATCAAATAGCACACACTTGTCGCATGATAACAATCTATATTCCTTGTTAGAACCATGACGGATGTTTTAGTCCTGCCGAACTTCCACGGAACCCGGACTTGGCATATATACAATTGTGTTGGTGATTTTGCATCTTCAGGACGTATATTATTGGAATCCAACGGTTGCAAATTCAATGTGTGCATTGCAATCGATATTGAGTCCCATTTTCTGTTTCGTATAATGAATTTAATTAATAGTTATTTGGTGTTCAAATTATTTTGTGGAAGGATACTTGAGTAGCTTAAATTTGACTTCGTTCTAACAAAAACAGCTTACAGAGGAGTGTGGTGATTTTACATCTACATGCCCTATTTTATTGGCGTTTGACTGATGCCACCCTTTTATCCTTTATAACTTTGTATAATTCAAGATGGCGCCCAAAATGTCTACCACAAATGATACTAATAATAATGTACTGTGTATTTTACTCTCATATCATGTAGTGTGTTATGCCTTTGTGATGTATTGTGCATAACAATCAACACATGCCTAATCAATGGTAACGGAACATTTTGATTCATCATGTAACAGATCATCTACGACAGTTTAGTACTGTATATATGAACACATTTAATATGTAAGGTGTAGTTAAAAGAACAACTATACTACGTCTGCGTTTATATGGTGTATAATAGTCGCAGGATGGTATAAATCCCCCGACATATTCTCTCTTTTATTCTACGTTTTAGGAATATGGACGGCGTTGTCCATATTAACGCTGGAATGATGCAAACACAATGGACATATTCATGATATTGGCAAACATACTAAATAAGTATGTAGCTAATTCGCCTAATACCAATCCAGCACCATCATTAAGTTAACACTGTTAACTGCTATTATATTGAATACCATGTACTTCACATGATGTAATTTGTATGCTTACATGCTAAACATTAGTGTAAGGTTTCATTATTATTACGACAAATACTTGTCACTAGTATATGGCACTGCTACATGCTAGCACTATGTTGCCAACATTATTTACATATGTATTCATTGATGTCTTTGAAATACACTACATCTACATGATGGTCGCAATCGCATAACGGTTGCTGGTGCTTATTTTAATACAATCTTAACTCAATCGGATTAGTTCAGTTCAGTTTTGAAAAAGTTGCAGGCGCATCGCACAAGGGGTATTAATATCGGTTTAAATTTAAAAGTCCGTATATGAGTTTGTGTTCATTCAATACATTGCATCCATCACTCGTTGCAATTATGACCATTATAGCCACAAAGGTTACCTGTACGTATATTACAATAATAGTAATACTAAAATGAAATGCAGTATTTGCAATTGTTAACAGTTAACCAAACATAATTTAAGGGATACATGAATACGATATGTTTGCCTTATTAACGTCTGACAAATCATGCTGTCGTACTGATGTCCATATATAACACGTGCAGCATGTGTCTTTGTTGTTCATCACCAATTTACAATAGGTAAAATTTCATGTGCCGAGTTATACTATACGATGGGTATTTGTGTCACAGTTTGATTATAGCACAGATACATTACAGGTTGAAGAGTTGACCCAATGAAGCAGCATGTAGTATAATGGAAACACTATACCAAAAGAGCCAAATTAAATCGAAATATGTAAACATTTAAGACCATGAATATACAGTGGTAAAAGCAGAGTTTTCAGCAGTCACCAAGGTGCACTCTATGACCAGCGTACGGTTTCTAAACTGTAATACTCACTCTAGAAATAAATAGCATATGAAATGATTACAAGGAATGCATCAGAAAACACAAACGGCAAAACAGTCCCCAAATAATACAGATCTCTGGGAGATGAAAACTGAAAAGCTGATAAAACGATACAATACGCACTAGGTGTATATTGGGCGAGTTGAACATCTCACATGAGTATGTGAATCAAATGTCTTAAACAACAACGTGATGATGGTTTTCGAGTCAAGCACACACCATCTGACTACTAGCACTAAACAACATATATTCAAAGGCCACTACTTTCCACTATTCTTTATCAGAAGTTCATATTCGCAGACAATTAACAGCGGACCTGCTACCGCCGCATATTGTAAGCATTTGGGGACCCCACCCCATTCACCACTGCACTCCGGTTCATATGCATATGACAGGCGGCATTTTTGAAATTATATAATTGTATTTGTGTCCATGTTTCAGCCAGCTAAGACGGTATGGTCAGTCGTTTGTCATCGTCACTTAGACTATGGAAAAGCAAATGTTCACGTATTGTACTTATGGATGAACGAATTTCTGATAGATGCTGATATATTTTTTCATTCAACGCGCTTCTTGAAATCTCCCACATATACATACAATTGATATGTACATTATTTCACGCATGTAGTGTTTTTTTTCAGTATGCAATTATTTAATGATACTGTTATAAAGTAATTTGCAGGGATGGATGGATGCACATTCTGAAAGTAACCCATTTCTTCAGAAGAAATTGTATAGAGGGGACGAGTAAATAAGTATCATAAACACCTTTAAACCATGCAACAGTGAATACTACTTGGAAATCATTATATATACATGTAGTTGCATGATTAGTGATCAAACCAATTTGCAAACCGCAAAAATTAAACTAAAAGTGTTTGTAATGAACACAATGAATTTCCAAAGCATATTTGAACGTTTTCAGGCCATACTGACACATTGATTTACTATGAACAGTATTTGGCGGCCATCTTGAGTGCTAGTTTGGATACAAAACACACAATATGACATTTTGAGAATTTGGTTTAAAGAAATGCGTAATAGTAGAAAGAGAAAACGGTATATTTGCACTATTCAGAGACAAATACTTGTTGTTGTTTTGTGTTTTGTTTTGGCAAAACTATTGGACTCCATCTTGAATTTTGGAAAATGCTCAAGGATGACAGAGTGTGATCCGTCAGATTCAAATGATATATGATGTTTAGATGCAAAATCAGCAAAAGTCCATTGTACATAGGCCGGGTTCTGCCCAAAATGGCCAAATATCGACAGGACTATTTCGTTATAGAATGGCGAACAGTGCAGATCCTGATCAGACTGTGTTGATACACACACTGATCTGGATCTACACTGGTCGCAAAACCAACATGCCCCATTTCTGAAGTCACATCCACATATATAGCATTAACACGACATTCAGGCAAGAGTTCCAACAAGGCGCTGGCCGTTTCGAATGTACACCTGAGCGCGGACCCCGTTCGCATACCGGGCGATGAAAGCATCACAGCCGACGTACAGGTGATGGACCTCATCGACGGCGACTATTTCAAGCTCGACGTTGACGTGAAGAAGAAATTTCTGTTCACCTGGATCCATGCCCCATGTTTTAACCATATGGGCAGCTGGTAATTGGGCCAGTGAAATAAGGGGGATAAATCCTTCGTGGAGTCAACCCCCTTCTTCCACTGACACACTCAATTATAGATCACCATTCCAGCAACCGTTCGTGAATCCATAAAATGTAAAAGAACATGAAAAATAGAAACAGTGGAAAAACGCATGACGTGTACAAAATGGGTGATTTTCGTCTGGCAAGGACATTATTTTTTGTTGGCTCCCCGGTCATACTGGTATCAAGGGCAATGGCAGGGCAGATAGTGCTGCCAAAGCCGCACTGGAGCTACCGACTTCTAATTTTCCTGTTTGCTATCATGAGTTTAAATCATCTATTAATTATGATACAATGCAGATAATTAACTTCATGCTGTGTAGCCGACTCTGGGCGAATGGACTCCTGGCTACATACATGTACGCCGGGATGAAGTTACCCATAGCCGGTTACGAATTGGACATACCAGATTAACGCATTCGTATATGCTCAAAGGTGAGCCGCGTCCATGGTGTAGTCCATGCCACAGCGCATTTACCGTGCAACACATGCTACTGGAATATATAGGCGCAAACACTTCAATGTTACTTCAATTCCGGAGTTATTCCGAAGGTTTGCTTAGCTTTCCCCATGTATCAGAAAATCTATGTTTTATCATTGTATACAAATGTCCCATTTCTATAAGTTAATTGTATACATGTTACTCATTTCTATTGCTTATTATAGTTGTATTGTTACCCTAATCATCTGATTGCCTACCACATCTTGCATACTATTTTACTGTTATTTGCATTCTTCATCTATGCTTATTTGCCCTAAAGTATAGTTGTTTGTGTTTGTGGGCCGTTAAGCACCATTTCATTCCATTACATAACATTAAACGACGTGGCAACGTAGATGCCTGTGAATAATTAACTACTGTACCTATGCATATGATTTACTTGATGAAACCGATATGTTAATCCCTGCAGAAATAATCAAGCTTTCTAATGACACATTTCACGACTGATTTGACCAAATTGTCCGTTAGATACGATCGTATGAACACGGTCCTAGAACGTTATGACTACACCTTGTATATGTTTTTTATCTAGAGAAAAAGCGGGTTATGTGTGAAAATAGTTCCTATTCGCCTATCTTTCTCCAAGTAAGATAATTTCGGGAATATATGTCATTGATTGTCATTTCTTGTTTTAATTTCAGCACATATGACAATATATGTGACTATTTGTCGCATGGTAGCTTGTTAGCGCCACTGCACGGCATTTGTCCATTAGAACGGGTACCAGCGGGCTCGGCGCCCGTCAACTGCACATGCCCATTAACAGTTGGCTCGTATCATCTGAATGTGCAGTCCTACCACATTAACAAGCTGTCTGGATTGCTATCAAGCTTTGTTGCGGTATGTACGGCAATTTTCAATAGCGCCTTTCTGCTTGTTACTTATTTGTGCATATAGCTATCATATACATATCGTATACGAAGAGTATTGGTATATTTAATGAGCATACCGTATAATAGTATAATAGTGGTACGGTTGTACCGTATCATCGTATTATACCGTTGGTTTACATTATGCAAACATACTATATGAACATTATACAAATATACGAATATCTGTACGGATATGGTATGAGTATAGAGGTCCCGTATAGAAACCTCTTTACACGCACGCATAACTGTGCACAAAATGCAAGCAATCTGAAAATGCCATAGCAAATTCCATTCATTACAATGTGAATGTATGTATGCGGGAAGTTTCCGTTATTCATCTACTACATGCGTAATAAACGATACATTACTTCACTAGGATGTGTATTGTTTGACTTTCCCACGTGCTGTTAATCCCTTATTTGTTGGCACACGACCCTGATTTAGGCGATTGTGTATTTTCCAGTTCAGTACACACGGCATTGTATTCAATTGGCGATAAAATTGCCTATAGTTATGTGACTATGAAATATAGAAATGGGGCTCGTGTGCAATGTGACCAGCGTAAGCCTTAGATCAGCATGCGCATGCGCACAGTCTGATCCGAGTCGACACTGTATGAGATTCAGTTAGGGAAACAACAGTGATGCTTTCAATAAACAGTTGTTGGCAGAAAATACAAATTCACAGTTTGGCTTTATGATGATTTTCATTTGAGAATATGCCGTTTTCATCAAATTACAGGAGCCTTGTTTGATCAAATATGTGCCATTTCAACAGGGGTCGTACTGACTGTAAGCCAAATATTAGGGCAAATAGTATACGACAACACTGTTAATATATCGTATACATTTACGGTAAAGGTCTATCCTATATAGTACTTTTATACCGTACACAAATATGGTATGTGTACGATACAAACGTACCAGAATTATTCACATGTATTAACGTATGAATTTAATGGTATATCTATACGATATTGGTTGGTATGTAATTGTATTATATGCATAGAAAACATATCATATTGGTATCGTATGCGTATAATATTGGTATAGTACGTATAGTTGAGCTGCAGAAAAGCGCTACCGTATGTGGCTGTGACTGGGAAATTGGGCTTATACTCACTCTCGATGTGTTTGAAGCTTATCTTATTTTCACACGGACATACTTCTTTTTTCTCGGTTACAATTTCCTGTTTACATCGCAATCACATGAATGAAAAACTACTGATTATGACCGATATTTTTGATTTATGAAAAGAAAGTGTTAACGTTATCAAATTAACAGTTGGTATACTATAGGAATGAATGGCCTTTTTGTGGAATTTATCGGGGTATACACTTGTAAAAGTCGCGGGAATACTGGACGAAGGCCTTCGTCCAGTATTCCCGCGACTTTTCCAAGTTTATATCCCCGATAAATTCAACAAAAATGTCATACATTGCTTATAATTCCAGCATTTGAAATAAATTCATCAAGAAAATGTGTTTATTTTCCGTTTTTTTAAGAATTATTTTAACTGCGCCTCACGGTTACGGAAATTAGTTCGGCGTGGGATATAGATTTTGGAGAGAGACTTGCTACGGGCCAATCAAATGCTAGGAAATTGTGTAAATATTTTTGGGATGGAATTATACCATCTTCACCACATATTCCTTGGAATACTAATTGATATAAATATCTATACAACGGTGACCCTGATTTTTTCTTTGCAAATCTATTTATAGACATCCGGTCCTTTGGTCTGGGTTTACTGATGCAATACAATTAATGAATAAGTGTGAAAATATGAATCTGGCAAATAATGCAGTTCCGGATCAGATTGCGCAGATATGTAGGAAGATCTAGATCAACGCTAGTCGAAAACACTATAATGGCTTCTTTACACAATAACTCATGCGATACTCGGTTTTATTACAAGCAATTAGGCCATAAAATATTCAAGTTTGACCCGATTTCTATAAATAAATTCAAAGGGAAATAACTAGCTACGATCTCTAATTGTTGTGTCCTGCTATGTAATTCTACCAAATGTCATGTATTCATCGAAGAGAAATATATATATAATGCCCTCGAAGAGTGATATCTGGAATTCGAACCCTCCGTGAGTCCGGTCACACAGCCTGTTTGGGTATGTCCAGGATTTGTTTACTTGCGGTAAATTTCGTTTCCATTGACCGATTGACTTCCAAGTCAGTATTTGGCTTATCGTGGCAAACTGCGAGTGATGACGCCACTTGATAATATGACAACTTTGGCCATAAAAAGTTACTTTGGTTCTGAGATGTCACCGCGTCAGAAAACAGTTACCGTCATGCAGAAATAAATTGAAATGTTAATTCGCCACATGAACAGTAAGAAACACTGCCATGCACACATGTCTGACGAATATCTGGTGAGTGTTCACGTATAAAGTGGTTATAGTAACTTTATAGAACATACACGCATATGGCGACATGAAACAAAATCAGAGACGAACATCTCAAACAAACAAAATATTTTTTTTTACAAATCAGCCATTCCGCGTCACATTCGGCCATTTGAAGTATGCTTTTGTTTTTGTTGTCCACCCCATATGGTCTAGTTGCTTGTTCTGCACCAAGTTCAATGTTTTCAATACTCTTTGTTTGCACTTACTTGTAAAATAGTGTGCTTTGATGTCCGTGATTATAAAGTCTTGTGGGAATGTTCATGAAACTTGTGACATTATTGCATATTCCGTGTCACCAGTGAACATTATGTGCTATAAAACCACAGTTGTAATGTATAATGTCTTCTGGTAGTCTTGATTGGCGATTATCGTGGATATTGACGTTGTCTAGTAATCTTCTCGCATTCTAGTAATTCGTCTCCCAATCAAGGTTTTATGGGGTGGGATTTATTAAAACTTAAAAAAAGTATGGAACTCAGGACAGAAGGGTATATGTGACTGTAGAATGGGGCTTATTGGTTTTGCGACCATGAAACACCAGTCATGCTTTTAACAAGCACTATATATCATTGCCAGGCTACATATGTGTGGTATTTGGTCAGTTACTATAGCTACACTTGTAACAAAGCAGCCCGTAAACCCCGTTTCTCCAGTCACATCAACGTATAATCACGGACATGAGTTGGAAGTACGATTCTTCCAAGTCGGCGATTCCAGTAAGCGTCATTATTTTTCCAGGGTGACTACAAGATCGATGTTCACCTTACCGATAAGCGTACTAATGAACAAGTTGTCTGCCTCCATATACAAGTTACGACTACTACCTCCAAACGAGAAGTGAAATAGTGGCACCGGTGTGGAAGTGTCATATCAACAGTACAGGGCAACACTCTTGGATTGCACTAAGTCTTGTGAACTGTCACCGGTATTATGGGATGAATCCAATAGACAACAATACTGTCACACAGCCATTTGTTATCCTTTATACGTTACCATGATTGTACACGTCGGTCTCCTGATTTTAAATCTTCCATTAACTCATTCATCTATAATACAATGCAGACCCGCGTCCATGGTGTATTCCATGCCACAGCGCATTTACTGTGCAACACATCCTACTGGACTAACTTTGCCGATGTTCGATGCAAACACTTCAATGTTACTTCACTCGCGGAGTTATTCCATGTGGAGAACATTGAAGGTTTGCTTAGCGTTCTCCATGAAACCAACTTGTATCGGAAAATCTAAATGTTATCATTGTATACCCGTTGCTCATTTATATTGTTCACCATAGATCTTTTACACTAATCCGTTGAGTGCCTCGCGCATCTAACTTACTATTTTACTACTATTTTTCTTCGTCTATATTGCTTGGCCCTAAATGATACTCGTTTGTGTTGATGGGCCGTAAAGCACCATTCAATTCCATTGCGCATTTACTGTGAAACACATCCTACTGGACTGTATCGACTGTGTTGCTATTCGACGCAAACACTTCAATGTTACTTCACTTGCGGAGTTATTCCAGGTGGAGAGCATTGAAGGTTTTCTTAGCTTTCTCGGTATCGGAAAATATAATATCATGAATGCTCACTAAACGTCATAAGTAGCTTCCTTACGTTGATGCCTAACCATCTTGAGTCATTCGGGTGACCTTGACCTACTTATCTCGAAACTTAGGTCACGTCCGTCGAAATTTAGATGCATTTCGTATATATCACCTGATCCGTTAGTCGGATATTCGCTAAACTCTATCAGTTGCTTCCTTACATTGATACCTAACCACCCTGGGTAATTCAGTGAACATGACATGTTTCCGGTTTACATTGAAGCCTAACCATCCTGTGTCATTCAGGTGACCAAGACCTACTTTCCTTGAAATATAGCTCACATCCATCAAAACCTATTTTATAGATATATTGAACAATGGATTTGCAATATGAGGATGTCCAACATTATTGATACGAAGGCCATGGTCACCAACGTCAATATCACACAAATGACACTGGGTGGATAGCCATCAAAATGCGGAAATTATTGATGAAGTTTGGTAATGATCGGGAGATATTAAACATTTGGACGTACATCCAAAATTATTGACACGAATGTCAAGGTCACCAATGTGATGGTAAATGTCACCGGAATGAGACTGTATAGACACAGGTTGAAGTAACGTACCAATGTCTATAAATGCATTAAATATACCTAAAAGTATCAATAAGTGGGGAAAAAATCAGTTGAAAAAAACGTTTACTCCCTGTTAGAACACAATACAAGTTGCCTATGTTTGTAATGGTCCGTACTCGGACGGTCTCGTGACAACGGACTCTCACGAAACAGTCAACCGATTTATATCATTTCCGTCAATTGCAAATATTAGCCCTCCACAACGATATATTCGCCGATGCGCTATATCAACTCGTTTTAGAGCTACAGATTAGTTTGTCCGACAAAATTCCGCATTTCGTAATACTTCGGTAACATTTTTCGGGCCTATACTATTATATGACAGCGCAAAGACCTGCTTCAAACTACCCATTTACATCGTCCGGTCCCGTTAAGAAACAGTTTGCATCGAAACAACATTGTTTCCAATCTAACATTTGATCAACCCTACATTTATACCAGTCCAATGCGTCACGACAGACAATTCAATCGCACCAACATTTCTATCATTTCTCGGGAAGCCATATTGTCTAATTGTTGATGGGTTTTCCAGATGAAGTCATCGCTAAGCTTATGATTGGTTGATATTCGTGGAGTGTCACGCGTAAGCGTCATGTTGCACTAACTGGTTACCAGCCAGTCACCTGTTTGCCTTGTAAGCGAAGCTATGCAACGGTACCAGCTGACGCGTCACCGGGAAAGTCAAAGAAATAAATGTGCCCGATGTATTCTTACTACAGACAAATGCGAAACTTTGTTGGAACAAAATAATCCATAGCTCGAAAACGCGTTGGCATAGCGCATCGTAGAATACATCATTGCGGAGGGCTAATATTTGCCTAAATTCTGCAATAGGCGAACATGATATAAATCGGTTAATTGTTTCGTGAGAGTTCGTTGTCTCGAGGCCGTCCGAGTACGGCCCATAAAATACATAGGAACATTGGTATTGTGTTCTAACAGGGAGTAAACTTTTTTTTCAACTGATTTTTCCCCAATTATTGATACTTTTAGGTATATTTAATGTATTTCTCGACTTTCGTACGTTACTTCAACCTGTGTGCATAGATAGCTATCAAAATGAGGAAGCTATTTATAAAGTTTGGTACTGATATAAAAAACTGATCAGGAGATATTAAAAATTTGGACGTATGTCCAAAAGTCCAAAATTGTTGATACCAAGATCAAGGTAAGTCGAAGTACACTGGTAGATATCTATCAATGTGAAGAAGCTATTGAACAAAGTTCGGAGTTGATCCTACTAACGGATCAAGAGATATTTAATGTTTGGTGTACGTCGAAAAATATTGACATAAAGGTTATGGTCACGGTCATCCCAATGACACTGGGTGGATAGCCGTCAATGTGAGGAAGCTATTGATGAAGTTTGATCAGGAGGTATTCAACATTTGGACGTATGTACAGAATTATTGACACAAAGGTTAAGGTCACCAATGTGAAGGTCTAGGTCACCCAAATGACAGTGGGTGGATAGCCATAAATGTGAGAAAGCTATTGATGACATTTTGCAACGAGCAGACTTACGGATCAAGACATATGTGAATTGTTGTATGTCCAAAATTTACATCCCACAATGGATAAGGTCACCAAGGTGAAGGTCAATGTCACGCGAATGACACTGGGTGTATAGCCATAAATGTGAGAAAGCTATTGATGCCATTTTGCAATGATCAGACTTACGGATCAAGAAATATGTGAATTGTTGTATGTCCAAAATGTACGTCCCACAATGGTTAAGGTCACCAAGGTGAAGGTCAAGGTCACGCGAATTACACTGGATGTATAGGTACCAATTTAAGGAAGCTTCTATTGAAGTGTAATAACGATCCGACTTACGGATGAAGAGATATGGGAAATTTGACCGCTATGTCTCACTTTCCACTATCGTGGGTGAGACAAAAAGGATATCACTCAAGCAATCAAACAATGTGTAAATAATTATTTAATCAGTCTTTACAGATTGTGTCACCACTTCTTTGCCAGCCTACATGCATGTATACTTTATACATACACAATGCTTTCATGTACAAACTAAACTCCATTCAGTATGTGTTTCAGTGCAATACAGTACTTTGGAACTTCGTTCAGCAGTTAGCTCACATAGACTCGCACTTCTGAAGCCTCACACGTTCCTGATGTTCATGAAGATATCATATATAATAGTATCCCACACTATAATTATTCTCCTTACGACGCATTATGGTACTGAAGAACATTCCTGCCGTTCTTGCAGCACATAATGTGTCGCACAATTCTTACTTTCTGCAGCCACATTATTGACACAAGCTTGCTATCTCAAGTGGTGCACAGTGTCAAACACCAGTCTTCAGATACAGCATGACTTTGTGTGCTTTCTTATACATGCATACATATAAACTCATATTATAATTAGTTTACCGAACTCCCGGAGTGTCTGTGACATTATAATTGAAGAAGCTTGTCGGAATAAAGTGGTCCCATTGATTAAACACAAACTATTATAATAGGAATTAAATACGTTTACGTTGGGAGATGACCACGATAAGTCCTGCTTTCGTTTAAATCCCATTAGTTATCATGTATCATGTATCACTTGTATTGGATGAATAAAATATTATTTAAAAAAAATAATAAAAAAAACGTTTATGATTGTGTGTAACTATTCCACCAGTTTTAAACATTACGAGTGCCCGCTGTACAGATAAATACTTTACATTTCTTTTTTAATATATTGATAGAGACGCACGTTTGTATCTTTTAGTAATTTTTAATTTACTGATAGAGACGACAGTTTGTATCAGGCTATTTTGATATATGCAAATGAGGCAGGACATTTCTAAATTACTTGACATGTCATTTAAACATGTCACCTGAATACATAGTTTTATCATCTACAGAAGTAAGTATAATCATTGCACATCAAACAACAACAAACAAAAAACAAATAGAGAGCATAAATCGTTTCTGTTAAACCTTTAAGGAAACATGCTTAGCAATAACCCCTGGTATCAGGAGTGGCAATTTATGTTTGATGTTAAAATGTATAATCATGCCAATTAACACGTCCGGTAATGGTAACTACATGTTTATTTTGCCTGAAAATAATGCCATATCTGAAGAATGGACGAATAAATATGCCTCTACATTACAACCTGGGATATGCGAGTCAAGGCTTAACATCGAATTGCTTAGTTTTTCACTTCTATGTTCAGTGCAAAATTGAGCAATGTGATGTCAAACTTGACATATACGCCTATTCTTAATACTGAGACTTTTAGCTCTAGTAGTGCATTAATAGACTTTGGTCCGTTATTTCAACCCGTGATTGTGATCTGTTAATGCTTGAAGTAAGGATATTGCAGTGTCTAACAGCAAATACTGTGATCAGACTGTGTGGATGCATTGGCTTATCTGGGGCTACTGCGGTATGCTCGTTGCAGACTCTATACCTTTCCTTCTATCATGTGAGGGACCCATACACTAGTGCATCATGCCAATATATGTACTATACAACTTCTTAAACTCGATTCCAATTCAGCTTATTCCGTATGTTGTAAAATTGATTGAATATGTATAATTTAAATTGTTGGGTCGCAATGAAGACCTTTTTATGTATACATGTATATATGTTATAATCTGATAGAACTCCCAATAAAGTGTTTATTCTGATGCACCATACTTCTTAATTCCACCGAGGCGTTTATCTGTCCATTACCTTCTGAAAATACAGGTAATCAGAATTATTGAAACTATTATAGCGATTTCCTTTGTACGCTTGTACATCCGACTATATGTCAGTGAACGTTCTGCGTTTAGGTATGTTCGTCACATTACGGTACTCCTGAATTATGTGTGACCTTCGTTGGACATTGATCTGTTTCACTTGCTCCAACACATGTATTAAGTCAGTGTTTGACTCACCTATGTTGGTGGAAAGTGAGATACAGTGGTCATTATTCAGGCGTTACTTGACCAATAATGTACGTCCTGTTCTTATGTTAGCTGCATGTTTACAATCATGTCAAATCTATGCTCGTTGGAAATTTACTTATAGAGTATAAAGTAAACTCTCCTAGTGATCTTAGCATCGTGTCAGGGAATAGTCAACAGCTACATGTACCTGGCTGTAATTAGTACCAGAGAGTTGTGTATATATGGATTATATGTGGCATATATATAACGGAGGAACGTGTACTAAATTGCTCCTGGCCACAATTTAAGTCGATCCATCCAGTTGCTATCATTTTTTTAAAGACAGATTTGCTGTCAGTTGTCAGTTTCTTGTTCATGACCAGATTTTCGACACAGCAAATAATGTATGACAATAGACGTATTTATTCGGTAAGTGTCCCGGAAGTACAAATACCTCGGAAATTCTATCTCAGTGGTAACTCGATCAGTACGTGTAGTATGGTTGGCGATGGGGGACATACGCGTTCGAAACAGTCTCGAACCTCGCGCCCGTAGAGCCCGAGCTAGGCTGGGAGGCGCGGCGGGTAAAAACGGCGTCCGTGGGTTATACAACGCACTGTGTCACAGAGCAAAGATTGATTGCGATTGGCCTATGTGCAAAGGATTATGGGTGGGAGTAGGGGGTGATTCCCAGAGGGTTGTGGTATCATTTTATATGGTGGTGCGTGGGAGTGGGGGTGGTGGTGTCATGTATACTACTGATATCGATCAGCAGACGTTCGATAATGGAAATCGCTTGGCCCTAAATGATACTATTTTGTGTTGATGGGCCGTTAAGCACCATCCCATTCCATCCCATTCGATAATGGCAAACAATTAAATAAACCGCAAGTCGTAGGGCAATACTGACCATACATTGTAGCAATATGCGACGTCATGAATGTAAACGTGCATATATTATAGGAATGAATGGCCTTTTTGTGGAATTTATCGGGGTATGAACTTGGAAAAGTCGCGGGAATACTGGACGAAGGCCGGAAGGCCTCGTCCAGTATTCCCGCGACTTTTCCAAGTTTATATCCCCGATAAATTCCACAAAAAGGCCATTCATTCCTTATAATTCCAGCATTGAAATAAATTGATCAAGAAAATGTGTTTATTTTCCGTTTTCTTAAGAATTATTTTAACTGCGCCTCATGGTTACGGAAAGTAGTTCAGCGTGGGAGTTTACTGGGATATAAATTTTGGACAGACACTTGCTACGGGCCAATCAAATGTTAGGGAATTGTGTAAATATTTTTGTGCTGGAATTATCAGGCGACAAATTAAGTTGTGTCGGATAAAGTGTGTCATGCGTTTTAGTCAGACTCGCTCAGTTTGTGTGTTTGTTTGTTTATTGGTGCTTAACGGCCTATCAACAGTTATTGTCATGTAAGGCCGGGCAAACGGGTTCGATCCCATTTTAACCCATTGGGTGGAAAATCCCAAAATCAGAACAGAATATTTACATCGGGAAAAGATGTATTCAGCCCTGAAATTAGAATAACCTGACCTGGTGCCAGGTCCATACCACACCAAGTCACTTGGCACCTTCCGCTAAAATAGAATTACGAATAATCGTAATACTCCCATAATGAGCATAACCAGATTCAAGTGTCACATACAAAATTCCAAAGACGTATATGAGGGCCAAACCAGGTCTCCAGTCGGAATTCCGAAAAGGATGAACCCCGATCGTTAAATTACCCATCGCATACTCCCACCTGATGAATAATCAAGCGGATGGAGAGAATGATTCGTGAAGCTCGTAATGCCATGACCACCCGGGAAAATCGGGTAACTGCCACTTCCGCTTACCAATTGATAACAACAACAATAACAAACAGTGAAGTAGAAAATAATTCAGGGCCGAACCTTTCGTACCCCGAAAAGTTCGCCATTTTGTAACTTCGCAACCTAAATCCTGAATTCTATTAAACAATTCTTCCCGAGCGTTCTTTTGCAAATCCATGGCTGTAATTTCGTCAGTTGTACACATTCAGACTACAGTGGAGCCTCTCCAAACCCGACACCCTGGGAGGACCCCAGGGTGTCGGGCTTAGAGATGTTCCACTGTAAATCAGACATATGATTATGCCAATGTATGCGGCTGTGCAACAGGCCTGTTTATCATAAATATACACCAATGAAACCTATACAATTAAGGATACAAGGACTGCCTGCCTGTCTGGTTTATAGAGAATAGTAGGTTAGTGCCGTGAATGGGAAAATATATCTGGCAAGGTTTAGGAAACGGGATGGGCGAGGCTCTGCCGAGCACATCCCGTTTCCGTGCCGCGCCAGATATTTCTTCCCATTTACGGCACTAACCTACTATTCTATTTATCCCGTCAACACCTACAAATGGCTTTAAAATGCAAAAACATAACCCCAGTCACCGCACATATGCATACGCAGTTATTAGGTCGTATTGACAGGATATCAAAAATGTTTCATGGCACCGTGTTTCACGGCACATACGCCCTGTGTTGACGGGATAAAGTGAGGTTCTACTCTACTATGGTATTGAGTATGCTACATTTTACATCTCACTTGCAATGTATACTTTTTTGATAGTCATGTTTGGCGATTATCATGGATACTTTGTTTACTTTGTTATATAATGTTGTACCGGTATAGGAAGTTTATAAAGGGAATTTTATGAGAGGTACCTAACGTATGTCATTGGTCTGGTTGCTGTAACGTGGTACCGAAACTGTGATATTTTCTGTAAATAACGTCGAAAGTTGACGAAATGTTCATTGGAAATGCTGAACAATTTGTCATCTTTCGACGTCATTTACGGAATATATCCTTGAATAATTGCAGCACAAAAATATTTACACAATTCCCTAACATTTGATTGGCCCGTATCAAGTCTCTGTCCAAAATTTATATCCCAATAAACTCCCACGCCGAACTACTTTCCGTAACCGTGAGGCGCAGTTAAAATAATTCTTAAGAAAACGGAAAATAAACACATTTTCTTGATGAATTTATTTCAAATGCTGGAATTATAAGGAATGAATGGCCTTTTTGTGGAATTTATCGGGGATATAAACTTGGAAAAGTCGCGGGAATACTGGACGAGGCCTTCCGGCCTTCGTCCAGTATTCCCGCGACTTTTCCAAGTTTATACCCCGATAAATTCCACAAAAAGGCCATTCATTCCTATAATATCACATATCGTCTCACGTACAACATCACATGGCTCTTCTCATGTACAGAGGATCTTACAAGAGCGATGATTTAATATGATATTTATAGAGAATAATAGGTTAGTGCCGTGAATGGGAAAAAATATCTGGCAAGGCTCAGGAAACGGGATAGGCGAGGCTCTGCCGAGCACATCCCGTTTCCGTGCCGCGCCAGATATTTTTTCCCATTTGCGGCACTAACCTACTATTCTATTTATCCCGTCAACACCTTCAAATGGCTGTAAAATGCAAACATTGTATTGACTGGATATCAAAAATGTTTCACGGCACCGTGTTTCACGGCACATACGCACTGTGTTGACGGGATAAATTACACTCCTTGGCTGATTTCACAAGAAACTCGGCTATATATATGCCGAGTTTCTTATGAAATCAGTCAACGAGTTTAATAAATATCATAATAAATCAGCACAAATGTTAGATAATATTAATTGCATATTAAGCGTTATACATTAAAGCTGTACTAGTGATCTATCGTGTTTTCTGAAGCAGCCTTATTTGCATATTTATGACACTAGTGTATTATGATTTGTATTACACTGTGTTATTACAATATGAAACGCCAGCTTATGCAATAAAATCGACTATCTCAGCCCAAGATACACAGTGGACCCGTGCAGTCAGTGGTGGTAGTAAATGTCAGTTGGAAGCAGCCAACGTCTTCTCCCGTTCTGGTGTCTGTAAATTCTGCCAGTAGTGTATAGTCACCCTGAAAGAATATTACCCTGAATTTCATATTCTACGTGTATGTACATTTATCAGGTAACCTGCCCTGTGTTGACCGAATACGTACTGACTGATAACATATTGTGGTCACGTGAGTTAAAGAATGACGTCATTGTAATGACGCAACGTAAAAAAGTCGGTGTTCTGTCCATAGCTAACGACGTCATATGTGATAATTTTCGAGCATAAAACGTTACCTGATGAATAGAATACCAGGCTACGGTCGTTTGATATCAAGTTTATCAGACTCGACTCGGAAACGGTAGAAATTCCTCATCAAGCCTCGGAATTCATACGAGTTTCATAGCCTTGCCTGATAAACGTGATATCAAAAGACACTAGCATGGTATTTTCTACATATTCGTGTATGTGAAGCGCATTGATATACTTGTAGCATAAGATAAACTGTATTTAAAATCATGTACTCTACTGTGACTGGAGAAATGGGGTTTATGGAATAACTGACCTGTGTAGCTCTTGATCAAATAACATCATACACGTAGAGTAGATACACACAAGGTTCATTAGTATTCGGTATTCTCTATGTATTACCGTAGATCGTCTTTTATCGTGTCTTTATACTAGTATCACGTTTATCAGGGAAGGCTAGGAAACGCGTAGGAATTCTAAGGTTCGTTGATGGTTCATACCGTTTCCGAGCGGAGCCTGATATATTTGATATCAAAATACACTAGTACGGTATTATCATGATTATTAAAAAGTAAGGTTTACGCTAGATAATTCGCAAATATGACGTGGCTTTCGTAGAAAACAACGCGAACTTGCATAAATGTATCACGCACACTAGGCGAAGCGTATTGGACATAAAATCGCCAAAGATCGGAAAAAATAAGCCAAAGCTGAATTTTTCAGTATAGGTCCGAAATATCATTAGGAGAAACATATCAAAACTCCCCAAGAATTCCACAGGAGCTTAATCCAGAATTCAAGATGTCGTCCAAGATGGCTGCCATAAATGTATTAAACACATTAAGGTGACTATAATGAACATATTCACACATAGGGTGGCAGCATATCACAGAACAATGCATATATTAACCTTTCCTGTGGGTCGCTTAACCTTTAAAATATCCAATATGGCTGCCAAGATTGCCAACAAATATGTAAAAATTACATTTTCTTCACAATATATACAAACTGATTTTTAATTGTTTTGGAGTTACATTTACTATTAGTAAAGCTTCAATAAGTTTACATTTGAAATAATATGGCGTCCAAGATGGCCGCCAAAACTTGAAAACGTTGTCCAATGTGCATAACAGAAGGCCACAGCCCACATGTTCAGCCTGCCCAGGTTGTTGTTAGTCCGAGCGTGTATTGATAGTCCCAATTGTTAGTGATTGTTTCAGGTTGTATATATGTGGTTATATATACATGTACATGGTACTTAAAACGTTTAAATCAAAGTTCGTAAAACCGTTAACGCAATGTCATTTGAGATTGACCTTGTGTAGGTAGGCCAAATATATGGTCTACTGAATGGATGGTAACAAAAACACGTTTGACGTTTCAAGCTGACGCGACTTAGTGTTTCAGATCCACATACGAGGTAATTAAAAAACCCGGATATGTGCTAAATACGTTATAACGTAATCTGATTATAATTGGAGAGATTTAAGTGATGTACATTTCGGGTGGACACTCCCACGGACGGACGTACATATGTCACCATGATCACTATGCCTCGCGTTCCACGATGGGCTCGACAAACAATTACTTCTATAATTAATTCGCATTAAATATACATTTTTGTATAATGTTTCAGAAATATCTTCCTTTTACCATAATTACATTTATATACAAGTACATTGTAGAAATAACGTATACATCTCATGTGAAATAAACAATTAT
Source organism: Conchocele bisecta (assembly GCA_029237695.1). Classification (NCBI taxonomy): domain Eukaryota; kingdom Metazoa; phylum Mollusca; class Bivalvia; order Lucinida; family Thyasiridae; genus Conchocele; species Conchocele bisecta. The sequence continues at coordinate 137,179,565 of CM055265.1, forward strand.
TTGTCAGGAAAAAATCGTCGTTTTGCCTGTCAGCCTATATTTGTATGCATGCGTGCGTACCTTCATCGTATCAGCTTATATAATGATATTGTCAAATCTTATATTCTAAGATATGCATATTTGATAAATTATAATACATAATCAAGGTTCAAATAGCATGATCTCAGGTGGTTACCAAGGATATGTATTTATTTCAATAGTACAAGTTATACATTATGTGTAATGTATATGGAGTGCAGGGTAATTCATACGTTATATAAGTACACACACATTTAAAATCATACCATACTGAACTTTCATTTCCATGGAAGTATGTGACATACTATCTATGTCTCATTCCCTTGAAGTTTGATGTTGACAACCGACGATTAAATAGTCTCCTGTCGGTGGGAACATGTTTACTCCAACTGACAAGCTGTGTTAGGTTGGCTGGGAGCATGTAACGGGTATGTTAGCGGTGCGGGTCATCCTTACCATCATCGTGATATCCCTGATTTGGACCTCGTTACAATTTGGCTTTCTTGTACGCGAGTGCTGAAGCGGGTTGTCCCAATTGTATGTGTAATAATATTTAATTAGTGTCCCCGATTACGTTTAGGAGCTGGGACTAAGTGACTCTTCGCATTGAGGACCTGGCACCAGATCCGGATATTCTCAATTGAGGGCTGAATGTATATTTTCTTGATGCAAATATTCAGTTCTGATTTTGGGATTCCTCTTTACGGATGAAATACGGGATTCACCCCAGTGTATCGGTGTCTTAAATGACCATAGCTGTTGACAGCCCGTTACATATAATTATTCAATATATCTATTGTCCAAAAAACACGAGTTTAATGTTACAAAATGTTTATACTTATTTTCTTTTCTCTTCGGTGTACCGTAAATTCATACGTCATGTTTATGCATATCAGAACGAGCATGTAATACGGCATAGTATATTGCAAAAAAAGCAGTACGAATCGAATCGATTCAATCATAACTCTATACAAGGGATACACATATCAATCATTTTATATAGTTACATGAACATTATGCATGGGAATAATATGGTGGTGGTATGCATGTTATACCAGTTCCTGCAGACGTGAAAAAGTGGAATGTCACGCAAATTAGAATGTGAATCTTGCATTTATATATACGTTATATTATTGTTGATTTGGTAAATATGGTCATAATGAGTGCAGTGTTGTAAACTAAATTGATCGATCAATCATGTTTATCCGCGCGAATGGAACTACCAACTGATAATATAATGTAGCTGCTGCTATCACGGCTCGCATGAACATTTTACTATAATGCTGCTCAACTTCCATAAACACATCGATTTAAAAATGAAGTGTTCACAATTATTATATTTCTAGGTACAATCATGTTTGGGTTAAACTGCCAATATAGATCAAATATACTTATGATCGATAATTTCAATGTGGTGCTGCGTGACGATAATGCCACTGGCGATTTGCTTAAAATCTACTAATATGTTAATTTAGCAAGTTATTCCAATTATGTATGCAGTTACAAACATGTGTGCTTGATAATGTTGCAATGTACTAAATCTGTCAATTTGAGACATGTTTCAAGCATAAATAACAATAAAGTGCTGTTTTTCTGATTTCCCTGCGCTAATTTGCCGTATATAGATGTAAGTTATTTTACGATATTTCTCAAAATTGTGTGGCCATCTTGAATATCACTTTGCATAATATAATAAATAAAGTATGCATTACATGTACTGAATTGTTCAAATTTCTCCAAATGACCCATATAACAAATTAAAATATTGTAATTAGGGTAAATGTTATATATTATCTATACAAATTTACGTCATTTTACGACATTTCTCGCAATTTGGTAACCATCTTGAATATCATTTCATATAACATAATATATAAAATATATATTAAATATAATGTATAGTTGGAATGTCTCCTAATAACCCCAATATTGCATTCACATATAGATATTCCAAATGTTCCACATGTTTGCTCAGTTTTCGGCACATTGTTTTCCTGATTTGTTTATTGCATGTTGCACTAGTTATGATTTTTGCCATTTTGGCGGCCATTTTGGACGCCATATTGATTCCTGGATTAAGCTCCAGTGGGATTCATGGAAAGTTTTGATATGTTATCACTAGTGATATTTTGGCTTTGGCTTATTTTTTCCCGATCTCAACCCTATTACTCTTCGCCTACACGTACAGCGCGCAAGTGCAATAAGATAAAGTCACTGTTCCGGTTAGTGACCGTTTTGCACCTGGTGTATTTGGGGTAATCACAAAATGACCAATGTCTCGCATGTATATTCACTGAATGTGTAACATAAACATAGGGTGGAAACATCGTCGGTTCAAAAGCATGGACTTTTCTAGTTTGGAGAATACGTATATAGTCAATGCCGGACACGACAATGTGTTATCAGTCGGTATATATTCGGCCAATGCAAAGCTTGTTACCCGATAAAAGTCGATGTGACTAGAAGAATGGATTTATGGGTTATGCGACCAGTGTAGATCCAGATCAGCCTGTGCTTTCGCATACTCTGGTCAGGATCTGCATTGTTCGCCATTTCATCAAGGAAACACCAGTTTCTGATAAGGCATATATATCGTAATGAAGCGACAGGGGTGTGCTATTTGATCAGGAACAGCACTGTTTCTTCAGTTAGTACCACAAAGGGAGATTGTAGCTAGTTATGTCCCTTTGCAAATCTATTTATAGCGATCCGGTCGTATGTGGATTTTAGCGTTTATTTCTTACTGACCACTAAGTGCATCCATTGATATTGTGATCTGCATCTACATTGGTTGCGATAATATTAGTATGTGTGAAAATATGAGTCTGGCTAATAATTGGATCAGATTGCTCAGATATATAGGATGATCTGGATCAACAGTCGTTAAAAACACTAGAATGGTTCCTTTTCACAACAATTCCTGCTACATTCACCCTTGTAAAGCGGCCCTCACATATCGGTCGCGGCGCCCGCGCGATTCCTAAAACGGGCCAAAAAGGGCATTTTCGCGAGGCGTCCGGCCGGACGCTGCCCGATTTATACGGGCTCCGCTGCGAAGTCGCATGAAAACGTGAAAACGTGACTCCCAAATCTGCGATTTTCCAAACGCGATTTTAGGTCGTGGCAAGCCCGTAGACACGTAGCTAGGGCCCCGCCCGGCGGCCTGCCGGAAACCGACCAGTGATCTGGAGGCCGCATGAAGATTTTGACGTAAATTATTGCAAAACAATCCGCCGGGCGCCGTGGGATTTTCAAGGGCCACTCACGGCCACCCTACCATAGTCTCACTGCCCCCTCACGGATCCCGCCAGGACTCATAGGATTCAGCTGGCGCCCGCCAGATTATCTAGCGGCGTCCGGCCGACGCCCTAGCGGGCGCACTGTCTCCACTGCCATACAATGTTCAAAGAACACCGCCCGGGCCCGTCTAATATGTGAGGGCACACGTCACAGACATGAAATTCGCCCGATTCATCCACGGGCTCTAAATCTCCCGGCGACTCCTGCGATTAGAAAAATCGCACGGACGCCGGCTGATATGTGAGGGCCGATTTACCAGCAATACGACCATGAACTTTATCATTTGGACCGGATTTCTATAAATAAAATCAAAGGGAGATAACTAGCTACGATCCCTCATCGGACCATGTTTGAGAGCCAGCTACATGTAAGAGGTTTGACCACACTAAATCATCAGATATTCATGCGCGGTGTAGTCAAAAGTAGTACGTTAAAGAAAGCCAGATGTGTGATGCCATAGACACTCTTTGCTTGCAGAAACCAGTCAATTGATGCACTAATCTACTTCACATGCATATTAATGTATCATTTACATCAGTTTCAAGCATATGCCTTGGGATTATTTTGTAAGTCTGATCATGTTTATCATGTCAGGCGGTTTAAATTCCAGCCGCTGACTGTTTGCGCCACCACCAGGGTGATCGCAGGAGATTGAATTTATCTTTCTTAACAATAATTAAACCTATATTTCAATTAGTGAATATCCAGAGCAGAATGGCTGCAGGTTATGGGAAAATAGGTCCCACAACATCCATGCGAAAAATTAAAGTAGCAAAGAATAGCAAAATGTGTGGTCATTGGTTAGTTTATATAGGAACAATCTTTGGTGGTGGTGGACGAAGAGGGGTTATCTGTACTTACCGCTGCAAATGCCGATAGAAGACTTCCCAGCTTTTTGATATGGTACGTTTTGGAATGTACGTTGTATGTCCCGGGCTGTAACGGACAGGCGAGCTGGATCCCGGACAGATGGGCGAATGTTAGCTCCGTACATATATCGTAGGAACTAAAATAAATACCGAAACATAGTTATTTGTGACTGTAACTGGAGACATGGCATCCGCACAGTCTGATCAGGATCTTCACTGTTCGCCATCCCATCAATGAAACGTCCGTTATGCTTGTAACAACCTATAATTCCAGCACAAAAATATTTACACAATTCTCTAACATTTGATTGGTCCGTAGCAAGTCTCTGTCCAAAATTTATATCGCAGTAAACTCCCACGCCGAACTACTTTCCGTAACCGTCAGGCGCAGTTAAAATAATTCATCAAATCATTTGTTTTAGGGAGGGTGACTTTTTTGTCATTGATGAAAAAGTACTTACTTTTAAATATGTTTTAGATTTAATGTGTTTAATAGCCAAAAATTCGTCGGCAGCAAAACGTGGAACAATAATAAGATGCTAACTGTGCATAATCAAGAAGGAATATCATATTGTACGCCATGTACAGTGAAAGCTCTCTAAACCGGACTCCAAGAAAACACATGTGATCATATGTTTTATGAGTTTCTGGGTCAGTTATCTCCGGTTATAATGTCTGTTCGTGCTCGCATAGCACACAACTATGGCTCAGAATGACCAATGCCTGATTTACAGTGGGGTCAGCGTGTAAGTGCACACACGAACGAACACGACAGGTTGGAACCAACCTGTCGTGTTCGTTCGTGTGTGCACTTACACGCTGACCCCACTGTACAGTGTACCCTCACTATGCCGGACACCCTGGGTTTCACTGTATTTACGAAATCATATTAACGTGACAAATTCCTCCAGCTAGCATATTTAAAACACACGGCGTACTAGTTTGTTGCGAAAATTAATTTCGCAGTGTACTAACACACTGTGTAATAAATAGAGAATAGTAGGTTAGTGCCGTGAATGGCAAAAATAGCTGGCAAGGCAGAGCCTCGCCCATCCCGTTTCCGTGCCGCGACAGATATTTTCACTAACATACTATTCTATTTATCCCGTCAACACCTACAAATGGCTTTAAAATGAACCCCAGCCACCGCACATATTCATACGCAGTGATTAGGTCGTATTGACAGGATATCAAAAATGTTTCACGGCACCGTGTTTCACGGCACATACGCACTGTCAAGGTCATTACCAAGGTCAGGAATGATCGAGACAAATTGTCTCCCCCAATTATCATAAGAACCAAGTATACTTCAATTGTTATGACGTTATGGCCAATATAGCTTGATCTGACGAACGAAAAGTGGTAACAATGCAGTTGAAGTGTAAGGGATAGGCCAGAGTAGATAAGTACACGTAGTCACTTAATCACTTATAATGTACACTATATTACATGGGGAACACACAGGAATACATGATACATTGATATGCGAACATCACTGTACTGTGCATGACACTATTCAATTACTACAAGGTTGTAAGCCAATCGACTGTTATACTTTAACGCAACTTAAAAGCTATAGACGAATAAACTCGGTATGTGGTATCTCAATGGTCCCGTAGTGGACAATAGTATGAATGCACAAGTACTTTGATGATCGCTAATCAAAGTGAAATAACATACAAGTATAACATGGCATAACGAACATTGGAGGACAAAATGACAATCATCTGAGCTACCCCAGTGCTGGCGTATCTCAATAGATAGTGTAACCTCTGAGTATCAAGGTCCCAAGGTCTGCCTCACCCGCAATATGAGGTCTAGTCAACAATATGGCTATAATCCAACTTCAAGTGGATTAATCCATAAACAATATATGTAGTCTTACTACAATCCTTTAGCCATGATATGCCATGATAGGAGTATTACCATACACTATCAAAGTATACATATGTATTGCCTATGCAATATATTTCCAAAGTATGAATGTCAAAGTCAAAGCCGGATGTGGTTACATCACATGATAGTCAATAACGATAATGTTCCGGAAGCTGGTTCCGGAAGTAAAGTTCCACAGGTAGTATTATCTCCGGAAATGGTGGACCAGATGTAAAGTTCCTATGGTATCACTCGACTGTAGCAACCCGGATGTGGTAGACCGGATGTAAAGTATCCATGGTGAATCAATGGGTTGTAATACCGGAAGTGGTAGACCGGATGTAAAGTTCCGATATAATACAAAATGGCGATTATCACGTTGGCTAAGACGCCGGGAAAAGTTTCACTTAGGTGACATTCAACTCGGTGGTAGTATAATGATATGATATGTGTGTATGGCGTTTCACTTCACTAAACTATGGCTGTGACTGTCTGCTGAACGCGAGGTAGCTATCACACACTGCTCTATACAGGCCTGTACCCGGAGCTGCTACACACACTGCGCCAGACAGACGTACGGACACTCGGACGACCCGATACTCTGCACTGACTGGGGTCTGCCCTCAAACGAGTGGACCAAAACGTCCAATGTGGCTCGCTGGAGCGTTCTCAAGAGGCTACAAAAATGAAATGAATCTCCAATTACTGGACGAATACGCACAGACAGACAGACAGGATGCACAACAGACTAAAACGGGAATCGAACAACGGCAAATCACAGCTGAAATAAAATGTTCTAGTACATACCAAAATCCTCCGTGTCACTGGTGAATACAGTACTAGTCTTCTGTAACCAGAAAATATGTGTCCCGCCAACACATAGCGAGACATCGCTTATATACGCACCAGTGAAACCATGCACGGAATAATGGATATGCCTACCCCTCGTACGACATCTCACATAAATACTACTAAACCATGGCTTTTGCCATGTCACCCGTGGGTTATATTTTGCATAAATATATGTTCCCACGCCTTAAATTCAACCAAACCAGTGTACAGCCCTCGTGGAATAAATACCATCCAACATGGTATACCCCACACTACCATAAATCTGCACACTATAGACCCAGATCTCATAATCCGAAATCTACTCGACTGGTCTCGACAATGCGAAGGTCGCTTCTTGGCCCCGCCAAACCCCTCCATAACGGTCCTACGGCTATACACTCAAATGAGAGTGTAGCACATACTAAACTCAAATATCGTGGTCATTTACGGAAATATCACGACACAAAACATCACCATTATGGGATCTGATATATCCGTGTTGGCCAGTACCAGGCTATGCTGAAACACTAACCGGTAGCATACATAACAGGGCAGACCATGGTATGGTCTGCGCTGTATACTGGCTTCACCTACAGAAGGTCCCTTATATGGTGAAACACTGACACGCGGACAAACTCGGCTGGCACGGACAGTGGACATCCGTAATACTAAAAGGTATCTTTTTCCTAGCGAAACCAGCACACGCAGTCAACGAGTTCTCTACCACACACATGCATAGTCTGTGGCAAATATGGCGTGACATCAGTAAAACATTGCTCATAAAATAGACGTATATTTAAATCCGCAAATAGGACACGCATAAACGTATCTCCATCAATACAACATAAGCCCCCTTATTACACGCACATTGTACATGGCAAATGTACATGCAAAAACCACAGGTGTGTGAAACCACAGGTATGTGGAATCACAGGGATGTGAAACCAATAATACGCACAACAATACAACACAGTACCACACATCACAAATATACAATTATACGGATTTCAGAATGTACAAGAATACACGTGTCACGCGACATATCTCCCCCCTAAACAAAAAGTGTTTACACTTTCGTGCATAATCGCGAGACACGTTGGCACAGCTGAATCTACCCCGATATCCTGCTCAGGTAGTCTGCCCCAGATTGTCGGCCCCTTTTATCGCAACAATACGCATTCGGTAAGGTTGCAGTATCAAGGCCCACCTCATTAGTCGGGAATTTGCAACCTTGGCTTTGTTTAGGTAAACCAACGGTTGGTGGTCCATTTCTAGGATAAATTCCCCCCCAAACAAATAACGGTGGAACTTCTCGACCCCCCACACGACTGCCAGGCACTCCTTCTCAACTACCGAACCGAATAATTGCGTTCCCTTGGCAACATCTTTTTGCTGGCATACGCTATCGGAAGTGGGATACCATCCTGCTCTTGCAACAGTATTGCCCCTAACCCAATGTCGGAAGCATCCGTCCTGAGCACGAAAGGTTTGTCTAGTTCGGGCAGTTTCAGAACTGGGTCCCTGGTCAATAATCCCTTGAGGGTAACGAAAGCTTTCTGTTGGGGTGCCCCCCAGTTGACCTTGTTCGGTTGACCTTTCTTAGTAAGGTCAGTTAGCGGGCTCGCTATCTCTGCGAAGTTGGGCATGAACTTCCTATAGAACCCGGCTAACCCCAAGAAAGCCCTGACCTCCTTCTTTGTCTCAGGGACATTAGCTTCATGAACTGCCTTGACCTTTTCGGGATGGGCCCTTAGTTCTTTCTTACTGCTGATAGTATGTCCCAGGCACTCAAGTTGCCTGTACCCAATGCTGCACTTGGAGGGTTTTGCCGTTAGATTGGCATCGGACAATCGGGAGAGGACTTCACTCAGAGCTCCCAGGTGTTGTTGCCACGTATGGGAGAATATCAAGATGTCATCAACAAAGCTGTCTGCATTGTGGACCCCCTTTAATACTTTCCTCATGAGTCTACAGAAAGTGGCCTGTGCCGTGACCATTCCAAAGGGCATGACCTTGAACTGGAATAGACCCTGGGGTGCCTCGAAAGCGGAATATTCCCTGGAATCCTCATCCAATGGGACCTGCCAGTAGCCCTTACTCAGGTCCAGCTTTGAAAAGTAGCTATGTCCCGCCAACTTAGAGAACATCTCTTCAATATTTGGCATTGGTTCCGCATCAAACACAGTGACTTTGTTAAGTTGCCGGAAATCAATGCAGAATCGGAGCCCCCCATCCTTTTTCCTAACCAGAATTACGGGGGATGAGTAGGGTGATTTTGAAGGTTCTATGACACCTAGCTTCAGCATCTACCTCTACTTCCTGGCTGACTGTTTCCCTGACCTTAAATGGGATAGGGTACCCCCTAATTCTTAATGGGTCTTGCGTTGACAACTTTATCTCATGTTTCTCTATATGGGTGTGTCCTGGTGCGTCCCTCAGGACATGGGTGAATTCCCGTAAGATCTCTTTGACTTGCGTCTTTTGTTTCCTTGCCTAAATCAGGCGACAGGTCAACTTTGCTCTCCGTATCGGACTCTAATCCCCTGGGACATAACATGTTTTCTTCGGCACTACACCCACTTGGACTAGGATCCCCCTCTACTGTGTCTTCTATCACGGCCGCATTTATTACAGTGAGTATTCCCTTCCCCGGGTGCTCAGGCCTAGTCTCGTACCTCTTTAACATGTTTGCATGAAAGGTTTTCAACTTCCCTCCCATGTCAACTCTATAGTCCCACTCATTAACTACCTCTGTTATGGGGTATGGTCCCTTCCACCTAAGAAGCAATTTGTTGTTGTCTGTCGGTAGTAGTACAAGTACCTGATCTGCCACTGCATACTGCCTACTACGAGTCTTACGGTTGTAGTACTTTGCGTACTTTTTGGACGCACTCTTCAAGTTCTCATGCGCGATTTCGCATGTTTTCTCGAGCCGTTCGCGCAAGTCGAGGACGTACTGATACGTCGTTTTGACGTTGTCCTCTATGTCCTTCTCGGACCACAGATCTCTTAGTATGCTCATCGGACCCCGAACGGTCCTTCCGTACAATAGTTCAAACGGTGAGAAAGCCAAACTTTCTTGAGGGACTTCGCGATACGCGAATAAGAGCGCGTTAATGTATTTGTCCCAATCTTTGGGACGTTCGCTTGCCATTCTACGAAGCATTTGCTTTAACGTACCATTGAACCGTTCCACGAGACCGTTACACTGTGGGTGGTACGGTGTCGTGGTTAATTGTCTCAGCGATAACAATCTACTAACTTCCTCCATGACTGCCGACGTAAATTGACTACCCCGATCGGTGAGCATCTCCTCGGGGATACCCAGTCTACTGAACATATCCACGAGAGCTTCCGCGACTCGTTCGGCCTCGATGCCTGGTAGTGGTACCGCTTCTGGGTACCTAGTTGCATAATCAACTAACGTTAGTATGTAACGATTCTTCCGATCGGTAGCTGGAAAAATTGGCCCTACAATATCAACTGCGGACTCGTTTGAACGGAGTGTCTATCAACGGCATAGTTCCTAACGGAACCTTGGCGATGTGTCCCTTTGACACAGTCTTTTGACATATGTCACAAGACCTACAGAACCGTGTAATGTCACTGCCCACGCCTGGCCAATAAAATTCTGATAACACTCGATCAGTTGTCTTCTTAACCCCTAATGGCCCGCCATGATTGATTCATGTGCCACTTTCATCACGGTAGTCCTAAGTGTTTTTGGGACTACCAGCTGATGGTACATCCTACCTGACCCTATCGATTCGAAATTACGATACAACAAGTCTTTTCGGTATGCGAATTTCGATTTGTTTCCGTTCTTACTTGACCGTACCGTTCCGTCTTTTGCATTATTTCGAACTGACGTCAATGTGACGTCATGTGCCTGCGCCTCTTTGAATTCATCGCGTGATACGTTCGCGATTGCGGTAGGGACTTTGAGGGTCTTATATGATTCGTCTCGGGCTGTCGTTTGTGACCTAGTTTCAACTGCGCACGATTTAGCGCCTCTAAAATCCGATATCACCGGTAACTCTGACCCGTCTACATTACCTATGGTAACATCATACATTGTATCTGTCATGCAAAGGGCTTCTACCTGACCTTTGAAAAAAGGTGTATCTAGATCTACCCGGGCGGTAGGAATTCCACTCATTTTGCTCCTATTTACCAGCATGCATGTTGAAACTTTGCTTAAAAACTGATCTGGTTGTACTAAGCTTTCCCTGACGACCACCCGGTACACCCAGTATCTCGCATTACTGTGACCTTTTTCCCATTTAATGTGCCCTCTGCTACGGGTAGCCTATCCATACCAAATGTACATCCGTTAATCAACTCCGGCTGTATCTCGCTACCTGAACATACAATAGTGGTGTCGGTATCAACCACACAGAAATTTCCTTGGTTTTCCCCTGGTTGTTCCGTGTTTTGCCATCTACCTCTACCTCTGCCTCTAGTGTGCCTTCCACTTCTACCTCTATTTCTACCTCTGTACCGACCTCTCTGTTCTTTATCTGCAAAACTTACATGTTTCTCTTCCTCGACTGCTGCTGCTTTGTAAGCTGAGGACCGGTCACGCTTAGGACAATCGTAGGACATGTGACCTTCTTTGCCACAATGGTAACATGTCCCGCGATGCCTATCGTAGCCGTTCCTGCTGGTACTTCTGTCATAACTACCTCTACTCGGGCTTCTATCATAACTACCCCTACTTGGGCTTCTATTGTGGTCTCTATTCTGATATCTGTCCCTATCTCGACTCCTATCTCTAGATCGATTATCCGCACTACTTACCTTGCGCCTCTGGTTATCTACTGACCTGTACTCAGTTATGTTGCTAGTACTGTTCCTTTGAACTACATACTTGCTACCTCCTCTAGCTTCTGCAAAGTAATCTGCCTGAACCGCCATCTGATCTATCGAGTCAAATGTTTTCTCTTTGAGAAATAAGTAGAGCTCACGACTGCATATACTTAACATCTGATCTCTGATCATGTAGTCTAGTACTCCTTCATATGTTTTATTCACCTTACCTAACTCAAACCATCTATCTAAATAGTTCTTTGACCGACTGACATATTGCACAAATGATTCACTGTGATCAGGTTTGGTGTTTTTGAACATGCGTCTGAACCCATCTTCCGTTAGATCAAAACATTTCAACAATGCAGATTTCAACTTATCATAGTCAAGAGCATCATCAATAGGTAGTCTAGAATATACATCTAATGCCTTGCCCTTCAATAAAGCACTCAAGTGTAGTGACCACTTATCTCTACCCCACCTTTGAATTGCTGCGTACCTCTCAAATCTAGCTAAGTAGCTATCCATGTTGTCATTATTCTGATCAAAATGTGGCAGCTTCGGACCGAATGCTCTGCCATAGTCCCTATCATGTCTATCTTCATCTACTACTTCTCCCTTTCTACTTTTGCCATTTCTACCTGATGCTTAGTGTCGAGTTCTCGCAATTTAAATTCTAGATCTAACTGTGCTTCATTGGCTAACCGATGTGCTTCCTTATCTAACCGCGCAGCATCTAATCTATCTTTCTCCATCTGTCGCTCAACTTCCTTAGCTAACTGCTCAGCATCTAACCTATCTTTCTCAGCCTGTCGCTCAACCTCCTTAGCCAACCGCTCAGCATCTAACCTATCTTTCTCAGCCTGCCTAGCCTCTAGTCTTTCCTGTCTTTCTCTCTCCTGCTCTTCCTTTACAAAGGCCCTTAACTCTGAATCTGCTAGCCCTAAGCTTTTGCCTATGTCCATTAGCTCCTTAATGGACGACATTCTCTCTCTCAAATCAACTCCGGATTATCGATTTACACGCTTTACCCGACGGTACACAAGGTCTCTAGCACTCAAATCACTTGGTGATGTGTGCGAGTCTCTTGCTTCACGTCTATAAGGTTAAAGTAAATCAATCCGGTCTCTACTCCTAACGACGGTATAAGTTTCTCAATCGGGTAAGTCAATCCGGTATATGTATAGTCTAATGTAATAGTATATTTACCATTCCCTCTCTAAGGTACTGGACACAAATATTGGGGACTGGTTATAGACACCTGGCAGGATATAGTATTGTTCATACACAATATAATAGTGGTAGTAATCTCGCCTCAGATGCAGAAGTGTCTAGTGCTAACCTAGAACACCCGCTGTGCCATCATCACAGGGAGGTACTATTCAACAAATCCAAAGTTACAATGACCTTACATCCACTATCTCACCAGATCGTCTCAACTCTATACTTCTGTACCTAGGTAGTCAAATCATGTATGTGGTGATGTATTAGTGCCTAAGTGTTGGAGTGCATCTTACATTAACTCCCAAGGCAAACAAATACAAGATTGAATTTTGACGACGCTAGGGGTACAGCTATTCTAGCCTCCTTACTTCAACTGCTTTGAAGAAACTGATTATAAAAAGAGGAAACAAAATCCCACTTCTGACACCATTATCAAGGTCATTACCAAGGTCAGGAATGATCGAGACAAATTGTCTCCCCCAATTATCATAAGAACCAAGATATACTTCAATTGTTATGACGTTATGGCCAATATAGCTTGATCTGACGAACGAAAAGTGGTAACAATGCAGTTGAAGTGTAAGGGATAGGCCAGAGTAGATAAGTACACGTAGTCACTTAATCACTTATAATGTACACTATATTACATGGGGAACACACAGGAATACATGATACATTGATATGCGAACATCACTGTACTGTGCATGACACTATTCAATTACTACAAGGTTGTAAGCCAATCGACTGTTATACTTTAACGCAACTTAAAAGCTATAGATGAATAAACTCGGTATGTGGTATCTCAATGGTCCCGTAGTGGACAATAGTATGAATGCACAAGTACTTTGATGATCGCTAATCAAAGTGAAATAACATACAAGTATAACATGGCATAACGAACATTGGAGGACAAAATGACAATCATCTGAGCTACCCCAGTGCTGGCGTATCTCAATAGATAGTGTAACCTCTGAGTATCAATGGTCCAAGGTCTGCCTCACCCGCAATATGAGGTCTAGTCAACAATATGGCTATAATCCAACTTCAAGTGGATTAATCCATAAACAATATATGTAGTCTTACTACAATCCTTTAGCCATGATATGCCATGATAGGAGTATTACCATACACTATCAAAGTATACATATGTATTGCCTATGCAATATATTTCCAAAGTATGAATGTCAAAGTCAAAGCCGGATGTGGTTACATCACATGATAGTCAATAACGATAATGTTCCGGAAGCTGGTTCCCGGAAGTAAAGTTCCACAGGTAGTATTATCTCCGGAAATGGTGGACCAGATGTAAAGTTCCTATGGTATCACTCGACTGTAGCAACCCGGATGTGGTAGACCGGATGTAAAGTATCCATGGTGAATCAATGGGTTGTAATACCGGAAGTGGTAGACCGGATGTAAAGTTCCGATATAATACAAAATGGCGATTATCACGTTGGCTAAGACGCCGGGAAAAGTTTCACTTAGGTGACATTCAACTCGGTGGTAGTATAATGATATGATATGTGTGTATGGCGTTTCACTTCACTAAACTATGGCTGTGACTGTCTGCTGAACGCGAGGTAGCTATCACACACTGCTCTATACAGGCCTGTACCCGGAGCTGCTACACACACTGCGCCAGACAGACGTACGGACACTCGGACGACCCGATACTCTGCACTGACTGGGGTCTGCCCTCAAACGAGTGGACCAAAACGTCCAATGTGGCTCGCTGGAGCGTTCTCAAGAGGCTACAAAAATGAAATGAATCTCCAATTACTAGACGAATACGCACAGACAGACAGACAGGATGCACAACAGACTAAAACGGGAATCGAACAACGGCAAATCACAGCTGAAATAAAATGTTCTAGGTACATACCAAAATCCTCCGTGTCACTGGTGAATACAGTACTAGTCTTCTGTAACCAGAAAATATGTGTCCCGCCAACACATAGCGAGACATCGCTTATATACGCACCAGTGAAACCATGCACGGAATAATGGATATGCCTACCCCTCGTACGACATCTCACATAAATACTACTAAACCATGGCTTTTGCCATGTCACCCGTGGGTTATATTTTGCATAAATATATGTTCCCACGCCTTAAATTTAACCAAACCAGTGTACAGCCCTCGTGGAATAAATACCATCCAACATGGTATACCCCACACTACCATAAATCTGCACACTATAGACCCAGATCTCATAATCCGAAATCTACTCGACTGGTCTCGACAATGCGAAGGTCGCTTCTTGGCCCCGCCAAACCCCTCCATAACGGTCCTACGGCTATACACTCAAATGAGAGTGTAGCACATATTAAACTCAAATATCGTGGTCATTTACGGAAATATCACGACACAAAACATCACCATTATGGGATCTGATATATCCGTGTTGGCCAGTACCAGGCTATGCTGAAACACTAACCGGTAGCATACATAACAGGGCAGACCATGGTATGGTCTGCGCTGTATACTGGCTTCACCTACAGAAGGTCCCTTATATGGTGAAACACTGACACGCGGACAAACTCGGCTGGCACGGACAGTGGACATCCGTAATACTAAAAGGTATCTTTTCCCTAGCGAAACCAGCACACGCAGTCAACGAGTTCTCTACCACACACATGCATAGTCTGTGGCAAATATGGCGTGACATCAGTAAAACATTGCTCATAAAATAGACGTATATTTAAATCCGCAAATAGGACACGCATAAACGTATCTCCACCAATACAACATAAGCCCCCTTATTACACGCACATTATACATGGCAAATGTACATGCCAAACCACAGGTGTGCAAAAACCACAGGTGTGTGAAACCACAGGTATGTGGAATCACAGGGATGTGAAACCAATAATACGCACAACAATACAACACAGTACCACACATCACAAATATACAATTATACGGATTTCAGAATGTACAAGAATACACGTGTCACGCGACAGACGGGATAAATCATAATACACCATAGTAATAAATATCTAAAAGGAGACCCTACAAAAAAGCACGTTAAGCAATCAGTACAAATTAAATTGCTGATAAACTCCCAGAGTGTCCTGTTTATATAGGTTTCACTGTATCACGATTCGCAGATATGTGTGTAGTGTCGTAGAGTGATCATAGTAACTTACCAGCTACCAAAGTGACCACTGCATGGCAGCTTGAAGGAACCGTTACGTACTACTTTCTTCACAGTGACATTGACCGTGAAATAGTGTTCCTCGACTGTCCGAAGCACCTCAATTACCGCCTCTACCGTTTCGTTTCCCGGGATATGAATGGGGTCTGTACTGATGTTTACGTGCGTTAAGTTAAGCAGCCTGTTAGCGGTGCTGTTAGCTGAAAATAGTTGAACATGTACATGTACAGTGGAACCTCTTTAAACCGAACAACCTTGCGACATCGATGTGTTAAATTATGACCGATTTCGCTGTCAAATATCGCCGATGTTTATCAGTGGTCATGATTGCAATGCACACAGGTATGTGTTTCAGTGCTCTTATATCGAAATTACAGTGAAACATCTCTTAACCGGACACCCTGGGGACCTCCCATGGTGTCCGGTTTAGAGAGGTTCCGCTGTATATTAATTGACAATCTTGATATGTAGCCTTTGGGTATCCATGAGGATGTGTGCTCAAAGCCTGTACGTAATACTCTTTAACTATTCGTTGCTGGTGCATATAGGGCTCGTTTCACTAAACTTCGTACGACTAAGATGTTCGTAAGTGCAAATTTAGGATCGTCTGGAAATTTCAATTGATGGATTTACATTTATTGAGCATAGGCTGCAAACGCAGCCTGTGCTCAATAAATGTAAATCCAATAATTTCTTACAAGAAAAAATTTATAATGTGAAATTTACGGACTATCATAATGTTTCACTTACGAACATTTTAGTCGTACGAAGTTTAGTGAAACGGCCCTATGATCTGTAGCGTTGGCTAAATAGATACTATGTAAAACTAACACTCTATTTTGGCGCCCAAATGTCATATATATGATATAAAATGTACAGATGTTTATGGATATACTGTCCTTCCGGTACATGTTGTGAACAATACTACGCATTTAACGCGGCTTGCTTTCAAGCACATACGAATGCAGTATATGTGTATCTCAAATACCTAAATGAAAATCGGCTGCAAATAATACGTGCGCTGTAATTTATAATATTTTGGTTGCTATTATTTATTTGTAAAATATATAAATGTACATCATTTAATCCCAATCAACTGTAACTATATAGTCTATATATACGACAATAGTGTTACTATTGTACTTACATGTACTACAATCCGTGAAATGGAAGGCCAAGCCTCCAGTAATACATGCTATTACAATAATTATTACGGAGAGAGTCATTTTGTCCGTCCTTTATCGTCTGTAACACGCTTATATCTGATCCGGTCATATGGGTTACGATTGCCGATTGCCGATTATGACCAATTTAAATGACCGTTTAAATGGGCTGTATAGCAAAGTTTTCATTTTAGTCTGAATTATCGGTAACAATTGTGGCTGTGACTGGAGAATTGGGGCTTATGTGTTTTGCGACCAGTGTAGATCCAGATCAGCCTGTGCATCCGCCAAATGTATGATTCGGCATCTATACAATATAAGTTATATACAAACGTGGCTTCTGAATGGTGACTAAGGTAAAAGGTAGAAATCGTATACCCAAAGGAGGCCGAAGAGTAAACTGTAATGTATGAAAACTAAAGTTTAGGCTAAGAAAACGGTAACATGTAAACGTACAGTGTTCTTCAAAAGGCACAAACGCACACGTGTGACTATCGTTGTACAGTGTCCCCCAGTACAAAGCGAATAAAACGAATGTGCTATTGAAGACAAACTGCAATAAATCCCACAACAAGCAATGTTCACGGTAACAAGGGAAAGCTTTGAACAGTTATGCAAGTACACGCGACAAAACTATACTGGCTTGGAACGGTTAGTCGGAAAGCTGCCCACTGACGGGTTAAGATCAGATTGCATGATGAATCAAGATACACACAGCGGTGGTTGATGGGCCTTCAACACAAGGGGCACTAATATGCACTGTGCGGTCCCAACAGGAAAGCAACAATTCGTGAAATACATAAAAGAAGTAAAAAACATTCAACGAAAGCCCCACAACAGCAATAAAGTAAATGGGGCATACCTATACTGAAAAAATTAAAAACGCATAATGAGGTAGACATGTTATTGGACATCCACATGTAATCCATGTGACCACAGTGTGCCACGTGCCTTTGATGTATTCGATTCCGGGGTATTTGAATAGAGAATTAATAATTGCTAGTTGTCCTCATAATAAAATGTTTTGCCAATTATGTAATGGGTGCATAAATACAACGTTTACCTCCTTGTTGCGTTTTTAAATTGTTTCAGTATAGTATGAATTAAGAAATGGAGACCCACTATAATTGAGAACGGGGAAAGACCGATTCGACCAAATGGCAATAGTCATGCAACCAATGTGATAGTGATTGAATACAGAGAATATCCAAGATCTAACTTTCAACAAGCATGCACAGCGGTCCAATACATGTAAAACCAGAAATACATCTGAGCCACCATATACTTATTATTCTCAACCACCAATAGGGGATCGTAGCTAGTTATCTCCTTTTGAATTTATTTATAGAAATCCTTCCAAATTGTGTAGTATGGGGCCTTATTGCTTGTAAAAATGGCGAATGTAGAATGATATGTTGTGAAACGAGCAATTATAGTGATTTCGACTAGTGTTGATCCAGATCATACTACATAATACGCACTTTGACCTGGCACTACATTATTTCCCAGATTAATATTTTCACACGTATTAATGTTATTGCAAACAGCGTATACTCAGATCCGACTGCACATGTGTGCAGTTTGATCTGGGTCTACTGTGTTAGCAAAACTCATTTTTGTACTATACAGTAAGAAGTGAACGCTGAAATACAGCATAGGACAGGATCTCTATAAATAGATTTGCAAAGGGAGATAACTGACTACTATCCCCTTTGAAAGTGGGGATGATTGCACAGGGTCAGCATAGCATCATAGTGCAGATACTGCAGTTTAACAGATACTGCAGTTTGACTTACTTGGGGATGATTGCACAGGGTCAGCATAGCATCATAGTGCAGATACTGCAGTTTAACAGATACTGCAGTTTGACTTGGGATGATTGCACAGGGTCAGCATAGCATCATAGTGCAGATACTGCAGTTTAACAGATACTGCAGTTTGACTTGGGGGCTGCAGATGATTGCACAGGGTCAGCATGAGCATCATAGCATATCGTTTAACAGATACTGCAGTTAGGGGTCAGATGCAGTGACTGAGTTAAGCAGACTTGGGAGGGCAGAATACATATGTGGGTTCAGAGTCTTTAGCGTGGCGCAAAGTGGCATCCACAAGTAGCGACATACGGTCGTCACGAGAAATCAAACATTGCATATATAAATATCATCATTGCAGCACAAGCCACATGTTCCAGCGAATCACTTAGAAAGTCGCTGTCATAGAAGAAACCATTAAGCACACCGAATATCAAGTAGGGAAACATACATGTAACATCAATTGTACCACCATGCAACGGTAAATCACCACCACCGCGCTCACCTATATTGGCACATGTATGAATATGTAATGCAAGTTATTGTGCACATATTGGATGTTTAAGGAATAATATGGTAGGGAGCACTAGTGACCGCAGCATTTAGTTCCTGAAACATCGAATATGTTAACAAAAGCATACGTATAGTTCAGCCAAGTGTACAATGCAATGTCCCATCCGAGTATTAATTTTCCATTTCCTGTCGAACATTAACTCTGGTAATATGTGACTTATTGGGGTTAAACCTTGAAATATGTGAAATAAGTGGGGGCACAGTGCTGCCCAAAGATTGGCTTAGAAGGTTGACTGAACTATAAAAGGAATTAAATTAAAGTTATCAGGTTATGGTGTAATTACATTGTTGGCTGGCACAACATGTCACTGGTCGTAATATTCATTATACACTGGTGTATATATCCAATATGTCA
Source organism: Conchocele bisecta (assembly GCA_029237695.1). NCBI lineage: Eukaryota > Metazoa > Mollusca > Bivalvia > Lucinida > Thyasiridae > Conchocele > Conchocele bisecta. The sequence continues at coordinate 137,199,551 of CM055265.1, forward strand.
CGTCAGCTCGTAGATTGGAACTTCTGAAAATCACGCATGAAGGTCATGGAGTGTATCTTTAATCAGAGAGAAACTACAAATTGTGACCCCATGGCGTGTTCTGGATTGTCACATACACTATCTCGTCGCGCACTTTCACAAATATAATAATCGGCGGCTCAGTAATTTTGCCATCATATTGACAGACATAACAAGTCACACTAGTAAGAATATGTAAATAAATACCTTTTTTTTTTTACAAACTCCCAGTGTGTTTCATAAGCAGTTTATCTGTCGATTGTTCAGTTGTATCTCAATACATAAATATGCAAAGGTTCTCTTGAGCACCATACATGATTGATTGATTGGTTTTGGGTATTACGCCCGTTCAACAGCAAGGTCGGACTGGATTGCATGATAGAGGGATGTACATCAGCACTGAATCCCATCCATTATCCCAACCGAATGTCACGTACCGAATCTCATGGTATAATGTCGCAAATAGTTTAACGAGTAAAGCCCCGGGCACAACGGATCGTACGAAAGTTTGTCGTGGTAGACCCATACAATATTTGTCATGGCCAGATCTTGCAACATGTCCGAATCTATTTCGAGTGGTCACAAGGGCTACGACACATTAAAGATGGTTTGGCGATGGGGACGCTACATAAAAGATATGTCGTGGTTATGTCGTGGGTGTGTCGCAAGTCAGTCGTGCGACAGTCGTGGGACCATCGTGAGTTGTCGGGCATTGTCGGGGGGCTGTTTTTCACGCAAGACTGCCGCACAACAGTCGTGGGTCACTTGTGGGATGCTCGCGCGTCCGTCTCCCGACTATATAATAAGGCCCGGTCTGTTGCCTGCCATTTGCTCTCGAGAATTTTCAGTGGAAACATCGAAGGTCTGCCCGAATTTTTGACATTTGTCACTTTATTTTATTCAACTTTTTGCAAATTTAATTAAAGTTTGTATCCAGGATGCCTCCCAAGAAGAAAACCAACAAGAGAAAGGTGGTAACAGTGGCTGATGTGCACCAAACAGAGGAGCCCCTACCCCAAGCTGATGAAGGTGATGACACGGATGACGACTCGGTGACTGCCGGTGACCCTGCTGATGTCGTACTGAGGCTGCCGAGGCGGAGGGTGAGGAGGAGACTGCAGGCACTGGCGGTGGCGCTGTCCCCAAGAGACCGAAGAAGGCTGCGGGCGGCAAGGCAAAGGCAAAGAGCAAGAGCAAGACCCCCGACGACGACGGCGGCACTGTCATCAACAACGAAAATGTGTTGCAAGACTAACGCAAGACTAACGCTCGACAGACTTGCAATGTTGTGCGAGCCTTTTACAGTCGTAGGACAGTCGTGCGACAGTCGTGCGATAGTCGTATAGTAAGATTGTCTGACTAAAAAAATTATTCTGGTACCCACGACAAGATATTTATCGCACGACAGTCGCAAGACTGTCGTAGGACAGACTCACGACAGCCACAAGACATAGATACCACAAAAAAGTGTCGAACAAAAAAGGTGCATGTCAAATTTTGCCTCACGATGGCAAGTCGATGCCACGATGCTCAAAATGTCGTAGGACTGTCTTGCGACGACCCCCGATGACCCACGATTTGCCCAAATTGTCTATCGTGTCGTGGCACAAATGCGTCGTGGGTTCGTTGTGACCAAGCCTTAAAGCACGTACAAACCAGTATTGCTACATTTAAAACTGATACATGTATGTGGCTGTGACTGGATAAATGGGGCTTATGGGTTTTGCGATCAATGTAGATCCAGATCAGCCTGTACATCCGCACAGTCTGATCAAGATATGCACTGTTCTCCATTCCATCAAACACCAGTTATGCTTCTAACAAGCGATATCATACAATTAGTGTATTTTCATGAGGTGTACACGAGATTTACGGACCTGAGGCAAGTCATATTTACCGAGGCCGAGGTGAATATGACGTTTCGAAGATCTGTAAATCTCGTGTACACCGACTAAAAAAGATAATAATAATTCAATAATATTACCCCTATTACAGAACGTATATGATACAACAACGCCTGATATGTGTCATGCTTTGGTCGCGTGATCAGTGACACGCGCATGCTGATATATCCAAAATCAGTCTCGGACTCGTCTCGTTGTGCGAGAAGAGTCCGAGAGTGTACATTTCGAATATCATTCTCAGACTCGTCTCGCACAACGAGACGAGTCCAAGACTGATATTTAGGTGAATATCATATACGTGTATGTCCACAATGACCATGTGACCGGAAAGCGGAAATCTCATTGGTTGACATTGTCAGTCATAAAATAAAGATTATCAGGCTACCGGAGGGTGATATTTCATTAGGAGCTAAACTGATCACAAATCCCACAAGCCTCCAAATCTCCAGTCAAAGCCACATACATGTACATATGTATCATGGATGCTACGATGGCGATATTTTGCAACCATAATTTACAGAACTGTGCTTAAAATGCATGCTTAGCTAAATGAGGGATCGTAGCTAGTTATTTCCCAAACATATTTATAGAGATAGGTCATATGCTGTATGTCAGCCTTTATTTCTTACTGAATAGTACACAAAAAAATAGATTTGCGGACAGTAGCCTATTTCACCAACATTGCAAAGTATACTTTTCTAGCAAAGTATACTTTGAGGGAGAAATTTTCAATTTTAGGAGAAAGTGTCAATTTTAGGATAAATTTATTAATTGTTATTATACTGAATTTATTACATTATCACCATGATCACAGCCAATCAGCCAATTTGGCTGTGATAATGTAATAAATTCAGTATAATAATTCTGCATACTTTTAATCATCAAATATATGCAGTTGTTAGTTCTATATGAAATGATCCATTTCAGGAAAAATAAATGATTACTCCCTCAAAGTATACTTTGCTAGAAAAGTATACTTTGCAATGTTGGTGAAATCGGCTACAGAGTAGACCCAAATCAGACTGTACATCTGTGCAGTCTGATGTTAGTCTACACTGATTGCAATATGAAGCATTAATAAGACTTAATGTCAATATATGAATCTGGCAAGTAGTGTGTAGATATGTAGGTTGATGTGGATGAACACTACTGTCTGTTTCACGAAGGCTGCCCAAATTTTACGGCTATATAAACAATTCAAAAACAAGATTTCTTTTGATAATATTAAATTAAAGGAAAAATTAAGAATGTGCCTTTTTTTTATTTCGTTAAATTTGGTCAAATATTGATTTTATTGCGAAAAAACAATTTCCCCATGTTAAATCCCCATAGATTTAACATGGGAACTTTTTTTGAATTTTAGAAATACTGGACCGATTTTTAAAATTTAACTTTTGTTTTCTTAGTTAGATCATATCCAAGCTATCTAGTCAGTTTCGGAGTCAATTTCCAAATTTTTTCGTTTTTTTACTCCTCCCACACTTCCTTACCACTTTTTCCCCCATGTTAAATTCCCATAGACAAATCAATTTTTCGTAATAAAATCAATATTTGACCGAATTTCACGAAATAAAAAGAAGGCTCATTCTTAAATTTTCCTTTAATTTAATATTATCGAAAATAATATTGTTTTTGAATTGTCTATATAGCCGTAAAATTTGGGCAGCTTTCGTGAAACAGACTATAACTTACTTTATTGACTTCTTTTCACAACAAATCATGATACATTCGTTATTTTTACAAGCAATAAGGCCCTAAACTGCACCATTTGGACCGGATTTCTATAAATAAATTCAACGAGAGACAACCAGCTACGATCCCTCATTCAGGTGGACGTTATCTCAGTTTTGTTGGATAAATTAAATAAGCTACGTTGACAGGCTAACTATACTGACATAGGTAAACAAGAAACGTCTCATGTATACTAAATGTATATGAAACGAGTTAAAAACGCAACACGGATGTAAACATGTTATTTATTCACCCATTATAAATTACAGACGATAATAAGTTGCTGGTGGTCAATCGATGAGTCCAAATATAGGTAGACAAGGTGTGTTATCATAACATAGCCTCATTTTCGTGTATAATAACTACATGATAGAGTGCACGTGCATGCATGTCAATATATATTAGTGTTACGTGGTGCGCAAAATAGACAAAGTCATGTAGTGTGGCTCAGTGGTATCATATGCAACCTATGCTCAATAAATGTAAATCCAATAATTATTTACAAGAAAAGACTGTTAATGTGAAATTTACAGACTATCATAAGTTTGCACTTATGAACAGTTTAGTCGTACGAAGTTTAGTGAAACTGACCCCAGATGACGATAGTAAGTACCGGTATCGGTGAGTGAATGGTAAAAAACGTAATTATGCTGTCTGTTCCACGTTTTTTGTTCAGACTTACTGAGGCATATTATCATTATTAACCTCTCCAAAATATACAAGTTTTATAAGTCCTTTTTACTAAAAAACTACGATTTTTTATCGGACAAATTTCCGTCAAATATTGTTTTGTAAATTTGTGTACCGATTTTCAAAATTCAACTTTTGTTTTCTTACCGTAATAGTTACATGTAAATACATGTATGTCTACATGTCGCTTAGTTTTGGAGGCACCTACACATTATGTAAACAGTTTTCGTCTTTCGACACCTCCATCGTCGGTAGCGAAACCTACTGTCTGTTCCACGTTTTGCAGCCGACGAACTTTTGACTATTAAACACATTAAATTTAAAAAATATTTAAATGTAAGTACTTTTTTATCAATAACAAAAAAGTCACCATCGCCAAAAAAAATTATTTGATAAATTCCATCAAATATTGATTTTATTGCGAACAAAAAGAAAAAAAATACTTACTTTTAAATATTTGTTTAGATTTAATGTGTTTAATGGCCAAATGTTCGTCGGCAGCAAAACGTGGAACAGACAGTAGAAACGTGATATAACCGTTTCCATGTTGTCAAAAGACATATACAGTATGTAGACTTACTGATACACAGTATAACCGACTGTGACATAACGTTTATGATTGTACGCTCATTCAACCATTATACATATAGAACGTATAGTCCCGAGCTGTTCAACCCTTTCACCCCTAAGTAACTGGAATGGATATTGATGTGTTAATTGTGCAACCAATCCAATCGTCACAAAATGATCTTCAGGCTAGTCCATTTATGAAAAGGGGCTGTTTTGCTCTCAAAAATATGAAAATTACTTGCAAAAAGTGCAGATCCTGATGAGATGGCTCGTTTCGAGCCGTCTCATCTGGATCTACACTTTTTGCCAATACCACTATACAGGCTTGTGGTATTGAAGGGTTAATGAACGATACAGAATAGAAGCTCGACTCAACGGAACATGTGATTTGCTACTTCTCTGTAAGTGACCACACTCACCACGTGTATCTGACATGTGTGTGTCATTCAGAATGGACTGCTACAGCATGGTCGCTAAAATTATAATGTGTCGTATGTTCCAGGTATAGCCATATGTAGTTGAAGGCATTTCCAGGTAAATGTAAAGACTATGTGATGCATCGTAATGATTTTGCTATAATGTTCTTGCGACCGCGGTGGACCCGTCCCACTCATTATACACCTGACGATACAATGGTGGACACTGATTGCACGTGTTTGCTAATTGTGAATAGTTAGTTACTGGTCTGTATGAGGTACTTACATGAAGCTGATATCGGACCGTACTCGTCAGGATCGAGATGTTGTTGAAGTATCACAGTTTGGCATACTAATATGTACTAATGTTGTCACATGTACTGGTACTTCTATATATCTATGTGCCAATATGTTTGATGTGCTTGTAGTATAACGCTTCTCTTTGTATTCCATGTAAATCATGTTTATTAATATTAATTATCCGATATTTGGATGGTCGATCCAATACATCATCGAGGCTTAAGACTCTGTCTGGGTGCATTCCGTACGTCTAAGGCACAGAGCGTATATCACGAAGCAAATGAACGTTTTCTCCACGACAGACACACCAAACTATCTTAAAGTTTGCAAACTACATCGCAATCCGTCTAATCCAGCTGATGACACTGTCTTTCATCGAACGAATATATGCTGTTTTCGATAAGAAACCAAGCTTTAATCCACCATTCGGCAAGCGAATGGATCCTTTAATATAATATATTATGATGCTGGCTTAGATATGAATCACATTGCCACATACGCTGTCCTAGATACTCCGCCGTGGGCGTTGGAGGAGCCCAGGGTGATCCTCGATCTTAGCCAGCACACAAAAGCAACAACTGATCCATCCATTTTTAAATCACATTTTCTTGAAGTTAAAGACAGGTACAGTACATACACTCCGCTTTTATCTGAGGGCTCAAAGGACGGGGACTGGGTAGCTGCTGCTGCCGCTATCCCAGATGGAGATATAAAATCCAGCCTCCCCGATAATTCTTTGATATTTTCTGCCGAATTGAGGGCAATTTTACTTGCTCTTGATTTTGCGAAACTATCTTGGAGACAACAATTCATTTTTATTTCCGATTCATTATTTTCATCTTCACTACAAGCTTTGTACAATATGAAGCTTGAACATCAACTTATCCGCAAAGTTATTGAGCAACATCATGTTATACTTTTGCCTGGAAAGGACATTCATTTTTTGTATGGATCTTCAGGCCAGCCCAGGAGCTACCGACTTCTAATTGTCCTGTTTGCTACCATGATTTTAAATCATCCATTAACGCATTCATCTCTGATACAACTTCATGCTGTGAAACCGACTCTGGTCGAATGTACTCCTGGCTACAGGCGTGTACGCCGGGGTGAAGTTGTCCGTAGTTGGTTACGTATTGGACATACACGACTAAGGCATTCGTATATGCTCAAAGGTGAGCCGCGTCCATGGTGTATTCCATGCCACAGCGTATTTGCCATGCTTACCGTGCAACACATCCTACTGGATTGTATCGACTTTGCCTATATTCGACGGAAACACTTCAAAGTTACTTCTCTTGCGGCGTTATTCCAGATGGAGAACATTGAAGGTTTGCTTAGCTTTCTCCATGAAACCAACTTGTATCGGAACATTTTATTTTATTTTTTATTTCAATTTTATCATTGTATACATGTTACTCATTTATATTGATCATCATATTTGTATTGTACTACTCATCTGATTTCCTACCACATCGAACATACTATTTTACTATTATTTGCATTCTTCATCTACATTGATTGGCCTTAAATGATACTCTTTTGTGTTGATGGGCCGTTAAGCACCATTTCATTCCATTAAATTAATTGTAATTGTCTTATTTTATTGTCACTTTTCTTCAACATGCTTGGTGTCCCAATCCAGCAATATACTATCTCTGGGTCATCCTGACTTGACAGTGACTAATTAAAGAAGGACTGTTGTGTACGTGCACCAGTTAACAATTAGCAGACTAATTGTCTCACGATCTTACAAAACCTGGCTTATTGTCATTGACACCAGTGATGGCCCAGACTGGCCTGTGCATTCACACTGCCTGGTAATGTCTTCACTGCAACGTGCACCATTATCCTGTTGAATGAACGTGTTAACTAATCATGATATACAGTGGTCAGAAATGACGTAACGCAAATTTTAACAGTTTAACAATTTGTTTCAAATATATTTGAACTTCACAGTGCAATATACATAAACCGTATATACTCTTCACAATACAGTCGAGAATATTCAACCAATTATGCAACTGGCGTCGGCACAGTCCGTGGTTGTGGTGAACGTCAGTTCGAAGCAAGTCACCTCCTCGGCCGTCCTCTTGTCTGTGATTGTGACGTGCACCTTATAATCGCCCTGGTAGAAAATAAAACAAGAATGATATACAGTGGAACTTTTCTAATCCGGACACCCTGGGATGTCCCCAGGGTATCCGGTTTAGAGACGTTCCTCTGTCAATCAGACATATGACTATGCTACGGCATGCGGATGTGCTTTGCGAACTTCAAACGGCATTTTATCAGGTAACCTGTCCTGTATTGACCGAATACGTACTGACTGATAACATATTTGTGTATCAGGCATTGCCCTGATATAAACATCCGGGTTACAACGAAGTGAAAACTGACGGTCCATTGGTCGGATGACATCACGTGACGTTACCGAATGACGTCAGTGTAATGACGCAACGTAAACAAGTCCGCGTTTTGTCCATAGAATACTACGTCATCTGTGGTCATTTTCGAGCATAAAACGTTACCTGTTAAATAGAATAACAGGCATGTTTATCAGGCTCGGCTCGGAAACGGTCGGAATTCCTCGGCAAGCCTCGGAATTCCTACGCGTTTCCTAGCCTTGCCTGACAAACTTGATATCAAAAGACACTAGCCTGGTATTCTCTATATCATAGATAGAGATAGGTGACAATGGAATCCATAACATTAAGGATACAGAGACTCTGCATGTCCGGTTAGGAGAGGTTCTACTGTATTGGTCATCGGCTGACAAAACCGACATTGTGAAATTTCATGATCACATGTAATAGTTGCATAACTATAAAGCTGGTGATATTCGCAACAGACGGACGGTACGGGAGTATGAACATGGTTTCGTTTCGTCAAATACTGATTTTATTGGCCTTTCATACAGCAGGATTTCTATATCATCGTTTGACGAACGGCAGTAAGGATGCTTTGGTAAGTAAATGGTGGAGAACAACTTCGTACGACTAAAATGTTCGTAAGTGAAACATTATGATAGTCTGTAAATTTCACATTGTACAATGTTTTCTTGTAAACAATTATTGGATTTACATTTATTGAGCTTAAGCTGCATACGCAGCATATGCTCAATAAATGTAAATCCATCAATTGAACTTTCCTAAAGTTGCATTTATGAACAGTTTAGCAAGGCTCACGAAGTTTAGTGAAACGGCCCCCATGTGATTTGGTACTACAATGTTCGCTCACATGCTGTAAGGTTCATTTCGTGCTGTTGTGCGTGTGTGTGATGCTGCTTTGCTTGATGATGCTTGGACATCGTACACTCCAGGGATCAGTTTCACTAAAGCAGCACAGTTAGTCTTTCAAATATTCTGCAGATAAATTTGCATCGGTCGAACTCGAACGTTGTTTAAACTTGGTCCGATTCAAATTTCTCGGCAGAACGTTCAGACTAACTACATATATACTGCTGATACATGTGGTATTGGCGGCCTCGTAGTGTTGACGGCTGGAACATGTGCATCATTAAAAGGAAGAAACAGCGGGCGAATTGATGATATATAAGATTTACATGAGACCGGACGCCGCCATTACTCCGGAAATGTACCACGTGATCCCATACCCTGGGGCTACAGGAGTGTGCTATTTGACCAAGAGCTACACTTGTCACAAATCCAATCAGCCCCATTTATCCAGCCATACTGTAACTACGACATGCAAGATTTGTGTTTTACTACCACGTTGATCTCTTTGTTATGTATCTTGCTATATTGCTTATATAAACTGATATGCAACTAAATGGGGTGCGTTTTTATACTGGTATGTTGAGACCCACATTTGGGACGCCAAACACTAGCGTGTATACTTTGATATATTGACGTGTTTTATTAATAAAAACGGTAAAAAACAATCAGGAAGCATTGCTAGTAGCGGACAACAGACAGGAGTAGTTCGAGGTACGCCTTGTCCGATGTACATACCGCGGCGAATTGTGCGAGTAATGTGTTGAGCACTGGAATATGTAGAATTGATGTAGCCTTCGTTTCGTATTTTCCGGGATGTATTGGACATGAGCAGTTGAAGTCAGCCACAGCGGCGTCGAGACCCTTCACGGGACAATGTCGTTGAAGCCAATTGTCGGAAAATTCCTGACACATGTCGTACGAACTGAAAAAAATAGTAGATACAGTAAAAAGCCGTCTAACCCCCACGCCATAAACCCTCTACCTGTATGTTGTACGGAATGATAATCTTTTTTCCATGATTGTAAATCACATTTATAACTATACGTGCAGTGCTCCCAGTGTCTCCGGTTTAGGGAGATTTCACTGTAAGTTATTGTAGAAATGGAAAGTCCGACATGTGTGGCCGAATGGATATATCCTGTGCGTTTAGAGATGTCAAGGTTATCGCCAAACACGATGAAACACCAGCAGAGTATGAAACAGAAGTACAATTTTATTCCATTTATTCGTGTTGCAGTATCTAAAGTAGACATAAAAAAGTATTTTGGTGCGGGCAACCCAACCCTATCTAGTGATCAGCTGTCGACCCAACCTATGTTATACGTTTCTGACAAAAACGACAAAGCAGTCTCAATTTAGCTCATTTTTGCCATGAAACCAATACCAGTTGTTATATCCTCCAAATCAAGTTAGAAAGTAAGAGGTAATATACTATGCTATATTGACACGTACACTTGCCTAACAAAATGTAGTAGTGCTAGCAACAAAAGAAAGAAAAAACGAGCCTTCGTAGTACATGTATATTCTGGCTAGGTCCCAATAAATAAAATTAATGTATTATTATATGACTGAGAAGTCCAGCCGATGAGATTGCCCAAATAGAGGGTCACATGATTGCGTACATATATGTTTTTCACCTGAATATCAGTCTCATTCTAAATTTGATATTGACCTGGATGCGCGAGTCACTGATCACGTAACGGAAACATGACAAGTCTCGACGACTAGCCAATTGAACAAAACTACGCACATAGTATCATCCATTCACATTCAGCAACAAGCTTCACAGTTGACACCCAAATAACACAATGGATGCAAACTGAAGAAAACTGGTACATAAATGTCAGTCGGCGTACACGAGATGTACGTACCTTCGAAAAGTCATATTAGTAAATCTCGTGTACACCTCCTCAAAAGTTAATAATTGTATATTGTATTATTGGGACCCAGATTCAGGACTGTTGCCCGCACCACAACTAGTGTGTTTACCAGCTGCCTATATGACCATCTAAACAAGGAATATTGATGTAAATCGGTCCAATCAGCTTCTTTGCTACAATGCCGAGTTTGTAGTTGTGTGAGTCGATCAACTTGAACACATCAATGTCTGCGAAGACGCTCTCGTCGCCCGGTATATGTATGGGATCTCGGCTGATATTCATGTGCGTTACGTTCAGAAGCCTGTTGGTACTGCTCACTGAAAACATGCGTATATGTATTGTATACAAAAATGCCACAAACGGCATGTATCCATGTATCGTTGTGGTGCTTGTATCATAGACCTGCACATACGTTTCAAGCCAATTGTTGATATGGTAAAGAATGCAGTCATTAGAAAGTGACATTGTGCATGGCGGGAACATGATTGCGGCTGGGAATGGGACTGAATGTTGACAAGCATGTCTATGAAGTTTCAAGAAGTAATAGCAGAATAGAGAACGCGAATGCATAAACTGAACCGGAGTTTTCAAAGTCATTTGGCATTGAACGTGAGCACAGGAGATGATGGTGTGGCGGAGAATGAAAATAGGGATGATGATAAACGTACAGATGAAGTTTCAAGCCAATCGTTCATACGGTAAAGTAGTTGCAGCAGAATTGGAAACGTGACAGACGGACGGACTGACGACTCTATACCCCATTATTTGGCTACGCGATGGGATAACGATGGTAGTTCACAGTATAATAACGCAGTGAGATCACTGCAGAAACATGCTGGGCGAACAGTGCAGTATCCGTTCATGATGTTTTGCTTCTGCAGTATAATATATAATCTTCTTTTTTTATTAAATGTGATTTATTAAACTCGTTGACTGATTATTAACTTTGGCGTAGCAATATGAATAAGTAATTACTATAATAATAGGTGATTTGGTCTCGTTTGCATGTTTAGTACACTAGTGTATTGTGATATTTAATACACCGTGTTAATGTACTGTGAAATCCCATTGTAAGTAATAAATGGAGTATATTACTCGAGTGGTGATACAGATGATATTTATTAAATGAGTTTACCTAATTCATGACCATACATTGAAGCTGTGCTGATCACATACATGTAAACATGTAATATGTTTTACATTTTAAGATACTGCGTTATCACATTGCCAAAGCCCATTGTATTGCATGCAATGGTATTTAATTCCTGTCTGATAGTTGCTACCCTCCACAGTTAAACTGTCGGCTGTGTACACATGTTGGTTAGTTTACAATGTCCACGTAGCATGGTTACATTGAGGGAACAAATTGTCATTTCGTGGGAACGAATTGTTAATTCGAGGGAACGAATTGTTAAATTGAGGAAACGAAGATTACTGTTATTTCGTGGGAACGAATTAATTAAAAAAATCCATGTCCCCTGCGGGGCTCTGTATAAATGACTTGATCGTATACGTATAACGTGCATACCTCCGCATAGAACATTAGAAAGAATATATGATTGACGATGGTATACAAATAATGTCTGAAACGCATTAATTTTATAATTAGCTTCTAATTGGTCACTTACTGCAGTCTCTGAACAGGAAGGCCTGACATCCAGACAGACATATGACGACCGATATAGTCAACGACCGTTGCATTGTGACTGTCTTCTAAGGGTCTAGTGACCGGCTGTGCTTTTATTGGACCGTCCTAGATTTGGGATATGAATACCGTACATGAATAGAACGTCGTTTATAAGGCGAGGTACGACAACATAGTACTTTATAATGGTATTTACACCAATGTGAATCGATATACACACAGTCACATGGATATACTAGTAAAACTGATTGAGCTGGTTACGTATACACCGAATGTACCAAGTAATAGGGATAATGCTCAAAATGGTAGACTGACAAATAACGTTTTACATGTGCATGCATTTTGGTCGAAGACGTAATGCATTTGCCTTTGTCAAGACGTGCACGTTTAGGACTCTGAGAAATTGGGCTTATGGCATATGCAACAAGTGTATATATATACAGACCACTCTGCGTATCCGCGCTGATCAGGCTCTGCACTGTGTACAATTCAATCAGTGAAACACACGCCATGCTTCTCAAACAAGCAGTACTGACCATTATCATGCTTTAAAGTCTAAACTGGGGAGATAATCCAAAACCCTGGAGACAAATACAAAATCTAAATTGACTTTGTAAGGACGCCACATATCAAAATTCAAGTATCCAGCTATTGCGGTTTAAATATATTACTTCTTACAAGAAGCATGACAGACAGACGAAAACAGTATACCTATGTTTTATTCAAAGAGCGGATAATATATAATTAAAGTATGCGTGCACTATTACATTGTATATGCCGACAATATTTGTATGTTTTATGTTGGTAGCAGAAGCAATGGGTCCTCCGTTGACAAACCCCATATCATTTGCGACACACCTATTTTCTACAAATGATAAGAGGTTATATACGTGTAATGTACGTGCATACAATTGCGAAATGGTCACACGTTATCAGTATGTGCCTTTTAAACGACAGGTGTTCCATAAATAAGGTCACTTGCACCGGTACTTCAAATTACTCCTTCAGCAAACATACATCATTTCAGCCGAAATATTGTGAATATAGTGGAACCTCTATAAACCGGACACACTGGAAGGTCCCCAGGGTGTCCGGTTTAGAGAGGCTCCACTGTAACTCAGGCATATGGGCAACCGCAAAACAGGTAATTATGGTTTGCGATCATGAACAAACGTTATCAACGATGAGAGATGACAATAAACACAAACAATTAAGCAGACGTAGATTGTATGGGTGTCCGGTTTAGAGAGATTCTACTGATTATGTTTCACAGTCTTTTACGTTTTACAAGAAACGTGGCGGACAGGAGGACACCAATCAGACATTGAACCGATATTCAGGAGATCCCAGGGCATTTCTCGAACTGAATCTCCTTCCAGTCACTGTCAAATCATATTTCAGTTGGAGTAAGAGAAACTAGTCGCAAAGGGCCATGTCTGGCGAACTGACCGGTTTGGGAAAACGATGACCATGTCTGACTAAGTTAATTCCTGTTGGTAGGCAGCGGATTTTGTAGTAGTTTTTATCTAACTTTCCTGTGACCGTTCTGCCTTTTGGCCTTGCAGTTTGTATAGCTGGACCCTTATTAGTGAACATAATAACGTGCATGTACAATACCTTCTTTATCTTTCATGTTTGACAATACTTTGACGACTTGCATTTATAGTATTCAGAAACCTTCCCAGTTGGCTCGAAATACTAAACCCATGTCTTATGACCAATAACTACATTTTCAAAATCCAAATGTTGGTCGCAATTTTAGAAGTTTGTTTGCCATTGTTATACGTTGATATATTGTTGTCGTCGTCTGTACACTGTACCTCTTGGTGCAGAAACGAGAAGAAATTGGACCACTGACTGAGAAATATGTACCTACCAGGGCGTACGACCAGCATACATGTAGGCGCGGATCAGCCTACGCGTCAGTGTAGTCTGGTCAGTAGCATCTGATCAGACTGTGCGCATGTGCTCGCTGATCTGTTACTACACTGGTTTCACATACATATGAACACATTCCTGTATGCAGTACTTGCTTTTTATGAATGACACACTCGCACCGACATAATGCAAGGTTGTATGGGGTTGCAAACAGTGTAGGCCCTGATCAGTTTGCGTACAGGTGGTCGCTGATCTGTAGCTACACTGGTAGCAATTTATAGCCACTTAATATATTGTGCTGAACTTTCTCAGACACATATTTAAACTCATTTACTTAAATATTATTTCGTAATAATTATTGTGAACTATGTTTACGTGACGCATCATGAGGGCGAATGATGAGTTTTCTTACTAATTAAGAGTTTAAATATGTGTCTGAGAAAGTTCAGCACAATATATAGTGGGCATTCTTACTGTAACCGCCGATCTAATGATGGGATTCATTAGATCGGCGGTCGCAGTAAGAACACCCACTATATATTAATGATAGCCCATCGTAGTTATGATCTGTACATTCACTGATATTACGACCCGTGTGGTTCCTGACCAGACTGCATGGATGCATGTAGGCTGATCTGACGCCTCACTGGCTGTATATGTTACTATACACTTCTTCCAGGCGTCTCATAGTACTGTTATTTCGGCTAATACTGCACATCGGCTAATACGCAACTCACGTGAGATTTAGCCGTGCGTACGTCATAATAAAATATGTGGATTTTGGAACAAACAAGCTGATTTTAAAATTGCTACAATGTGGCACAAGTTTATCACATTCCGATAGTTTGGTAAAAAGTTATTCCGAATCTTGTCAAAATGTGTAAAATCCTCAGACCCTGCTGATGGAATAGCTCTTATTTGATAAATTGATTGTTCAAATAAGAAACTAACCTGTCATAATGTCACTGGATAGTTCTGCTTCAAGTTTAATAGCAATTTTGCTATGCTGATCTAGTATGCTGTTCGTCATTTTTTTTACACTACCAGATGCGCAGCATTAGCAGAAACAAATGTGACGTTGCAAACACGCATGTGATGTCTCGATGAATACATCACACAATTTACGTCACTTACTGACATCAGAACGTTATGACATTTTACCTGCACAGAAGTCTTTGAACTGCGTTGAATATCTAGGATTTTTTTTGTTACTGAATATGGGGTTCTTATTATAAAGTTCGACCATGTCCAGCGATCTGGTCCTTAGGCCGTGGGTTCAAACAGTTCCCGAGTGCCACGGCAAATGTTTACCCACATAGCTGGACATGGTCGAACGTTACTGTTACATTTCCGTCGAAAATATCGTGTAATTTGAGCATTTATGCAGTACTCTCGGTACTTTGATAATCTGCTCCATTCAAACAGCTGATTTACACATACATATTCCGGGGCCCCAGTACACGTCGCGTGATGCAGCGCAGCAATTAAACAAAATGAGTGCAACCGTTGTGAACTGGTCTGGTGACGTAATGGCGCGTTCTAGTAACGTCATGAGACACACGCATTACGTACATGTAGGTGTTGACTTGGCCCCGAAATGAGCATTGTCTATAGCTATGGTCAAATTACACGCACTGTACGTTTGAACACGGCTGTGAGTGGTAACAATGACATATAAATGTGCGCAGAATTAGCCGACACCATTGTACCCATAGCAGCAAATACCAACTAGGTGTATATGTATTAATGTAATAATGTACTTCTATTGTTGTATATGTGATACATATGTCGGTGCATCATAAGCCTCTGTATACTGGCTGTTCAGTAATCAAACATGTATGATAGTTATATTATGTAACATGTTGCACTTTAAAAATAAATGATCTATCTATACGGCTCCTCTTTTGCTCCTCCGTCAACAAAATGGGATATCCATGTTGCATTTATCTTCCTACCTTTCAGGTGTTTCTTCAGTAGTGCAAATCTTGCTAACGACAAGTTTGTCACTCTGGCTAATTGCCTTACAGTGAATCGAGCATCATTTTTTAGGATTTCGCAGATTTATTCGATGTTACGTTTGGTCGTAGTTATTGTAGGACGACCTGGGCGAACAGCATATTTTAGTTGCTGCTCAGTACGAGGTTTAGCTACATGTACCCACCTGTAAATAGGTCTGTGAGACACTTGACCGTCCGCATAGTACATGTTACACACCTCACGATGAATGTCTATTACCTTATGTTTATGCCAAGTGGCGACATACCTAATATACATGCCCTAATTTACAGAACATGTTCCGCTCTTCTACCAGACATATTGGGGCATTGTGCATTGCATCAAGTAAGGTGCACTGCACGAAGGTGAGTGCATGTCTGATTATACATTTACCTCTGTTACGAGTCAGTGACCACTCTATCGTGGTTGATGGTCGTTGAGCAGAGCTGTCAGTTCGAGAGTTTTGCACATCTTATTTCGTGTGCACCGTTTGGATTGAGGCTCGCCCAAGCCGTTACTAAGAGGCGTTTGTGTCATGGAGTGTGGTAATACTGGTATAGTCTCTCACACGAATGTACATATGCAATCAAGCGCAATGCATATGTTTTCCTGGTGGTCGTGTTCAGCTTATCAATGATCTCTTGGCTAGTATGTCTTTTAATATGCATGTTCCGAATGTCAATCTACGGAGCCCCGCAGGGGACGTAGAATTATTTTTTTATTATTTCGTTCCCACGAATTAACAATTCGTTCCCTCAATTTAAGAATTCGTTCCCACGAATTAACAATTCGTTCACTCAATTTAACAATTCGTTCCCATGAAATAACAATTCGTTCCCCGTGGGAATGAATTGTTAATTCGTGGGAACGAATTGTTATATCGTGGAAACGAATTGTTACTTCGAGTGAACGAATTGTCATTTCGTGGGAACGAATTGTTAATTCGAGGGAACTTTGTAACAACGATACATTTGACGTCATAGTGCATGTGTTGGTTATGCCTTGTAGGTGATAATGCATTAAATTGTACATACATTTCATTGATGTACAGTGGGGTCAGCGTGTAAGTGCACACACGAACGAACACGACAGGTTGGAACCAACCTGTCGTGTTCGTTCGTGTGTGCACTTACCCGCTGATCCCACTGTATCACCATGATCATTGGTCGCAATATGTAGCGATATAACTATTGACCTAATTATTTTAGGATGCCATCTTGAATATATTGATGTCAGTATAGTATGTGGTACAGGGTATTTGAATCATGTATGGCATACTTGTATTGACGTAGCAAAATTACAATGGCACATGCACACAGACACATGCGAGCATGTACATATAGTGGTGTCAGCGTGTAAGTACACACACGAACGAACACGACAGGTTGGTTCCAACCTGTCGTGTTCGTTCGTGTGTGCACTTACACGCTGACCCCATTGTACTATGGAAATCAATGGTGGGTTTGTTTCTTGCCTGTATTTTACGATATGCGAGTGCAACCTTTAAAAACCGTACATTCTAGAAACTATGTCAATAGTTTGGATGGGTTTCACTATGACGTAGTCATAATTATTGTTCATGATTGAAAACCACTAAAATGTGTCACTGAATGCTCAGATACTTAATTTCCAGTGAAACATCTCCAAACTGGACACCGTGAGGACGTCCATGCCAGTGAGGTTCACTACATTTCTGTCTATACGTACATGTGGTTACATAGGGCACGTCGTCTCCAGTTCAATACATCGAAGTTTCCCGATTTGTTAGAACTAGATTTGCCAGTAAGCGATATCTTACGGAATATCACATATTCGTAAGTCTGTTAATTACACATTAACAATGTTTTCTTGTAAACAATTATTGGATTTACATTTTATTGAGCATAGGCTGCATATGCAATAATTGTAAATCAATCAATTTAAATTTTCAGAAGATCCTAAATGTTCACTTACGAACATTTTAGTCGTACGAAGTTTAGTGAAGTGACCCTCTGGAATTTGACGTAGGCGTAAACGGGGGTCATACATTTGTCACAGAATAATGGAGGATCACCATCTGTGAATGTATGTGTCAAAATATCAAATTCTGTGAAAGTCACCAGAAACAAATATGGCGTTTACCCGCTGATTTACGTATTGGGAACACAATGTCACTATGTTTGTGCCACAGTGGCATTGACCTTAGGACTAGCGGGTTCGGAGGGTCATGGAAATGACACAATATGATAAAGGCACATTGGGAGAATGCATGTATGAAATGGCAAGAAGTTCTGTGTATCCACTATGCTAAGTTTGTAGTATTCACCTTGGGACCAACGCAGTAACGGGGTGTGAGTGTCGTGGAGTTATCACAGTATGATAGAGGTTATGCTATGATAATTCCAGCACAAAGATATTTACACAATTCCCTAACATTTGATTGGTCCGTAGCAAGTCTCTTGGAAAAGTCACGCGAATACTGGACGAGGCCTTCCGGCCTTCGTCCAGTATTCCCGCGACTTTTCCAAGTTTATACCCCGATACATTCCACAAAAAGGCCATTCATTCCTATATTAAGTCAGAGGAATGGATGTAAAAGTGTTAAGAAGATCTGTGACAGTAAACATAAATTATTATTGGAATGAATAAATCCCCGATAAATTCCACAAAAAGGCCATTCATTCCTATAATTCCAGCATTTGAAATAAATTCATCAAGAAAATGTGTTTATTTTCCGTTTTATTAAGAATTATTTTAACTGCGCCTGACGGTTACGGAAAGTAGTTCGGCATGGAGTTTACTGGGATATAAATTTTGGACGGAGACTTGCAACGGACCAATCAAATGTTAGGGAATGTGTAAATATTTTTGTGCTGGAATTATAAGGAATTTAACCGCTATGTTAAACATGTTAAGCTTTGAGAACGCACCAAGTATGTGACCTTGGGAAGCGGGTGTCAGAGGGTCGTGAATTTATCAGAGTATGGTAGTGGACCATATACAATGTAATGCCTGTATGCAATATCAAGAAGTTTCAGTAATATAAATTAAACAGACTGAAGCTAGACATTAAGTTTTGTGACGGACTCACTGACAATCTGGCTCCAGTATCACACCACCAAAACTCTTTGTGGGGTATAATTCTATTTTACTTTAAAATCTAATTTTTCTATTTAAAGGGGATTAAATAGAAAAAATAAATGTTGTAAAATTATACTCGGATACATGTAATGCCAATACCAACCACATGCAGGAAAAACCCCATGATACACAAATTATAATCTGATACAAGTTTTCATAATTGTACAATTTAAGCAAATGTATGCACTTCTTTGCGTCATAATTTTTAAAATTGAAATAAAATAAAATTATTAAATTGAAAAGGTTTTTTTTACATTTTTCATTTTATTTCATCATAAATTATCAAGTTCATGTAATAATAAAATAATGAGAACAAAAATCACTTAGACTTAATATAGATAAATATAACAAAATAATTGTTTATTGATGAAATCAGTGGAACGCGCATATTTCAGCTAATTAAAATGTTCAAACCCTTGTAACTTTTTTAATATTTGTTATTTTTACATGCGGGTTTCAGCATTTATTTCGTATTGTTACATGGTTTCCGTTGTTTGCACATATGTGCAAACAAATAGCGCGTGCTGTTTGCACATGGCTTTAGGCAATGCTCATTCCGGGGCCGCGCGTAATGGAATTGTCTTCATGACGTCACTACGGGGAAGTACTTTCATGACGTCACTACTTCATGACGTTCATGACGCGGCCCCGGAATATGCATACCGAAAATTATCTACGTGAATGGGACGATTAATAAAAGTACTGAAAATACTGAATATAATGCTCAAAGTACATTAGTTTTTTGTTGGAAATGTAACAATAACGTTTGATCATGTCCAGCCGTGTGCAAACGTTTGCTGTGGCCCTCGGGAACTGTTTGAACCCGCGGCCTGCGGCCTTGGGATTCAAACAGTTCCCTCGGGCCACAGCAAACGTTTGCACACGGATGGACATGATCAAACCTTATAGTATCAAATTGATTATTTACAAAAATAAAAGTTGTTTACCTTAGGTTAAACAGCGGGTTTCCGTCTGTACATTCACGCTGTTGGTTGTTCATACTTGCATATGGTAGGGGTAATATATTGTGACAACATGACACATAAATAATATTTTATTAAAATAGTATTGCAAACGAGGTCCACTATATACTAGTACGATGTCAATATATACCAAGTTATATTAGCCAAAGATACACAGAGGGCCGGTACAGTCCGTCGTGGTGGTCATTGTTAGTTGCCAACAGCCGACCTCCTCGCCCGACCTGACATCGGTCACTACAGCCTTCACTCTATAGTCGCCCTGCAATATAGTGACAGAAACATGATCACATATATACACATCAAAATAGTATGTAAGGACTTAGGTCATAAAAAGATACATTTGGCTTCAATGATAATTGCTTCATAAGAGTGATGTGATATATATATGTAAGATATGTGAATATTGTCTTGTTACTGTATACTATATGGTACATTGAGTTGTCATCTCTGCCATCTGTGTATGTACAAGCCATCGTACAGTTTCACCACTTCGAGCGTTTGACACATGCAGTAAATAATATGACAGTCAAACTAATAAAATTTGGTGCAATACATAATAGACAGATATGACAGCGTGCTATAAATATTATATTATATAAACTATACAACACATGAGATATTGGAGTATGTATCCCATCAATCTCAAAATAAATTTCAATGTGTAAATAGTTTTCATGAAACATCGCACATCTTTGCATGTAGGTACAAACTCATATGGCTTGTCTTATGATTGTGGCTGTGACTGGAGAAATGAGGCTTAAAGGTTTTGCGACCAGTACAGATCCAGATCAGCCTGTGCATGCACAGTCTAATCAGGATCTGCACTGTAAGCTATTTCATCAATGAAACACCTGGCATGCTTCTAACAAGGAATATAGATCGTTGTCCGGTTACAGAAGTGTGCTATTTGATCAGGAGCTACACTGGCCACACATTCCATAAGCCCCGTTTTTGCAGTTAGCGCGATCGATGGATCGATGCTTATGGGTGGACATTGAATGCACATACCGCTGCAAATGCTGATTCCAGTTTCCCCAGCATGGGAATATGGTATGTCTTGGAGAGTATGCGGTAGGTTCCCGGCTGGACTGGACACGAGCAGTTGTACCCGGCTAGGTGCGGGTCCATGGCCGTGACCGGACAGTGGGAGCTGACCCATCTGCCGGACAGTTCGTCACACAGGTCATGGGCACTGCAGAATAATACGGAATACATTCTATATATCCCGGCATGTAAAATCGCTTTGCATCATTTACAGATATTTACACTGTCCTTAAATTCATAATGGAAACGCCCATTCAGCGTATTGCGTTTATATCCCAGTACATTACATTTGCCCCACTTGATGTCGCGCGACGTTGATTCGTTATAGTTTATTTTACGTAATTAAAATACATGACGTGTATGTATATTGTCTGATATATGCACAAATATGCATGTACAGGGCAGAAACGTATTCTAACAAACAATATAGATGATTTTCAGGCTACATGAGTGTTCTATTTGATCAGGAGCTACACTGGTCATAAATACCATAAAGCCCCATTTCTCCAGTCACAACCACATAAATGATGCGCATGAATTCAACCAATAGCCTAAGTATTGAACACTGCAAACAAACTATAGTATATATGTAGTAGTTTTTGTGTGTGTAATAGAGGATCTCACATGATTAATGATTTAACCCTTTCAACCCTAAGGAACTGGAATGGACTGTGATATGCTAATGTTCCGACCAATCCAATGGTCACAAAATGATTTTCAGATTCGTCCATTTATGAAAAGGGGTGTTTTTGTTCTCAAAAATATTAAAATTACTTTCAAAAAGTGCAGATCCTGATGAGACGGCTCGTTACGAGCCGGCTCATCTGGATCTGCACTTTTTGCATAAACCGATATAGCGGGATTTCGGGTTCAAAGGGTTAATATGACATTTATTACGAGTTTACTGATTTCATAAGAAACGATTATACGCAGAGTTTCATATGCAGTCAACGGGTAACATATTAAATCAACACAAATGTTAGATTTTATTAATTGCATAAGCACATCAAAATACATTGAGACTGCACTGGTACAAAACGTGTGTTCAGTAACAAGTAAAATTCGCATATGTATTGCTCTAGTGTAATATGATTTGCATTACATTGTGTCAATACACTACGAACGCCCATTTTATGCAATAAAATAATTTGCTAACAGACATCTGTCTTACCAGCTTCCGAGATTCCCCGTGTCACCGGTATGTCCGATGCAAGGTATCTCCCTAAACTTAGATAAAAAAAGTTTCTCCATAACGATGTCCATTTTGTATGTATGGGCGTCGATCGGCTGTAGCACCTCTATCTCGGCATATATGGTTTCATCGCCCGGAATATGGATGGGGTCTCTACTGATGTTCACGTGCGTCACTTTCAAAAGTGGCTGGCTGGAATTGGCTGGAATGAACGAACTGGTCAGTTCACAGGTTGAAGTAACGGACATTGGTCTATAGATACGTTAAATATACCTAAAAGCATCAATAAGTGAAATAAAATAAGGTAAATAGTTTTTTAATCCCTCCTGTGGGTCAGTTATATCGGGGCCACCGGCAGAGAAACTGCAGCTTTGAACATGACGTGATCCTCTTCGTGCTGCATGGTAGTTGCGAACAGTAACTCTTGCAATTTACTCCCGTACCGTCCGCTACGGACGGTACGGGAGTAGATTTCAAGAGTTACTCATTGCATCTAGCTACGTGTACATGGATATGGTGTCAGCAACGTGCTACATTCATTTTGCCGTCGCCAGGGCTGCATGGTGACGACATTGAACATTAATTTGATAAACTATCCGCTGGAATAGAATCAGCGTCCAATTCATGGGTGAACAGTTTGCTTAACCCATTTGTTGACATGGACAAGCTCGCTGTATGTATCAAACGTCGTATAAATTCAGTGGCTAAAAAGTCATTTTCTGGGCCAGATAAATATTTTGAGAAAGGAAAATATGTTCTGTAAAGGGGCGTATAAGAAATGTGCGCCGGTTACGTTTATGCGATAGATCTAAGTAGAGCTGAGTGGCATCTCGTCAGCAAACCGGTGCATTTTTTTGACTTGAAACATGTTATGCCGGCGCGGAGTGCAACACTAGTGGACTTGCTGTAGATCGGTATTGAGACACGGTAACTTGCGATGTGGTGTCGCTTGTTTTTATCCACCGTAGGACAGTTTCACTAAACTTCATACGACTAAGAAGTTCGTCAGTACAAAACTAAAATTGACAACAAAGTTAGCATAAACAACCGATGACGTGAAATCTTGGGTGGATTCGTTCAGAAATAATGACCCTACATGTAGGTGGAACATGGTGCCGTTAGTGAACCACATTAATATGTGAAAAAAAATACATAAATTGTCGTACGAAAATTTTAGTCCTACGAAGTGTAGTGAAACGGGACCCTGTGGTCCGTTTCACTAATCTTCGTAAGACTAAACATTTCGTAAGTGCAAAGTTATTTCACATTAACAATGTTTTTTTGTAAACAATTATTGGATTTACATTTATTGAGCATAGGCTGCACATGCAGCCTATGCTCAATAAATATAAATCCATCCCTTTAAATTTCCAGTCGATCCTAAATTTCCACTTACGAACATTTTAGTCGTACGAAGTTTAGTGAAACGGGACCCTGGTACTTACTGCAGTCAGTGAAGTGGAAGCCAAAACAGCAGGTAGAACATGCGACGGCAAACAGAACCACAGTACGTGTAAGTTTGTCCGCCATCGAGTAGTTTCTGGCTAGACAAGTTGTCATGTTAATAATGTGGCTGTGACTGGAGAAATGGGGCTCTTGAATTTGTGACCAGTGTAGCTCATAATCAATTAGAACACTCCTGTTACCTGATAACGATCTACAATGCATATTGAAGCATTACGGGTGTTTCATTGGTTGAATGGTGAACAATGCCGATACAATGCACAGGCTGATCTGGATCTACACTGGTAGCATTTTTCAATCAATACACAAAAAGTCATGTGAAATGCACACTGCTTATCAATTGTACGCAAACGTCACGCGTACAGTGGAGATAAGACTCATATACATGAATAATATATACTTGAACGATTTAAAAATGCAACAAGGAAGTACACAAAGAAGTCATGTTATTTAATTACCCCTTTACGGCAGCTTAAAAGGGACATGCGCAATTTATTGTCTATGTCGTTCCCACGACATAGCATCTCGTTACCACGACATAGCATCTCGTTCCCACGAGATAGCATCTCGTTACCACGAGTTAGCTATGTCGTGGGGACGACATAGCATCTCGTTCCCTCGAGATAGGATCTCGTTTCCACGAGATAGGATCTCGTTACCACGAGTTAGCTATGTCGTTACCATGAGATAGCATCTCGTTACCACGACATAGCATCTCGTTCCCACGAGATAGCATATCGTTACCACGAGTTAGCTATGTCGTGGGAACGACATAGCATCTCGTTCCCACTAGATAGCATCTCGTTACCACGAGTTAGCTAAGTCGTTCGCACGACATAGCATCTCGTTCCCTCGAGATAGGTAGCCAATGAAAATGAAGCATACTTACCGCCATATTAGTCCGATAGCCGGGAGCTTAACCTTGTTTTGATTAACATAGTTTTTATTGGCGATTTTGCTTCTCCATACCATCCACATCCAGAATCCGGCTGATGACACTCTCTCATCCTTGAGAGTTTTGAGAAATTTGCATAAATTAAAAATGGCCACCAAACAGCTATAGTCTTCCGTGTGAGGCATTGAAGTAATTTAAGAGTGTAAAGTGGATTTACTTGACTTATCAGATAAGCGGTCAATATTTTTAATATTCAATTCAGTTCACTGTGACATGAAAAAAATCAAAAATGGCCGCCAAATGTGACATATTTTACATATAACTGCTCTCACACTCTATATCAAAGCAAACATGACACTGATATTGGATATATTGTCACAATAAACGCTTCCAGTACGTTCGATATGTTCGTAGACAAGTTGTTGAACAGGGGAAGATGGCCGCCGCATATAAAAATAGTAGTATATAACAATAATGTAAACGACTGATAATTAAGTATATAACTGCGTATTAGCGCCATATCGTAGTAAATCGTAGTAAATTTGTAAGATGTATTGGATTTAGGAATACATGTACGCTGAACATTTTCGATATACTGTGCCAATAGCAGAAGCCAAAAATGGCCGCCAAATATTAAACAAAAAGTCACGTTTCCTTATACTGCGCAAATTGCATAATAATTACTGGGACTGTTAATTAATTTAAGCATATTAGTATACATATCACAGGTTTATGGACACATTGAACGTTTTATGTAACTTTCAAATGCAATATTAGACAATTGTGTCAATAGATGAAGCTTTAGATGGCCGCCAGATACAAATTGCCTTGCAATGACAATAATATTGTGTAATGATTAAAATATGAAATGTTACGTTGACGTTGACCTATTTCAAAGAAAATACACATATTTATGTCAATCTTGTGTTTTTTGTAACCTTGTTATGTAATTAGACACGTGTTCCAATAGCAGAAGTCCAAGACGGCTGCTAAATATAAATCATAGCAATTATCGTTTAATAATTGAGGCATATAATTAAGTTCAGTGCAGCTCCATAGGGAGCACACTGTTATAGCAATATTTTACTTGTGAATAAAGTAACATGTTGTATAGCTTCTTTATACACGTACGCTCACACATGTGTCCCTACATGTAGCAGACTTCCAAGTTGGTATTCCAATATAATTAGATTACCTTATAGTTACAATCAAATCGTTTATAATAGCTATTTTTCTTTTTGTCATTCTTGGTTTTGCAAATAATGTTTTTCTGAAGCAAATATATTAGTTATCATACCGATGAACCTGTCAGCCAATATAACCATGCAATTGCATACGTTATATATGAAAAGTGCTTTATTTATGAAAAATATAAAATCGAACAAACGGTGTAATGTTACCTGCTAACACAGGTATTGACAAATAAATGTTCAAATGGAGTGTTTTCACAATGCTTGTGTTCCATTTTTCTGGCGAACACCACATGCATCCACTCAATTGGTGCAATGAATTCACTTAGCCAAGATGTTATTAACTTACAACTGCGTATGAAGCGCTAACCTATGTTTAGCTGTTGCGTGGTTTAATGTGTAACGTATGGATTATCATGTCAAGATTGCAACATTTCTACATTTCAATGACGATCACATAATAATGACATGATTATTAAAATAGAGAACACAGTGGAAAAATGAGACCCATAAATGAAGAAACCAACGCAATACATACTTCCTAATACACAAATGACATGCGTACATCGGTGGTCGCAGAACCTTCAACGCGGCACAAACATACACTCCACGATCAGCGGTATACGGTCCTAAAACGAAAGCAACACTGCATGCACTACATAAACAGTATAACAAATGCAGAGCAAGCACAGCAACAACTATTCCCTTATGAACTACTGGTAAAGTAACAGGAAAATCAAATCCCAATGAAGTACAGTACACGGAGACATGGCAAGACGGATGCCACCGCTTATCTCGCCATCATGCTTCAAAGGGACAGCAACAAATGTACAAGGCAATCAAAAAGGAATAATATATCATACGATAAAGACAAACTAATCACAACGAAATACACAGTATACATGAAATGAAAGTTAATATTGTAGATATGACTATAAGCAAAGAAGAAGATATGATGACACAAAACTCTAGCTGCAAGGGATGACAGTTACGTTGTTCCGCATCGTCATATAGGTATATTAAATTTCGTGATTACTGCACTCCTTATATCCATTGTATGGTACCTTGAAAGCTGTCATGTTGTATATATTGTTGTGTACTATGTGTATTGCTGTCTGAAATGACTATAACAGTTATTGTTACCGTGATATAGTATTTAGTAGTGGCACAACTGGAATGAATGTCATATATATCATTGCTATGTGTATTAGTTGCGTCCACACTATAGTATTTATTCTACTTTATATCAGTGTTTTTCTCAGAATTATTGAATTTATGATTACATTTGATTTCTTTGCTCAGCATTTACGTACTCTGACGATTTCATATCTTCTTATTTTTAAAATATCATATGCATGCACTCCATATTGAGTTTATGTAATACAATCAACGGCACATGTATATCAGACGTTGAATTCCGACTTATCATTAAAAACAAGAATGGTATAGAAACATTACATTATCTCATAATACAAATATATTTTGCTCTACCTAATCAATAACAATCTGAATTTCTATCAATTACTTGCACTTTACCAAATGATAAGTGATATAAAAAGGTGATATCACCGTCCTTTTGTGGAAATTATGTACATTTCGCAGAAAAAAACTTATGTCACAATGTATGCATGTTAAACTGGTTTAACGAAAGTAATGTTAGCAAGAAACTGGAATGACGCTAATGGAACGCTGGAAATATATAGATGTATCGTTTGTTCTAGCCATGTTAGCCATTTCGTGTGATTTGACAGTAAATTGTTGAGCAGTGAAGCTTTTGGAACCAGTGGTATGAAAGAAAACCTCTGGTATTTATTCAAATTAGGAAGTCATTAAAGTTTACTGTAAAGTTCCACACTACATCTTCCTGCCAACTCCCCACAAGCGTGGTAGTCATCTTGGATTTGGTTTTAGAATAGTTGCAGCATGAATGTTGATGTGGAATGGCAAGACAAGAAGGCTTTCCAAAATAAACTGAATAATCCAACGTATATAACCACATGTACTATTTTAAATATTGTATCAGTATATGCTTTGATTACTAGTAGAATGTACTATATTAGTATCCGGCGCCCATTTTGGACTTCTGTAATTGAACGTTGTCTAATGGTGTATATTAACTTAAGAAAAACAAATCATCTTGACTTAATACTTAGATGTGACATCCGAGTGTAATTATATAAGCTATTTACTAAAATAATATCAATATAATTGGCGGCCATCTTGGACTAATGCTGTTGAAACAAAGATATATCTACGTACCTAAGGTATTAAAATCATTGTGTATCTAAATACAATATTCGTATGCTCATTTGCTCTAATACATGGTCTGAGTGCAATTAACTATATTTTCTTATGTAGAGATACGATTGCAAATATAATGTAATATATTTATAATTGGCGGCCATTTTGTAGTTCTGCTATTCATTGCAAAGTTACAAAAACAAACACTCATTGTTTCAGTAGACTCAAGATTATAAAACAAACATACTCTTTGTTGTGACGAACTAGTGAAATTACATAAAATGATCACATTTTGGCGGCCATCTTGGATTGTTTCCAGATCGCAGTTAAGAAATTTAATTTTAAAGTTGCCAATTTTCATCACTATTTCAAATCAAGGGTGACAGTTTGCCATCAGTTTGATTTCAAAACGAGAAGGCCTGGACATGTAAAATCAGTAATAAAAAAATATGTTATTCCAAACAAGGTAAAGCCCAAAATCGGCTTTTGGCTGCCGGACTATATTCAATTCTGGCTGAAAGAAATATGGCGGCCATTATGCCTCATGTTCATTGGCTACCTATGTCGTGGGAACGAGATGCTATCTCGGGGGAACGAGATGCTATGTCGTCCCCACGACATAGCTAACTCGTGGTAACGAGATGCTATCTCGTGGGAAAGAGATTGTAACGAGATGCTATCTCGTGGGAACGAGATGCTATGTCGTGGTAACGAGATGCTTTGTCGTGGCAACGACGTAGAAAACAAATTGTGCATGTCCCTTTTAAGCTTCCGTACCCATTACATAATTTGGCAAAACATTTTATTATGAGGATAAGCAAACAGAAATTCATTATCTATCCAAAATAACTCAGATTCGGTTCGATACATCAAAGTCACGTGGTACACTGCGGTCACATGGATAATCATATAGGGGTGTCCAATAACATGTCTACCTCCGTGTTGTGTTTTCAAATCGTTTCAGCATATAAATAAATGCGTCTCAGAAATGTATCACTATGCCGCTAGTACAGGGCGCCAAGTGGGACATGGCTCAATTTTGTCAACAAAATTCATTTTTGTGCCACAAAATTCAATTCTGTGTCACAAAATTCACTTTTGTGCCACAAAATCACAAAATTCACTTTTGTGCCACAAAACTCAATTCTGTGTCAATTCTGTGTCACAAAATTCACTTTCACTTTTGTGCCACAAAATTCACTTTTGTGTAACAAAATTGAATTCTGTGTCACACAATTCAATTCTGTGTAACAAAATTCAATTCTGTGTCACAAAATTCAATTCTGTCAATTCTGTGTAACAAAATTCAATTCTGTGTCACAAAATTTGATTCTGCACACGCATGTAAGAAGGACTACCATTGGTCAGAAACTGCACTGGAGAAATGGGTCACGGTCGCCGAACTACACATTCAATGTCGATGATTCATTTCTCATTCTGCCGATGATTCATTCTCATTCTGCCATTTTGCTTCAACTATCTCCAAACAGTCAAACGTTGACAAACCCATTCGTATTTAAACTCATTTGCGTTATAATTGTACACATAATTCATGTACATGTAGATCTCCCGCGAGTACTGACGTCATTTATTGTGTATCGCAAGGTACATCTGCCCCAGTTAAATCAATAATACACGCGCTGTGGCCTGTGTTTTGACTGTTGTCTGTGTTTATAAACAGAATGTGTGTATTGGGCCATTTGAGGAAACCATTTGTAGTATTTGTGTAGATACCATGGATACTAAGATGGTGCATACTGTAAATAATGCATGTAAACACATAGTTGCGAACACGTAACTTCGCAACTAGTAGACACAGATCCAATACCATTTGTTTCACAAGGTTAGATCTACTGTTAGAATACGACGTCATCTAATGTCATTTTCGAGCATAAAACGTTACCTGATAAATAGAATACCAGGCTAGTGTATTTTAATATCAAGTTTATCAGGCTCGGCTCGGAAACGGTAGGAATTCCTCGGCAAGCCTCGGAATTCCTACGCGTTTCCTAGCCTTGCCTGATAAACTTGATATCAAAATACACTAGCCTGGTATTCTCTATATATGGGCATGCTCTCAGGTCTAGCTATGTCACGGCTACTTTATGTTTGACCCTGTTTACATAACTGAGGGAAAATTCTGAATATTTTTCTTATTTCACCTTCAAAGTATATATGCTTATATGGTGTGACCACTCATTTGTAATCATAATATAACCAAAATAACTGTCCATAAAGAAGTATAATATTGATATATTGGGTTATATTTTCGCATTGAAATATTTAAACCTGCAAGTGTACTCCACCATCTAGTAAAATGGACTAAGACCGATCTCAACCAATCAACGTAGAGATGACATAGACTATCCTACGCAAACTAATTTTTGTGGGCAAAAATGAATTCTGTCCCACAAAACTGAATTTTCTTCACAGAACTCAATTCTGTCTTACAAAATTGAATCCTTTATAACAAAAATGAATTTTGTATACGAAACGTATGCAGAATTGAATTTTGTGACACAGAATTGAATTTTGCGACAGAAGTTTTGACAGAATTGATTTTGTGACAGAATTGAATTTTTTTTGTGGACACGAATTGAACAGAATTTTGAATTTTGTGACACAGAATTGACTTTTGTGACACAGAATTGAATTTTGTGATTTTTAGTGTTACAAAACTCAATTTTGTACACATAATTAACCTGTCCTGCATGGCGCCCCGTAGCTAGGCTATAACTTAAAGGTACATACCCACTCAGTAGGCACAAAATGTTTTTTACAGGAATTAAATAAGTGTATAACTGTGTTGTGTCACTATTCCACCAGTTCTAAAAAATACGAGTGCCCGCTATACAGATATAATCATTTAGTAATATTTATTTTGCTGATAGTGACGCGCGTTGGTATCAGGCTATTTTCATATGCAAATTAGGCATGACATTTTTTAATTAGTTATACTAATTAAATGCGTCACCTGAACAAATAATATTTTCGACAGATTATATAGCATGATCATTGTACATCAAAAAATAAATACAGAGAATACATAGTAAAGTCCGTTAACATTTTAAGGAAACACGGTTATAGCCCTTGATGTCAGTGTGGAAATGTACGTCTGCTATAAAATGTATAACAATGCGTGGGTAATGGTGAATGAATGTTTATTTTGCCAGAAAATGGCATATCTACATACTATTCAAAACGATCTGTCTCGCCATATTATAACCTACTGAGTGGGCATGTACCTTTAATTTAAAACTTTATTATTTTTACAACGATTACAAACAACCTCGAGAGCACTTACAAGGGTTGTTAAAAATAACGTATGATGTCTCTCTCAGCCGTTTATCATTTACAATGTGACCATGAACTATAGTTTACAGGAAACCGCTATCCATTTGCAATAACCAGAGAGAGTGTTAGTACATGTATACACCTTATTTTGTTTCAGCACATATACAAGGTGCATGAACACGTGGTTACAACAACAACAACAATAGGTGAAAGTGTTGAAAGCTCGCCCACTTGAAAGTAAGTATTATTTGATAGTTTCCTTAATATGCAATATTGATGCAATATGGCGCAGCAAACGAGTATTCATGAGCTGCATTTGGTGGACCCGGGAGTTCGGGACATACTTACGCAGTTTTTGTGACGAATCGATTTGACACGGAAATCGATTATTCGCAAAAACCACAGAAGTTTGGGCCAAAGTATAGAGACCACAAAATGCAGCTTAAACAAGACGCGTTTAAGGACTGACTATATAAAATAGGACCTTTTGTTTCAAATGTATCTATATAAAGTATATCCGACCCTGTTCTTCTTAGAGTATATTATACAGAGCATTGAGTTTCCATCTCCGCCATTTTAGTTTGTACATGCTATCGGATAGTTTCACCACTTGGAGCGTTTGACACGTACAGCCAATACTATGGCAGCAAATCTAATAAAATTTGGTGAAATACGTCTCAGATATCCATGTGTAAAATGTCAAACTGGTGCACTGCCTATTATTAGAAGTACATCTGACACAGGTAAAAGCCGTATTTATTCGCATAGCAGGCAATCAGACAGTAGTAACAATACACTCAGATAACTGCTTACTAGTCACTGGAATCGATATAGCATGTATGGTAATCATTGTAATACAGGTATATATATACAGCACTGTGTATTGTTATTACTGTTACACAGTCTTTACTGAATTCCTAAACATGACCCTTCATAATATCAAACTTTGTATATAAATTTGATGAAAACAAAGCATAGCATGCTGTTGTCTGGGCCCGGTTGTTCAAAACATCAGTTAGCTTAACGGACTGTTAAATCCTTAACTGAATGGTTAACATCTCTGTTAAAGTTGTTCAAAACATCAGTTAGCTTAACGGACTGTTAAATCCTTAACTAAATGGTTAAAATCTCTGTTAAAACAGAGATTTTAACCATTCAGTTAAGGATTTAACAGTCCGTTAAGCTAACGGATGTTTTGAACAACCGGGCCCAGGTGTATCCCCCATCATGTTGCACCAAATGTTATTCATGTGTTTGTCATATTATTAGTGGTATGATGTGTCAAACGCAGTAAGAGGTAAAACTGGCCGATGGATTGTACACACTAAGATGGCCGGCATGGCAACGCCATGCACTGTGTGGGATATAATAAGAAGAAAATGTTCACATGTATGTTATGCATATATCCCTTCACATTTACGAAGCAATTATGCTATATCATTGGGTTATCAGTGCACCACGGGTCCTTAATGCGCCATATTTCATCCAAATCCGTTATTTAATAAGGACTAAATAAAAGAATACGTACGTTGAATCGGAGGCGCTTCTTTGAGTGTCAGTACTTGTTGTTGTTGTTGTAACCACATCATCATACACCATGATATAGTGGCGTAGAGGTTGTGCGGAGGAAACCCGTTTGCATGATTTGGTAACCACCGTAATTGGATTCGCGTATCGGCAGAAAAAAATACACACAATGTATGATTATTGTGAAACCTCTCTAAACCGGACACCCTGGGAGGTACCCAGGGTGTCCGGTTTAGAGTGGTTCCACTGTATTTCAGGTCTCAAGGCGGGAACCGAGTATCGTCGTCTGTGTTTCATGTTTTAACTTGTTTTTAAACAGAGCACATATTTCGGTACATGTAGCACCCTGAGAGAATCTTCTCCTTTGGAGACAATTATCATGGGCTTTCAAAACATGTTGTATCTATAAATAATGGAGAATGCAAAATAAACAGCAGACGATGCAATTGAATTCAGCTTTGTAACCGTCAATCATTTCAACCTTACATACATGTATCATGAAACCAACGTTTGCAACACTGTAGATCAGGGGCCCGTTTCACTAAACTTCGTACGACTAACAAGTTCGTAATTGCAAATTTCGGACCGCCTGGAAATTTCAATTGATGGATTTACATTTATTGAGCATAGGCTGCATATGCAGCCTATGCTCAATAAATGTAAATCCAATACTTGTTTACCAGAAAACATTGTTAATTTGAAATTTACAGAATATCATATGACCGTTTGCACTTACGAACATTTTAGTCGCACGAAGTTTAGTGAAACGGCACCCGGATGAGCTGGCTTGTAGCCAGTCGTCTCATCAGAATATGCAGTGTTTATCATTATGCTTTTCTATATACATGTATTTTGAAACAATTCTACTTTTTTATCAATGCAATAGTCCAAAATTCAGGGATATATATAGAATATGGGGCTCCTGCAATATATTCTCAGTTTTAGCTTTCTCAGATCCTGTGGTTATAAGTTTATATATAATTATACGCGTTTGTACAAAACTATAGTAGTTTTGTACTTTTGTATAAAGTAGAAGACATAATGTTACAACTGCGATATAAATCATTTGTCGGCGAGCTTCAGCACTGAGCTCAAGATTTTTTCTAGGACTTTTATGTAAAAAATTATATTTTTTTACAAAAACTGCATTTTCACTTGATTCGTTCCAATTTGGCTTGAGAACCCCTTAATACCATATATATTGCTGATCTGCCTAGCTCAGCCTATACGCAAACCATATATATGGTGTCAGGCAATTCTAGCACAGACAAGCCGATTGTGACCCTTTAATAAACGAATTGTACAAAACAGCATATAGATCTGGGTTATGTAAACATAACATACTTTAACCTTTGTATCACAGCGGTATCAAATTATCTGGGCCTGCATGATAATGGCCAATTTACACACTTGTAACTATCTGCTTTGGTTCCCGCGTTATTGATATTCCTAATAGGAAGCCGGGAACCTGAAGGGACAACCGTGTCCCCTACGTCACAGCTGATAATGCATTATCCGTTTATTTATTTATACTGTGAAACATACTTTCACATAATCTCTTGGTACCCGTTTAACGATAGTCCTAACCAGGAGCCGGGAACCGGAAACCGTCACAGATGTGTCACAGTGGCCGTCTCCTCCATTGACATTTCTCTCCTGAAACATATACCATACATGTTCTATAATCTAAATATTCGGACATAAGTGTCTGATCAGGGTGTGCACTGTTTGTTAGTTTGCAGTATGTATTGGATGCCTCACTGGACAATATGATTACATTGTTCAATGTTTATGGCGCTTATGCCCGAATATTTAGTGTAATTACGGTAAATCGTCTAAAGTGTATAACAATTTTATTTAAGTGGGAGTCTGCTTTTTTAAATATGCCGTTCCGTGTGTTTGTATATTTCTTTAAAAAAAATGGTTGCATGTACATTAATTTTATTTTAGCTTAAATAGCATGCTACACGTTTGTCGGAAACCTATAAAATAGGTGTGTGTGTGTGTCCAATGTTAAATACAGTTTGATTTCTAATTAAAGGAAGTAACTTACATGAACCCTTGTCATGGTGCATCCAGTCGGGGCCAGTCTTGAAACTTATCTTGGGCTCGTCCATATCTACATGTCCAATTCGCAGCCTTGATTTGTGTTTTATTATTTGTGAAAATGATAGTTCACACAGTAAAAGTCTTGGGTACTGTGAAATTATACTCGCAAGTGCCATGTATCGAAGGGCTGTTTTATATGAAACGCCTGTCATCTCGCCGCCACGTTCTATTACTTCCTTTAAGCTACTTCCAGCTTTGGTGAGATCGCGGGCGAAATCCAGGTAAAACTTTCCACGAGAAAATTGAACAATGATTATTAAATTGTTCATCCCTTTTTCCATTGAGATGATTCTTGAATGCTCTTTGTACATCTCAACTTCACTTAGGTTTGAAAATGTTGTTTTCACCTTGAAATCTACAGATATTGTAAATTTCTGTAAATCTTTTGCTTCAATCTCGTCAATTTTTCGTTTAATCTGGGGTATAATGGCGTTGGCGAATAAAACTTCATCCGACGTTTTCTTTTCAATGGCTTGTTTTTTTTCTTTTGTGCCCAGCCTACTTAAAATTCCATCCAATGTCTTGTTCATTCCTTCCTTCTCTCCCCGCGGTAGGTCACTAACTGCCATGCTAATGGCATCCTCAGAGAATTTTGAGATTGACTTTATTTTTTCAGCCATCTTGCTGTGCGCAGTAAACAAAGGAGGGGGCGTTTTGCACTTTATACCGGAAAGCAACTTACATCATACCGACCCAGCTGATAACGCATTGCAGTTTATTGTGGTATAAGGTTACAGACCAGTAATAATTTTTACTATATAATATGTATTACAGTGAAACCTACTTTTTCCATAAACTACAGAATGTGTATAATGGATTTGTTTGTCTTTTGTATTTTACACTGTCCGCCCGAGCGTTCGTCACACCTTATGTTCACCTTGTTGTTTCAGTCCGTAACTCAACCACTTTTACACCTACGGATATTTTATTAGTAGTAGTAAAGCGGGGGATTCCACAACATTTACTATGAGGAGTAACAGATTGGGGGTGCTTCAAACTATATTTTGGAAAAATATCAAAGTACACCCCCCATTTTGGTGCTAAACCACCAAATACTCACGGTGATATGCATAAATATTTTCTGAATTCGCACTAAAATGAAAATCAAAATTTACTGCCCACCGATGCTCTTTAGCATATCTGACTTGATTTGGTCTTGGAGTATTTTTTCTTGTTTTTGCCTACATCATTTTATACGCCACAAAGCCAGTTGCAGCTATGCCCACCACTACAAATATAATTTCTCTATTTTTTTATCTTCAGACGGTGTATAAAAATCACTCAACTTTGGTTCTGGTTCCATATATTGTAACCGCTGTGCACCTGTCACTGGAGCAGTAAAATCATTGTATTCTCTCATAGCATCATCTATATCATCAAACGTCTCATGATTCTGCTTTCTAATTTCATTGTTAATCCAATATAATCTCTCTGTTCTTTTGTCTGCCCACTGCGCCTGGGCCATTTGCAATTGCTCTACGGCATTATCATGCCTTTTGCGTTCTCCAATCGCAGAATTATTCCCCAATGAACTGAATAAATAATTACTCCCTGTAAACGCCAATGCATTCACTAAAGCACCACCAACCATCATAGCTATTCCCGCCATTTTGTTTTATATAATAATTGTATTACTTCAAAATATTATCAGGAATTATACCTTGTTTAACAAGCATATCTCTCGTAGCAATAGCAAGTCCAGTATCCAACATTAACATAGCCATATTATAACCATCAAGTTGCAGTTTTGGCACCGCCTGTCTTATAATTTTATTCATTATCTGCGCATATCCGATTTCAAGCGCCGTTATTACAACAGCATGATATGCAAGAGTTCCTATTATCTTTCCATCTGTATTAATTGCCGTCATCTTTTTTTTATTTTACTTAAAAATAAATTTAATTTAATTTAATTAATTGTTTACTCCATCAGATGCGGATTGTGTTTTACACCACCGACACTAGGCATTTCAGGTTCTTTGTTTCAGTGTTATTTCAATTGAACAATTTACAGCCAAACACAAACCCACCAACTAAACTCATTCCCGCTATAAAATATATTATATTCGAGGTTTTATAGACTTTCACTATAACTGATTCTTCAGGTGGTATGTCTACTTTTTTCTTATGTACCATATGTAATATACTTTCTTGTTTGGCTTTCCTAGCAGCAGCACCCTTTTTACCAGCTTCAACCCTCTTTGGATTATTTGCTGTTACTTGTTTAATCTCCTCTTTTCGTTCTGGAATTTCTTCGTCAGGAATCTGTTGTGTGTTCTCCGTTTCCATTATCTTTATTTGTATCATTTATATTTTTAAATTGACAATAGGTGCCAGAAAT
Organism: Conchocele bisecta; assembly: GCA_029237695.1. Lineage (NCBI taxonomy): Eukaryota > Metazoa > Mollusca > Bivalvia > Lucinida > Thyasiridae > Conchocele > Conchocele bisecta. The sequence continues at coordinate 137,237,214 of CM055265.1, forward strand.
GCTCCAAACCTAAAATACAACTCACAACAAGTACTAGTCAAGGCATGGTCAACAAAGGGATCCCCTTCTAAATCAGCTACGAGTTTATCAAGATTTCCTGCTGGTATAGGCAAGATATTACCTGCAGCTAGAGCATACATATTCAAAATAGCATTACCAAGAGTTTTCGTCATTGAAGCACCCAATCTACTTTCATATCTGTTATACAATTTTAATATTTGTTCATTTGGCAACTCTTCTAGTTGTGAAATAGTTATATCTTTACCCAAATATTGAACAGATTTCCCACCTGAAATAATCGAAGATAACCGTTGTTTTAAGTGATCATTATTTACTTCACCTACAGCATTATTATTGGATACTTTATCATCACTTAGTTGTTCTATAAGTTCCTCACAATTCATTTTTATTTTGCATAATATAAATTTCAATTTAAAATAAACCCAACTCGATCCAAATATAATAATCAATAATTGTATGAATATCAATATCTCAAACATTTCATGTATTCATACTATTATTATTTGCTTAGAAAAACTCAACAATGTTAAGCAATACCTATTTGCTGAACAATTCTTAACATTGTTATATATGAATTGCTTAGCTAACTCAAGTTAAATTTCAGTTAAATCAAGTTAAAATCCAGTAAAATAAGTAAAATAAGAAATATTAAGTAATACTAAGTAATACAAAGCATTACTTAAGTAATTTATACTCCGTAGACTGATCAGTTCTAATAAGCAACTTACAATGTTTTGTTTTTGATAACTCTTTTCTTATTTTGATAATTCTTTTCTTATTTTGTTTATTTCCTCTAGTGTCGAAATAACATCATTTTCTCTCAAACAGTCCTCAAAACTATCTCTGTCTTTCGTATAAAACATACACAGCCATTTTCTCTGTTCTCTTAAGTCTTTTAATACTGAATTATATCTCTGTGATATAACCCAAACGCTTTGCTCTGCATGTCGTCCAGAGAATGCGAGCTGCGACAACATATATGTTTTCTTTGTTAATTGTTAATTGCTTTGTAGCTGAACAGTCATCAATGATATATAATGTTGGGCTTCCAGCATATTTATTAAAAAATAATCTTAACAGATCTTGCAGCTTCTCTTTGCCGTTTTTGTCAATTGGGTTTACAATCGTTATATTTGTATCAACTGAATTTCGAACATCTCTAATCCAGCTTCTGTTCTGATACGCTTTGTTCCATTTTACAGTTGGACAAAGTATAATTATATTATCGAAAAAACCTTTATAACCTCCTTGTTGTTGTGAAAGCTCTAATAAGTCTAAAACAAATTCTGTTTTTCCACATCCTGTTTGACCACAAACAATTGCACTATGTGCATACTTTGGTAAATCAATATAACGCCGATACAAATCTTCCATTTTCTATATTTAGTTGGGCGTCTTGAATTATGAATAAATATATATTTATTACACCTGCAGCTTCAGCTTCTTTAGTAATCTGAATTGTAATACCCTCACTCGCATTTTCTATTCTCCGTCCATTCCCATGTAAACTATTATCATATGTTGTTCTTAAGTCAAGCCAGAGTGCATATTGTTTCGTAAGATAACTACCAATTGTCACACTGGACACATTAAATTATTTACTGACAGCGTTCACTATCGGATCATTAATATCTCCGCCGGCAAAGTGTTTGCGTATTTCATCCCACATAGTATATGCTTTCATCCATTGACTGTATAGTTGATTAGGCACACCCTCAATTGTTAATTCAACATTATTTATTTTTGGATTATAGAATTTTTCACTTTTTCTTGCAAGAGGTGTTGATTGCTCTTCAAATACCATTAAAATTCCCTTCATGGACCTAGCAGGCGTATTCAAATTTATATTCCATATATAATCACTTTTATTTCTAGTTATCTTTCGATGCCTAAGGATGCTATCATACCAAATTGACATTTGTCCCATGTATTGATTTTTTACCATTGTTGCTAAATTAGGCTCTGTGACCATATCAAATTCTAAACTTATATTATTAATTTCATAATTAGCAGCTAAATCACCTGTGGCTATTATTACCCTTGAATAATCATTAAATGTAAGTTCTTATTCGAGTCTATCACCTAAACCAAATTGATAATAAGGCATATGGGCTTCAAGAAGTTCAAAATATAATGGCATATACAATCGATTACCAAATGTATCTGAGATAGCTTTATCTTCAGCGTTTCCAGAACTAGCATCTGCTGCTCCAGTTCTTAATTTTGTTATATTTGAACCTGTACTAGTATCTATACCTTGATAAACCATATTACTTCGCTCTGGAGGTGTTTTCCATAGGTCACGATAGATGTAATACACATCTGAATCATCGATTGATAAAATATCATTACCAGATGTTTTAATAGTTGTTTTCTTGACGATTGCACGACCAAGATTTTGAACCACTCGGCGATTGTCATCAGTGGAGGTTAATGCAATTGTAAAAGCTAAACGAACTGTTCCAGGTACGATTAAATCATTTGGACCTAAATTTGGGAATCGCACTAAAAGCTGTTGGTTTTGATCAATTGTAGATGGATTATTTGTTATTGTAACTGATTGTCTAATTCCTTTTACACCAAGAGGCTCTCTTAAATGTCTGTAGGGATTAAGTTTTCTTCCGTATATTGTCATTATTCTTTTTAATTTTATTTATAAATTACATACTTTAAAATAAATAATAAATAATGGCTGAAGGTGGAGAAGGAGATTTTATGCATTATGATAATGAGACGTATGACCCTGATGGTGATGAAGAAACACCACTGATACCCCCTGATGTTCCAATGACATTACCTGATATTCAAACGGAAAAACTAACTCCAGAGAATGATCGTCCTCTACGAGTAAAAACTTTAGAGCTTTTTAAAACTCTATTCCAAAAGGAGTTTAAAGTAACAGATCAGGAGTTTCAGTTACTAGTTCCAGACCTACACACAGAAAACAAAACACTGTTCTGGAAGGATCACCGCATTAATAAAAAGGGTAACCCTACTATCTTAATAAGAACTTTTAAGGGTAAAGGAACAGCTGAATTAAACGGTTATTGAATATACAAGATGTCCACTTGGCTCCAGAAGCTGTTAATAACATACAAACTATAGAAAACGAATTACCAAATGTTGAAAACATAGAAATGACTGAATTATCAAGTACAGTTGATGAAACAGAAACACATGTAAAATAACTCATTGATACACTATCAAAAGAAACATCAACTACAATTACACATGATTTTGAAACGTTACCATTAAGAGAACTTAAAGCCTTAAACAAAGCACTGCAACAATCAAGAGGCTCACTAACAAACAACCTTGCCAAGTTAAATGAATTGGATAAAAATAAAGATGCTGCAGTGTTAAAGCTGGCAGCTGCAACTACATTTGATTCAGACAGTCCAGATGCACAACGTATCGAAAGAGAAATTGCTGATATTGTATCTGAGCGTGAATCACGTCTTGAAGCGATTTAAGCGGATAGGGAAGCTTTAAGAACGCAAGTATCCAGAATAAAAGAGACCCTTGATATAATATTACACAAAGATACTACTTTAAGAGAAAGACTCAAAACCCTCTTCAAAGAACAGGGGGTAACTATTGTTTCAGTTTTGACAGCTATAGGGTTTATAATCTCTACTTTAATTTTAAGTAGTACTGGAGGTGCAAGTGGTGGTGCAGCCGCTCTCAAACCACCAGGAAAAGGTGGAGCTAAATAATGGATAAAGAAACAATTAAAACATCTGAGTTCATTACTGGGTATATTAGCAGGAAAGGCTGTAGCTGCATTACCAGGGATACTCGGTTCTATAGTAGCTTGGGTGTTGAATGCAGCAGGAAAGGCTGTTGGATGGCTAGCCAATAATTTATGGGTTTTGATTATTACAGTTGCTGGCCTCTTTATATGGCTGCTAAGGATTATATTTTATCTCGAAAGTAAAATAATAGCAGTCCTAACCCAACTGCAATAGTACCAGTGACTAGTGCAGTTTTATAATGTTCATGTTTGACTGCTTCCATTTGTTCAGGTATTGCGACTGTTGGTGTGTTAGTTTTAAAAACTGTAGGAGAAACACTTCATCATCCGAAGGTTTAACAATACTATTTTCATGGGTTTGTACAGGCGGTGGAACTGGTAAACTGTTTACATCACCATTAAACCCCACAGTTTGATCACCAGTTGCAATTACAATTAAATTATTGTAATTTTGAATACATCCTATCTGTAAATCCATGTTGATTGGAGCCATATACAAACCAATTCCATATACAAAGTCAACTTTTGACCTTGCATATTTTAGTACATTCAGATAGTTTGAAATTATTGTGGGCAAGTCTACAGCTCTATTAATTGCATCATTAACATTGGCTAAATATTGTTTTTGTGCATCAAAAGCAGTCACAGTACCAATAATGGAAGTTCTTGTTTGAGATTGAGCTCCAAGAATTGACCACACATAAACTCTAATACTATCATTTAATCGTTCAACTCCAGCTTGAGTGAACCCAATTGAATTATTTAGAACAAAACAGTTCCAAGCATTAGTAATATCGACGTGATGGGTAAAAGAATCGTGTACATCAAAAAATGGTGATAACTTACCTCCATGACTCAATCTATAATCTCCTGCAGGCCTCATAAACATTGTAAAACCGCCAAGATTATGATTCCCATGATTTACTTTTTTGTCTGAAATCCATATTTGGATTAATACCAAATTCATTGCATATTATATGGTAAGCTGAAAGATCAAAATTATTATCATACCAACAATAGCTGTGATCATCTGGTAAAGGAACTTTCATTTGAGCTAAGATTCGAAGTGTTTGATACATAATATGAAATTCATATAAGGATCTCAAAAACGGATCATTTGTAATTGTTAAATGCTGGTTATATGAAACACCACACCCACAAGTAGCACACCATATTGCAAAGTTAAATTGATTCTGATACCACCCCATTGGATTATTCATCCAATTGTGATATGCTTTGTTGTTGTTTGAGACATTACCAGTTATTGAGGGGTTGGGATACCCTGCTAGAGCATTTTAATATGTAGCTTTGAAACTTTTATCTTTTGGAACATAAACATCAACATTGTAAAACATTGGAACCGTTTTCAAAGCATATATATGGTTATTATCGTAGTTTGCATTCTTATTAAATTTGAATGCCATTGTTTTTAATATAAAAATATTTTTATATTAAAAACAATGTATATAACTTTAACTGACATTACAAAACCAATTCCATTACAAGAATATATTAATAATACAGATTCTAAGCGAGAAATTGGTTTGAAAAGTCTTACATACTGGGTTGGTTGGTACAATATTTTGCAGGATGAAACATACGAGTGGTCTACTGTTAGAGCTAGACCAACTGCAGTGACAATTCCCGCTGGATTATATTAATTTGTTAGATTAAGTAATTTATTAAGTAATGCCGCTTTGTCACTTAGTGTAAATAAATCTAATGGGAAATGTACTGTTACAGTTGCAACCGGACACGAGGTTAATATTCCTGAAAATATACTTAAATTACTAGGTTTTGACATATATCCACAGTGGTACTTATACAAGCGTCAATCCAGTTGATTTCGCTACCAAATCTGTTTATATTTATCTGAATCAAGTCAGTTGATCTCACAATCTATTAGATGGAAATATAAGTAACATTATTTGTACTGTACCCATCAGCAAAACTACGTTTGGGGAATCGGATACAATATCATTTCAATATCCGGAATATAGAAAATTACAAAGTGGTATCATAGACGAGTTGGGAATTGAAGTTAGAGACAATAGTAATAATTTATTAAATAATCACTGACTGCCAAATTTTATTGTATTTGAAATAAGATAAACAATAAAGTAAAATGTCTATATATGGAGATACAAACTATCACGCAACGAAATCATATAGTGATGCAGGCGAAGAGTTGATTAAAAAGAAAATGAATGAGTTTGCTACTCTTGTAAAAGATAAAATGTATGTCCCAAACTTAAAAAAAACAATACATGCCCTTAAGCAAGCTAAACCTATAATAACTGTATGGGCAGAAGAATCTGGGCCATTACGTGATGGCTCTTATGAATTTGCATTTGGAAATGGTGTTTTTGGTTCAGCGCATGAAAACTGTGGTTATACTATGTTTGTAGTGGGAGAGTTTTACGAATGGGTTTATGCAGTGTCACAAGAGATGGATTTGCAACCGATGAAGTAAAAATTGGGATTAGTATTAATGGCACCTCAAATGTGAATGCAACTTTAACAAAACATAATGGACAGCGTTCGGCACATAGAATATTTCAAACTCCAATTGAACTTACCTCTGGAAGCGTATTAAATTTCGTTTCACTTACAACATATAGTAGAGCTTCCATTTCAATTGTAAATGTATTGATTGAATTAGATATTTAAATTTAAAAATTATGAAAAAAAAAATGAGTGATAAACTGTATCCACCGCTACCAGTTGAGGAGAATAGAACAGGACATTATAGGCTTAGTGAAATAAGTGCTTTAAAACATAAGCTAGAAAATGAGGTTGAGACAAGGAAAACAATACGAAATAAATATAAAAGAGCTCTGAACATATTAAATGATGTTCAGTCTGGATTAACTACTGTTGGTCTGGTAATGGGTGGGACGAGTGCCGGGCTATTATTAACTGTTGTAGGAGTGCCCGTTTCCTTGGGCCTTGGTATTGCAGGTAGTATATGTGGTGCATTTGCATTAACAAGCAAATTTGTTAACACTAAACTACTGAAAAAGGCTGAAAAACATGATGAAATACGTATACTTGCAATGGCAAAACTTAATTCTATTGCAAATAAAGTTTCCACTGCCTTACAAGATGGTAATGTATCTGATGAAGAATTTAAATTGATCATGGGAGAGATGGATAAATATGAACAAATGAAAGCAGATGTTAGAAAACCTATAAAGTTTGAGATTTCAGCTGAAGAAAAAAAAATACTACGAGAGCAAATCAAAACAGATATGTTAAAAAATATATATGGGCACTAAATTTTGACTTTCATTTGAGTGCGGTCGGGTAAAAAGAAAAAGATAGGGTTCAAAAGTTTTTCAACAGACAAAATCAAAAGCATGATACTTATTTTTCTTATTGTTTTACTTGGCTTCAACCCTAATGGTCCTACATAGTATGGCAACTCCTTATTTTTAGATTTAGCTTGTTCAATTTTAGATTTAAGAGAGAGTGGTGTCCATGCTTCAGTGTCATAATTTAATGTTAAAATCATAGTTTCACCATTAATAGTATCCACACATCTGTAATCTGTAATAGTATAGATTTCATTCTGTTTTATATCTGCCCATTTAATTGTGTTATATTCATTTTGTTCCTTGTGCCTTTTTTCAAACTTGGCTAGTGTGATTTGTTGATTCATTTTTATGTTTTATGTTATAGAAATGTATCTTAAATAGAAATACAAAAAATGGAGAACATTTATTACAGTCCTAAAGGATTTTGGAAAGGTTTAACAGCTGTTAAGAAATTAGCAAAAGCAGCTAAAGTAAGTGATAAAGAAGCATTGAATTTCTTAAAGAAACAAGCGGTATGGCAGATTTATTTACCTGAACCAAAGAAAATAGTGAGGCCAAAGTTTGATGTTTCTAATAAGAATGAAGTTCATCAAGCGGATTTATTATTCCTACCACCTGACACTGTTGGTCGAAAAACATATAAATATGCATTGACTGTTGTTGATATTGCCAGTAGATATAAAGAGGCAGAACCACTGACTTCAAAGGACAGCAAGGAAGTTGCTAAAGCTTTTGAAAATATTTATAAAAGAAAACTAACATATCCAAACTTATTGCAAGTAGACCCTGGGAGAGAATGTAGGGTGCTGTTACACAGTTCATGGATAGACATAATGTAAATATAAGGCGCGGTAGAAGAGAAATTCATAGAGACCAAGCCATTGTTGAAAGATCTAATAGGACACTAGCTGAAAGATTGTTTGGTTATCAGTATGCTAAGAAGTTGGACAATCCTCATAAACGAAATAGGGAATGGGTTAAGAGGCTACCAGCGGTAATCGCTGCAATAAATTCGGAGATGAAAAAACCCTCTCCAATTGAAATTAAAACATTAAAAGACGACCCCATCTGTCCTACTGTAAATTTAAGATATGTATACCAACATGGAGAACAAGAAGGTGGAGGCAGGCGTAGAGCTACTTACCCGATGTGGAGTGTTGATATTCACAAGATTGATTATAATTGTATTACCCAAGGTACAAGAGTGCATTATTTGAAGGCACCTGCATCAAAGAGAGGCTTTGTAAAGGAAGAGCTTCTTATTGTTCCGGCTGATACCCAAACGCGTATGTCATGATTCCATCGGGTGCAATGTATCGTTTTGTGTCGAGTGGTGATAGTGTTGTTTTGTTCATTGTTAGTCCGTATATTTTATGGTGTATGGAACGTAGCATATTCATGTTATGAGTGTATGTTTTCTTGTTGAAAAGTGCATCTTTGTAATTTTCAAAGTTTATTTGTTTTTTGATTACATATTTTTGTTACTCCCTTTGCTTTCTTGATGAGTTGTTCGTCTGCTCGTAATATAGAGCATAGCTTTGGGCGTAGACCAATATATTCTGCTTTTGAAGTGCCAACACATTCATCTTTCATTTTGCCTATTACTTTTTTGTTTGTTTCATCATAAAGTGGATTGTCTTTTGGATAATCAGAGAAGTCATATTCATCTTTCATCTTAGACATATCTTTGTATATATCTATTGTTTTGATGTCAACTAATAAACTCTCGGTGTCTGTATACAACAAGGTGCAATTTTCATTATACTTCTTTTTCAGTTTGTTATAGTACCAGTCGTACATTAGATGTTTTGATAAGTCTAAGACAGACATGCCAACATAGATTCGCTTGTTTAGCGTTAGTTTAGTTTTGTTTACATGTATAGCAGATAATTCATCTGAGAATTTGACACGTCTATTGAAATTAGGTTTAGCTATGATTTTTCTTGGTCTTTCGTTTTCGGTTCCATCTGTTCTTACTAGTTATTTGTCTGATCTTTTTCGTAGGTTCTCCATAGTTTTTCCGAATACAGCATTGTTCATTAGTTTATGGAAATCTTTTTCAAATGCAGACTTTGCTTTTTTACGTAATTCGGTGTTTAGACGAATGTATGGTTCCATCCATGGTTTTTCATTTAATTCTAAGGCTCGATGTACTTTAGTGAGTTTTAGGCCAAGAGATATGTACAACTGTAGATTTCTGTAGTGTAATACATATTTATTTTTGTTGTTTAGATTTGGGACAAGTTTCTCTATGTTTATCATATTGCTATTGTTAAGAAGTTCTGTTTGATATTCTGATAACCATTCTTATTTTACTGCTAGTTTCTCAGGTGCAAGTGGATAATCGTTGTGTAGTTTATGTAGGCTTTTTGGATATTCTATGTCTACTTCAAGGAGTAAACCTTTGCCTGGTTTTGGTTGAGCAACTGTGTTTCTACTGTTTCCACTTGAAACCGGAGTACGGTAAAGGCTGACTCATTGCCCATCCGTATAGGTTATTTGCGTCGTAATACATGATGTGATTGTTTTCTTCAGTTGGATTGTAATCAGTCACAAGAGGATTGTTTGCTTTTGCATGTCTTTTGGATACCATACTTATACCACCACACATACCTTTTTCTATGAATAAATGCATATCAATATCTGTTAGTAGTTCTAGGTTTATTTGAGTGTGTTTTAGTAATGCATCCCATGATAGACCTGGAGCTGTATAGTAGTGTAATGGGTCAAGTTTGTATGCATTTATACATGTTTTTCTAAATGTTTGGAATACATCAGCAAGTAGAACAACATCATTTTTAAGGTATAAATCATGATAATCTCCAAGGGTTTTACAGTTGAACTCTTTCCATACATTTTGTGCGTGTTCATATTCTTTTTGGTTGATACTTTCATATATAAGACTGCTGTAAAAGTTATCTATAGGTGGTAATTGTGTTTCATTGAATCTTTCTTTGTTGTTCATATATTCATAAGGGTAAACTCCTTTACGTAAAAGTAGATTTGTTTTATTGTTGAAGACATTGTTGGTGATTTTGAAATCTGATTTATCTGTTGCATCTACTAACTTTTCAAGTGATGAAGACATGAATTGGAAACTATCTAAGAATTTGAGTTGTCCAATGCTAAACTAGATGTACTTTTCAGCGTTGGTTGGAATACAAGTTATGTTGCGGTTTGCTGTGTGTATTTTTTGCATTATAAGATGACTATCATATCCTTTTAGGTTGTGGAATACTACAGGGATTTTAGTTGTGCCTGGTTTTATTTTGAGTTTTAGGTTGCAGTTTTGTGTGCGGCGCCTCTGTATTTACTTGTGAAATGGCAGTGGGTGGTCTCTTACTTTTGTATCGTTTAGTTCTGTTTCACATATCCAATAATGGGTTGCATTTTCATAATCTTTGGTGTTTTGTTCTGTCATTGTTATTTGAGTTGGATGGGTAAAAGTGTTGTTGATGTTGCTTGTTTCGCATTTCAAATGGTTTAAGAATGTTTCAACTACATTTTCACCTCTGTATATTACTGGTTGTTCTGCTTTGCCATCATACCGCACAACTTGATATCCAAAATCACAAGCTTCATGTTCACTTGTTATTACTGATTTGTCACCAGCAGGTTTGTTTTCAGAGGTTAGTATGCTTTCAAAGTCCGCATAGATTACATATGGAACTGGTAGTTGGTTTTGATGGTTTTTTAATTGTATATGGTTTTTTTTTTTATCTTTTGAGGGCATTTCTATTGTTGTTGCAGTTTTGTTGATGCCTTCATAATTTTCTTTATGCTTGAGTAGTAAGTCTTCTTGTGAGAAGCCATATAGACAACGTTCACAGAAATGTGTTTTTTTCTTATGCTTGTTTTGATCGACGAGTAGTCTGTTTAGGTATTTAATCCAACAATAATGATATTGCGTTTCTTTCTTTGGTTCTTCACCTTCTTCATCAACTTCATCGTCTTGTGATATCAAAAGTAAATTAATTCTATTCAATTATGTTGGTTGATCTGATATGTAATATGGGAATATGCTTATTTTCTCTGTCTCTTTTGTTATTGTATATCCATAAACATTTATTGCAAGATTGTTTTGTTTTTCTACTTTTGACATTTGGGATATTGGTGTTGGAAAATCGATGTCATTCAAGTTCAAATTGTCTTCGTTTTTTGTATAACTGTAAATATTATTAAGGTTACTTTTTGCGGGATACATAGCGGATGTCAGAGCCCATCTCAAACACTCATTATCATCATTCTTTACATTAATTATTGCTTTTTTGTTTGCCAATGCTTTGGGTAAAGGAATATATGAAGAGCCTTTGAGTGGTTCATATTTTGCAATGTTTAAGTACAGTTTAATACAGTGTTCGATCTCTAGGCCTGATGCTGTATTTGTAAATTTCTCAATCCAGGTTTGTAAATAAGAAGTTTGATTATTATAAAATTCAACTACTTTAGATCCATCAAGAACAGCACTTTGTTCTCCATGGGCTTGTCCGATGACATACTTTGTTTCTCCGCCGTTTTCATCTTTGAAGAATTTTAAAGAAATGCCGATTGAAAACTTTATGCCCTTATATTCTTTTATATCTTCATTGATTTGATTTATTATAGTAGACTTGTCATCATCAAACAGAATATTAAGGTCTTTATATTTATGGGCATCTATTTCATATGACTTGAAATAAGCACACAATGGCTTGTCGACCAATTTTAATTCTGGGTTTTTATCTTTTGGGGTGTGCTTGGGCTCATTTATAACATTTTGTTTTGGTTCAACGTATGTCCGTTTTTGCCGCCTCCTTTTCTTTTTCCTACGACGCCTTTCTCGCAGATTTTCTAACACAGATGATTTTACCTCGACTTGGGGCTCTGAAGGCTTCAAAGCATCTAATGCGCTTCTTAATTGGGCATCATTAACAACACCATCACGATGAAGTTGCAAGACATACTCTATATTATTAGTGCTCATCTTTTTTACTTTATTTTATTTGTTAAATATAACATATTTTAACAAATAAAAAATAAATAATATAAGTAAATCATGGAATGTGCATTTACAAAAGTTGGTGATCATGAGCCATACCATTCAAACCCTACAAAAAAATCTAAATATTGCAAACTACACAACTACCTAATGAAAAAAAAGCCAAGTGAAACCCTGTATCAAAAGTGGTAAAGGTACATATGCAAAATATCAAGTCTGTGTTCAATGTGGAGCACATAAAGTAAGATTAAAGGAGATACTATAAAATACTATAGAGAAACCATTCAGACAAGAGTCTGCCAGACTTAGGGGGATTGTGATATAGCGGTTTCGTGGTTCATTGCATATATTTTGCTGATGATTATGGTTTTCGTACAAAGCAACTATATAGTTTGGTATAGCAAGCATTATTTTGACAAATTCCTAGTCTCAAAGGCTGAAAAGCCTAAAACATTGAAATGGTTTTACATTTTTATACAAGTACAAAACTACTATATAATTTTGTACAAACGCGTATAATTATATATAAACTTCTAACCACAGGTCTGAGAAAGCTAAAACTGAGATTATATTGCAGGAGCCCCATATTCTATATATATCAGGGGTAGAAACAGTTCCAAATGTCAAATCCTAATAATGGTTAAACAACTTAAATTTTCACCCAAAAATGTGTATTTTTTTTGCAATTATCAGGAATCTCAAATCCCGATTTTAGAATATGTCCTGAAAAATTCCCACCCTTGAAAATTATACATGCATGTATATTTAGGGATGAAACTAGTTAAATAGTGCCATACTGTCTGTTTCACAAAACTGCTGTTTCCATTGTGTTTTAATCCCAACAATTCTTAATCAAATATTGTAGTCTGAATAAACAACCAAATATTTTGTTCACCACAATATGCGTAACAGTAACAGATAGTACTACAGCGCAGTCCCTCTACGACATCCACCAATGTGAAAGACACAACACTGGCTGCTGTATAGAGAGTGGTCTATTGTATGGAGGTATGTATAGAGGCAATTGTCAATTTGGGATATATAATATTGGCTGTTACAGAGAGCGGGTTGTTGTAAAAAAGAGGTGGTAGTTCGGGGAGGTTAGACTCACAGGAGTCATCAAATGCCCGACTCTCCACCCATCTGATAAAAAAACGGCATTCACTCTTCGACTTTGATACTGTATATAGCGAAACACTTTGTGTTTAACTCTTTCTCCCCTAAGTAACTGAAACGGATTTGGATATTTCAATTTTTCAACCAATCCATTCGTCATAGAATGGGTTTCAGACTAGTCCATTTATGAAAAGGGGGGTAGTTTTTGTTCTCAAAAATATGAAATTACTTTGAAAAAGTGAAGATCCTGATGAGACGGCTCGTTACGAGTCGGCTCATCTGGATCTGCAATGTTTGCATTAACCGCTATAGCGGGACTTTCGGGTTCAAAGGGTTAATGCTAATAAATATGTTGTATTGTATTGTATATTGTATTCCTTTAACCGAAAATACATAATGGCCCAGAGCAGTCGGTTGAAGTGCTGACAGTCATTTTCCAACATCCCACCTCCTCCTTCGATCTTGTATCGGTGATCACAATCTTCAGTCTATAGTCACCCTGCAAGTAATAGGGAATACAATACAGTCGATGTTATCAATTAATAGGGATAATTCTCAGATATACCGTGACATTTGAGACAAGCCATGCGATTTTGTACCTAAGAAGATGTTCGATATTTCATGAAAAATATTTACAAAAACTGTGATATTGTATCGTAATTGACATCAGATGTTGACTAAATTATCACAGCAAATGCGGAATAGAATTCCGCATTTGCTGTGAGAATTTCGACAGAATTCGACGTCATTTACAGAAAATGTTATCTCATTAGGTACAAGTGCACATGGCGTGTCTCACGTGATGGTGTTGAATCTTGTAGAGCCAGTCACGGTGCTCACTATAATTATAATTATTAACTTATTGGGCGATACATACATTACTGACATGGTAACAAGTGAAGCCATCGTCCATAGAAGAACCGAATGTAATACAATACAATTTATTTGCTAGCATAAAAACAATACAATGTTTGATTAATCTAATAGTTTCTGGCATGAATATACATGTACAATGTATATACATGGTTCTTATGCAAACATTCCGTTCTGATTATGTAACTTCCACATAATCTGTACGGGTGAAATATGGGACTCGGCCAAAATGATCTTAGCTGTTGATAAAACAAACAATAAGAATGACAAGAATTCAGCAGAATTAAGCGTCTCGCTTGCGAGGGCCACGATATTTGCCTAAACACACATCGCAGCTAAATATTATCGAAAGAAATCAATGCGTCAAAATTATATTGACGAAACGAAACACCTAAACCAAAATGCTAAATACAAAACTTGCATTAAGTCTCCAGAGACCTTGGACATTGCGTTGTGTGGCACATGTGCAAGAAATCAGCAAGCCAAACTATAACAAGCACGTCTCAGTGACCTTGATATTTGGCCTTCTAAACACTCAGTGCGATGAGCCATCAATGTCAGCAAGGCACGGATGAAGTTTGGTGGGCCTGGGCCCAGCACAATAGAACATATAAAGGAATGTGTAAACATATTGACACCACGCCGCCACCACCACCACCGACGTCATCGGAAAATTGCATACGCATCCCCACACATAACCACTGGTGCTGCAAACTGTCTCACATCGAAATAGGCACCATATTCCTGACGAATTCCCATTCGGCTACATGTAGATAACTCTAAGTAGAGCTGAGTGGCTTCTCATCGGATACCGGTGAATGTTTTGACATGAAATTATTTACGCCGGCGGCGAGTGCAGGAGCAGTGATGTGGGCGAGACGAAAACTCGAACTGACAAAAGTTGTGAATGGTTTGCAGAAATCGGAACCACTTGCGGTCCGAATAAGCATATTGACATGTTCAATGGCTGTAAAATGCAAAAATAGGATATCAAAAATGTTTCACGGCACCGTGTTTCACGGCACATACGCACTGTGTTGACGGGATAAATATCTTTCATTGCAATTTACCTCCGATAACACTGTCTGTTTATGATCGCTAAGCAACCACGCGTGTCTTCTGTCTGTTTTACAGTGGAACCTCTCTAAACCGGACACATTGGGGACCTCCTAGGGTGTCCGGTTTAGAGGGGTTCCACTGTATGTACATACCGATACAAAGGCCGACTGCAATGGTCCCAGCACTGGAATGTGGTATGTCGGGGAGAGTATGCGGTAGGTTCCCGGCTGGACTGGACACGAGCAGTTGTACCCGGCTAGGTGGGAGTCCATGGCCGTGACCGGGCAGTGACTGCCGACCCAGTTACTATTCAGCTCATTACACAAATCATGGGTGCTGAAATTCCGGAGATAAGCCATGAGATTTTGTGGCTAGGAAGATGGCTGCGATTGTTCATGAACTGTATTTGCGGAAACTGTGATATTGTCTGTAAATGACGTCGAAAGTTGATGAAATTATCATAACAAATGCGGAATGGTATATCGCATGTACTCTTAACATTTGGTCAACTGTCGTCGTCATTTCTGTAAAAATATCGTAAATTTTGTTTTCATGATACAAATATATGTTAGGTTTATGTTAATTATGTTATATGTCCAAAGAAACCGGAATGCACTCGCCCGCGTTCATTTGCAGACATTTATAGCAGAAACATATATTTATGCATTTCTGTTTATGTTTCTTTTTATAGCAAGAAAATGGGCAATTGAGTAAAAGTTCGTATTAGAAACTAGTATGTATACATATTAGCATATGCTAATGTGATGGCTCGCAAGTAGGTGCACCGTTTCCGCTTTATAGGCAATAGGTTGCACGATATCCCTATTACTACTGTACACCTCAGTCGCCGGTATACATTTGTACGGGTGCTTTATTGATGGAATGGCGACAACTGCATATCCTGATCAAACTGCGCAGATATACAGTGGTCGCAAAACCGATAAGCCCAATTTCTCCGGTCACAGCCACCAGTGAAACATACATGTACATGTACCGTGGCTGCATATTTTCCGCTGTATATGCAATACGTTGCACTATATCGCCACACCACGGTATACATTTACAGAATAACGTTTCCATTTCGCGCACAAAATATAGCAATAATATGCAGGGCGTTGACGTTTATATTATAGGAATTAATGGCCTTGTTGTTGAATTTATCGGGGTATAAACTTGGAAAAGTCGCGGGAATACTGGACGAAGGCCGGAAGGCCTCGTCCAGTATTCCCGCGACTTTTCCAAGTTTATATCCCCGATAAATTCAACAAAAAGGCCATTCATTCCTTATAATTCCAGCATTTGAAATAAATTCATCAAGAAAATGTGTTTATTTTCCGTTTTCTTAAGAACTATTTTAACTGCGCCTCACGATTACGGAAAGTAGTTCGGCGTGGGAGTTTACTGGGATATAAATTTTGGACAGAGACTTGCTACGGGCCAATCAAATGTTAGGGAATTGTGTAAATATTTTTTGTGTTGGAATATTTAAGCTATATTGTTGAGAGCAAATTCGACCATATATATATATATGATCAGAAACACATCTAATAAAGGGTGTATTGCAAAATGCTTATGTCACTCTCCACGAAGTAGAAAGTAAACAAAGAATGCTTCACACGCAACATTGGTAATTAAATACTACTCGGTCATAACGCTTATGTAATACAATGCAATGTAATGTAACTAGTGTTATGGACTCAGATCTAGCTCACAGCCAGCTTTTAAATGCCTTACCAGGTTCCAAGATTCCCAGTATCACCATCGTGGCCTGCACACGGTAGCTCAACGAGCCTAGATAAAACTAGTTTCTCCATAACTATGTCCATCTTGTATTTATGGGCGTCAATAACTTTCAACACTTCTATTTCGGCATAGACGCTTTCATCCCCCGGGATGTGGATGGGGTCTCTACTGATGTTCACGTGGGTCACGTTCGCCAGCCGATTGGTGGAGTTAGCTGGAATCATACACAGGTTCTTGAATTACGGTTCATATTTCGGTTTTTTATGGGTTATGTCTCTGGTGGTTTGGGTGCATTGCTACCAACATACAATTTACGTCACCTCCCGCGCGTTAAACGTATACGTACGCGTTTGGGTATTTTGACAGTAAGAAAGGGGCCCGAAAGTTCGGAACGGTGAATTGACGATTTCTGTCGTGGATTGTATTTCTTATATTTAAGGGTGGGAATTGGCTCGAAGGCCTTCCATACCCGGACATATAAGTCCAAAAATAGCCGAATTTAGAGAAGAAATTTTGAAGCAATTTAAGGTGTCATAAAAAATCCAAAGTGAAATTGGCAGGTGCGCGTTAAAGTAGGTCAACCCTGTCGGCCACAATTCGTGACCTAGAACGGGTTCAGACCTATGCGCCTAAGTGATCGCCCTTAAAAGGGCGGTTTGTTTATCTCCCCCGGGTTACCCCGGGTTCGAAAGGGGATCCTGGGTAGAACCAGCCTCTCCCCTGTACCAGTGGCCCTGCTGGGCGTCTCCCCTTGTGGGCACTAGTTGATGTGCATCCTTCTGCCATCTTCCGCCAGAGTGTTGTATGCGTCGAACAAAAATGTTCGACACGCCTCGATGGTCTTCATGGGTGTAATGCTCCTGATGATCTTGGCAATCGCCTTCCTGTTGGACATCTTGGTGTACTTGATTCCGTCGAAGTAACTGGCGGATCCAGTTTTCACCCAGTGATCAATCTCCTCAATAAGGTGAGGCGTCTGGTAAACTTCGACCAGGTACTTGAGATCGCCGAGCTTGAGCTTGGTTTCCTCTTCTGCCATGCTTGCATGCAGCCTCATCATCATGTATCCTGGGCGGGTCGACGTTGCCGGTTCGCTGATTACATGGCAGCGCGCCGGTGCGACGATGGTGTATACAGGCTGATCATCACCACTGACTTCTGTGCTGGCGATGTATGATGTTGGTTGTCCGGGTCTGGCATGACGATATCCAGTCTAGGTTGTACATCCGGCGGGTTGGTGTAGTCGAGGGAAGGATGATCTGGTGGCGGTGGCGGTGGCGTAGATGGCGCTGGCAGTGGTGGAGTCGTGGCATGGTTGGCCACTGGTGACCCCGTGGTGGACCCCACGTCCATCGGATCCAAAGACGTCTGGAAGTCTGGAGACTGTTCCTGATCCTGGAGCATCTTGAACCCGGGTGGAGTCCGCGGTGTTCTTGGAGTGGAGTCGATCACCACGGAGGAGTATGTAGAAAAATCAGGTGCAGGAGGGCTGGTTGCCGCCTCACGCCGTGAAGGCAGGCTCGGCGTACTCGCCGCCATTTCCCTCCTGCTGGCCTCTTTTTTCCCGCCAAATCCTTTGTTGTATGTTTTCTTTCTCGTGGCGGGCGGAGCTGGCTCCCTGCGTTGGTATCGTCAGTTGATCTCCATTGTGAAGGTATAGCGACCGTTGTGGATACGAAACAGAGGTTCGTCAACGTCTCCCTTCATCAGAGGCTTCAATAAAGTTGTCAGTTCAGCGAGAGTCGGGAATATCGACATCTTGACTGTACGGCGTCCAAAAAATGGAATGGAATCTTTTCTGTCGTGTGTAATGATTGAGCTTTAGTAGTTGCACAAAACTATGTAAATTATCCAAGACCAACGAAATCCACCCAAATCTACCCAAAATCCAGCAAAATATCCATATGACACCAACATTCTGGTATTGGCAAATAGTGTAGATCCAGATGAGCCAGCTCGTAACGAGCCGTCTCAGGATCTGAAATTTTTGCAAGTAATTTTCATACTTTTGAGAACAAAAACACCCTCTTTTCATAAATAGACTAGGTTGAAAATCATTTTGTGACGATTGGATTGTGTGCGAAATGAACATATTAAAATCCATTCCAGTTACTTAGGGTTGAACGGGTTAATACTAGTATTCACAGTGTGTATAGTACGTCACGAGCACCTGCTATGCCGATGTGGTGAACGGAATCGGTACGAACAAGAGACGAAGCAAAGCCACGATAGCCGGGTTATCTTCAAGGTATAGACAATTTGATAACAGATAATTTGCTATTAACGTTATTATGATCACAATTGAAAACGACAACTGTCAGTCAGTGGCTTAAGATGGCAAAAGAAGTCAGTGTATGAGACAACCTACATGCAGTTGCATTAATATCTGCATGTCGCTGAATATGAAGACGTGGAGAATAATGTCTCTGTTTTAGCATAATGAAAATGAAACACACGGAAATTTAACATTGAAAATGGCTAAGTCGATGACTGAAAAATATGTCAAGGTAAAACATATCACATGATAGATAGTGGTATATGTTGGCACCCGTTGGTTATGAAGGTCTGCTAGCATGGTGGTTCTAGGTGGTAGAGTATGTGAGAAACAGATTTAAACGCGAAAACTTAACATTGAAAATGGCTAAATTGATTTCGAGGAAAAAAAAGTCACATGTTCGATAGTGCTATGTATGGGGCACCTGTGGGTTATGAAGCTGTGCAAGTATGGTGGTTCTAGGTGGTATAGTAAGAGAGAAACAGATGTAAACGCGAACACTTAACATTAAACATTTCTTCTAAGTCGATTACGCGGAAAAAATAGGTCAAGGTACAAGGTCACATACAAAGGTCACATGCTGGATAGTGGTATGTGTTGGGCACCCGTTAGTTATGAAGTTGTGCAAGTATGGTGGTACTAGGTTGTATGTAAGTGCGAAACGGATATAAACGCGAAAACTAAACGTTGAAACTTGCTAAGTCAATTACGTGGAAGAAATAGGCCAATGTTAAAAAAGGTCGTATGTTGGATATTGGCATGTGGTGGGCACCCGCTGTTTATGAAGTTGTGCAAGTATGGTGGATCTATGTGGTATAGTAAGTGAGAAACAGATTTAAACGCGACAACTTAACATTGACAATGTATAGTGGTTCTAGGCGGTATAGTAACAGGGAAATGGACCTAAACACGAAAACGTAAACGCGACAACTTAACATTGAAAATGGCTAAGTCGAGTACGCGGAAAAAAAGAGGTCACGGTAAAAAAAGGTCACATGTTGGATAGTGGTATGTGGTGGCACCCGTTGGTTATGCAAGTGTGGAAGTAGGTGGTTCTAGGTGGTACAGTAACAGAGAAATTTACCTAAACACGAAAACTTAACATTGTGGACGCCGCCCGCGATAGTGGAGGGGGGATTTAGTGTTACCCTTGTCTGTCCGTCCGTCACCAACCTTGTAAGTCGTAAAACATTTAAACCGTACTAGCTACAGACCTGAAACTTGTTAATAATGTAGTTTCCTTATGATGAGTGGATTCGCAAAGTTTATTTCGATTTTTGATTCGACCCCGGGTCATGGATTATCTCCCCCTTTTTTATTTAGAATTTTGCAATTTTGGCTTGTAAGTCGTAAAATATTTAAACCGTAATAGCTACTGACCTGAAACTTAGTGTTCAGCTTCCTTATGATGATGAGTAGATGCGCAAAGTTTATTTCGATTTTTGATTTGACCCCCAGGTCATGGATTATCTGCTCTTTTGGACTTTGAATTTTGCCTCGTTTATTATCAAAGCGATATGTGGGTCATCCGTGTTCTATGAACACATTTTCTAGTTTTAACTAGATGGCCGCGGCCAGGATGTCACGCCTGCCGATGCTTTGATAGTATACCTTAAGAAAACATTCGGACGCACGTACGTACGTACGGACGTACGTACGCCAATGTGCCGATTATATCGCCCTGTCCGGAAAAGGTCGCGACCAATTCCATATCTCTTTCAACTGATTTAATGTAATCCGTTCGCTCATATTTTACAATTGACTTAATTTATTGAATGTTCACTGTAAAAATGTAAAAGTTTTCAAGAAATTAAATATTAAAAATGTGAAAGTCTTCATAAAGTTAAATCGTACAAATATAAGGTTTTCAAGAAATTAACAAGAGTGCCGAAGGTCACAATATACGCCCGTCGAGGTGTCACCAGTATACAAGGGGGATAACTCCATGGAAAAAGAAATCAGTAACACTGATTGGTATACGCCTCAGAAACTAAAACTAAAAAAAACAAGGTGGCCATTGTGGCCCTATATCGCTCACCTGGTTATATAAAATATATGCAAGTAAATCTGAGAGAGCTTTACATATTCATTATTCCTACGAAGTTTTGTCGAAACCAGTCCGGTGATTATAATGGGTGGACATTGTTTAAAGATTTTGTCCAACTTTATATAGCGGCCATCTTGGATTATGTGACGATCTCCAATTTGGAAAATCTGTAAATGTTTCAACGAAAGACAATAACTATTAAGTTTGGCCAGCATCGGCTAAGCGGTTAGTAATAAAATGCTGTTTGAAAGCTCTAATAAAAATATACCGGTTTGACCTTTTGGCGGCCATCTTGGATGATGTGAACAAACTGCTTTAAAGTGATCGTCTCCTCAATACCTTCGATGTGATATGCAACATGACCATACTTGGTAGAATGTGAAATTGCACCCCTAATTGGCCCCCGGGCCCCACCTATTTGTGACCCCTGGGTTACCATTTTGATAATATTTGAAAGAGCATCGACTGTCGATCATTCCTGTCAAGATTAGTTAAAATCTGCCAGGCGGTTCGTAAGAAGAATATTTTTAAAGAAGTTGACCTATTTTTCCACGGCGGCCATCTTGGATTAGGCGACTACCTCCTCATTTACAAATCTGAGATGCTCCCACCCATATATCATCCCTGTCAAGTTTGACCAACATCGGCTAAGCGATTCATGAGGAATAAGACGTTTGAACTCTCTAAAGGATGACCTTTCGACCTATCGGCGGCCATCTTGGATGACCTAATCATCCGATTTCGACATAAAATGCTCCAGAGTGATCCTCTCCTTGATACCTCCGATTTGATATATGACCATATTCGGTAAAATGTAAATTTAACCCCTACTTGATCAATGGGCGCCGCCCATTTTTGACCCCTGTGTCACCATTCTTACAAATCTGAAAGAGCATTGACTGTCGATCATTCCTGTCAATTTCGTTGCACTCTGTCTAGCGGTTCGTGCGAAGATTTTTTTAACAATTTGACCTACTTTTCCACGGCGGCAATCTTGGATTAGGCGACCACCTCCAAATTTACAAGTCTGACATAGATCATCCCTGTGAAGTTGACCAACATTGGCCAAGCGGTTCACGAGAAGATGTTTGAAATCTCTAATAAAAGGATGACCTTTTGACCTTTCGGCGGCCATCTTGGATGACGTAATCATCCGATTTCGACAAATTATGCTTCAGAGTGATTGTCTTGTCGATACCTTCGATTTGATATATTACATGACCATATTCGGTCAAATGTGAAAGTTGACCCCAACTTGACCTCTCCGGCCCCACCCATGTTTGACCCCGGGGCCACCATTTTAATAACAAAATCGATTGACTATCGATCATTCCTGCCAAGTTTCGTCAAAATAGGGTTGGTGGTTGATGAAAAGATTTAAAAAAAATGACATACTTTTCTACGGCTGCCATCTTGGATTATACGATGACCTCCATTTTGACCTTTCGGCGGCCGTCTTGGATGACGTATTCATCCGATTTCGACAAACCACGCTCCAGAGTGAGTGTCTTGTCGACCTTCGATTTGATATATGGCATGACCATATTCGGTCAAATGGGAAATTTAACCTACATGACCCCACGTCCATGTATGACCCTGTAGGCACCAGTTTACAAATCTGAAACAGCGTTGACTATCGATCATTACTGCCAAGTTTCGTTGGAATCGGTCACTTTTCCACGGCGGCCATTTTGGTTATGTGATGAAGTCCATTTTAACAAATCTGAATGAAGTTTGGATTAATTAACAAATCCTAATGAAGTTTGGTCAACAATGGCCCATCGGTTCAGAAGATGTCGGAAAAGTGTTGACGGACGGACATCTTGCCGTGATAAACGTGTATACCGAATTTTGGTTGCGATCCGTCAAGTAGAACTTGAGTTATTGTGTGGACAAGGATGCAGAGTGCGAACATTAAAAATGGCCGCCAAGACAGAAAAGCAATCGGACATTTTTGAAAATCAATATGCTGCTTCGTATTGTCATGATAAACATGTGTAACGAATTTGGTTACGATATGTTAAGTAGAACTGCAGTTATTGCGTGGACAAGCTGTGCCCGCCCGCCGCCCACCCGTACAAGGTGAATACAAAACACGTCCAGTTTCTTTTCAAATGGGCGTAAAAAAGTGAATTCTTAAAGATGAGTAATTGTGGTAATTCTAGACACTTACTGCAATCCAAAAAGTGGAAGCCAAAACAGCACGTGGAACATGCGACAGCAACTAGGACAATAGCGCGTAACATCGTGGCTGACTGCATGTGGATCACTGTCTGTCGGTGAACTGAAACAATCTTGTTATCATATATCGTTATATTATATATTGTGTGGGACACATGTGGATAAGGTACATTTACATTTCATGGGCGTTGCCATGTAGTTTGAAAAGGGGGTTTGAACATACTAGCGCGTTCGGAGGCATATCCTCCGTCCCCACTCTACCAACACAGACAGTTTATGATTTCTGGAAACCAGTAGCCGATTTCACCAAAATTGCAAAGTATACTTATCTTGTACACTTTGAGGGAGAAATTTTCAATTTAAGAATATTTTGCTTTCATTTTAAGAAGCGTATTAATGAAAATGTGCATAAATGCAACATAGTCGTCGTTGCCTGGCTGTTTTGTTAGTAAATAGTATTGTTAGTAGCGACATATAAATGTACATGCCAGAGTAATACGGGATACGGGTTATTGATATCTTTTAGTTTTGCTTAGTGTTATTTCCCGAATGTATTTACTATTGACTGCTATTGGTAAATGTTCTGTTAGCTGCTACTCTATATAGTTATATATATTTGTTGAAAGCTATTATTTTTTAAAGAAACGTAATTGCTAATAGTTATTATTTTATGCTGTTCTTGACAAACTTTTCAACGTTTAACTTATTGTTATTAACAATGGAAATATGTGCAGAAAGTCCAAATGCACGCCAAAATTCATTATTTGTGATTCTACATTTCCCTGGCACCCACCGCCATACGGCATCTAATCGAGTAGTCGCCCTCATAGGAGAACAGTTGTTGGGTCGCAAAAATATACAGCGAAACCTATTTAAACAGGACACCCTGGGAGGTCCCCAGGGTGTCCGGCTTAGAGAGGCTTCACTGTAAATGAGGCATCGGGTCATTCTGAGCCATAGTTGCGTGCTATGCGAACAAGAGCAGACATTATTACCCGAGATAAATGACCAGGAAACGCATAAAATAACATCACAGGTGTTTTCTTGGTGTCCAGTTTAGAGGGGTTCCACTGTATATGTATACATGTTAACCCTTTCAACCCTAAGGAACTGGAATGGACTGTGATATGCTAATGTTCCGACCAATCCAATGGTCACAAAATGATTTTCAGATTCGTCCATTTATGAAAAGGGGGTGTTTTTGTACTAAGAAATATTAAAATTATTTTCAAAAGGTGCAGATCCTGATGAGACGGCTCGTTGCGAGCCGGCTCATCTGTATCTGCACTTTTTGCATAAACCGCTATAGCGGGATTTCGGGTTCAAAGGGTTAAAAGTCAATTAGAAATGTCGCCCTGGAAACAACTGAATGCAACGTGTTGTACATAGACCCTTGCTGGAGCCCCAGAGTATTTTACAGTTGATAACTTCTTTGGAGCGGGAGGAGAGACTTATTCCCAAATCATCCCCAATTGCAGTCAGTTGCACCCGCTCCCCTCCTGAATCGAATTATCAGGCAACACCCGATTCACACTCGGACAATACATGTATGATGGTGACTGATGAAATTTGGCTTATGGCAGTTGTGGCAGGTGTAGCTCCTGTCCCATAGCTCTCGTGTGCAACCTGATAAGGCTATAATTATGCTGTTAGTTTGAAGCATAATGGACTGAATAGTGAGCAGTGGAGACCCTGATCATACTGCGCGGATGCAAAACACGGAAGTCCAATTTCGCCAGTAGCACACACTATTGCCAGAACAAACATGTGGAGCACGCGGGTGAGACTCCCCTCACACCATCCCTCCCCCACTTCAGGCATGCTGTTTGCATCAATCATCTCACGAATCACTGTCTGAGATAGCCCAAGATATGTGCGGAGTGTGATTGATTTTATGTGGAGCGGAAAGGGATGTTCCCGCTGCACACCGAACTTTAAGAATGAAATGTCGACGCCGTTGAGTTTGTAGGCCATTACATGAAAATTTAGCTAGCTGGCTGTAGAACAAGAACTCGGTAACACTGGTGGATGAGGATGATGTACATGCACCCCTCAAAATAATTAACGGTAACTTAAGCTTCGTGTGACAGTCACCTTGAGCAAAGCGGTCGCTAGCCATAGCTACAGCGTTGGGCTATATAATGAAACTATGGATGATGACAAATCATAATATGAATTTCAAGGTAATCCGACATACGGTAACAGAGCTAGTAGGTTGCCGAAAACCTGAACGCAAATATGTTTATGGGGTACATGTAGACCCTGACACAAACACTACTTACTGCAACGATTTTAAGATATTTAAACAAAATGTTCACATTTCATATTTGCAGAATTTACACTTAAAGATGCAATACTGGTTCCATAAAACGGGGCCAAGTACGAACCCATTGACCGCCGCCCCTGGCGACGCCATTATCGCACTTGCAGTCCCATATAGATAAGGAATTTGCTTAATAATTGGGCAAGTTTTAGTAAAGTCGTGAAACTTGGCATGTAGTTACGAGAAATTATGGATACAGGGGAATCTCAATCTTACTTTAACATAATCCAATTGTCGTAAACGGCGTCGTGTTGTGTTCAGCGACCCGTTTTTCTCCCATTTCAACAAAACGTGGTTTGACAGCAATGGAAAAGATTCTAAAGTTGTATCAAATCATGCTGTTCATGTGATCAATGGAAAATAGAAAGCAAACAGCAAACGACAAAATTTAATTCAGCAGTGTAAGGGTTAAATTGGCATTGGTCAACCGTTGTGTTTCAAGCTGCATCTATAAAAAAAATATACCCGTGCCAGTTTTCCTTTTCAATACTAATTTTTGACATTGCTGTTCAAGTCTTATGTAGCCGAGGGGTTAGAGCGACAGACTTCAATGCCGTAGGTATCGAGTTCAAATCTGAGTTTTTCATAAATATATTTTGTTTTTATTTGCTTATATTTTATTATATACATGTATTTCTTTTTGATATGTCTTTCTCTTACAAATTACATGAACTAAGTATGAAATAGTTCACATGTAGAACTCTAGTATCATTTGAAGAAAACTAATAACTAAATGCACATTTCATATGTGTCTACATGAAGAATCTGGGAGTATTTTCTCGCAAATCATGTCACATTGAGGTGATACAACCATAGTGATAGCCCTCGCCGTTTCACCTATTTCCATCTCCAGCAACAAGTCACAAAAAGAACACAATAATATCGACAAAAGTAATGCGTTTTGTGAAGTTCGAACTCTAGACCAGATAGGATGAATACAATTTCTGCAATCGTATACGATATGGATATTCTCCCACTTTGATACCACTGAGCCACAATGCATGTTTATTTTTGAGCATCAATATACATGTGCTTTATTATAGTGACTTGCATGCACGTGCACCCTATCATACATGTGTAATACTCGAAAACGAGGATACGATATGATAGTACACCCTTTTTACCTAATATTTTCTGAACTGTGCAGATCCTGACCAGACTGTGCGGATGCACAGGCTGACCTGACCTGGATCTACAATGGTCGCAAGACTCGTAAATTCCAATTCTCCAGTCACAGCCACATTTAAGGTTCATCGATCGTTAAGGCGTCCCGAACTAACGTTGGTAGGCATGCGGTGAACATAAGTATGTGACTAGTCACGACTAACAGATAAAGTGGAGAATACTGATGTATCGTGGACCCATGTCAAGACACTGAAGTGTTTTAGCATCGGGAGCTACAGCTATACACTACAAGGGTCCTGGTACATGTACTACACGGTACGCCACTTTCCTAATCAGATAACTTATTCAAATCAGGCGCATAGCGCACAGTTTGCCAGAAAACAATCATATTTTCACCGTGACGTCACGCGTACGAAAATAGGTGATGTCCGGAAATTAGTAGGAAAATGATTTATCGGGAGATTGGAAGTCACAAGTAAACGGTTGTAAACAGAGAACAAGATACCCTATGGATACAGATACACCCAGGTAAAGAAGAAACTAACGCAAAACGTCATGATTAACACATGACACATTTCCAATAAATGAAAACATGAACGCGTGGTTTTGTAGTCCGTTTTAAATCATACATTAAATCATACATTACTGCCCGCTTTTTAGCGAACATGTTAGTGGAACATATGCCACGTTAATTGACAACAGTTGATCAATGTCAATTTAGTGGAACATATGCCACGTTAATTGACAACGGTTGATCAATGTCAATTTAGTGGAACATATGCCACGCTAATTGACAACAGTTGATCAATGTCAATTTAGTGGAACATATGCCACGTTAATTGACAACGGTTGATCAATGTCAATTTAGTGGAACATGTGCCACGCTAATTGACAACAGTTGATCAATGTCAATTTAGTGGAACATATGCCACGTTAATTGACAACGGTTAACAGTTGATCAATGTCAATTTAGTGGAACATATGCCACGCTAATTGACAACAGTTGATCAATGTCAATTTAGTGGAACATATGCCACGCTAATTGACAACAGTTGATCAATGTCAATTTAGTGGAACATATGCCACGTTAATTGACAACAGTTGATCAATGTCAATTTAGTGGAACATATGCCACGCTAATTGACAACGGTTGATCAATGTCAATTTAGTGGAATATATATGCTACGCTAATTGGACAACGGTTGATCAATCATGTCAATTTTTTAGTGGAACATATGCCACGCTAATTGACAACAGTTGATCAATGTCAATTTAGTGGAACATATGCCACGCTAATTGACAACGGTTGATCAATGTCAATTTAGTGGAACATATGCCACGCTAATTGACAACGGTTGATCAATGTCAATTTAGTGGAACATATGCCACGTTAATTGACAACTGTCAATTTAGTGGAACATATGCCACGTTAATTGACAACAGTTGATCAATGTCAATTTAGTGGAACATATGCCACGCTAATTGACAACAATTGATCAATGTCAATTTAGTGGAACATATGCCACGCTAATTGACAACGGTTGATCAATGTCAATTTAGTGGAACATATGCCACGCTAATTGACAACGGTTGATCAATGTCAATTTAGTGGAAACATATGCCACGCTTAATTGACATACGGTTGATCAATGTCAATATGAACATATGCCACGTTATGATGCCACGCATAATTGACAATTTGACAATTGATCTGCAATAGTGAACAATAGCCACGCTAATTGACAACAATTGATCAATGTCAATTTAGTGGAACATATGCCACGTTAATTGACAACAGTTGATCAATGTCAATTTAACCCTAAATAATCTAATCCCCTCGCTGACAACCTTGATAACAAGGCGATCAATCGCCGGGAGTGTCTCACCATCTAAACAAGGCGGTCGCCACAAATGTCAAGGTCACCATGGTCAAAGTCATAATACGAGGAAGTCCAACATTATGGATACTAAGTTCACGGTCACCACGGTCAATGTCACACAAATGACACTGGATGGATAGCCATGAAAGTGAGGAAGTTATTGGTAAGGTTTGGTAATGATCGAACTAACGGATCAGCAGATATTCAATATTTGGACGTACATCTGTACATCCAAAATTATTGACACGAATGTCAAGGTCACCAAGGTAACGGTCAAGGTTACCGGAATGACACTGGATATGTATGACATTTGGTAATGATATGACCAACGGATCACGAGATATTCAACATTTGGATGGATGTTCAAAATTGTTAAAAACCAAGGTGAAGGTCACCAAGGTGAAGGTCAGCCGAATTACATGAACAGCCATCAATGTAACAAAGCTATTTATGAAGTTTTGTAAGGATCCGACTAATGGTTAAACATATGGCCGTACGGTAATATCAAGGTCACCATGGTCACAGTCACCCGAATGATACTGGGTAGATAGCCATCAATGTGAGAAAGCTATTGATGAAGTTTGGTAAGGACCCGCCTAGCGGATCAGGAGGTATTCAATATTTGGAAATACGTCCAAAAGTATTGACACAAAGGTTAAGGTCACCAAGGTGAAAGTCAACGTCAACCGAACGACAGTGTGTGGATAGCCATCAATGTGAGCAAGCTATTGATGAAAGTTGGTAATGATCCGACTAACGGATCAAGATAAGCAAAATTTGGACTATGTCCAAAAAGTTACGTCCCACAAAGTTTAAGGTTGGCAAGGTCAAGGACAAGATCACATGAAACATTACAATTTTCACCTATAACAGTTTAACGAACTAACTGACCTTGACATTGGGGTCAGGGGTGGACGTGGGTCGTGGATGTGTTACAGCATGAGAGCATCATCAGATGAATGCATGTATGAAATATCAAGGCCTCCCCGTAACGAAACATAAGTTATAAGAAATCTACCCCAACGTTAAGTTTATGTTTGTTTGTTTTGTTTATTGGTGTTTAACAGCCTATCAAATATATTCAGCCCTGACATTAGAATAACCAGACCTAGTGCCAGGTCCATACCACACCAAAGTCACTTGGATTACAAATAATCGTAATACTCATACAAGAATTCCGCCACGGAAGCGGTGCCGCGCCTGCCGAGGCATTTGACCGTGAACAATACAAGTAAATAAATTACCTTGACCTTCAGAATTTGGATGTGGGGGTGTGCATAATGAAGCATCATCCGTAGACAAACATTGATGTGAAATATTAGCAATGTCTGGAAAGGGGTTAAAGAGATATTGTGAAAAAGCAATAACTTTAACGCATTTCTGTTACAAAACCGGTGAACATTACAAGTAAATAAATGACCTTGACCTTGATAATTTGGATGTGGGGTGTGCGTAATGAAGCATCATCCCTAGAAAAACATTGATGTGAAATATTATCAATGTCTGGGCAAGGGGTTAAAGAGATATTGTGAAAAAACAATAACTTTAACGCATTTCTGTTACAAAACCGGTGAACATTACAAGGAAATAAATGACCTTGACCTTCAAAATTTGGATGTGGGGGTGTGCGTAATGAAGCATCATCCCTAGACAAACATTGATGTGAAATATTATCAATGTCTGGCAAGGGGTTAAAAGAGATATTGTGAAAAAACAATAACTTTAACGCATTTGCCTTACAAAAAAAACGGACGACGCGGACGACAACGACGCGGACGACGACGGAAAAAGCGCCGACTATAGTCGCGCCTCTGCTAAAGCAGGCGCGACAATAAGGGGTATAACCAGATTCAACTGTCACATACAAAATGCCAAAGACGTATATGAGGGCCAAACCAGGTCTCTAGTCGGAAACTCCGGCAAGGATGAACCCCGATGTTGAATTACCTGCCGCGTGCTCCCGACCAACCACCCACGTTAAGTGTATCAATGCACAAAGTTTGTGACCTTGACCTTGGGGGTCAGGGATGGGCGTTGGGTGGTGGATTTGCAGAATAGAGGATCATCAGATGAATGCATGTATGAAATATCAAGGCACTCCCTGTAAAGAAACAGAAGTTATAAGAAATATACCCAAACGTTAATTGTATGAATGCACTATGTTTGTGACATTGACCTTGGAGAAAGGGGTGGGCGGTGTGTCGTGGATTTGCTATAGCATGATAGAGAATCATCAGATGAATGCATGTATGAAATATCAAGGCGTTCCTTGTAAAGAAACAGAAGCTATAAGAAATTTACCCCAATGTTAAGTTTATGAACGTGTTAAGTTTGTGACCTTGACATTGGGGTAAGTGATGGGTGGTGGGTGGTGGATTTGTTACAGCATGATAGAGGATCATCAGATGCATGCATGTATGAACTATCAAGGATAGAGGATCATCAGATGAATGCATGTATGAACTATCAAGGATAGAGGATCATCAGATGAATGTATGTATGAACTATCAAGGATAGAGGATTATCAGATGAATGCATGTATGAACTATCAAGGATAGAGGATCATCAGATGAATGCATGTATGAACTATCAAGGATAGAGGATCATCAGATGAATGCATGTATGAACTATCAAGGATAGAGGATCATCAGATGAATGCATGTATGAACTATCAAGGATAGAGGATCATCAGATGAATGCATGTATGAACTACTCACCTGGATAGTAGGATCATCAGATGAATGTATGTATGACTCATCAAGGATAGAGTATCATCAGATGAATGCATGTATGAACTGGACTAACAGGATAGGAGGATCATCAGATGAATGATGTATGAAACTATCAAGGATAGGAGTAATATCAGGATGAATGCATGTGATATCAGATGAATGCATGTATGAACTACCAAGGATAGAGGATCATCAGATGAATGCATGTATGAACTACCAATGTTAAGTTCATGAACGTGTTAAAGTTTGTGACCTTGACATTGGGGTAAGTAATGGGCGGTGGGTGGTGGATTTGTTACAGTTTATTGTTATAATAAAATCAATAAATGCACATATTCAATATTAATAGTTCACCCGTATATATGAAGCAGCAATCTTGAATTTCTAAACGGCAGACAAGGCAAACTATAATATGTGTGTGTTCGGCAATTATCATGGATCTAGAAGGTGTTTGGGTCATTGACTATGACATATCTGGCAGTGCTCTTGACATGAATGAGAGGGGAGAGTGTTCAAATTGATGTGTACGCACCAAGGGAATGAAGAGATTAAACATGAATTGGTCTTTACATATTTTATTTCACTGATACTGAATGAGACTACATTCACTATAAGCTTGAATAAAAGAGATTATTTCAGTAACTTCAACAAAGGCTCACATGGGTCACCGCCAAGTATCTTGGGACTTTCCGGCCTTCGTCCAGTATTCCCGCGACTTTTCCAAGTTTATACCCCGATAAATTCCACAAAAAGGCCATTCATTCCTTATAATTCCAGCATTTTAAATAAATTCATCAAGAAAATGTGTTTATTTTCCGTTTTCTTAAGAATTATTTTAACTGCGCCTCACGGTTACGGAAAGTAGTTCAGCGTGG
Organism: Conchocele bisecta; assembly: GCA_029237695.1. NCBI lineage: Eukaryota > Metazoa > Mollusca > Bivalvia > Lucinida > Thyasiridae > Conchocele > Conchocele bisecta. The sequence continues at coordinate 137,269,513 of CM055265.1, forward strand.
GAGTTTACTGGGATATAAATTTTGGACAGAGACTTGCTACGGGCCAATCAAATGTTAGGGAATTGTGTAAATATTTTTGTGCTGGAATTATAAATGGGTATGGTATTTGTGGCCAGTCTGGCTCCTGGGTGCCGTTCACTAAACTTAGTAGGACTAAAATGTTCGTGGGTGCAAAATTAGGAGTCTGGAAATTTCACAGTAACAATGTTTTCTTGTAAACAATTATTGGATTTACATTTATTGAGCATAGGCTGCATACTCAATAAATGTAAATCCATCAATTGAAATCCTAAATTTGCACTTACAAACATTTTAGTTGTACAAAGATTAGTGAAAAGGTCCCCGGGGGCCTGTTTCACTAAACTTTGTTGAATAAAAATGCTCATACAAAGATTTCTATGAATTTGCTTCTCACATTAACGTGTTTCTCTAATGCTACCTTTTTGTACCTACGGGTTCATGTCATTGAAAGTAGCACATCCACGAAAGATTTTCCAAAATCGGCTGTTAGAACATATGTTATTGTGGATTTCAGTTTGGCACTTATGAACTTCTTCAATCGATGGACTTATATTTATTGAGCATAGGCTGCATATGCAGCCTTGGCTCAATATATGTAAATCCAATACTTGTTTATAGGAAAACATTGTTAATGTGAAATTTACAGACTATCATCATTTTGCACTTACAAACATTTTAGTCGTACAAAGTTTAGTGAAACAGGCCCCTGGTCTGCTAGTTCACTCCTGCAGTCAGATAGGATGTACAACGTTTGTTAGCGCCATGACGAGTTTCACTGATTAATGGCAAACAGTGCAGGCCCTGATCAGCATGCGCGGATGCGCAGGCTGATCTGGGCCTACACTGGTTGAAAATCACATAAAGCCCCATTTCTTCAGTCACAGCCATATTTGTGACCAGTGTAGTCAAAAAGACATCCATATCATTTTGCGCATCAATGCGATCCAATCAAGGCATAGTACACTGTTAGCCATACAGTCGTTGTGTCAACATCACTGCCTTCTAACCAATTACACAACGTATATATATCAGATGGCTTCATCCCATATGGAAAACCCAATAAGGCATTTGATAGTCATCTGACCTTGACCTTGGTCATATGGGCTGCATGGGTGTGGGTGGACCACAGAATGACGATATGAATGATGATAAACAAGCCTATACAGTTTCAAGTCAATCCGACTTATGATTGCAGAAAGTTCTTCAAAACTTTAACACATGTTGTGAGAACTTAAAACTCAGGTGTTTAAGCCATTTGGCCTTGACCTTGGGAATGTGGGTCATATTGGTTCACCATAGAAAATGCTTCCGCTCACAAGGGTTTATTTCTTAATATGACGTTTGAACATGATTTCAAAGCACTACTAATGTTATGAAATACAGTGCTACAAACAGGACACTGGGGACCTCGTAAGGTATCCAGTCTAGATGAGTTCACAAGTATATGTTTTCAACTCTCAGGTATCGTTGGATAAATATACGAGACAAGCCACGTGATTTTGTTCCTGCAATACCTAACGGAAAATATTTACAAAAGTTACTATATTTTTCGAAAATGATGTCAAACATTGACAAATTCCGCATATGCTGTGAATATTTCATCAACTGTCGACGTCATTTACAGAAAATATAGAAAATTTGGTAAATATTTGTGAAACGTTCACCAACTTTTGACGTCATTTACAGAAAATATCAGTTTCTGTAAATGTTTTTCATGAAAAATCCCACATATTCTTAGGTACAAAATCACATGGCTTGACTCATATGTCTCCAATGATCAATGGATATAACATTATAATATCACAGCTTTATGTAACAAGAGATTCCCTGAAGTACAATGTACTACTGTCACCATAGAGTATTCCATAAATATTACTCGTCCAAGGCTTCCAATATGCCGGGGCCCGTTTCACTAAATTTCGTACGACTAAAATGTTCGTAAGTGCAAATTTAGGATCGTCTGGAAATTTCAATCAATGGATTTACGTTTATTGAGCATAGGCTGCATATGCAGCCTATGCTCAATAAATGTAAATCCAATAATTTACAGACTATCACAATTTTGCACTTACGAACATTTTAGTTGTACAAAGTTTAGTGAAACGGCCCCCAGTATTCTTGAGCTGTAAGTTAATGTGGGCCATCGATTGGTAAATCATAAATGTGACCATACAATGTTTATGACCAATGTGGTCTAAGATCAACAAATGACTTTCACCTTGTGACGCACGGACGGGCGGCACGGACAGATGGACAAGCGTAACACTAAATGTCCCCTCCGCTATCGTGGTGGGGCGCAAAAATATTTCACACTGAAATTTACTATTCCAATCAATCAGCTTAACAGAGATGATTTTGTAAAACAATACCAGAAACTACCAACAAATTGTGCAGATCCTGATGAGCCGGCTCGTTACGAGCCGGCTCATCTGGATCTACACTGCTTGCTAACATTAGGATCAATGTTATAAATGTTGAAATGGGCATTATAATCACTAACCACATTTTATTGAAGATTCAAAAAACATTTAAAAATATTAACCTAAGAATATTGCATATTTGAAGCCTTGGACTTCTATATATCTAAACCAATTCTGCCTATGCTACGACACGCCAGCAGAAGCAACAGGTATGAGTACACCTTGTTTTTGTAACACCTGTAAAACTTGCAAAATCGAGTCCAACTCCACACGGAATTTCTGTATTTCAGTGTTTTTCGTTTCTACAATTTTCTTCCACTTTTCCACCTCCCTCTGTACTTCAATGTTCGTACTTTGCCGCGTGTTGTGGATTATTGCCTGTAGTTCTTTCTCCCTTTGACCGTGCTTGTTCTCGATTTGCACAATCTTCTCTTGTAACGCCTCAAAATGCCGCATCTCCTGCAACATTTAATTAATAGTTTTACGGTTCATTGATGTTGATGAGTTAATTTTGTTTCATTGATTGAATTTAGTTTTACGTCCATTCAACAACAATGCCATGAGCTACACACAGGTGGGAGACTCGGACCTGAGACATAAGAAAAACTAGAAAATGTGTTCATAGAACACAGAAGCCCCACATACCGCTTTGATAATAAATGAGGCAAAACTCCAAGTCCAAAAAAGGAGATAATCCATGGCCCGGGGGTCATATAAAAAATCGAAACATAAACTTTGAGCATCTACTAATCATATGGAAGCTACATACCAACTTTCAGGTCTGTACCTATTAGGGTTTAAAAGTTTACGAGTTACAAGTCAAAATTCCCAAATTCCAAGTCGAAAAGGGGGAGATAATCCACGGTGGTAAAATCAAAAATTGAAATAAACTTTGCACATCTTCTCATCATAAGAAAGCTACATACCAAGTTTCAGGGGTGTAGCTATTACGGTTTAACAGTTTTACGACATACAAACCAAAATTGGAAAATTCTATAAAGTCGAAAAGGTGGAGATAACCCATGATCCCGGATTTCAGGTATATAGCTAGTACGGTTTAAAAGTTTTACGACTTGCAAGGTTGGTGACGTACGGACGGAAGGATGGACGGAATGACAAGGGTAAAACTAAATGCCCCCTCCATTATTGTGGTGGGGCATAAAAATGAAGATGAATTGGTTTAACGTACCAGCAACAGCGAAGGTCATATAAAGACAGGACCACAGTTAAAAGTCCAATCTGATCAATGGGATGTTTGTTTGTTGGGGTTTCACGGCCTATCAACAGCTAAGGTAATCTAAGGCCGGGATCAATGGGATGGAAATTCTATTTAAGTATTGTTTATGCCTAGGGTGAGGATTGAACTCACAACCTCTGGTATTGAAGACCAATGTCATATCCCTTAGGCCATGGTCCATCACACATTCTACCCACCTGTTGTCGTAATGTACGTTACATTATTATAAGGTAACGTACAATACAACAAGAGGTGGGTAGGTAATGAGATTTTTTTTCAATGCATTACGCATTATTTGGAATTAATAAATCTGTGAACTACTTTCGGCAAGGGAGATAATCAATATCACGCGAACTATTTTCATACGAGCCAAGCGGATTGTTCTGTTTATTAGTATATATAGTTTTAATCTATCTCCTGTGATATATAATGATACATTACTTTGATATGTTATGGGTACTAATACATGTTGTTTCAATAGCGTATCTCTGTAACGGTATCGTTGTAGATGGAGTTGCAAAATAATTTAATAATTATTACGTTCAAATGGTTGCGTAATACTGATAGCATTTCTGTATAAATGTAATCATCGTAAATGGCGCAATAGTCGCGAGGTTAAGGTCGCCGACTTCTATGATTTAATTATCGATTCCCGAAAGGGTCGGGGGTTCAAACCTCGACTTGGTATATATTTGTTTTCTCCATATATATTATTTTTGTGATTTTAATATATTCACAATTTTATGATTTTAATAAAAATAACAATAAATATGTTTTTTTAAGTTTGAGGTACTGTCTATACCATATAATTTTTTACTGTCCCAAAATCTATTTTTTTGGCTGTCACAGTTAATTAATTTTCGGACAGCAAACATTTTTTTATGAATTTGAAATAATTATTGTCCTCCATCTGATCACAACACTGTTGGAACTGCGCATGTGGCTACCATGACCAGAATTCACTGGCCGCAAACACAGTAGAATTTGGCGTCTATTTATTAAATTATTATTTGAATTCCGCGTGAGCGCTGAATTTTGTATCAACACCATTTACAGAAAATATTGGTGATTTTCTAAACGAATATCGGAGAAATGCGGCTATATATTTTGTGTCAATTTTCAACACCATTTACGGAAAAAAATGCTGATTTTTTAAAACAATATCGGCGAAGGTGTACTGAACTACTTTTTTTTTTAAATAACCAGCCGTCTAATAGATCTGTGTATAATCGAGAGTATATCGTTAATTGTCATGTTGTCTCCGACAGTGAGGTGTTGCGGCACACATCAAAACGACACGTCAATTTCAAAACATTGCCTAAGGGTCAGTCAACATTTACAGCTGTGTGGTGTCATCAGATCAACACCTCGTCACACACGACATTTTTGACTGCGATCGATTTTTGTCCACACAAAGCGACGTGTATTTACAACTAGATCTGTGTAATGTGTCGGGTGTAGCCAAAGACCATACATAAATTCGTAATTAGTCACAGATGTAGCCTTAAAATATAATCAATTTTCTTAAATTACATCCGCAAGTTGACAGATATTTCAGAGCAGACGTCATCGTAATTTGCCGTTATTTATTTCCAAAATTAGCCGTATATTCTGTAAATGGCGTTGAAAGTTAACAATAAATTAAGACCAGATCAGTACGTTAAATCGCTATAGACGACAACTGACGATCCGATGAGAGAGAGTAATACCGTTTACGCGTATCCAATGTTAAATATACATCGTTATTTTTTTTATGACTTTCGTAGTTTTTACCGAGAAATTCAAACCGTTTCTATTATTGGGGAACATAATATCATGATTAGCACACTGTTTCACTAAGCTGGGGCTACTCGGGGAATGGGATCACGGTCTATTGCTTACACTGGATTAATGGCGGCCCCCATGAGGTATCAGGTAAATCTTATTTTTCAATAATACGACTGTGGTTTCTTCCTTTTAGTGATGACCATTTTTCCAGCCGTTAACACTTATTTAGCAGCATTACTTATGTAGTTAGTCTGAACATTCTGCAGAGAAATTTGAATTGGACGCAATCGAGCGTTGTTTAAACTTAGTCCGGTTCATATGCACAGGTCAAAATATGAACTGAAAATGGCGCTTTGTGTGACAGAAATCCGTACGCAGACGAATAAAAAATATATTTTGTTATAAATATCACATATAGCGAAACAGCGGTAGCATCTACTGTTTTAATAATATGCATACATATTGTAATTAATGTTTAATAGTGATATACTTATGAATAAAATACGATACTATGGTTTATACTCCAGCACTATGTTTTAATTTTAAGGCTGTGTGATTTGCCTCAATATAAGCTGGATTAATTAATACTTATATTCATGCGCTTCACGAGAACATCAATACATTTAAAATATACAAATATTACTTAAAGGGGTACCGATATGATACATTTTAATAATATAAATATTGAAAATACACATTACAATCGCTTACAACATAAGTTATTGATCGAAAATAGTCACTGCATCGTGACCTATTTGACCGCATTACCTATTGCGCGGGTACCTCATCATACCCCCTGTTTACATAGGTAACTGGGGGTATAGCGAGGTACGCTCGCTAATACAATGTTTGCGTAATGGGTATTTCTTATGTCACATGTCAGAGTCTTCCACCTGCGTGGCCACCAGCTGATAAAACAAGAAATCAGGGGGACGTTTCATTAAACTTTGTACGACTAAACTGCAAATTTAGGATCGTCTGGAAATTTCAATTGATGGATTTACATTTTTTGAGCATAGGCTGCATATGCAGCCTATGCTCAATAAATGTAAATCCAATAATTATTTATAAGAAAACTTTACAGGCTATCATAATTTTGCACTTACAAACATTTTAGTCATACGATGTTTAGTGAAACGGCCCCCAGTAACACTCATGGATGTACCCCGCAAAAGCTTTAACGCAGTTATTTGATATTGACCTTGAGCACATGGGTGGGCTATAGAATGAAAATATGGATATTAACAAGAAATTAGTATCAAGCCAACCTTACTTGAGATAACAGTGACAGTAGGTAGTCGAAAATTTCAACACAGATCTCGTATACAGACGGACAGCCGAACAGGGTGGTGACTTTATGTACCCCAAAAAAATTTCCGGGGTACATAAAAATATCCGTTTATATAATTTGCTGAGTATGTATGTACACTGTTCCCATGCTCGAAATCAGGAACTTTGATTGATCGAGGTTCAGCTGTACTCAGTCTCAGCCAGCCTGCACAGCCTGATCAGGGTCTACATGATTGCCTTGAAAATTAATTTACATCAGTATCATGTTAAAGAGGGTGCAAGTTAATCAGGAGATAAATATGTCGAAAACTCTATATACCCCTTTTGTTATGGCGGATCACATATGTGGCTGTGATGGGAGAAATGGGGCTTTAATAGGATTTATGACTAAATAGTACATTCTAAACTGATCTGGATCTACACTGGTCGCAAAACCCATCAGCCCAAATACTCCAGTCACAGCTAAATTTCATTTCATCTGCACAGTCTGATCAGGATCTACACTGTTCGCCGTTCCTCCAATGAAACACCCATAATGCTTGTAACAAGCAATATGAATCATTATCAGGCCCAAGCCCCGGTAAAAATGAAATAAGACCAGGTTTATCAGACCGAGGCCCAGACAGGAGACATACAGGAGAGTGAGACTGGCGGGCCTCCTGGAGTTCCCGGTGGAGGGACTTGAGCGACTCCTCAAGGCGGGTCTGTTTGATCCTCAGCACGGCCGCCGTCTCTGCCTCCACCTCCAGCCGCGCCTGTTGCTCCCGCAGGTGCTTTATCATCACCTGAAATAGGGTGGGTATCACTCAATTAGGGGGAACTGTTAGTCATGGCATCGAGCAACTAGAAAATGTGGGGTCTATCGACGCACTTATGGCCCCTATTTGAGAAACTCTTACAAAAACCTTCAAAACAATAAACAGACAGACGGATGTACGTACGATCAGTAGCAAGGGTAATTGTATTACTGTGGAAGGATGTATCGTTGCTAAGTAATGCATGTGTGCAATATAAGGATATTAGGTGAAGGCTGTATTATACATGTAGGTGATTTGAGAAACTCTTACAAAAACTTTCAAATAAATAAACAGACAGACGGACAGCTGAAGGCAAACAGAAATTATATGTGATTTGAGAAACTCTTACAAAAAAAAAAGACAGATTCTCGGCAGGGCCCTAATTAGGGGGCAGGCAGGCACTGTTAGTCATGGTATCATCACCTGTAATACGGCGGTATTGAGCAATTACAGGGTACTAGGAGTCAAATGCTGTTTCACAGGTGGAATGACAATCAGTGCAGACCCTGATGGTCGCGCAGTCTGATCTGGATCTACACTGGTCACAAAAGGATGTCGAAAAACATGCTGTTGTCCAAGACTGATGGTTGTAGCTGTTACAGTGAGTGAGAAACGGACTTAACACAAACACTTAATATTGAAAATGACAAAGTAATTGATGCGGAAAAAGTAGGTCGATGTGAAAGTCATATGGTGTACTGTGGTTTCTGGTGCACACCACTAGCAGATGATGTTGTACAAGTTTGGTGGCTGTAACTCTTACAGTGAGTGACAACAAACTTAGACACAAAAACTTGACATTGAAAATTATTACATCATTGATGCGGAAAACGGAGGTCACGGTCATATGGTGTCCAAGTTTGGTAGTTGCAACTGTTACAATGAGTGACAAATGGACTTAATCACGAGAAGTAATTGATGGGGAAAAAGTAGGCCATGGCCAAATGAAGATCGTATTGCGTACTGCAGTTTCTGGAGTGCACCACTAGCAGATGATGTTGTCCAAGTTTAGAGGTTGTAACTGTTACAGTGAGTGAGACAAGGACTTAACACGAATAATTCATTGAAGCAGAAAAAATAGGTCATGGTCAAATGAAGGTTGCATTGCATACTACAGATGGTGTCTAAGTGTGGTGGTTGTAGCCATTACAGTGAGTGAGAAATGGAATTAAACGTGAAAAGTTAATATTGTGGAAGTCACTGGGGTCATTTTTGGTTTTATCCACAAAATATAAAGGCAGTTGGACAGTGTACCTCCTGAGTGTCGACGCGGCCCTGCAGCTTGGCCAGCCTGGAGGTCGAGTTTTCGAGTGCGTTCTGGGCCAGGATTCGTTGCACCTCCTTCTGATGGGTGGTGCGCATGGCAGCCAGCTTGTCATCGTAGTCCTCGTGACACCGCCTCACCATCGCCTCCGACTCCGCGACAGACTTACGCAGCTCCACCCGCTGCTGCTCCAGGTGTAGCTGAACGTGGTCCAACTGTGGATTGAAGGAACTAGATTTGTCAGTAAGCGAGGCTTGCAGAATGCCCCCCGTGTGGGTCCAAGTATGTGACCTCGATACAGGGCTTTGAAGGGCGGCATAAACATAGATTTGTCACAAGACATTTACCCGAGCTTTAAGGTTTCGAATGCACAAGTTATATGACCTTGACCCTGGGCTAAACAGGGCAGCACAAACGTGTGTCTGTCTGTCACTAAACCCATAAGCCCCATTCTCACACCCACATATTTGCTATACCTTCATTTTGAGCTCCTCATTTTCTTTGAGCACATCGGTGATATGTGTGTCTGCAAACGCTTTTGGTTCATACTCCTTTTCATTGGCTGATGGCTGAACAGGAAGTGAGATGAATTCTGGGTCTACGTCACATGTACCATCTTTCTTCTGACCCTTCTGTCGCCCTTTCCTTCCTAGAAAATATACCATGAGAAAAAGGTTCAATTGCTTGTATATGTATATACCCTAGTCTGGCGACAAGTGTGGCTGTGTCTGCAGAAATGTAGCCCACGATCAAATAACAACCTTTGTCATACCGCAGATAAGTTTCTCGGCTTTTGATTGGCTAGCTTGCCTGGTCATATATATTATATGACCTGCCAAGGCCGTCAGACATACAGGAATTGCGATTCCCCTCCGGCGCCTCGCGTCCAATGAAGACACATTTTGCAAGCGTCTACCGATTGCGAATTGTATTCCTCACTAAACACAATAAAACCCCAAATTGATCAATGAAAGTAACAAATTGTACACTCAAAACCAGTCGTTATTGTTTATTTTTCCATAAATATTCTTCGCTCATCAAAATATGAGCGAAAAATGTCACAAACTGTCCCGTTTAGTGTTTTCAAATCTCAACACAATTGGCTTCGTGACACGGCTATATTTAGGTCATAAACTATGGGTTCCACACACGAAACACGGCGTAGCAATGACAGCGAATATTTGGGAACCAGTCACATTCTTCTAGAGGCGCCAAAGGGAGAGCAGATCGATAGAGCAGTGGAATATAAATTAAATTACACGATATAAAAAAACTGTCATAAAGTCGTTTTCGATGGATTTCTTACTCCATATTTAGTTTGTTTTCGTTTAATAAAAAAACAAAAAGACTGACGGTAGAAAATTGAATCTCGGATTAATTTTTTCTTCCTGAAAAAACGCAAAGATCAAAAGAGATATGTTTATACGGCCAAATAACGGATCTGTGGTATGACAAATACGTTATTGTGATTCTACACAGGCTATATGGTGTAATATTGCCCGTCTGAAGGTATGTTCACCCTCGGCTATCGCCTCGGGTGAACATACCTCCAGACGGGCGATATTACACCATATAGCCTGTGTAGAATCACAATAACTTATAATATTACCTGTTAGAAGCCTGCCGGCGTTTCATTGATGGAATGGCGAACAGTGCAGGTCCTGATCAGACTGTGCAGATGCACAGTCTGATCTGGATCTACACTGGTCACAAAACCCATAAGCCTCATTTATTCAGCCAAGGTCAAATTTAATGAATATGGTTTAAGGTTCATTGAATAATTGGTTATTCCGGATGGTGTATATTAAGTAGAAAATCCATGCATATTTTAGTAGGAGATATACGATTCAATACCAAATATATGTATAAAAGAACCCAATTTGGTACCAACCAAATTTCCTTTAATATTAAACTGGGATGGAATGGAGAAATGCTTAACGGCCCACCAACACAAACGAGTATCATTTAGGGCCATTATTAAACTGTACATTTACTTTTCACAAGTACTTTAATAGCAAGCAGGCAGTTGTAATTTAGAATATTCTATGATTTTAACCAGATCTGTGGCAAATGCAGATCAGTTGAAGCTCCAGACTTGATAAAATCTATAGAGGCTGGTATCTGGACACAAGAACGTCACATGTTGAGCAGTACCAGAGTTATAATCCCATTTCAGGCCAGTCTAGCTCCTGATCGGCTACAATGACCTGCAGCCTGGTAAGGATCTACACTATTATTTAGAAACATGATGGATGCTCCATTTGCAGAATAGCGAACAGTGAAGACCCAGATCAGACTGCGCAGATGCGCAGGCTGATCTGGGTCTACACTGGTCGCAAAAGCCGTAAGCCTCATTTCTCCAGTCACAGCCATAATTACCATCTCCGTTGGTGAGAGATATCTGCTTCTCCTTCCGTATCCGTTCCAGGGACTTTTGCATCACCTGGAGGTCGTGACCTTTGCTCTCCACCTCCACCTGCAGAGATTTTACCAAGGCCCGTAACTCTGTCTCTGCAGCCTTTGCTGTGTTCAGTTCACTCTTCATTGATGCTGAAACAATGATGGCGAATTGTTGGATTGTAGCTTTAATAAAGGAACACGTTCGATTTTATCAATTGGAAAACAAAAAGCTACATTATTAGCATAACATAGACATGTATGATAAATATATAAAGCATACCGTAGCATAGAACACACGCGGGATTCCCAATAATAGTTAAGTATGTATATGTATACAGACTTATCTAATTTTAAAATAGGTTAAAACAGACATTTGGCCGAAACTGTGACATCACAATTCACATGACCGTAGCTGCAGAAATGACACTGGCACGCCATGCCTCCGTACAGTCTAACGTCATCTTGTTGTTGTGTTGTACGACGCGACCTCCCACCGGTGCACACATTGTGATCAGCTGACCGTGCATTATTAGACATGGATTCCCGGAACATTGAACAGAGATTCTACTTTCACATTCAAAAGTTGGAATAAAACACATTTCCAATAGGGTTTTGTTCTATTCCAACTATGGATTGAGATATTAATTGTCTGATTTCGATTACAGATTTTTTATTTTAATCAATCAATCTACCTCATCCAGGGATTCCGCTGGCGATCGCCACTTTCGCAATTGGCGATAAAAAATTACAATTTTCGAAAAAAAATTAAAAAAATATATATATTTTATTATTTTTTTTCGAAAATTGTAATTTTTTATCGCCAATTTTTTGAAGTGGCGATTTTTTTATTTTCCCCAGCGGAATCCCTGCTCATCTACCTGATTTCGAACAGAGCACATGCACAACTCACCGTCAACATTCCTCTTACTGGCACTGGCCTCGGTGGTCAGCCTCTCTACGTCCGCCTGTAGATCCTTCACCTGCTGTTTGTACCTCTCCCTCACACGCTCCAGTTCCCGCTCCAGGGCGACGGCGTGGGTGTGGGGGTGGGCATGATCAGTCTGGCCCTGGTAGATGGACAGCTGCAGCTCCAGGTCCTTGATCCGCTCCTCATACTGCAGCTATAGAGAAACAAATATGGTGACCAAATATTATTAAAATCGGTGAAGGGTTTAAGCAGTTATTGAGAAGAGATGAGAAAACTTTACAAACAAGGTGAACACAAGTCTTCAGTCACTTTAACCATCTTGACATTTGTTGTTCAGAGGTGGGTTGTATGTGAAACAAAGCAAACAAATCTCTAGACACACATTGTCGCCAAATACGTTAAAATAAGCGAAGTGGTTTACACGTTGTTAAGAAATGAAAGGTGTTACTAAGACACGTACATGCGCACGTACATGGACTAACGCTATATCCCCTCTTACCTATCGGCGAGGAGATAATAACTGAAACTTGATCCGGATTTACGAAAATTGTCAATATTTTACCTTAATTGGTAATTTCCAGCAAAAATTACATTCTATTTGGACGTCTTTCCATGGAATGCCCCCCTACCTTGATGGCGTTGTATTTCTGCTCGACGCCGCGTATCAGTGTGTCCGTATCCCCGTCCTTCCGCTCCAGCTCACCCTCTAGTTTGGCCACACGTTTCTCCAGCACGTCCGTGTAGGCTGACCGGTCCTGGGGCCCACTGTCCGATGCCGCGGCCGCAGCCATCATCAATGTTGGCAGCGCGTTCGGGTTACGCCGCTTCAATATCTGCTCCATCTCCTTTACCTGTCATGATGACGAACAATGTCGATCTTAAAACCCTTCATGGAAATCGAGTGATAATATATAGAGCTAAAATCAGCTCCATCTCTTTTACCTGTCATAGAGCAACAGCTAAGGTCATTCAGGGACAGGACCTAGGTTTCAAGTATCATACGAAAGACCAGTGTGATGGAAATACTAAGAAAATATATTTTGATGCCTAAGGCAAGGATTGAACCCACACTCTCCGGATTGGAAGTCAACAGGTATTCAGGTGGTCAGTCCACAACACATCCCTAAAAGCGTAAATGGCATTTATTATGGAAGATTGTTAGGGTTTAACGCCTATCAACAGCTACGGTCATTTAAAGCCGGGTCAATGGGTTTAGTACTAAATCCCATATATTACCTGTACATGTACATGTTCAAGTACATGTACATGTACAAATGGGGGGAAAATCCCAAAATCAGAACTGAATATTTGCAATAAAAAGATATATATACAGCCCTGAAATCAGAATAATCCTGATCTGATGCCAGGTGTTCGCCACACAAGACTCATTTGGCCCTCTCCCAAAAACCTTAGGATCAGTAATAATCTTACTACTTTTATAATGGGCAATAACCCAATTTAACTCCCAGGTAAGAAAAGAGCAAAAGATAAAAAAAAACGTACCTGAGGGCCAAACCAGGCAAATCGTGATTCCTATAAGGAGGAACCACTATCGTTAATTTACGCCTTCACGTTCTCCCGACCAACCACCCACTTATTATGAAGAAATTATGCATACTCTCACCCGCAATGGCTATACACACAGTGCATATAAACACATAAGGAAGATGTATAGCAACTTACCAAGTATTATCATACTAAAGCTTCACATGATGAGTTTTGATTGATTGAATGGTGTTTTACGTCTGTTCATCAACATGGTCATACATAGACAGGTTATATATACGAGTCTGAATATGAAATATGTCTGAAAGCCCGAGATACTCCATGACCTGTACACATGGTTACAATACACCAAATTTTGTTTATTTCTGCATAAAAATATATGTTGTTACGACTCATTTGAACCGTCTCATCGAGATGGTTCAGATGAGTAGTAACAAAATATACTTTCAAGCAGAAATAAAGATAAGAGCTGTAGGAGAACAGCATAGCTCGACTACGAGGGTTGTCGATGTACACATAGCTTGACAAAGGTGGCCGCGGCTCGCATAAAAACCTTAACCAAGGTTGACTAAAACCCTTAACCAAGGGAAATTAACTAAGTAATTCCAGGTTAAATGTAGGTGAATGTCAGATATAGGTCAGGTTATTGATGTACATCACTAGGAGATGAAGTTTTCCAAGTATGGTTGCTGTAGGCCCAGGAGTATTCCATATACAAGCTTAACTAAAAACCTTAACCAAAAGGAAATAACTAAGTAATCCAAGGGTAAAAGTACAGTCGTTTCTGTCAAAATGTTCCGGGTTTATACGTGTACAAAGTGTTGTGCGTTGCGTATCCGTGGTGTTTCCGTTAGTTGCGTTTCAAACCGTGTGTCGTCTACGTGTAATACGTTTTCGGCCATGCGTTGCGTTTCCCCATTCTTGCGCATGCGCGAAAGTCGAACAAACCTTGTTCAACGCATTGAGTTTCAAAAGTGTGTAATCCGTGTACAACGGTTGTAAACGTATACAACGGTTGTAAACAACGCATTGAGTTTCAAAAGCGTGTAATCCGTGTACAACGATTGTAAATGTATACAACGGTCGTAAACGTATACAACGCTAAGGTAAACCGTTTAAACGATCTAATGCTTTCTTGACTAACGGTTACACGCTTCTACATGTACACAGCACCGTACAGATGAAACCGTGTTATACGTATAACACGTTTCCACGGGTTTTAACGCATTACACGTTTTGGTATGCCAACCGTGTATCGCGTAGAATGCCCATGCTCAGATCGTTCTTCGTGTGTGTATATATACTTCTAGACTCAGCCAGGGCTTCTAAAATTTTCAGTTTTCCGGTTCTGGACCGATTTTTGAATTCTCAGACCGATTGAGATTTGAAAACTAGTCTTAAAAATCGGTCCGAGAAAAATTGCCAGTCGGCTGCTATTTCGCTATAAACCTTGTAACTTTACCGGTTTTGACCACCAAGTAATTTATGACACATATCCGCGGGCCATATCCGTGTTAAACCAGTGTGCAGCTCGCTGTGTATTCAGTTTCTCCAAATATCGATGTTTCTTAACACACGCGTGGGACAGGTGTATAGCGGATTAGTGACTGAAATAGACTGGCTTCAGCGTAAAGATACGAGAGTTCCTAGACTTGCCATTTCTGATGATATTAAAATAAAATAAAGAAACCATGCACTGTGTTTATCGGCCCGGGCTTTTCCATATTAAGCTAGGAACTGTTACATTACGCTGTATTAGGGGTCATTTGTGTGTATATAAAATGTACAGGTACGTAGGAATGCCGCAGATCCTGATGAGCCAGCTCACGTGATCTACAATTCGCAAACATTTTGATAAACGACAAGGTACATCTGTCGTGTTAAAAGCGTGACGCATTAGGCATCAGGGATTAGGGATCAATTGAAGTGCTAAATCACACCGCCGATGTACTTTGAACTCGATCTGAGGGTATGTATTCGCGATATTTTAAAAGGGACGAAACAAGGACGCCTCGAAGCGATCGGGGCCGAACAGGTATTCGCGTTAAAACGTGTAACCGTTGTATACGTTTCAACGCTTTCATATAGCTACACGCTTCCAGGTAAAGCGTTGTACACGTTCCAACTCATTCACCTCGCTACATATGTATACGCCAAAGCGTGTTAGGTATACGCCTTGAAGCTAAACGTATTACACGCTTTAAAACTAAATGGTTTGACAATGTGTATTACACGTGTACGAACCGTATTATACGTTTAAACAACGTATACAACGCTTTTAAACTAAACGGTTTGACAATGTGTATTACACGTGTACGAACCGTATTATACGTTTAAACAACGTATACAACGCTACAGCAAACCGTTGCGTTCGCGTTGCGTTTGCGTTGCATTTGCAAGTGTTGTCTACGGTGGAACAAAAACGGAGACTGCACTGTAGGTCAATGTCAAATATAGGTCAGGGATTATTGATGTACATTACTAGGAGATGAAGTTGTCCAAGTATGGTTGCTGTAGGCCCAGGAGTATTCCATATACAAGCTTGGCTACAAACCTTAACCAAGGGGAAATAACTAAGTAATTCAAGGTTAAATGCAGGTCAAGGTAAAATATAGGTCAGGGGTTATTGATGTACATCCCTATGAGAAAAAGTTATCCAAGTATGGTGTCTGTATGCACAATAGTATTCCATCTACAAGCTTGACTAAAAACCTTAACCAAGGTCGACTAAAAACCTTAACCAAGGGGAATTAAGTAAGTAATTCAAGAGAAAATGTAGGTCAAGGTCAAATATAGATCAGGGGTTATTGATGTACATCCCCAGAGCTGCCAACCCCATGTCGGTCACATGAGGAACATGGAGAGAAAAAGGGGCTATTTTCAGGAATGCCACATATGTTTTCCGGAACACAAATCAGTACTCACTTATATGCATAAAGTAAATTTTTTAGAGCCTTGCCCTTGGTCCTCGTCTCGGCCACCATGACCAACAAAAAAATCACAATTACACTGCTTGCAAGACGCAAATTCATCATTGCGCTTTGACAGGACCAAATGGGGCCATGTCTCGCTGTAATCAGTGATGAACATATGTGTTCTCCTAACTTCTTTCGATAAAAAATACCCAAATTCGTTGGCTGCACGCTTTGGAGCAGACATTTTATGAATTTATGTGATGAATAAATCAATATCGCTGAGCGCTTGATACTACTATTACTACACAAGAATTGAAATGGTAAGCGCCAAGGCGAGTATGATTACGGTAAATAAAAAAATAGGATTTATTGGCAGAATTGCGAAACAAAATTATTATTTCCAGATATTCCCGCGCTGATTTTTTTAAAAATCGTACTTTTTAATTGTTGTCCGTACTTCCGTATTTCTAACGTATTTTCCGGAACAAATACGGAAAAATCGTAACAGTTGGCAGCTCTGCATCCCTATGAGAAAAGGTTGTCCAAGTATGGTGTCTGTATGCACAATAGTATTCCATCTACAAGCTTGACAAAAAACCTTAACCAAGGTTCATTAAAAACCTTAACCAAGGTGTGATGGTGACGCCAACGCTGACGCCAACGCCGGGGTGATTACATAAGCTCTAACTATTCTTTGAATAGTCGAGCTAAAAATGGCAAAAAAAATCTTAAAATTTTCATACTACTGTAATTGTATCCAGCCTATGAGGGGAAAACAAGGACCACACACCTGTCTCTGTAAATCTTGTATCTTCTTGGCATCGGCAGCTCTCTCCCGGACCCGCACTTTACTGTCCTCTACACGCTTCCCAGACTGCAAGAAAATAATAATGCATTATAAGCCTAGCATTCCCCTGAGTCTATTTGTAGCTGTGACTGGAGAACTGAGCTTATGGGTTTTGCGAAAAGTGTAGATCCAGATCAGCCTGTGCATCCACACAGTCTAATCAGGATCTGCACTGTTCGCTATTCTATCAATGAAACACCCGTCATGCTTCTAACAAGCAATATAGATCGTTATGAAGCTACAGGAATGAGCTATTTGATCAGGAGCTACACTGGTCATAAATCCCATAAGTGCCAATTCTCCAGTCACAGCCACATTTTAGCATGGCCCTGCGCCATGCCCATTTTTTGGTGATGCGCAGGATGGTCTTTGGTTACCCAGCACACTAATATCAAAAGCCGTATTTCTTCACAGCCACAAAACATACTGTATGACTTGTGAATATGGGCTCAACATTACCTCGGTCTGTAGCTCCTCAATGCGGAGTTTGAGTTTGTGTATTTCGTCATCTCGGCGCCGGATCTGCTTACTGCCCTTCTCCAAAAGTTCCTGGTTCTCTGCGTACCAGCGTAACTTCTTGTTCAGCTTGTCAATCTCTTCCAAGTATTTTGCCTCTAGGGCCTGCCGGGGAGGGATATAAAAATGAGAAAGTGAATGGGTTTAATGTCCCAGCAACAGCTGAGTATTTTTCATGCCTAGGGTGGGATTGAACGCACAACCTCTGGTACTGAAGTCCAATGTTCTAACCGCTGGCGCACAACCCATCCCAAGCTATAATAAATAAAGATTAGGTTAGTGCCGTGAATGGGAAAAAATATCTGGCAAGGCTTAGGAAACAGGATGGGCGAGGCTCTGCCGAGCACATCCCGTTTCCAAGCAGCGCCAGATATTTTTCCCATTCACGACACTAACCTACTATTCTATTTATCCCGTCAACATTACAAATAGCTTTAAAATGCAAAAAATAACCCCAGCCGCATCTCCAAATCATATTGACAGGATATCAAAAATGTTTCACGGCACCGTGTTTCACGGCACATACGCACTGTGTTGATGGGATAAATGTGCATTCTCAGCCAACCAAACTGCCCGACATAGAGCAGATTTGGAGAACAGAATGTTGCACATGGTTAGACACTGTATGGGTCATCAAAATATGGAATGTATCGGCCAATCAAACTGCCTGATTTTTTTTCTCAGAAAGTTGTATTTATCTTTATCCCAGACCAGTAGAGGTGTACCGCTTTGAGATGAAGCGTTATTATTGTAAATATTATTGTAAACACGTGCTATTTTTAACTAGTTTACGTCATATGTTGTAGACATGGTATGTGTATACCAGCGCAAACGCATTAACATTCGATAGAATTGTTAATAATACTAACATCGTTTAGTGCTCTAGTGGGTAGATCTGCTGTTTGGTGATCGGACGGTCGTGAGTTCGAATCCTGCCAAAAGCATACATTTTTCTCTCGCTTTCATTATTTTGGCGCCAGAGGTAACGCACACATCCCGAAACAGTCGTGCATTTACTTTTACACAACATTATAAAACACTTCACTCTGAACCTAATCATTGTGAAATGCATTCTGCACATTCGACTCACTACAAATGCAAATATGTTACGGAGAACACCATGTCGAAAAATAAACCTCTCACTTCAGATAATAAACAAATAAATAAATAAACGTGGATGTATGTGGTTCATAATTACCATGTCAATTGTTGTTACATGTAATAAAGATGCATTAAAAAGAAAACACAAAAACAATATTTAAAAAAAAAATAATATATATATAATGGCCAAAGTGAGGATCGAACGCATGCAGTGCAACATTAAAATCAAGTGCCACCGTTGGCCGCCAGTTTACCCACTGCTCCAGTATGATAAACTGTTTTGTCAATCGCAATATATCGATCATGACTATAGCGACGCGCCATAATAAACAGGGAACACCTACAGGAATTCCATGTTTATTTATACACCAATGTTTATATAAACAAAGCATGTAAACAACGCCATGTCAGGCTGGTATACTTATAGCCTATTTCATCAACATTACAAAGTATACTTTACTAGCAAAGTATACTTTGAGGGAGCAATTATTTATTTTTCCTGAAATGCATTATTTCACATAGAACTAACTACTGCATATATTTGATGATTAAAAGTATGTAGAATTATTATACTGAATTTATTACATTATCACAGTCATTAAATGGCTGTGATAATGTAATAAATTCAGTATAATAAAAACTAATAAATTTATCATAAAATTGAAAATTTCTCCCTCAAAGTATACTTTGCTACTAAAGTATACTTTGCAATGTTGATGAAATAGGCTACTGGTACATGCACATAAAGTTTTATAAGCCCTGATCACTTGGCCACATGTGCGAATCCTGGTAGGGATGGATTCACTTCTGTTTCTGTTTTATTTTCGTGTTTCTCTTATTCATTAGCAGAAACATATTTTGGTAGCATATCTCCAGTGGATTGTCATGTGCTGTCAAAACAGCAGATTGTTATGGTTAAAGGTTAACTTTTACCTGTGCTTCCTCGGATTTCATGGTTTTTGCCTCCTCGACAGTTTTCTTCAATTGCTCCTTCTCAATGACGAGCCTCTCGACGTGCTTCTCCAGCTCAGTGCGGGACGACTGCAGCACCACCATCTCACGATTCAGGGCATCGGCTATACGCTGTAGGCAGACGTTACATTTACATTAGCTTTCCGAAAGGTTTAAGAATTCATCATTGCCTCTAATCGCTTCACTGCATGACAGGAAATAACTCGGACTGATCTGTTTGTAAGTCAATAAAGCACCTCAAAAAGTCTATTAGGTCATCGACTACTTACATTAATCTTCACAAGAGAACTCCAATGGTTCAAGATGCATGCCTGGGATCATATATTTTCTGTATTCAATAATTAACCAAACTTGCCCGAGTATAAATTATATGTATTCCTGCCACATTCCCATGTACTGATGTCTGTCTCAAGGACAAGAATTCACATAAGTTCATATTGAGCTTGTTTTCTAATCCTTATTCACAATTTCTGTCCATGACATGTACATGTACCCTATTAACCCTAAATATTCAGACACAATTTGCTTTGGGAAACCCCTAGTAGGGGTTTCCCAAAGCAAATTGTGTCCGAATATTGAGGGTTAAACAATTTGTTAAACAAATTGTATCCAAATCCATTGTTATTGTGATTAAACCTTGTTATTGTGATTAAATCAGTACTGCCATACTAACACTAAATAATGGCATGCTCACTGTCGTTGGGTACCGTATATTTTTATGCATTTCCCCAAATAAATGATGTCCGAATATTGAGGGTTATTACGGTATTGTATTTTTAATACAATATTGTTTAGACTACAGAGCACACTAATGTGTCCTACCTTGGACTGCTCGAGTTCTGTGCCCAGTGTGATGATTTGTTTGTTTGTTTATTGGCGTTTAACAGCCTATCAATAGCTAAGGTCATATAAGGCCGGGTAAACGTGTTTGATCCCGTTTTAACCAGCTACAATCCCAAAATCAGAACGGAATAGTTAGATCGAGAAAAAATATATTCAGTCCTGAAATTATAATTACCTGACCTGGTGCCAGGTTCATACCACACCAAAGTAACTTGGCCCCTTCCCCTAAAATAGGATTACGAATAATCGTAATACTCACATATGGGGTATAACCAGATCCAACTGTCACATACAAAATTCCAAAGACGTAATGTGAGGGCCAAACCAGGTCTCCAGTCGGAATTCCGGTAAGCATGGTAAGGATGAACCCCGATCGTTAAATTACCCATCGCGTGCTCCCACCGGCCACCCACGCCCAGTGTGATGATAAACAGAAGAATAATATCTTGTCTGGAAGCATACAAAAGTGCACAAAATCCCCGCCACCTGCCCACACTGGAAGAGAAACCAGGGGCCTGTTTCACTAAACTTTGTACGACTAAAATGTTCTTAAGTGCAAATTTAGGATCGTCTGGAAATTTCAATTGATGGATTTACATTTATTGAGCATAGGCTGCATATGCAGCCTATGCTCAATAAATGTAAATCCAATAATTGTTTACAAGAAAACGTTGTTAATGTGAAAGTTACAGACTATCATAATTTTGCACTTATGAACATTTTATTCATATGAAGTTTAGTGAAACGGGCCCCCAGAAACCTACCTTGGACGGCTGGAGTTCTGTGCCCAGTGTGATCATAAACAGAAGAATAATATCTTGTCTGGAAGCATTCAAAGGTTCAGAAAATCCCCGCCACCTGCCCACACTGGCAGAGGACCGAGACCCCTACATTGGACTGATCGAGTTCTGTGCCGAGTGTGATGATAAACAGAAACAAGGTGCATGATCACGTGGTTACAAAAACAACAGCGCGCCAACTCCAACGTAAGTATTATTTGATATTTTCCTTAATAGGCAACAGATTTTGATGAAATATTGTGCAGCAAACGCGTCTTCATGAGCTGCATTTGATGGTCCCGAGAGTTTGGCACATACATATGTTTTTGCGAAGAATCGATTTCCGTGTCAGTAGAAGTTTGGGCAAAAGTAATGAGAACACGAAAAGCAGCTTAACAAGACGTGTTTGATGCACCATATTTCATCAAAATCAGTTACATAATAAAACAAGAAACGAGGCAAAGCCACGAAGGCCAGGTTTTTTCCAAGCATAGACACTTGGATAACATAATTATACCCACTTTTTGTAGACTAGATGGCCGTAGCCTGCATGTCGCGCCTTGGGGCGAGACATGGACACTAAAAAAATAGATATAGTAGATGGAAAAACTTTAACGAAAAAATAAATTTAACCGGACACACGGACGTACGGACGGACGGACAATATGCCAAAATGCCGACGATATCGCGCTTTCCGCAAGCGGGTGCGACAATGATGATAAACACCCATGTGAAGTATCAAGGTAATGGGTGAAGCAGTTGCAGAGATATAGTACACGAAAAAACTTTAACAAAAAAATTCAAAGTAATTTGACCTTGACATTGGGCACAGGGGCCGCACGGTTGGGGGTTAGAATGAAAATATGGATGATGATAAACACCCATGTGAAGTTTC
This sequence comes from Conchocele bisecta, assembly GCA_029237695.1. Lineage (NCBI taxonomy): Eukaryota > Metazoa > Mollusca > Bivalvia > Lucinida > Thyasiridae > Conchocele > Conchocele bisecta. Next base: position 137,292,011 of record CM055265.1, read on the forward strand.
AAGGTAATGGACGAAGCAGTTGCAGAGATATAGTATAACAAAAAACTTTTAACCAAAAAACTTTAACCAGACGTACGTTAAAAAGTTAATGTTGAAAATGGCTAATTCAATTACGTAGAAATAATAGGTGAAGGTAAAAAAAATGGTCACATGTTGGATAGTTGTATGTGGCAGGCACCCCGTGGTTATGAAGCTGTGAAAGTTTGGTGGTCCTAGGTGGTACAGTACCAAAGAAATGGACTTAAACACGAAAACTTAACATTGTAAACGCGAAAAGTTAACATTGAAAATGGCTAAGTCGACTGCGCGGAAAAAATGGGTCAAGTTAAAAAAAAAGTAACATGTTGGATAGTGATATGTGGTGGGCACCCCTTGATTATGAAGCTGTGAAAGTTTGGTGGTCCTATGTGGTACAGTAACAAAGAAATGGACTCAAACACGAAAATATAACATTGATTGTGGACGCCGCCCGCCGCCCGCCTCCTGCCTCCCGCTTCCGGCCTCCCGCCTCCCGCCTCCCGCCCGCCCGGCTATCGCCAATCCAATAGCCTGGATTTTTTTTCAAAAAACCTGGCTAAAAATTATAAAAGTGTACGTACTCTGAGGGCTTTTGGAAGTTTCAGTACTTGTTGTTGTTGTTGTAACCACATGATCATGCACCTTGAAAAGAATAATATATTGTCTGGAAGCATACAAAAGTGCAGAAAATCCCCGCCACCTGTCCACACTGGCCGAGAAACGAGACCCCTACCTTGGACTGCTCGAGTTCTGTGCCGAGTGTGGCGACGGCAGTGGCGTTGTTGCCCGCCGCGATCTGCCGCTGCACGTCTGGCCCCGTTATAGCCCCCTTGTTCCTGTATTCGTCCTCCTTCCGCTCCAGATTGGTCCTGATGGCGACATGTATAAGATATTGTTCACATATTGGATTTTAACCCTTTGACCCCTAAGTAACTGGAATGGATTTTGATATGTTAATTTTGCAACCAATCTAATGGTCATACAAGAAACGAGGCAAAGCCACGAAGGCCAGGTTTTTTCCAAGCATAGACACTTGGGTAACATAATTATACCCACTTTTTGTAGACTAGATGGCCGTGGCCTGCATGTCGCGCCTTGGGGCGAGGCATGGACACTAACAAAATAGATATAGTAGATGGAAAAACTTTAACCAAAAAACTTTAACCGGACACACGGACGGACGTATGTCAAAATGCCGACGATATCGCGCTTTCCGCAAGCAGGTGTGACAATGATGATAAACACCCATGTGAAGTATCAAGGTATTGGGTGAAGCAGTTGCAGAGATATAGTACACGAAAAAACTTTAACAAAAAAATTGAAGGTAATTTGAACTTGACATAGGGCACAGGATCGCGCTTTCCGCAAGCAGGTGCGACAATGATGATAAACACCCATGTGAAGCATCAAGGTATTGGGTGAAGCAGTTGCAGAGATATAGTACACGAAAAAACTTTAACAAAAAAAATTCAAAGTAATTTGACCTTGACATTGGGCACAGGATCGCGCTTTCCGCAAGCAGGTGCGACAATGATGATAAACACCCATGTGAAGTATCAAGGTATTGATTGGGTGAAGCAGTTGCAGAGATATAGTACACGAAAAAACTTTAACAAAAAAATTCAAAGTAATTTGACCTTCACATTGGGCACAGGATCGCGCTTTCCGCAAGCAGGTGCGACAATGATGATAAACACCCATGTGAAGTATCAAGGTATTGGGTGAAGCAGTTGCAGAGATATAGTACACGAAAAGACTTTAACAAAAAAATTCAAAGTAATTTGACCTTGACATTGGGCACAGGGGCCGCACGGTTGGGGGTTAGAATGAAAATATGATGATGATAAACACCCATGTGAAGTTTCAAGGTAATGGGCGAAGCAGTTGCAGAGATATAGTATAACGAAAAAGTTTTAACCAAAAAACTCTAACCAGACGTACGTTAAAAAGTTAACGTTGAAAATGGCTAAGTCAATTACGTAGAAATAATAGGTGAAGGTAACAAAATGGTCACATGTTGGATAGTTGTATGTGGTAGGCACCCCTTGGTTATGAAGCTGTGAAAGTTTGGTGGTCCTAGGTGGTACAGTACCAAAGAAATGGACTTAAACACGAAAACTAAACATTGTAAACGCGAAAACTTAACATTGAAAATGGCTAAGTCGACTGAGCGGAAAAAATGGGTGAAGTTAAAAAAAAAAAGTAACATGTTGGATAGTGATATGTGGTGGGTACCCCTTGATTATGAAGCTGTGAAAGTTTGGTGGTCCTAGGTGGTACAGTACGAAAGAAATGGACTTAAACACGAAAACTTAACATTGTAAACGCGAAAACTTAACATTGAAAATGGCTAAGTCGATTACGCGGAAAAAATGGGTGAAGTTAAAAAAAAAGTAACATGTTGGATAGTGATATGTGGTGGGCACCCCTTGATTATGAAGCTGTGAAAGTTTGGTGGTCCTAGGTGGTACAGTAACAAAGAAATAGACTCAAACACGAAAACTTAACATTGATTGTGGACGCCGCCCGCCGCCCGACGCCCACCCGCCGCCCACCGCCGCCGCCCGCCCAGCCCACCCAGCTTTCGCCAATCCAATAGCCTGGATTTTTTTTCAAAAAGTTGCAGAGATATAGTACACGAAAAAACTTTAACAAAAAAATTCAAAGTAATCCGACCTCGACATTGGGCACAGGATCGCACTTTCCGCAAGCAGGTGCGACAATGATGATAAACACCCATGTGAAGTGTCAAGGTTTTGGGTGAAGCAGTTGCAGAGATATAGTACACGAAAAAACTTTAACAAAAAAAATCAAACTAATTTGACCTTGACATTGGGCACAGGATCGCGCTTTCCGCAAGCAGGTGCGACAATGATGATAAACACACATGTAAGTACAAGGTATTGGGTGAAGCAGTTTGCAGAGATATAGTACACGAAAAAACATTAACAAAAAAATTCAAAGTAATTTGACCTTGACATTGGGCACAGGATCGCGCTTTCCGCAAGCAGGTGCGACAATGATGATAAACACCCATGTGAAGTATCAAGGTATTGGGTGAAGCAGTTGCAGAGATATAGTACATGAACAAACTTTAACAAAAAAATCAAAGTAATTTGACCTTGACATTGGGCACAGGATCGCGCTTTCCGCAAGCAGGTGCAACAATGATGATAAAACACCCATGTGAAGTATCAAGGTATTGGATGAAGCAGTTGCAGAGATATAGTACACGAAAAAACTTTAACAAAAAAATTCAAAGTAATTTGACCTTGACATTGGGCACAGGATCGCACTTTCCGCAAGCAGGTGCGACAATGATGATAAACACCCATGTGAAGTGTCAAGGTTTTGGGTGAAGCAGTTGCAGAGATATAGTACACGAAAAAACTTTAACAAAAAAAATCAAAGTAATTTGACCTTGACATTGGGCACAGGATCGCGCTTTCCGCAAGCAGGTGCGACAATGATGATAAACACCCATGTGAAGTATCAAGGTATTGGGTGAAGCAGTTGCAGAGATATAGTACACGAAAAAACTTTAACAAAAAAATTCAAAGTAATTTGATCTTGACATTGGGCACAGGATCGCGCTTTCCGCAAGCAGGTGCGACAATGATGATAAACACCCATGTGAAGTATCAAGGTATTGGGTGAAGCAGTTGCAGAGATATAGTACACGAAAAAACTTTAACAAAAAAATTCAAAGTAATTTGACCTTGACATTGGGCACAGGGGCCGCACGGTTGGGGGTTAGAATGAAAATATGGATGATGATAAACACCCATGTGAAGTTTCAAGGTAATAGGCGAAGCAGTTGCAGAGATATAGTATAACGAAAAAGTTTTAACCAAAAAACTCTAACCAGACGTACATGTACGTTAAAAAGTTAACGTTGAAAATGGCTAAGTCAATTACGTAGAAATAATAGGTGAAGGTAATAAAATGGTCACATGTTGGATAGTTGTATGTGGTAGGCACCCCTTGGTTATGAAGCTGTGAAAGTTTGGTGGTCCTAGGTGGTACAGTACCAAAGACATGGACTTAAACACGAAAACTTAACATTGTAAACACGAAAACTTAACATTGAAAATGGCTAAGTCGACTGAGCGGAAAAAATGGGTGAAGTTAAAAAAAAAGTAACATGTTGGAAAGTGATATGTGGTGAGTACCCCTTGATTATGAAGCTGTGAAAGTTTGGTGGTCCTAGGTGGTACAGTACGAAAGAAATGGACTTAAACACGAAAACTTAACATTGTAAACGCGAAAACTTAACATTGAAAATGGCTAAGTCGATTACGAGGAAAAAATGGGTGAAGTTAAAAAAAAAGTAACATGTTGGATAGTGATATGTGGTGGGCACCCCTTGATTATGAAGCTGTGAAAGTTTGGTGGTCCTAGGTGGTACAGTAACAAAGAAATGGACTCAAACACGAAAACTTAACATTGATTGTGGACGCCGCCCGCCGCCCGCCGCCCGCCCGCCCGCCCGCCCGCCCGCCCGGCTTTCGCCAATCCAATAGCCTGGATTTTTTTCTCCAAAAAACCTGGCTAAAAATGATTTTCACACTAGTCCATTTATGAAAAGGGCGTGTTTTTGTCACAAGCCGGCTCATCTGGATCTACACTGTTTGCCAATACCACAACACAGGGTTCAATGTGAGCGAGTGTCAGCGACCGCAGCATTTAGTTTCTTAACAAGAAACGAGGCAAAGCCACGAAGGCCAGGTTTTTTCCAAGCATAGACACTTGGATAACATAATTATACCCACTTTTTGTAGACTAGATGGCCGTGGCCTGCATGTCGCGCCTTGGGGCGAGGCATGGACACTAAAAAAATAGATATAGTAGATGTAAAAACTTTTAACAAAAAACTTTAACCGGACGTACGGACGAACGGACGGACGTATGCCAAAATGCTGATGATATCGTGCTTTCCGCAAGCAGGTGCGACAATGATGATAAACACCCATGTGAAGTATCAAGGTATTGGGTGAAGCAGTTGCAGAGATATAGTACACGAAAAAACTTTAACAAATAAATTCAAAGTAATTTGAACTTGACATAGGGCACAGGATCGCGCTTTCCGCAAGCAGGTGCAACAATGATGATAAACACCCATGTGAAGTATCAAGGTATTGGGTGAAGCAGTTGCAAGAGATATAGTACACGAAAAAAACTTTAACAAAAAAATTCAAAGTAATTTGACCTTGACATTGGGCACAGGATCGCACTTTCCGCAAGCAGGTGCAACAATTGATGATAAACACCCATGTGAAGTATCAAGGTATTGGGTGAGCATTTGCAGATATAGTACAAACGAAAAAACTTTAAACAAAAAAATTCAAAAGTAATTTGACCTTGACATGGCACAGGATCGCGCTTCGCAAGCAGGTGAATACAATGATTATAAACACACCCATGTAAGATCAAGGTAGTGTGAAGCAGTTGAAGAGATATAGTACACGAAAAACTTTAAGTAAGATTCAGGTATTTGACTGAACAATGCACAGGTGAAGTCGGCTCAGCAGCAGGTGCGATTTGACCATTGATGTTAAACCACCCATGTGAGTAATCAAGGTATTGGGTGAAGCAGTTGCGAGATATAGTACACGAAAAAAACTTTAAGAAAAAGATTCAAAGTAATTTGACCTTGACATTGGGCACAGGATCGCGCTTTCCGCAAGCAGGTGCGACAATGATGATAAACACCCATGTGAAGTATCAAGGTATTGGGTGAAGCAGTTGCAGAGATATAGTACACGAAAAAACTTTAACAAAAAAATTCAAAGTAATTTGAACTTGACATAGGGCACAGGATCAAGGTATTGGGTGAAGCAGTTGCAGAGATATTGTACACGAAAAAACTTTAACAAAAAAATTCAAAGTAATTTGACCTTGACATTGGGCACAGGATCGCGCTTTCCGCAAGCAGGTGCGACAATGATGATAAGCACCCATGTGAAGTATCAAGGTATTGGGTGAAGCAGTTGCAGAGATATAGTACACGAAAAAACTTTAACAAAAAAATTCAAAGTAATTTGACCTTGACATTGGGCACAGGATCGCGCTTTCCGCAAGCAGGTGCGACAATGATGATAAACACCCATGTGAAGTATCAAGGTATTGGGTGAAGCAGTTGCAGAGATATAGTACACGAAAAAACTTTAAGAAAAAGATTCAAAGTAATTTGACCTTGACATTGGGCACAGGATCGCGCTTTCAGCAAGCAGGTGCGACAATGATGATAAACACCCATGTGAAGTATCAAGGTATTGGGTGAAGCAGTTGCAGAGATATAGTACACGAAAAAACTTTAACAAAAAAATTCAAAGTAATTTGACCTTGACATTGGGCACAGGGGCCGCACGGTTGGGGGTTAGAATGAAAATATGGATGATGATAAACACCCATGTGAAGTTTCAAGGTAATGGGCAAAGCAGTTGCAGAGATAGTATAACGAAAAAGTTTTAACCAAAAAACTCTAACCAGACGTACGTTAAAAAGTTAACGTTGAAAATGGCTAAGTCAATTACGTAGAAATAATAGGTGAAGGTAAAAAAATGGTCACATGTTGGATAGTTGTATGTGGTAGGCACCCCTTGGTTATGAAGCTGTGAAAGTTTGGTGGTCCTAGGTGGTACAGTACCAAAGAAATGGACTTAAACACGAAAACTTAACATTGTAAACGCGAAAACTTAACATTGAAAATGGCTAAGTCGACTGCGCGGAAAAAATGGGTGAATTTAAATTTAAAAAAAAAAGTAACATGTTGGATAGTGATATGTGGTGGGTACCCCTTGATTATGAAGCTGTGAAAGTTTGGTGGTCCTAGGTGGTACAGTACGAAAGAAATGGACTTAAACACGAAAACTTAACATTGTAAACGCGAAAACTTAACATTGAAAATGGCTAAGTCGATTACGCGGAAAAAATGGGTGAAGTTAAAAAAAAAGTAACATGTTGGATAGTGATATGTGGTGGGCACCCCTTGATTATGAAGCTGTGAAAGTTTGGTGGTCCTAGGTGGTACAGTAACAAAGAAATGGACTCAAACACGAAAACTTAACATTGATTGTGGACGCCGCCCGCCGCCCGCCCGCCGCCCGCCCGCCCGGCTTTCGCCAATCCAATAGCCTGGATTTCTTTTCAAAAAACCTGGCTAAAAATTCAATATGTCAACAATAACATACTTATAATTAGCCAGATAATTAGCCAGATTTATAATGCAGTCTCTCATCCGAGTATTGACTTTCCATTTCCTGTTGAACAGGTAGTCAGTCATTAAATCAAGCAATAGGTAAATTATTGGGGTTAAATAGTGTCAAATGTGAAATAAGTGAAGCACGATACTGGCCAGCGATTGGCTTAGAATGTAGGGCAAATGATAAAGTTCATTATTGAAAGTGAATGGGTTTAACATCCCAGTAATGTGTGCAGGACCTTGACCTTGGGCGGTCTTATGTGGGTCATATGCATAACAAAGCAGCATCCCTAGACACATATTGTGGCCAAATATTATTCGGTGAAGAAGTTCATAAGTTATTGAATAACAAAAAAAACTTTAACAAATTTGTTTTATAGTCTGCAGACGATAACTTGCTACATGTTTACAAACAAACCGGTCATAAACAAAACACAGAATAGGTGAGACAGGTAAATATACCCGTGCCAGTATTCCTTTTCAATATTGATTTTGAGATTTGTCATCATGTCTTACATGTATGTAGTCGAGGGGTTAGAGTGACGGATATCAATACCGTAGATAGCGAGTTTGAATCTTAGTTTTTCATACATATATACACATATATTTTTATTTGTTTATATTTTATTATATATTTCTTTTTATGTGTGTTGCTCTTATAAATTACATTAACTAAGCATGAGATAGATTACATGTAGAACGTTAGTCTCGCTTTGAAGAAAACTAATAACTAAATGCACATTTCATATGTGTGTACATGTACATGAAGAATCTGGAGGATGTTCTCGCCGATCATGTCACATTGAGGTCATACAGCAATAGTGATAACCCTCGCCGTTTCACTTATTCCCTTCTCCAGCAAGCAGTCATAAAAAGAACAGAATGATGTCGACAAAAGTAATGCATTTTGCAAGGTACAAACTCTTGACCAGATATAATGAACAAAAGTTTTGCAAACATATGGATATTCTCCGGCTTCGATACCACTGAGCCACACTACATGTCAATTTCGGGCACCAAGATACATTATTATATTGACATGCATGCACATGCACTTTGCCATGTTGTTATTATACACGAAAACGAGGCTATGATATGATAATACACCTGGCTTACCTATGTTTGGACTCATCGACTGACCTCCAGCAACTTATTATCATCTGTCATTTATACAAACAAGTTTGTTTGTTTGTTTATTAGTGTTTAACAGCCTATCAACAGCTATGGTCATGTAAGGCCGGGCCAACCGGTTCGATCCGGTTTTAACCTGCTGCATTGGGGAGAAAATCCCAAAATCAGAACGGAATATTTACATCGAGAAAAAATATATTCAGCCCTGAAATTAGAATAACCTGACCTGGTGCCAGGTCCATACCACACCAAGTCACTTGGCCCCTTCCCCTAAAATAGGATCATGAATAATCTTAATACTCACATAAGGGGTATAACCAGATTCAACTGTCACATACATACTAACGCTATATCCCCTCTTGCCTATCGGTGAGGGGATAATAATATAAACCAACAAGGTGATCGCCGCCGAGAGTCTCACATACGAAGGTCAAGATTAACATGGTCAAGATCGCCCGATTGACACTGTGTTGATTGCCATCAATGTGAGGAAAGTATTGATGAAGTTCAGTAATGACTAATGGATCGGGGGGCCGTTTCACTAAACTCTGTACGACTAAAATGTTCGTAAGTGCAAAATTATGATAGTCTATAAATTTCACATTAACAATGTTTTCTTGCAAACAATTATTGGATTTACATTTATTGAGCATAGGCTGCATATGTAGCCTATGCTCAATAAATGTAAATCCATCAATAGATGGTAATTTCCAGACAATCCTAAATTTGCACTTACAAACATTTTAGTCGTACAAAGTTCAGTGAAACGGCCCCCAGGAGATATTAAAAATTTGGATGTTATTGTTTACGCCTACAACGATGACGTTGGAATTATGACTATTATGTCTCACTATGAAAACATAGACAAATGTAAATTCTCCATATTCAAGCACTTCAAACTGTTAGTGCTATTATAGGGGAACGTCAACCAGCAAATTAGCAAGCATGAGTGAAAGTATATATCACCTGTGACAATATGAATCTTGATGGATGGAATTTTACATCAACCCTTACAATGCTGAATTAAAATTTGTTGTCTGCTGCTTATTTTTTATTTTCCATTTTTCTCATCAAAAACATGGTTTGACAGCACATCAGAACCATTTCCAATGGAAATGATTCTAAAATGCTGACAAACCATGTTTTTACTGAGAGAAGAGACAAAATATGACACAGCAGCAGACGACCATTTTCGGTTCCCACACTCTAAGGGTTAAACAAGGTCATACACAGACACGTATGTGGAGCTTAATTGGGAAACACGGGAAATGCGGGAACCGAAATTTGTCATCTGCTGTTGATTCATATTTTGTTTTTTCTCTCAGTAAAACGATGGTTTGGTAGCACCTTAGAATCATTTCCATTGGAACTGATTCTAAAGTCCTGTCAAAACATCGTTTTTGATGAGCAAAATGGAAAATAAAAATAAACAGCAGACGACAAAAATCAATTCAGCAGTGTCAGGGATAATTCATAATTACAATCCTTCTAGCACTGAAACAACATGCTGATCATGCTGGCTACCCTTACTACACCATGTCAAATGGCTCCACGTGTGACAGAAGGATTTACATGTATATGAATAACAGGCCCAATCCTACGAGACAATAGGTTTAATGTCACAACAAACAGTCATTTGTGTTACAGTCAAATACATAGTCATTAAACAGCTTGGAAAGATAAAAGCACACTCCTAATTTGGAGCCCAAACACTTGTTTACAATCACTGAAGTTCACAGTTCAGAATTATATTTGAAAAGCAGACTTATTTTTGCACTTGATATACATTAGGTTGTATCAAAGCCCATCACGAGCCGGCTCATCTGGATGTACACTTGTTGCCAATACCACTATAGAGGCAAGTGGTGTTAAGAATGCACACACTATATTTTTGCAAAGGCTGTAAAGGCTCTTTCGCCAGTGGTGCTCCAAACATAAGTTTGTCACTCTGAATGTAAAATATTAGCAAACTAGCAATTGCCAGTAACACACTTCACACAGGGACATACACAGCGCTCCAGATAAGGTGCGTATTTTACGCACTTATTTTAGCAGAATACGCATTGATTATCAAAAGAGGGAGTACAAAATACTTACAGCAATGTGAAAATACGCATTGATTTTCTTTCAAAGCGAGTAGTGAAAACACTGTAATAAAGTTGAAAATTTACTTAGTTGAGCTGCAAAAAGCATTTTTCAGCTCAAATAAGTGAATTTTTAAATTTGTTTTATTTTTTATCATGTGTTCCCTATTTAATAAGGAAGAAAATCAATAACACATTTGTAAAAGTAAAATACACATTGAATTTGAAATATGGGGGTATATTACTCTTTAGATAGAAAACTTATCTGGAGCTCTGTACACAGGATACTTACTGTACGCCCACGTGGCTCAGCTTTTTTCTAAACAGACATTCCAAGTTATTACGTGTCATTCCACTATGACTTGTGTTGCAAGTTGTTATAGTGCTGTTTTATTTTCTAAGGTTTGTGACCTTTAAATAGATGTAAGTGGGTGTCGTTGCTGGTTCATAGATTGTTCACAGCATGATATAATACATGTGTGAATAGTATAGGGTTTTATGAAAGGGAACAGAAATCGTAAAACATTTTCATTAACCCTTTCACCCCTACACTGTACAGTCTGTTTCACGAAAGCTGCCCAAATTTTACGGCTATATAGACAATTCAAAAACAATATTATTTTCGATAATATTAAATTAAAGGAAAATTTAAGAATGAGCCTTTTTATTTCGTGAAATTTGGTCAAATATTGATTTTATTGCGACAACAAAATTTCCCCATGTTAAATCCCCATAGATTTAACATGGGGAAATTTTTTTGAATTTTAGAAATACTGGACTGATTTTTAAAATTTAACTTTTGCTTTCTTAGTTAGATCATATCCAAGCTATCTAGTCAGGTTTCAGAGTCAATTTCCAAATTTCTTTGTTTTTTGACTCCTCCCACACTCCTCTACCTCTTTTCCCCCATGTTAAATTCCCATAGACAAATCAATTTTTCGTAATAAAATCAATATTTGACCGAATTTCACGAAATAAAAAGAAGGCTCATTATTAAATTTTCCTTTTTGAATTGTCTATATGGCTGTAAAATTTGGGCAGCTTTCGTGAAACAGACAGTAAGTAACTGGAACAGATGATGGTATGTTAATTTTGAAACCAATGTAAACATCATAAAATGATTTTCTGACTAGTCTATTTATGAAAACGGGTGTTTAAGTTCTCAAAAATATGAAAATTACTTGCAAAAAGTGCAGATTCTGATGAGACAGCTCGTCACGAGCCGGCTCACCTGGATATACACTTTTTTCCAATACCACTGTACAGGCCTGTGGTGTTGAAAGGGTTAATGTTTTCAGAATGTATCGGAATGTCTTCGACCTTGTGTTTGACCTTGCAAATAGGAGAGGCAGAAGGGAACGTATTTGTGACAGAATAGTAGATAAACCCTTACACCGCTATCTTAATTCTTTTTGTCGTCTGCTGTTTATTTTCTATTTTCCATTTTTATGATCAAAAACATGCTTTGACAGCACTTTAGAATAGTTTACAACATGCTTTGACAGCACTTTAGAATCATTTCCATTGGAAATGATTCTGAATTGCTGTCAAACCATATTTTTATTGAGAAATAAGGCAAGATATAAAAGCAACAGCAGACAACAATTGTTGTGCGTAGCGGTCTAAGGGTTAAGAAGTGCTGTGAAAATAAACAGCTACTATGAAATATTTACATTCAGTTTTCAAAAAATTGGTTTTGTAGAAAAATTCAGTGAATTTAATGTCGTGTGTGAATAAATACCTTAAGTTGGAAGCTTCTGAGAGTAACCTTTGGTTTTCATTGAACATTTTCTCCTCCGTTTGCTTGTGTTTCTTCTGCATGTTTTTCATCTCATTGTAAATTCGCTTGTTCTCCTGTTGATAGCCCGTTATCAACGTCTCTTGTTCCTTCATCTCTCGCTCCAGCTGCTCCATCTGGTCTTGTGACACCCCTTCCAGTTTCTCCCCCGCAATTATCTTCTTCTTCACATCATTCTCCTCGGCTCCGGACAGCTGTATGTAGTGAACAACCATCAGCCAAGTATCCATGATTATCAATAATAGATGTATGTAATGGAATAGGACACTGTCTATCACTGGTAATACATGGCCACTAACAATCAACAATCAGCCAAGAATCCATTATCAACACTTCGACTGCCGGGAACGAAAATTGTTGTCTGCTGTTATTTTATATTTTGCCTTCTTTCTTGTCACAAGCATGGTTTGACAGCACTGTAGAATAATTTCCATTGAAAATGATTGCAAAGTGCTGTCAAACCATGTTTTTGATGAGATTGCAAAGTGCTGTCAAACCATGTTTTTGATGAGAAAAATGAAAAGTAGAAAATAAACAGCAGACGAGAAAATTTCATTCAGCAGTGTAACGGTCAACTAGAAAATGTGGTCTGTCGACTCACTTAGGGCTTCTGTAGCTGATTTGTGAAACTCTTACAAAAACTTCAAAAAAATAAACAGATGGACAGACAGACAGAAATAAGACGGATTTGGTTTTTTAAGCAGTGGATTAACATGCACTAGTTTATAATTCCAGCACAAAAATATTTACACAATTCCCTAACATTTGATTGGCCCGTAGCAAGTCTCTGTCCCAGTAATCCCAGTATCCCAGCAAACTCCCACGCCAAACTACTTTCCATAACCGTGAGGCGCAGTTAAAGTAATTCTTAAGAAAACAGAAAATAAAAACATTTCTTGATGAATTTATTTCAAATGCTGGAATTATAAGGAATGAATGGCCTTTTTGTGGAATTTATCGGGGATATAAACTTGGAAAAGTCGCCTTCGTCCAGTATTCCCGCGACTTTTCCAAGTTTATACCCCGATAAATTCCACATAAAGGCCATTCATTCCTATAAAGTAAATTGATGCAAACAAACCTTGGCTTTTAGAACAAAGATTTCCTGTTTGAGAGCAGCTATCTCCTGTTCGTAGTCCATTCTCTGGGCCTCTATCTGCCTCTCACTGCCCCGCTCCATAGCTACCAGCTCAGCTACAATGGGATGGATGTAGTGATGGATTGATTGGCTTATGACACATTTACCGTACAAGGGTCGTGTCAGGAACTGAACAATTTCCACTGACAAATTTGTGATGAAGGTTATTGCTTTCAATTCAATGGCTTGCGAGACAGGCACTAGTTATCACAGGAGTGATCATACCAGTAATACCCTTACAAATATCGATTTGACACATGAACATATTTAATATCAGAAACAGATTCTTAGGTTGAAAATCAAAATGCTATACACATTTTTTACATTTAACCTCTAAGGTCACCTTGACCTTGGACGTAGGCATGTAGGGACTGAAGAGCACATATCTTCTCTTCATGGCAAACATTTGTGGCAAATCATTTGAAAATCCATTCATCGGTTTAGAAGATGAAGAGCGGAATCAAAATCTCATGCCCATTTTTGACCTTTGACCTCTAGGTGTGACCTTGGAACATAGGCAGTGGGTATTGAACACGACACATCGGCTTATCATGGTAACAATTTGTGGCAAATCATTTGAAAACTACTTGATCTTAACCCTTTCACCCCTAAGTAACTGGAATAGAGTTTCATATGTTAATTTTGCAACCAATCCAATCGTCACAAAATGATTTGAAATGACAAAAAAAAAGAAAATTACTTGCAAAAAGTGCAGATCCTGATGAGACGGCTCGTCACGAGCCGGCTCATCTGGATCTACACTGTTTGCCAATACCACTATACAGGCCTGTGGTGTTGAAAGGGTTCAGTACGGTATATTCATGCAGAAATGTTGAGCCAATGTTACAATGATGGATGAGGAACCTTTGAGTTTGGCTACACTGTCCTCCTGGTCCTCCGTTCCTGGTGGTCTCTCCTTGAAGCTTGTGGACACTGACGGCTCATCCTGCGAGTACTGCACCTACACACAATGGATCTAATTATTAGCAGGTAACAAGCTTTGTATTGGCCGAATACATACCGACTGATAACATATTGCTGTATCAGGCATTGACCTGACAACAAATTAAAACCGATGTATTATTGGCAGAACGGCGTCACATGACGTTACCGAATTACATCAGTGGAATGACATAAATGAAAACAACGGCATAATTGCTCATTAAGTAGCGAAAAACGTTACCTGATAAATAGAATACCTTGCTAATGTCTTTTGATATCAACTTTATCAGAAGCCTTGCCTGATAAACTTGATATCAAAAGACACTAGCTTGGTATTCTCTATTTATATTTAATTTCAAAAATGTTGTTTACATCCCAGAAAAATTCTCGAAAAATGTTGTTTATTCCTTACAATTCCAACCGAATTATACACCCAGGGATTAAAATGATTTAAATCATATTCTTCATAGGGGACACAATGTCAATATAACATTAGTTTCTTTACAACACAACAGAACATAGCTCAACGCAATTAGAAAGTTACATGTACAATATGTGGCTGTGACTGGCGAAATGGGGCTTATGGGTTTTGCGACCAGTGTAGATCCAGATCAGCCTGTGCATCCGCACAGACTGATCACGATCTTCACTGTTCGCCATTCCATCAATGAATCCCCCATCATGCTTCTAACAAAGATTTTAGATTGTTATCCGGCTACAGGAGTGTGATATTTGATCAGGAGCTACAGTGGTCACAAATCCGATAAGACCCATTTCTCCATTCAACACCACATATTAGTATTTCTTATCAATATTTTGTTTGTTGCATTTCAAATTTCGAATCGATACAAAATTTCAACTATTCTGGAGTTTATTCATGCATGGACCATATGGCCAGATGTGGATACTGGCGGCCAATGAAAATGCTCAGAATTGTGTTGGAATTTGGTTGATTTATTGACTTTTAAGTCGATCACATGGGGGCCGTTTTAATAAACTTTGTATGACTGAAATGTTCACAAGTGCAAATTAGGATCGTCTGGAAATTTCAATTAATGGATTTACATTTATTGAGCATAGGCTGCATATCCAGCCTATGCTCAATAAATGTAAATCCAATAATTATTTACAAGAAAACATTGTTAATGTGACATTTACAGACTATCATAATTTTGCACTTACAAACATTTTAGTCGTACAAAGTCTAGTGAAACGGGCCCCAGTTTTCAAGAATAGTGAAGTACATTTACTAAGTAATACATCACAATGACATTGAACTTATTCAATTCTTACTGGTGTAATTCGCTGGTGTGGCCGGATAATGCTTATTAATTTGCAATCATCACAATATACATAGTGGGAAGTCCCGAGTTAAGTGTGGAAACAGTTTATAATTATAGTCCGTTCACAAGAGCCCGTTCTTATTGCAGCATAGCAGAACTACCGTAATAACCCGAAATAGGCGGACACAACGTACTTTAGTAAACACATATAAATATCTGGTTTCCCAATGTTTAGAATTAGTATGTTTATACTGAATGATCATAATAACACTATATTTGGATATTGTGTCCAAATATTTAAGGAATAAAACCATGTTTTGTTGCGTTTACTGTTGTATGGAAAACATTTGGTCTGTTTAAAGTTCAAACTTTAAACAGACCTAAACAGACCAACTGTTTTACATACCATTACATTTCATGTAAGCGCGACATTGCCAGTTAATAACGTGCCATTATTGACGTCGTGGAGATTAACAACGTCAAACAAACTCTAACCGATCAACGTCGCACGACGTCACTTGAGGCTAAATATTTACACCTTCCAAATATGTATAATGGAAGCGCCCATTCAACGTGTTGCATTTATATCCCAATGAACATTCGTTCATTGGGATATAAATGCAACACGTTGAATGGGGCTTCAATTATGAATAATTGGAAGGTGTAAATATTTAGGGTTATTACGGTAATACCTGGGGTGCACGGGCAGGTCGACTGGAGAAATGGTCTTTGATGTAGTTGGTGAACGACTCGACAGATGCCTGAAGCTGTGTGGCCATCACTGGCCCACCTTTCCTCGCCCGGCTAGGCGACTCATTACCTAGGGAGGCATGGTTACGTCATATAGGCCAATTTATCAAGTTTTGTATTGGCCAGATATGTAGCGACTGGTAAAATGTCGTATCAGGCATTTACCTGATACAAATATCCGGTAACAACTAATTGAAAACTAACGTTGGTCAAATGGATTCACATGACGTTACCGAATGATGTCAGTGTAATGACGCAATGTAAACAAGTCTGCATTCTTTTCAATGAAATTCACATCCTATTTCCCCATTCTGTAGCATAAAATGTTACCTGATAAATAGAATACAACTTGATAATGAAAGACACTAGCATGGTATTCTCTATATAGTACACCTTCCAGCCTAGGGGTCCAGAAAAGTTGCATATTTCAATAAATATGTAAATAAAAGCAAGAACAAAATAATTCAATATAAATCAGAGAAAACAAAACACATTTATTGTTAATCAAATAAGTGAATGTTCAAATTTGTTATATTTTTTTATGATTTGTTCCCTATTTAGTAATGAAGAAAATCAATAATCCATTCGTAAAAATAAAATACGCAATGAATTTGAATTTAGTACGCTTTAGACACAAAGCTTATCTGCAGCTCTGAAACCACCATATAAAAATAAACAACAATGGTGAAGCAATGAATCTAAATGTGCACATTAATCAAGCATAGTGCCAAAACAAAACTGTTCTCAATATTCGGCCTGTAATTTATTCCTAGTATGTACCTCTAACTTTCTGTTTCGTGACATCGGCTGGACTCCAGCCATTGCGATTGCCCTTGGATATTTTGGTGGGCGGACTCAGGTCAAGGTCAACGTGCCTTCTGGGTGACTGGGACGGTGACTGGCTGCTGCCCCGCACTGTCTTACCCGAAATTGACCTCGTATATCCAAGAACATTGCGTTCCACGTTTGTGCGCAGAGGTTTGGGCGACACCTGGGCATAGCCAGACGACTTCACTGTCGTATATTTGGGCTTTTGTTTGTCTGAAATGAATGAGATTTGTAAACATGTGTATTTTTAAATTAAATTCACATGATAAGTAATATCAATGAAAAGTGAACAGGCTTAATTGTGGCCGAGACCGCAGAAATGGGGTTTATGGTCTAAGCGACCAGTGTAGACCCAGACCAGCATGCCCATCCTCGCAGTCTGTAGCCTATTTCATCAACATTGCAAAGTATACTTATCTAGCAAAGAATACTTTGAGGGAGAAATTTTCAATTTAAGGCTTAAATGTATTAATTTTTATTATACTGAATTTATTACATTATCACAGCCAAAATTATACTGAATTGATTACATTATAAAAGCCATTTATGCAGTGGTTAGTTCTATATGAAATAATGCATTTTGGGAAAAATAAATGATTACTCCCTCAAAGTATACTTTGCTAGATAAGTATATTTTGGAATTTTGATGAAATCGGCTACATATACGGGTCTGCACTGCACACCAAACACACTCCAAATATGCAGAATAGACCATTATTGGGCTGTAGGAGTGTGCAAACACATTTGGAGTTAGCACAGGCTTATATGGATATATATTGGTCACAATTCTCCAGTTACAGCCACATATGTGCTGAGAAAAATAACTTACAATGTATGTAACATGCGTAAGACACCTTGTATCACCATGACTCATATTGAATCACTAAGTCTCAACCAATCAAACGTCCTAATTCAGAGTACGAGAACTGAGTATGTGAAGAAATCTTTATAAACATGGGCCCTCTCCTGAAGACAGGCTCCCTGATGTTGGCGAAAATACTGACAATTTTCATCAAGTCGTACTGCATTCTGTTAACATTTTCTCCTACATTCTAAGAGCTTTATTCTTCCAAGCCTGACAATGTCCTGTTTCACTAAACTTTGTATGAATAAAATGTTTGTAAGTGCAAATTTAGAATTGTCTGCAAATTTCAATTGATGTATTTACATTTATTGAGCATAGGCTGCATATGCAAAACCTACAGACTATCATAATTTTGCACTTACAAACATTTTAGTCGTACAAAGTTTAGTGAAACAACCCCCTGAAGTGTAAATGTTCACCAATTGTTTGTTTATTTAATGATGCTTACTGGCCTGTCAACAGCTAAGGTCATGCACCATGTAAGGCCGGGTTAACGGGGTCAAATCCCCTGTATGGATGGGGGGAAAATCCCATAATCAAACTAGAAATGTGGCCAGTCGGCACACGAATGCCCCCGCTGGCAGCCAAAGAAAACTAGAAATGTGGCCTGTCGGCACACGAATACCCCCACTGGCAGCCAAAGAAAACGAGGCATTTTTGATTATAAGCCATTTAGTCGAGCGTTAAGGTTTCAAACGCATCAAGTCTGTGACCTTGACCCTGGGCATAGTGTGATAATCCATGCATCGGTGTAGAAGATATAGAGCGGAAGAGAATTTCAATAGGTTTGACCTTTGACCTTCAACTGTGACCTTGACGTAGGACATAGGTGCGTGGTTATTGATCGGGGCACACCTTCTCATCATGAGAAACATTTGTGCCAAGCCATTTTATAATCCATGCATCGGTGTAGAAGATGTAGAGCGGAAGGGAATTTCAATAGGTTTGACCTTTGACCTTCAACTGTGACCTTGACCTTGGACGTAGGTGCGTGGTTATTGATCGCGACACACCTTCTCATCATGAGAAACATTTGTGCCAAGCCATTTGATAATCCATGCATCGGTGTAGAAGATGTAGAGCGGAAGGGAATTTCAATAGGTTTGACCTTTGACCTTCAACTGTGACCTTGACCTTGGACGTAGGTGTGTGGTTGTTGATCGCGACACACCTTCTCATCATGAGAAACATTTGTGCCAAACCATTTGATAATCCATGCATCGGTGTAGAAGATATAGAGCGGAAGGGAATTTCCAACAGACCGACCGACCGACCGACACACCGCCCGACCCCGACCGACCGACCGACCGACCGACCGACCGACCGACAAGCTGACTCCTATATACCCCCAACAAACTTTGTTTGTGGGGGTATAACGAGGCATATTTGATTATAAGCCATTTACACGAGCGTTAAGGTTTCGAAGGCACCAAGTCTGTGACCTTGACCCTGGGCTTAGCGGGGGCAGGACGAATGTGGATTTGTCACAGGGTGGTAGAGGAGCATTGGAGCAATGCGTGTGCGAAATGTGAAGCAGATCGGAGCAAGGAAACAGAAATTATAAGCCATTTACCCGAGCGTTAAGATTTCGAAGGCACCAAGTCTGTGACCTTGACCCTGGGCTTAGCGGGGAAAGGACGAATGTGAATTTGTCACAGGGTGGTAGAGGAGCATTGGAGCAATGTGTGTGCGAAATGTGAACAGATCGGAGCAAGGAAACAGAAATTATAAGCCATTTACTCGAGCATTAAGGTTTTGAATGCACCAAGTCTGTGACCTTGACCCTGTGCTCAGCGGGGGCGGGACGAATGTGGATTTTTCACAGGGCGGTAGAGGACCATTGGAGCAATGCGTGTGTGAAATGTGAAGCAGATCCGAGCAAGGAAACAGAAATTATAAGCCATTTACCCAGCGTTAAGGTTTCGAAAGCACTAAGTCTGTGTGACCTTGACCCTGGGCTTAGCGGGGGGCGGGACAAATGTGGATTTGTCACATGGCAGTAGAGGAGCATTGGAGCAATGCATGTGTGAAATGTGAAGCAGATCGGAGCAAGGAAATTATAAGCCATTTACCAGAGCGTTAAGGTTTCGGGACGACGCCGTTAACACTATATGCCCCCCTCACCATTCGGTGGCGGGGGCATAAAAAATATATTCAGCTCTGAAAGTAGAACAACCTGATCTGGTGTCAGGTCCTCATCACTCCAGAAGCACTCCCTAAAGTAATATGAGAAGTAATATAGTAACATAGTACTAATCTTACTACTTGTATAATGGTCAAATAGAAAATATACAAAAGGGCCAAATCACCAATTGTATTGACATTCTGTGGTGTCCATATTCTACCTGTTTTACGAGGCGACGTTGACCTTGACCTTCGCAAACTGGAATCTGCGTCAGCTTTCTCCACCTTCGGCTTGCTTGATTTCTTCTTATCTCTCTTAGCTGTCTTATCTTTCTTCTTCTGCCTGCCCCGATCAGTGACCGACTGACAAAGTTAAACATTTGGATAAACACATGCCATATATACACATTACTGTCTGTTCCACGTTTTGCTGCCGTCAAACTTTTGGCCATTAAACGCATTGGATCCAAAAAAATATTTAAATGTAAGTATTATTTTATTATTTTTTTTTATTTGTGGATCAATTTTCAAAAAACTTTTGTTTTCTAAGTTACATCATTTCCAAGCTATCTAGCCAGGTTTCGGAGTCAATTTCCGGTGACTTTTTCTTACTGGTGAAAAAGTACTTACATTTAAATATTGTTTAGATTTAATGTGTTTAACTCTTTGCATGCTGGGAAACTTGTGGGCTATAAATAGTTCAAAACTAGCGGACAAGAATTCATCATATTTTCTTGTATTTCTCCCCGTAAATATCATGAATATGTCTTGGAATTTCATTAGAATTGAGTCCAGAGGATTTACAGAGAGAAATAAAACATACACTCCTAATTCGTTTGGCAGATATTTTCGCCGCTAGCACGCAAGAGTTAATAGCCAAAAGTTTGTCAGACAGTAGTATTGGAGGATATTTGCTTTCGCCTCAATCCTCCAATACTACTGTGTATATATCATGTATATGGCATGTGTTTATCCAAATGAAACTAGATTGGTCAGTAAGCGAGGCTTACGGAATACCCCCCGCGTGGGCCCAGGTACCCCTAAAATATGTACAAATTTCCAAGTGTGTGGGCTTGTGACCTTGACTCTGGGATTAGCACGAGCGGCATGAACGTGAATTTGTCACAGGGTGGTAGAGGTCCATTGGAGTAATGAGTGTGTGAAATGTGAAGCAGATCCGAGCAAGGAAATAGAAGTTATAACCGATTTCTCTGATCATAGAGATGTTAAGTTTTGTAAAGACTACCGTATAACCTCGAACACAAATAAGGATTTAAGGATTATTTGTATTTGAAATTGGCGGTCATTGGTAAAAAAAATATTGATTTTTTTTGGTGGAGGGGAGGGGGGACTGCGTTTATTAGCGAGAAAAAAAAAAAAAAAAAAAAAAAAAAAATTACCAAGGACCGCCAATTTCAAACACAAATAAGGATTTAAGGATTATTTGTGTTTGAAATTGGCGGTCATTGGTAAAATAAATTTTTTTTTGGGTATAATTTTTTTTTTAGTGGGGGGGGGGCATTTATTAGCCAGAAAAAAAAAAAAAAAAAAAAAAAAAAAAAATTAAATTACCAAGGACCACCAATTTCAAACACAAATAAGGATTATTTGGGGGGGGGGGTCGTTTATTAGCAAGTAAAAAAAAAAAAAAGAAAAAAAAAAATTGTTTACCAAGGACAGCCAATTTGAAACACAAATAAGGATTTAAGGATTATTTGTGTTTGAAATTGGCGGTCATTGGTAAAAAAAAAAAAAATTAAAAAAAAAAAAAAAAAAAAAAAAAAATTATTTGGGGGGGGGGGGGGGGGGGGGGGGGGGGGGGGGGGGGGGGGGGGGCGTTTATTAGGAGGGGGGCGTTAAGTCGAGGTTATACGGTATGTATGTGACGTTGACCTCGAGATCAGCGGGGATTTGTCACAGCATATGAAATATTACGTTTTGTAAAGAGACTAAGTATGTGACCTTGACCTTGGGATCAGCGGGGGTTGGACAGTCGTAGATTTGTCACAGCATGATAGTACAACCTTAGAGGAATGCACAAGTGAAATAATAAGAATTTTCAATGAAGGAAATAGAAGTTATAACTTATTTCTCTGATGTTAAGTTTTGTAAAGAGTATTTGACCTTGACATTGGGATCAGCGGGGGTTGGACGGTCATGGATTTGGCACAGCATGGTAGTAGAGCCTTACAGGAATGCATGTGTGAAATATTAAGCATTTTAGATGAAGGAAATAGAAGTTATAACAATATTTCTCTGATGTTAAGTTTTGTAAAGAGACTAAGTATTTGACCTTGACCTTGGTATCAGCGGGGGTTGGATGGTCGTGGATTTGGCACAGCATGGTAGTAGAGCCTTACAGGAATGCATGTGTGAAATATTAATGGAAATGATTCTGAAGTGCTGTCAAAGCATGTTGAATATTATTCTTAAGTGCTGTCAAAGCATGTTTTTGTTTATAACATTAGTCTCCAACCCTTTGAATCAACCATCTATGTGAGTATTTCAAGCAGAAGATGTAGGACTGGAGGATTTGTTAACCCGTACACCAATTTTTTGTCGTCTGCCATTTATTTTCTATTTTCCATTTTTATCATCAACTACATTTGTCAGTAAGCGAGGCTTATGAAATACCCCCCCCCCCCCGCGTGGGCCCAGGTACCCCTAAATAAGTAGATTTTTTCCAAGTATGTGGGCCTGTGACCTTGACCTTGGGATCAACAGGGGTTGGACGATCATAGATTTGTCACAACATGATAGTAGACCCTTACAGGAATGCATGCATGAAATATTAAGAATTTTCGATGAAGGAAATAGAAGTTATAACAGATTTCTCTGATGTTAAGTTTTGTAAAGAGACTAAGTATTTGACCTTGACCTTGGGATCAGTGGGTTTTGGACGGTCGTGGATTCGGCACAGCATTGACCTTGACCTTGGGATCAGCGGTACAGACGGACAACCTGACTCCAGCATACCCCCCACAACTCGTTGCGGGGGTATAAAAACATGCTTTGAAAACACTTTAGAATAATTTACAACAATCTTTGACAGTACTTCAGAAACACTCCCAATAGAAATGATTCTGAAGTGCTGTCAAAACATGTTTTTATTGAGAAATAAAGCAACAGCAGACAACAACTGTTGTGTGTAGCGGTCTAAGGGTTAAGATCTATTCCTGTACACTATCTGAATAAATACGTTCTAAATAGCTCTCCATACATTTTCTAAAATGCGACAGCCATTGCCAGCAAGTCCAGATATCCACCAGTTTCATCAGTAAAACATAAAATGCATGTGTCAAACCAGTCTGATATTGCTGTGACTGGATAAAATGGGCTTATGAAATTTGTGACAAGTGCAGCTCCTGATCAAATAGCACACTGTAGCCTGATAACGATTTATATTTAATTGTTTCATTGATAGAATGGTGAACAGTGCAGATCTTGATCAGACTGTGCAGATACACAGGCTGATCTGGATCTACACTGGTTGCAAAACCCATAAGCCCCATTTCTCCAGCCAGAAATATGCAAGGAATCCAGACACCATTGTGAAATCGAAGACGGCTCAACAAAACTATTAGAACCTGTCAGATGTTTTCATTTTTAAGTTTACCTATTATTATAACACGACACATATTCTTTTTCACAAATACGTGTTAAATTACACAACATTCCCAACTACTGTAAGCCTGCAAATACAACACAACAGTGCAACAGGAGACAATAGCAAATTACGTACATGCACTTGAAATCACAGCATTCGGATTGTTTCAGCTTTCGTCAGTACTGCTATAATTGAACCAGTACTGCTATAATTGAACGGTACTGGTAATATTGAATACATTACAGTGATTACTTCCCTTGAGATTAAAATAACGCTATTTGCTTTGTTGTTTATAGTAAGTTATGTAGCTTCTGGTCGGACACAATCTCGTTTTATAACAAAAGAACATATTTAAAATTGTAATTTTCTATGTATTCTATGTATTTCTGCAGGATAACGATAATTCTCAAATGAACATATGAACTTACCACTACAATATTCACATTAGAGACATAAAACACATTATTGTATTTGTTATGATATGAGGTCGTGTCCGACCTAAAAAGACAAGCTGTTATTTGATATTCTTCGCATACTTATATTCCAACTATGCTATTTCAGTAAGATAACAATAATTCTCAAATGAACATGTGCACTATCGGCCAAAATATTTACATTAGCGTTAATAAAATTGTTATGATACGAGGTCGTGTCCGACCAAAGCTACAAGCCGTGTTGTTCATATATAGTTCTACCGATGAAAGCCGAAACACACTCCTGTGCTTGAAATGTAATTCAAAATCATTCAAACAATTTGATTGACTGAGTTCTAACTCGACCACTCAAAATGCTTGATTTTGAACATTATAGCAATGAATGGCCTTTTTGTGGAATTTATCTGGGTATAAACATGGAAAAGTCGCGGGAATACTGGACGAAGGCCGGAAGGCCTCGTCCAGTATTCCCGCGACTTTTCCAAGTTTATATCCCTGATAAATTCCACAAAAAGGCCATTCATTCCTTATAATTCCAGCATTAGAAATAAATTCATCAAGAAAATGTTTTTATTTTCCGTTTTCTTAAGAATTATTTTAACTGCTCCTCACGGTTACGGAAAGTAGTTCGGCGTGGGAGTTTACTGGGATATAAATTTTGGACAGAGACTTGCTACGAGCCAATCAAATGTTAGGGAATTGTGTAAATATTTTTGTGCTGGAATTATATGAGAGTATACTCAGAAATGTTTAGAATTAACATTCACAAGCCTAGTAATAAAGAGACAGTTGGACACCTGGGGGCCGTTTCACTAAACTTTGTACCACTAAAATGTTCGTAAGGGCAAATTTAGGATCGTCTGGAAATTTCAATTAATGGATATACATTTATTGAGCATAGGCTGCATATGCAGCCTTTGCTCAATAAATGTAAATCCAATAATTGTTTACAAGAAAACATTGTAAATGTGAAATATACAGACTATCATAATTTTGCACGTACATGTACAAATATTTTAGTCGTACAAAGTTTTGTGAAACGGCCCCCAGTTCAACACTGGAAATTTACAACTGCTGCACACGATGTTAATGACAACACAATGTTGTGATATGACTGACATGCCACTAAATGAGTGTGACTAAATGCATGCAGCCATAATATACTCCATCATGCATGTTTGAACAGGGTCTATTTCATATTATTATCAATCAAGAAATATCCGTGTCTGCGATTGGTCAGATGCTGGTCACGTGATCTTCGATATAAATGCATATTGACCTGAGAAAGTTGATTCAAAATGTCAAATTGACCTGAAGGCCGAGCGACGTTGTGGATTGGCTAAAGTCTCTTTGACGTCATTAAAATCCATTACGTTGCTAATAATATCACACTCTTCACCAGCGACATCACTGAACATGATGATTATGAATTGCGCCAAAATAACGTAAAGCAAGATTGTTCACAGCGTAAATGGATATTTATGCTATATTATTGAACAGGAGACACATATGGGAATGTCTCAATTGATAATAAAAGAATTATCGCCTTGTCGTATCGGTCAATACGTGGTTTTATTGACCCGATAAAAGTGAAATCCAATGCCACGTTTATCGGGTCAATAAAACCTCATTGACCTCAAATTTTCTAAACCATGTTTGTATTAAATCTGCGTTCTGTTAGATTCATAATTGTGTTTTGTACATCATAATATTCACTTAATGGTACATAAATTGTCAACACAAAGCTTAAATTGAGTTTTTAACGGTAGTTTAACTAGTACACTCCCTCAGTCAAAAGAACTATTCTAATGTCCCTGCAACAGCTAATTGACAGGTACCTCAGTTTTGAGTCTCATCCAAATGATGGAAATACTATGTTCATGCCTTGGGTGGGGATGGCACCCACAACCTCTGGTATTAAAGTCCAATGCTTTAACCTCTAGGCCAAGAATATAATCTTGATTATGTTATGGATTCATTGATGGATGGACAGACGCATACACGGATTAGTCGAATAGACATATGCACAGACGGATAGACACACACAGACGGATGACACACACAGACGGATGGACACACACAGACAGATCACAGATGGATGGACACACAGACGGATGGACACACACAGACGGATGCACAGACAAACAATCCGACTGCTGTCTTGCCAGTTCCCCATAATATGTTGCGGACATAAATAGGAACTTTTTCCAGTGGCAACAAGACACATACATGTATGAGCATCAAGCACACAAATCGTATTATAACACTAGCCATCTACCATGCACGACACACTGTGCTACACATATTACCAATGCCCGGCAGAACTTAAAGTAACTGCAGTTGTGTATACTTACAAACACAGGTTCGGTGAAAGACTCCTCCGGCTTATATAACATAAGATAGGTTACAACATTGAATGTGTATATGACACAGACAACATATGTGATGTGATTAATTCTTGTATAGCCGTGTAGCCATTTGGCTACTAATATTTCAGAAATGAAAATTTTGGCAAATAACAATTTCAGAAATTATCGAGAAAAAAATACTGTTTTTACAAATATTGAAGCAAATGTAAAATAGTATTGTCTTTATCGTGTTATCAAGTCAGGGGTAGGGGTGGGAACAGTTCCAAATGCCAAATTCTGAAAATGGCTATTAACATATTTTGCACCCACAAATGCGTAAAAATGTGCTTCCCATGTGAAACATTAGTATTTTCTGCAATTATCAGGAATCTCAAATCCTGATTTCAGGATATATAGAGGATATTCATATTTTTGCAACGAATATGACATATATGTTCATCGAGTGGTGTGAAATGTCCATATTTCACGAGTGCCGTTAGGACATTTCACATATATGTCATATTCGTTGCAAAAATATGAATATTCTATTTATTATATACCTCTCCATGGAAATTAGCAGTTTTTTAGACTATACGGTAATGAATGTGTATTTGCAGCCTATTTGCGCTGTTTTCTTTCAGGTGCGCGTTATGAATATAGATAGCTGAAGTCGTCGTATTTTCACCAGAAGTTGTTTATTTCATCGATGAGAACATACGACTTTTATTTACATCATATAACTATGTATTTCATGGGTAGGTATATAATAAATAACAATTCTCACCCCTGTCAGTACATATGGGCTACTCATTTAAAAATCCTATCGCCATCCTAGAAAGTGTAGTTATAGTCTAATATTAATATTACTGATAATAGTACAGCTACCTCAGCTACTGAAATGCGAACAGCGTAGGCCCTAATCAGTCTGATCTGGGCCTACGCTGGTCGCAAACATAAACCCCTTTTCTCAGCCAGCGGCCGAAATCTCCCACAACTCACCACTTGTGTGACGGGCTGGTACATTTCTGTATCTTCAGTGTGCGACGTCTCGAAGCCACCTCGGTGGGAACCACCCTCATTCTGCGAGAAATCCCGGTGGGAGTGCTCTCCCCTTTGGGAATAGTCGGCCTCGATAGGGTGGATAGGGGACAGGTTAAATCCCCGGTGGTCTTCGAAGTCTGGAAATAGTGCTGGAATTATTGGGGCTTATATTCGCTCAACAGTAAGGTCAGATACAGATGGATAAAATAAAATATGAGACAAGCCATGTGATTGTGTACCTAAGAAGATGAGGTGCGATATGTCATGAAAAATATTTACAAAATTGTAAATGACAAAATTTTCATAGCAAACACTGAATTCCATACGGAATTCCGCATGTGGTCTGAAAATTTCGTCAATTTTCAATGTCTTTTACAGAAAATATCACAGAAATATTTTTCTTCAACAAGAATTCCGCGGAATCAAATGTCTCGCCTTGTCCCGCCGCCTTGACCTCGAGCCTGGGCCAGAAAGCAATTTTCACTGGCCCGAACATATTATACAATTATTGACTAGTGAGCCATAGAATATCAGATTATATTCTATGGCTCACTAGTCAATAATTGTTTTAGTATATAATAATAGTCGGTATATAGCACTTACGACCTTATGCTACTAGACAAAAATGGAAAAAGAATTTGAAAAAAAAAACAAGAAACGAGGCCACTTTTTGTAGACTAGATGGCCGTGGCCTGCATGTCACGCCTTGGGGCGAGGCATGGACACTAAAAAAAGAGATATAGTAGATGGAAAAACTTTAACCGGACACACGGACGGACGGACGTATGCCAAAATGCCGACTATATCGCGCTTTCCGCAAGCGGACGCGACAATGATGATAAACACCCATGTGAAGTATCAAGGTAATGGGTGAAGCAGTTGCAGAGATATAGTACACAAACAAATCAAAGTACGGTAATTTGACCTTGACATTGAGCACAGGGGCCGCACGGTTGGGGGGTAGAATGAAAATATGGATGATGATAAACACCCATGTAAAGTTTCAAGGTAATGGGCGAAGCAGTGGTGTGCACCCCTTGGTTATGAAGCTGTGAAAGTTTGGTGGTCCTAGGCGGTACAGTACCAAAGAAATGGACTTAAACACGAAAACTTAACATTGTAAATGCGAAAAGTTAACATTGACTGCGCGGAAAAAATGGGTCAAGTTCGAAAAGGTAACATGTTGGATAGTGATATATGGTGGGCACCCCTTGGTTATGAAGCTGTGAAAGTTTGTTGGTCCTATGTGTTACAGTAACAAAGAAATGGACTGAAACACGAAAACTTAACATTGATTGTGGACGCCGCCCACCCGCCTGGCTTTCGCCAATCCAATAGCGTGGATTTTTTTCCAAAAAAACCTGGCTAAAAATGGAAAAAAAGTTTTTAAAAAAAAGAGTTTAAAATGATTTTTTTTTTCCAAAAAAACCTGGCTAAAAATGGAAAAAAAGTTTAAAAAAAAAAAGTTTAAAAATTAACAAAAAAATAATGCTCGCTACTGGAGCCCAAATTTTTTATAATAGTCCTATATTTATCTACATATCATATGTGCACAGGTCCACATATTGCCACAATATTGTCAACACAGTTTACGGAAATGTAATACCCAGGTATAATAATTTACCTGTATAAATTACCTGTAATAATTTAGCTGGACATTTAGTGGTCAAGCTGGAAATTTGCACATGCTTGCACATGCAGAAGTGTTCAACTGGAGAAGGCTATTGTTCTCTCTACAGGTAAGGTGTACAGAGCGCACGAGAAAACGGGTCTTCATTCAGTTTGTAGCATAGAAAGAAATAGAGTTTGACCTTCACCCTGGAGCCCGGAATTTTTTTTAATAGTCCTATATTCATCTACATATCATAGTAAAGGTATGTATACAGTTTGATGACTGTAGCTGATAAGGTGTTGAAGTAATGACCGTAACACGAAAACTTAACATTGAATGATGACGCCGCCGACGCCGCCGACGCCGCCGCCGACGCCGCCGACGCCGCCGCGACGCCGCCGCCGCCGACGACGCCGCCGACGCCGCCAACGCCGCCGACGACGCCGACTCCGGAAAAGCAAAACCTATGTCTCGCTTTCCGCTTCGCGGGCGAGACAAAAATTGCACAAAATCACATTGCTTGTCTGATATGTGGCAGTAATTAGATTGATTGATTGATTAATGATTGGGTTTACATCCATGCAACAGCAAGGTCATATACAGATGGGTAAAATAACATACTAATGTATATAGTTGTAACTGGATTGATTGATTGGCGCTTACATCCACTCAACAGCAAGGTCATATGAATTATACTGACAGGAATGCATCTGCAGATGCATTCCTGCCTGTATAATACATATGACCTTGCTGTTGAAGAACTGCACATTCAGCACTGAAATTACAATATTTCAGCTTTGAAAGACATTGTCCTGATCCAGTGCCAGGTACCCTTACTATAATGTGACCCAGATCCGCCTGTACATTATGCACAGTGTGATTAAGGTCTGCACTGTTCGCTATTCAGTCAGTGAAACACATAACATGTTTCTAACAAACAGTATAGATACATATGGTAGCAGAAGTGCACTGATGTTCCAGAAACTAGATCATATGAAATATTATGGCATAACTCAAACATAAAAAATGAAAGAAATATAACCTTCTTCTATAAAGACTGGTATGATAGAGGTATAATGTATATAAAACACATATATGATTTTAGAATAAAAGACTTTTACAGCTTCAACGATATAAAAACTATATATGACATAAATAATGGAGATTTCTTGAGATATTACAAATTATTAGGTAATATTAAAAACGAATGGAAAATAGAAATGAAAACCGTGCCAGTGGATAATGAAACACAGAAATACAAAATAAATCAATGTTTATCATCAAAACATATTAATAAAATGTTATATAA
The DNA here is from genome assembly GCA_029237695.1 of Conchocele bisecta. Classification (NCBI taxonomy): domain Eukaryota; kingdom Metazoa; phylum Mollusca; class Bivalvia; order Lucinida; family Thyasiridae; genus Conchocele; species Conchocele bisecta. The sequence goes on from CM055265.1 coordinate 137,322,527, forward strand.
TATACAGATTGAAAACATGAAATTAACACAGCAAAAACATATAATTAAATGGGAAAGTGAGTTAAATAAACAAGATATCGAATGGAAAGGTATTTTTTCACTGTCATATAAAAGCACAATAAGCACAAAACTTCGTGCGTTTCAGTACAAATATTTAATGAGAATAATTCCAAACAATGGCTTTTTATTCAAATGCAAATTAAAACCTTCAAACTTATGTGAATTCTGTCATATGAATGTGGATTCTAATAAGCATATGTTTTGGGAATGCACTGTCATACAATCGTTTTGGTCCGATATCAACATACTATTACAAACAAGTAGACTAGACTACAATAGTAATTTAACATATGAAAACATATCATTTTGTAACGTGAAGGTCGACTGTAAAAATAAAACAATGATTATAAGCTTCCTAATTCTTCTAGCAAAGTATTTAATTTATATGTGCAAATACGATGAAACGCAGCCATCGATAGACCGCTTTAACACATATATGAAGCAAACAATAAAAATAGAAGAAACTATTGCCACTATTAAGAATAAACTAGATACTTTTCATTCAAAATCGAGTGACTTTATAGAACAAAACACGTAGACACAATCATTTGATATAAGAACCAACGAATGTATATATATGAGCCCGGACCATTTATTTGACCCCCGTCCCCACTTTTGGACATTTTCTTCTCCGACCTATACCAATCTCATAGCCCATATGCCCTATATAAACTCCTATATTTTAGTTTGAAAACTCAATGTTACATGTAGACATGTATTCTTAGGTTAATTATACAGACTATGATGTATTCATGTTTTTTGTTGAACTGGCAGAACAGCTGTACTATGTTTAATGAACTGTATGTTTAATCATATCATTGTATTTGTACATGTACATAATATATTAAATATATAAAATATTAAATGACAAAAAAAGAAACTAGATTGGCAACAAATACCATGAGCCCCATTTCTAAAGTCACAGCCGCAATTATTAGTTCATGTGTTGCCATGCAACATGTTATATGCACATCAGAGTGACTTTATTTCATATAACGACCAAAGGTTTTATCCAACGAAAAACAGTAGATCATAGGCAGATTGAACTAGGTAAATAACATTACACAAGCCTTCTAGCATAAGGTTTGAGGAAGTGCTCAATCATTTTATAATCACGGGCCACCTACCTTTGGGACTTCTGGCGGCGCTGCATCGATCACCGTCCTTCGTCCTGCGCTGGAGCTCTTCTACCTCCTTCAATATCTCCTCTACATTCCGCTGCTTACCTGGCAACAACACCATGGAAACAATAGTGTCAAGGTCAGATTTGTGTTAAATGACAACTGAACAAAATTAATTCCATAAACATAGATATTCTGATCTATTGGTATTAAAATAGATGTAAAACCCCAACCAATCAATCAATTAGCAAAATATAGTGGATCCTCTCTGAAGCAGACATCCTAGATGGTCCCTACTGTCTCTTCCACGTTTTTCTGCCGACACATTAAATCTAAAAAATATTTAAATGGAAGTACTTTTTTCTCCAATAACAAACAAGAGGGTCATGATGGCCCTAATTCACTTACCTGACTCCATGAACACCAGAGGAGAATGTGACATTGAGTTCATGTGTTTTAAAAAAAATTGTGCTATTTTTAGATGGCGGTCATCTTGGATTAAGCAATGACTCTCATTTTACCAAATCTGAAAATGCTTCACCCAAGGATCTTAACTTCCTATGAAGTTTGGCCAGAATCTCGAATAAATGGACCTTTTGGCAGCCATCATGGATGTTATAATCATCCAATTCCGACAAATATTGCACCATAGCAATCGCCTCATCGATACCTTCAATTTGATATATGACATGAGCATATTCGGTCAAAAATAAAATTTGACCCCACGGGCTACGCCCATTTTCACAACTTTGAAAGAGCATTGTAAATCGATCATTTCTACCAAGTTTAGTCGAAATCCGTCCAGCGGTTCATGAGAAGAAGATTTTTTAAGAATTTATGCTATTTTTAGACGGCGGCCATCTTGGATTAGCAATGACCTCCATTTTAACAAATCTGAAAAGGCTTCACCCATGGACCATAACTTTTAAGTTTGACGGTTCATGTGAAGAAGAATTTTGAAATCTCTAATAAAAGAACGACCTTTTGGCGGCCATTTTGGATGACATAACCATCCGATTTCGACAAAAAATGTACCAGAGTGATCGCCTCATTGATACCTTCGATTTGATATATAACATGACCATATTCGGTCAAAAACAAAATTTGACCTCAATTTAACCCCACGGGCCACGCCCATTTTTTACCCCGGGGTCACCATTTTAACAACTTTGAAAGAGCATTGTACATCGATCATTCCTACAAAGTTTTGTCGAAATCCGGCTAGCGGTTCATGAGAAGAAGATTTTTTAAGAATTTATGCTATTTTTAGACGACGGCCATCTTGGATTAACGATGACCTCCATTTTAACAAATCTGAAAAGGCTTCACCCATGGACCATAACTTTTAAGTTTGGCTACCATGGGCCAAGCGGTTCATGTGAAGAAGAATTTTGAGATCTCTAATAAAAGAACGACCTTTTGGCGGCCATCTTGGATGACATAACCATCCGATTTCGACAAAAAATGCACCAGAGTGATCGTGATGTCACCATTTTAACAACTTTGAAAGAGCATTGTACATCGATCATTCCTACCAAGTTTTGTCGAAATCCGGTTGGCGGTTCTTGAGAAGATTTTTGAAGAATTTGTGCTAATTTTAGACGGCGGTCATCTTGGATTACGTAATGACGTCATTTTAACAATTTTGTAATCCCCCTACCTAAGGACCATGACCATGAAGTTTGGTGACTATAGGCCCAATGTTACCGAGGAGAAGACGTTTGAAAATGTTCACGGACGACGACGACGACGACAGACACATTACGGTAACAATAGCTCACATGAGCTTTGCTCAGGTGAGCTAAAAAGTCACCCTCCCCAAATTTTTATGTTTCATGAAATTCCACCAAATATTGATCTTATAGCGAAATATTTAACATGGGGGAAAAAGGGGGAAGCAGTGGGAAGGAGTAAAAAAAAAAAAAAAAAAAAAGGGAAATTGACTACGAAACCTCTCTAGATAGCTTGGAAATGACATAAATGAAAAAACAAAAGTATGTATTTTGAAAATTGGTTCACAAATAAAAAATTATTTAAAAAAAATAGATTTTTAGCCCCCATGTTAAATTCCCACAGGAAAATAATGTTTTCGCAATATTTAATGAAATTTCATCAAATAACTTTTTTTGGGATGGTGACTTTTTTGTTATTGATGAAAAACTACTTACATTTAAATATCTTTTAGATTTAATGTGTTTAATAGCCAACAGTTTGTCGGCACAAAAACGTGGAACAAACTGTAGGTTGTCCGGTTGTCCACTGTAATTCAGGTATACGAGTACTGCAAGACGTCATTGTGTGCTTTGTAATCATGAACATACATTATCATTAGTACAAAATTTTGGAATGGCGAACAGTGCAGATCCTGATCAGACTGCGGATGCACAGGCTGATCTGGATCTACACTGGTCGCAAAACCCATAAGCCTCATTTCTCCAGTCACAGCCACATATTCAAAAACTACATACACTGTCATAGGTTGAATGATGTTACATGGTATACCGAATGAAAACCATTAACATAATCAATTTCATCAGGCTTGGATCGAAAACTGAAACAGATAAGCGATTCCTAGCAATGTCTGATAAATTTGATACGAAAAGACACTAGCCTGGTATTCTCTATTCAGCCATACCTGCTTTGTTACTGCCACTGTTGAGCAGTTTCTGGACCAGGTCAGCTGTTCCCTTCTCCCCCTGGGCAGATAACTCCAGCTGACTGTCGTTGCCAATGGTTGCCGACAATCCTACTTCCCGCAGCGCCTTGTGGAGAGCTTCAATCTCTTGGCTGGTGTTCGTGCCCATCATCCCTGTATGTATTTATTGAATATGCAGACCCTGATCAGAGTGCATTTGTGGCACTGTCAACAGACATTAATGACAGAAATGTGGCATTTTAGGCCATTTTCCCCCATCTGTACAAGTAAAATATGGGATTCAAACAGGTTTGAATCCCATATTTCACTTGTACAGATGGGGGAAAATCCCAAAATGTGAAATGGTTTACAATCCTAGCAACAGCTAGAAACGGGATGGGATGGAAATACTACATGCTCCAGATAAGCTGCGTATTTGCTTAAATACCCAATTAAAATTGCCAAAATTGCCAAAAACACTATTGAAATCAGACGTAGCGAGTATCAAAAAGCAATACATATTTTATGGTACCTTCATAAAGCAGCAGAAAACAATAAACAGACCACAAATATAGCATATTTTTCTTATTTTCCATGAAAACATATCTTGGTATTTCATTAGAATTGTCTCCTTGGAGACAATTCTAATGAAATGACAAGACAATTTCAAAGCAAACTATTCAATAATTGCTGTCTGTTGATATGTAAACAGTAGTGTGATTTTGAAATACCATTTTGCTTCAGAAATGATGGAGTAACATTACTCAATTACTAATTCCTTATCTGGAGCAGTTACTATGAACACATTATTTCGTTTTCGTGCCTTACAACCTCCTGTATTGAAGTTCGGTATTGCCTAACACTAGACTACCAATCTGTCCCAGCTAAGACAGACATGTGGCTTTATTGGCCAGCTATGACAGACCTGTGGCAGTGGTGGTTTTCAGTGTTTCCGGCACGGACTGTCGATAGTGCCCAACAGTAGCGCTGTCATCCTCGTCTCTCTCTTCCAATATGTCCCGGGCCTCGTTCAAGGTGCCACGCCCGACCTGGGGCGACGTCGTCGTGTTCATCGTCGACTCGAGCGAGTCCATTAGGGATACCTTCGACAGCATACTCGGCTTCTGTTCCGAGTGGTCCTGTTAAACATTACAGTGCAAACTCTCTATTATAACAGCCAGAAACTGTTATAGAGAGTTGACTGTTGTATGTAGGCTAAATATATAGTTATTTCTACATTTAGGATATAACATATTGGCTGTTACAGACAGATGGCTGTTGTAGAGGAGGCTGTTCGCGGACATTCCACTGCAATTTGTTTATGAAGGCTAAAAAAGCTAAAAAAGTGTGACTATGACTGGAGAAATGGGAGCTAAGGGTAATGTGACCAGTGTAATCCAAACATGTTCCAAATGCGCGTTTCCTGCAGTTCATTCCGTTTTCTGATATAATGAAAATGCTGTTCTTTCATGACGTAGCATTTCCTCTAAAAACCATGTACAAATGCATTCAAACAAAAGCGTGAAACGTGCACAGCGATACAAAAACAGACAAAAGTTTCCGATGATCACGCATTGTTTTCATTGGCAACGTTTCACCATTTTTGTATTACAGAGGATGCATGCGCAGTCATGATAAAACAGGGAAACGCTCAGAAACCACAAATAGTTTTCTTCTGGCAAACGTTGCATAAACGTGACCCAAACGTGGATCAAACCGAAATGCCATGAGTAAACTCGGAACAAAACCTCATAGATTACTGTAGTACTCGACTCCCTACACCGTGCCTTACCCTGCCAGTGCTGGGTGGTTCGAGCGGTGTGGGCACCACGATTCTGTCTGCATCGGCGTGGGAAGGGTACCCCCCGTAATCTTCCTCGTCATCGTCTAGATCCTGGATGGCAGCCAGCGTGGCGGCGTTGCGGGCCGCGGCCTCGGGAGACAGGGTGTTGCCCGTCGCACTGAGCTCCTGGTTCAGGCGGCCGTAATCGATTGTCCCATCAGCGTTCCTCTCTAGGTCCTGTGAAAGGGAAGTTATCAATAGAGAATCTTGCATGAGTGATAATTTAATCTACGCAATTGTTCACACAAAAAATTAAGATAATTCTCTTATATTTGCATGAAAGTATATGTTGTTACCACTCATTGGAACCGTCAATGAGTGGTCACAACATATACAATTGAGAAGATTTGATTTAATGGTGTTTAATGGCCTATCAACAGCTAAGGTCATTTAAAGCCGGGCCAACAGGTTCGATCCCGCATGTAACCTGCTACATTGGGGGAGCAGATCCCAAAATCAGAACGGAATATTTACATCAAAATAAAATATTTTCAGCCCCTGAAATTAGAATAACATAACCAGGTGCCAGGTCCATCCTGTGGAAATGAAGTTATCAACATACAGTAGAACCTGTGCAAAAGGCCACCTCTGAACAGCAATTACCTGTCAATAGCAACCACACTTTGTTTTCCCAGTTATTCAATTACTACTTAAATGAACCAGCCTGTGAACAAAGGCCAGACTTTTCTCATCCAATGACTGGCCCTTTTCACAGGTTTGACCCTACAGGGATCCTCCAGATTATCGGACAAAAAAGGCATTCTTTTACGATATATTTCTTAAAATAGCAGCTACGGGCATAAAATGTTCACAGAACATTCGTCGGTTCTTGCTTTCCCAAAGCATGGAAACTATTTAGCAAAATGTGCCATCTTTCTCACTTAAAATTGGGTCAGATCATCAGTCGTAAGATTGCCCCAAAATTAAAATCGACAGTTATCAGGACAAACGTATAATCGTCTTATAACTTGTATTCTCACATTGAAATCATAATTTTATCGCCTGTAAACAGCGTTGTGTAGTTCTGCAGAAAAATAAATCACCTTTCGCTTTATAGATTTATAGAATTTATTGTATTTCTAGAACAAATCTGAAATGACATAATGGGCGCACTAGATTGCAAGCCCCTGCGCGACCTTTGACGTTGTAAACAACATATGGACAGAGTTGACGAATGTTTTCAGCAAATTTTACTAAAATGTTTACCTTCGCGATATATTCTTCACACTGACATAGAAACAGCAAGCACCCAAGTGACTTAGATGTGTTGTTTGCAAAATCGGATCAAATGAATGCGCTTAATTAACAGGCATTTTCATTTGTCCGATAAACTGATTGTCCGGATAACTGGTATGACCCCTGTATAGAGAATCTTACATGAGTGATAATTTAACCCATTACATGCTGACGCGACACAATTTTTCACAGGAAAAATAATTCTCTTAAGTATGCATAGAAGTATATTTTGTTACATGTACCACTCATTGGCACCGTCTCACAGAGACGGTTCCAATGAGTGGTCACAACATATACTTTGAAGAAGAAATAAGAAATATTTGATTGTTCCATCCGCGTTCCTCTCTAGCTCCTGCGGAAGGCAAGTTATCAATAGATAGAGGATCTTACATGAGTGGTGATTTAACACATCACATGCTGACGCCACACAATTTTGCGCAGGAAAAATAAATATATTTCTCTTATGCACAGAAGTGTATCGAGCAGAAATATGGTCAGTTCCTGAACTATCCTTCAACTCGTAAAATAGTTCCTTCTAAATGATCACTAATTTGTTTATTTTATTTATCTTTTTGAGCTGCATATAAATTGTGACTGATGTTCATATATAACAAAAAAGTTATTTTATTTGTATGTGTATATATGCCACTCATTCCGCTGCGCAACGATATTGCGCTCCTAAAGTTAAACAATATCGTACGTAGCGGAACTCGTGCATATATCCACATACAAATCAAACAACCTATTAATACGCCCCCCACCCAAACCTGTGATTATGTCTGCATAGATTCGCAGTCATACAGACCCTGAAGAATTTCTCCTTGTCCGCCAGTTCGTCCAGTGTATCCATGCCGAGTTTCTCTGGTGATGAAGGGCCGTTCAACAACTCATCTGGAACATACACACCAGGGGGTCATTTCACTAAACTTTGTATGACTAAAATGTTCGTAAGTGCAAATTTAGGATCGTCTGGAAATTTCAATTGGTGGATTTACATTTATTGAGCATAGGCTGCATATGCAGCCTATGCTCAATAAATGTAAATCCAATAATTGTTTACAAGAAAACATTGCTAATGTGAAATTTACAGAATATCATAATTTTGCACTTACGAACATTTTAGTCGTACAAAGTTTAATGAAACGACTTTCAGGCACAGTCTTAGTTCAGGAGTGGCAACAATTCCAAATGCCAAATCATGAAAATGCCTAAACAAACATATTTTTTGCACAAAAATGTGTAAAAATGCGTCGACCATGTTCAAACATCAGTATTTGTCTAAAATGATCAGGAACCTGAAATGCTGATTTCACTATGTTGTTTCTACTCTAGGTAGCATACCACAATTTCACTATGTTGTTTCTACTCTAGGTAGCATACCACAATTTCACTATGTTGTTTCTACTCTAGGTAGCATACCACAATTTCACTATGTTGTTTCTACCTTTCCATTCTACTCTAGGTACATACCACAATTTCACTATGTTGTTTCCACTCTTCACTATGTTGTTTCTACTCTAGGTAGCATACCACAATTTCACTATGTTGTTTCTACTCTAGGTAGCATACCACAATTTCACTATGTTGTTTCTACTCTAGGTAGCATACCACAATTTCACTATGTTTCTACTCTGAGCATCACCCCAATCACATGTTGTTTTCTACCTAGTAGCATACCACAATTTCACTATGTTGTTTCTACTCTAGGTAGCATACCACAATTTCACTATGTTGTTTCTACTCTAGGTACCACAATTTGTTAAATGCTCGCCCAATAATCTTGTTTCGGATTAGAAAATGATCTGAAGAAATTGGGCTATGGGATTTATGGCCAGTCTAGCTCCTGCTCTTCTACCGCATTCCTGTGGAATGATAAGAATGTATACTGCTTGCTAGAAGCGGGAGAGACAGTGCAGATCCTGATCAGACTGTGCAGGATGATCTGGATGTACACAGGTCACAAACGCCGTAAACCCGTCTCCCGAGTCACAGCCACATTTATATCAGAATTACTGGTAACCTAATACAAACTGTTCATAAACTAGTTTTTCACAAGAAATCAGTGAAACTGATGAATGTACCCATCAAAAACTTTAACGAAATATCCAAGGCCTTGACCTCGAGTACAGGGACATGGGTGGGTTATAGAATGAAAATATGGAAGATGACAAATAAGCATATGAAGTTTCAAGCCAATCGCAGTTACAGTAACAGAGATAGTAGGTAGGCGAAAACTTTCAACGCAAATCTTAGACAGAGATGGACATGGTGGCGACTATATGTACCACAATTTTTTTTCAGGATATCAAGATGATGACTGAACTGTATTTTCTTCATTATTTACAATATGAAAGCATGTTTACTGTGGATATATGTCAATAATTCAAGCACAAAAATATTTACACAATTCCCTAACATTTGATTAGCCCTTAGCAAGTCTCTGTCCAAAATTTATATCCCAGTAAACTGCCACGCCGAACTACTTTCCATAACCGTCAGGCGCAGTTAAAATAATTCTTAAGAAAACGGAAAATAAACACATTTTCTTGATGAATTTATTTCAATTGCTGGAATTATAAGGAATAAATGGCCTTTTTGTGGAATTTATCGGGGATATAAACTTGGAAAAGTTGCGGGAATACTGGACGAGGACTTCCGGCCTTCGTCCAGTATTCCCGCGACTTTTCCAAGTTTATACCCCGATAAATTCCACAAAAAGGCCATTCATTCCTATAATAAAGTGTGCAAAGCCATGTACACTGACTATATTTATTTTCTGTAAATATTCTGTTCTGATTTTGGGATTAACCATACACATTCAGTATGGGATTTTACCCTGTTAACCGACCTTAAATGACTTTAACTGATGATAAGCAATTAAACATCATTATATAACTGAATAATAATTGGTAGTAATCTTGTGGAGCTAACCTAGTTTCAGTACCTTGATTGTATCCGATATGGCGCATGGTGTTGCCATCTAAGAAAACGGAAAATAAACACATTTTCTTGATGAATTTATTTCAAATGCTGGAATTATAAGGAATGAATGGCCTTTTTGTGGAATTTATCGGGGATATAAACTTGGAAAAGTCGCGGGAATACTGGACGAGGCCTTCCGGCCTTTGTCCAGTATTCCCGCGACTTTTCCAAGTTTATACCCCGATAAATTCCACAAAAAGGCCATTCATTCCTATAATAAAAGTATGTTTACTGTGGATATATGTCAGTAACGTGACATATGGCGATATAATTTAGGGGATAATGATGCTTTGGTTTTCGATTTGGAGTGGTATATGGGAGGTTTTATGGTCGTAAAATCAGTTTAAACTGATTATCAGACCATAAAACCTCACACCTCACACTCCAAATCGAAAAACAAAGCATGGTTATCCCTATTCTAATGCACTATAGTGTGCTCCCTGCTTTCTGAAACGTCGCAGCATATCACGAACAGTGATATTTTTCAATACATCTGGCCCCGGTTGCTCAAAACATCCGTTAGCTTAACAGACTGTTAAATCCTTAACTGAATGGTTAAAATCTCTGTTTTAAACATCCGTTAGCTTAACGGACTGTTAAATCCTTAACTGAATGGTTAAAATCTCTGTTTTAAACATCCGTTAGCTTAACGGACTGTTAAATCCTTAACTGAATGGTTAAAATCTCTGTTTTAACAGAGATTTTAACCATTCAGTTAAGGATTTAACAGTCCGTTAAGCTAACTGATGTTTTGAGCAACCGGGCCCAGTTGTTTGTTGTCGTCATCGATAACCATCTGACATAAAATTATTTTTAATAAATGTAACTCTGCCGAAGAATATTCCCATTTCAAATTGAGATTAACGGGACTTTTCTAAGACATGTATACATGTACACAACTCAAGTTTATTTTAATAATTTTACTGCTTTTTATGTGTACTTGTAACATTGCTTTTATTCATTAAAAAATATGCCAACATTTCTGTCGAACTATTGGGTTTGTGTGATTTTTTACAACGGAACAAGTGTCAACAGAATTTCCCAGGATTTACGCCTAATTCAGGTGATTACCCATCTGCAATGCAGTTTATTATGCATAACCATATAATCATGGAGTTCATAAAATTATAGGCTGGTACTACTACTGGCATATTGAGTTTGCATTTGAGTTGATCAGTAGATTCTTCTGTAGTTTTGGCGGGTGGGGTAACATTTTAGGGAATTTGTTGAAGAGCTACTTTAAAGTCATGTTCGTCAGTTGACTCTCTTTGTACAGGTCAAGACGACAGAATGGATAACGGAAAATGTGCCAAAAATTATTTGGGAAAATTTTCGATTCCCAGGCACTGTCCATTGTTTACAAAAACGTGTGGGTTTACATAAATTTGTCAAGTTGTAAAACAGACTGGTAAAACAGAGATTTTATGTGCTGTGAAATTTCATATTTTATAGGCTCTAATTACAAATGACCAATCAGAGGCATGCTTTCTATTTTCGGTGCATTAGAATTAAATTTTGATAGATTTGCTAACGTTTATAATTTTATTTAGGCAACAATATTATCTCAGTGTATAACATATACATATAGTTCCTACTAATGGGCTTCTCTCAGTAATGGCAGATACTGAATATGTATTTCTCGTTTTAATTCACAAAGCTGTTGATGATCTGATTAACTGCACAATCTTCACCAAAAGCCTCCATCTTGATAATAGACTAGTAATTTTATGCACTCAGGTATACATACACAATATTTGAGTTATTCATATACAATTTATAGACTAATTTCAAATTAATAATTAAACATAAAATAATTTAATCATGATTCTCAATAAGACAGTTCAAATGGTTGTCGCGACATGCTTCTGAGCACATATAAAGAAAATATTAAGGATTTTCCACAAACAAAATGACATAACTTCAGCATGACTTACTTGTGTCGATACTGTCCACACTCTCGTCAGGTAGGTGTACCATCGGTCGGTGGTAGTCCGGTCGCTCTTCTTCTGATTTCTCAGATACTACACAAAATGGACATCGATCGGTGACAAATAACAACTAAATACGGGCGGCCAGTTGAGAAAAGGAATCTTAACCCTTTGAACCCGAAATCCTGCTATAGCGGTTTATGCAAACAGTGCAGATCCAGATGAGCCGGCTCTTAACGAGCCGTCTCATCAGGATCTGCACTTTTTGCAAGTAATTTTCATATTTCTTAGAACAAAAACACCCCCTTTTCATAAATGGACGAATCTGAAAATCATTTTGTGACCATTGGATTGGTCGGAACATTAGCATATCACAGTCCATTCCAGTTCCTTAGGGTTGAAAGGGTTAAGACATTTGCAAACAGTGGTACTACTGAACATTCACATCGTTGGATCAGCATCTAATCGTTTTGCTGTGGGCAGTAAGGCAACTTCAGTGAATAAGTATCAAACAGTGTAGGCCCGGCTCAGACTGCACAGATGCACATGTTGATCAGGGGATGATCTGGGTGCAAATTCCTTTCCCAGAGCTGGTGGCCCGTATTATACAATATATACTAGCAGTTCATGCAAAAATGGACATTAATGGCAGGGCACAGCAACAGTTCATGCAAATACAGCAGAAAGGAGGAATCACATGCAAGAAATATTGTTGCATAAAGGAATAGAAAAATTGTTTGAAACTGATCAGAAAGCTGGACAGGTAGAAAATTTAACCCTTAGACCGCTACTCACAACAATTGTTATCTGCTGTTGCTTTTATATCTGGACTTATTTCTCAATAAAAACATGGTTTGACAGCACTTGGAAATGTAAATGATTCTAAAGTGCTGTCAAACCATGTTGTAAATTATTCTAAAGTGCTGTCAAACCATGTTTTTTATCGTAAAACTGTAAAATAGAAAATAAACAGCAGACAACAAAAAAATTAAGATAGCAATGTAAGGGTTAACTGTAAATAATACATCAACTGGCACAGACAATTTCTCAATACCAAACTGGCATGGCATGATTGAGAAATAAGATCAAGGTGCATGCACTTGCAACACAAAGTTTTCCATATTGATTACAAAACAACGATACAGGTGAAATACAGTATCGAGTACGAGAGATGATTGGCAAAAAAGGAATTAACCCTTTCGACACTATAGACCTATATCATAATGTTTGCAAATATAGGTCTATAGTTCTTATATCATATATATAGTTTCTTATATCGTAATGTTTGCAAAATTAGGTGGCCGGATTAGCTCAGTAGGTAGAGCGTCGGACTGCGAACCGGGAGACCCCGGGTTCGTATCCCCACCTTGACCGCTGCGAATGGTCGATTCGGTGTGTCCTTGGGCATGACAACTATGTGCTAGCCTAGTCCTATCGGATGGGGACTTAAATAGTCGGTACCGACATGCAAGGTCATCAAGCCAGTGCCGTCGTTAAATCAAAGCATTTATGTTTGCAAATAGTGTAGATCCAGATGAGCAGACTCGTAAAGAGCCGTCCCATCAGAATCTGCGCAATTACAGGGTGAAAGGGTTATTGTTACATGGTTTCCGTTGTTTGCACATATGTGCAAACAAATAGCGCGTGCTGTTTGCATATGGCTTTAGGCAATGCTCATTCCGGGGCCGCGCGTAATGGAAGTGCCTTCATGACGTCACTACGCGGAAGTGCCTTCATGACGTCACTACTTCATGACGTTCATGACGCAGCCCCGGAATATGCATAACGAAAATTATCTACGTCAATGGGACGATTTATAAAAGTACTGAAAATACTGAATATAATGCTCAAATTACATCAGTTTTTTGTTGGAAATGTAACAATAACGTTTGATCATGTCCAGCCGTGTGCAAACGTTTGCTGTGGCCCTCGGGAACTGTTTGAACCCGCGGCCTGCGGCCTTGGTGTTCAAACAGTTCCCTCGGGCCACAGCAAACGCTTGCACACGGCTGGACATGATCAAACCTTATAATGCATATCACCATTGTACTGATACGGAGGTTCAGACGATCCAGGGCCCGGTTGCTCAAAGCTTCTGTTAGCTTAACAGACTGTTAAATCCTTAGCATTGCTAACAGAGGTTTTGAGCAACCGGGCCCAGGCTGTCTTTGCTGATAGAAGATTCAGCTCTCACTCGGATTTTCGCATATCACCATTGTAATCAGGGCTCCAGATAAGGAATTAGTAATCAAGTATTTTCACTCCATCATTTCTAAAGCAATTGGGTATTTCACAATTTTAATTGGGTAAAACAAAATCACACTACTGTTTACACATCAGCAGACAGCAATTATTGAATAGTTTGCTTTGGAATGAAAACGTGTCTTGGCATTTCATTAGAATTGTCTACTTGGGAGACAATTCTAATGAAATACCAAGATGTGTTTTCATGAAAAATAAGAAAAATGTGTGGTCTGTTTATTGTTTTTAACAGCATGATAAAGGTACCCCAAATATTTTATTGCTTTTTGATACTCGCTACTTCTGATTTCAATTGGGTTTTTGGCAATTTAATTGGGTATTTAAGCAAATACGCGGCTTATCTGGAGCTCTGGTACTAATACGGAGGTTCAGACGATCCAACAAATACTCACTGTCATCCAGGCTGTCTTTGCTAATAGAAGATTCAGCTCTCATCACTCGGATTTTCGCCTAAAATTGTACAGGGAAAAAACTGTCATAAGAAAAGAATGTGTAACTCCATTTCTGCTTTTATTCAAAAGTTCAACCACTGCATCGTTACAGCCATGGCAGAAATAAAATGTAAATATAAAAGTCAATACATTTTGTATTTTAAACGCCATGTGTAGAAATGACTTTTTTGTCTCTAATACATGTAATATGTAATTTATTTTTGTTAGCATTTCACTTTGAAGAACAGTTTTATCGTAGAATATAACAGGCTTGTGTACACCATGCCCGAATTTTGTGGCGCAGGCTGATCAGGATCTGCACTGATCACCATTTCATTAATGAAACACCTGTCATGCTTCTATCAGGTAAGATAAATCGTAATCAGGCTACAGGAGTGTGCTATTTAACTCTTTGCATGCTGGGAAATTTGTGGGCTATAAATAGTTCAAAACTAGCGGACAAAAATTCATCATATTTTCTTTTATTTCTCCTTGTAAATATCATGAATATGTCTTGGAATTTCATTAGAATTGAGTCCGGAGGACTCAATTCTAATGAAATTCCAAGACATATTTACAGAGAGAAATAAAACATATACTCCTAATTTGTTTCGCGGATATTTTCACCGCTAGCATGCAAAGAGTTAATTAGTTATTTCTCCAGTGACAGCCACAAACAACTTACATCCTTCCTGGCCTTGGGTTTAGGTGGGTCACGGACATCGGGTTTCGCTCTACGGAAGTCGGTTTTACTTTTTCGCTCATTCACATCTTCCTTCTTTTTCTTCCGGAAGCTTTTACTGGTTCCTAGGTAAATTGACATACTGAGAGTAAATCAGCTGACAAATAGCAGATCTTACACGAGTCAATGCTCCAGATAAGCATATTTTGGAGGTGAATCAGCAATGAAAATCAGGAAATCAGCATCAGAGGGAGTAGAAATCAGGATGGACATTTCAGCAGTAGAAAATTACAGCTGCAAATATGTTAGTCTTACACCTCACCTTTTTCTAAAAGTATCAAGAACAAATAGACATATTTGTAAGAACAAATAGACATATTTGTAAGAACATATAGACATATTTGTAAGAACAAATAGACATATTTGTAAGAACAAATAGACATATTTGTAAGAACAAATAGACATATTTCTGTATCAAGAACAAATAGACATATTTCTGTATCAAGAACAAATAGACATATTTCTGTATCAGAGCTCCAGTTAAGGTGCGTAATTGGACCAAATTTTCTTGGTATTGTTCTTATTTCTTCACGAAAAATGGTAAGTTGGGATTGCTTTAGAATCGTCTCATCGAAGTTGATCAAACTAAAAATGTGGCCTGTCGGCACACGAATACCCCCACTGGCAGCCAAAGAAAACGAGGCGTTTTTGATTATAAGCCATTTAGCCGAGCATTAAGGTTTCAAACGCATCAAGTCTGTGACCTTGACCCTGGGCATAGTGTGATAGTCCATGCATCGGTGTAGAAGATATAGAGCGGAAGGGAATTTCAATAGGTTTGACCTTTGACCTTCAACTGTGACCTTGACCGTAGGTGCGTGGTTATTGATCGCGACACACCTTCTCATCATGAGAAAGATTTGTGCCAAGCCATTTGATAATCCATGCATCGGTGTAGAAGATATAGAGCGGAAGGGAATTTCAATAGGTTTGACCTTTGACCATAACTGTCACAACTGTGACCTTGACCTTGGACGTAGGTGCGTGGTTATTGATCGCGACACACCTTCTCATCATGAGAAACACTTGTGCCAAGCAATTTGATAATCCATGCATCGGTGTAGAAGATATAGAGTGGAAGGGAATTTCGATAGGTTTGACCTTTGACCTTCAACTGTGACCTTGGACGTAGGTGCGTGGTTATTGATCACGACACACCTTCTCATCGTGAGAAACATTTGTGCCAAGCCATTTGATAATCCATGCATCGGTGTAGAAGATATAGAGCGGAAGGGAAGCCAACAGGTTTGATCCCGCATTTAACTGGCTGTATTAGGGGGGAAATTAAACGAAGGAATAATTTATTGTTTTCACTATTAAAATGTTTGCGAGCATGTTGACAGAGCTCCAGATAAGCTGCGTATTTGCTTAAATACCCAATTAAAATTGCCAAAAACCGAATTAAAATCAGAAGTAGCGAGTATCAAAAACCAATAAAAGAAATTGTGGTACCTTTAATTTATCATGCTGCAGAAAACAATAAACAGACCACAAATATAGAATATTTTTCTTATTTCCCATGCAAACACAGCTTGGTATTTCATTAGAGTTGTCACCAAGGAGACAATTCTAATGAAATGCCAAGACATGTTTTCATTTCGAAGCAAACAATTCAATAATTGCTGTCTGTTGATGTGTAAACAGTAGTGTGATTTTATTTTACCCAATTAAAATTTTGAAATACCCCATTGCTTTAGAAATGATGGAGTGACAATACTCAATTACTAATTCCTTATCTGGAACCCTGTAATGATCAATGGATCAAACTGCTTATATGCAAGTTACAAGCAGATATTTAGTGATATGTGTGTCACTGACTTATTAGCGAACTGATTAGACCCAGATCAGCCTGCGTGACTACGTAGGCTAATCCGGGTCTACAAAGGTCACAAATGCCATAAACCCCATTTCCTTAGTCATATTTCATTTTGCACAATGGTGGCAAACGCCATAAATTCCACTTCACCAAACACATTGGTGTCGAACATGGAGAGGTTTGACTGTACCTGTTTCTTCTTGATCGCCATCCACATCCCACCATAGTGCGTCTTTCTTGGGTGCATCTAGGTACTTGCTGATACGGGCAGAGTTTATAGACTCCTCTGACGACACCGACTGCAGATGAAGTCAAAGTGAGAGAATGTGATTATAAAGCAGCTCGTTCTGATGCTTGAAAGCATAGGTCCAGGGGCCGTTTCACTAAACTTTGTACGACTAAAATGTTTTGTAAGTGCAAATTTAGGATCGTCTGGAAATTTCAATTGATGGCTTTACATTTATTGAGCATAGGCTGCATATGCAGCCTATGCTCAATAAATGTAAATCCAATAATTGTTTACAAGAAAACATTGGTAATGTGAAATTTACAGACTATTATAGTTTTGCACTTACAAACATTTTAGTTGTACAAAGTTTAGTGAAACGGCACCCTGGCTAGCATCTTTTCCTGTCAACATTTAATACTAATGAGGCAATAATTCCAGCACAAAAATGTTTACACAATTCCCTAACATTTGATTGGTCCGTTGCAAGTCTCCGTCCAAAATTTATATCCCAGTAAACTCCATGCCGAACTACTTTCCATAACCGTGAGGCGCAGTTAAAATAATTCTTAAGAAAACGGAAAATAAACACATTTTCTTGATGAATTTATTTCAAATGCTGGAATTATAAGGATTGAATGGCCTTTTTGTGGAATTTATCGGGGATATAAACTTGGAAAAGTCGCGGGAATACTGGACGAAGGCCTCCTTCCGGCCTTCGTCCAGTATTCCCGCGACTTTTCCAAGTTTATACCCCGATAAATTCCACAAAAAGGCCATTCATTCCTATAATTAACAGAAATTTCAGGTTAGTGAAAGAATTCCTACTGTCTTGGAGCCTAGACAGATACTGTCGAGTCAAAGAATTCATACATGCTAACCATGCATGACACACTTTATATCATTTACACTAGAACAGTATTTTATTAGTGTTTCCTGTAACACCCGAGCGACCCGCTAAAAACGGTGCGACCCGATTTTTTTTATTGCAATTTCGTTTACAATTTTTTTTTTTTTTTTTTTTTTTTTAATTTACAATTTTTTTTAATTTTTTTTCAATTTAGTGCTACAGTGGGTTAAAAGGGTTAATATAATCTCTGGCCCTAAATGGCATACATGTTCATACAACACATACAGCAATTGACATACTTTTATTGCAAGACTTGCAATATTGAATTTAAAAATTTAAAAATTATTAATATTAAAAAGGTACAATATTTACAATGCAAGTGTTAAAATATTGTACCTTTTTGATATTAAATAATTTTTAAATTCAATATGTCATGTGACAGAAAAAAAAAGAAATTGCCTACCGAACGACCCACTTGTAAAATTCTTGGTCGGGTTACAGGAAACAAACAATTTTTTAAGGACGGCCTGATGCAATTGTTTAGCATGTTTAGTGTACTGCTTTCTTTTGATGAAAACTGTATAAGAAAGTTTAATCATTCCTGTAAAATTATTGAACCAGTAGCCTATTTCATCAACATTGCAAAGTATACTTTTCTAGCAAAGTATACTTTGAGGGAGTAATCATTTATTTTTCCGGAAATACATTATTTCATACATTATTTCATGATTACAAGTATGCAGAATTATTATACTGGATTTATTCCATTATCACAGCCATTTTGGATGTGATAATGTAACAAGAGCTCCGCGGAGCAAGATGTCCCGCCTGGTGCAGCTTGATAGTACATAAGGAGCTTGTAATAACCTTGGGGTTAGTGAGCACCATGGGCTTTCTGTAGAATGATGCGGGATGTTGTTACAAATGCATGTATGGAATATTAAAGCATAAACTGAGCGTTAACTTTTCCAAACACGTAAATTTCTAAGTCAGTGACCTTGACCATTGGGGTTAGCGGGCACCATGGGCTTTCTGTAGAATGATGCGGGCAGTGTTGATTATACATGCATGTAAATTTGAATATTAAAGCATAAACTGAGCGATAAGAAAATGCGTTAATTTTTCCAAACACGGAAATTTCTTAGTCAGTGACCTTGACCTTTGGGGTTAGCGGGCACCATGGGCTTTCTGTAGAATGATGCGGGATGTTGTTCCAAATGCATGTATGGAATATTAAAGCATAAACTGAGGGTTAACTTTTCCAAACACGTACATTTCTGAGTCAGTGACCTTGACCTTTGGGGTTAGCGGGCACCATGGGCTTTCTGCAGAAAGATGCGGGATGTTGTTACAAATGCATGTACGGAATATTAAAGCATAAACTGAGCGTCAACTTTTCCAAACACAGAAATTTCGAAGACAGCGACCTTGACCTTTGGGGTTAGCGGGCACCATGGGCTTTCTGTAGAATGATGCGGGATATTGCTACAAATGCATGTATGGAATATTAAAGCATAAACTGAGCGTTAACTTTTCCAAACACAGAAATTTATAATTCAGTGACCTTGACCTTTGGGGTTAGCGGGCACCATGGGATTTCTGTAGAATGATGCGGGATATTGCTACAAATGCATGTATGGAATATTAAAGCATAAACTGAGCGTTAACTTTTCCAAACACAGAAATTTATAATTCAGTGACCTTGACCTTTGGGGTTAGCGGCCACCATGGGCTTTCTGTAGAATGATGCGGGATGTTGTTACAAATGCATGTATGGCATATTAAAGCATAAACTGAGCGTTGAAACTGAGCATTAACTTTTCCAAACACGGAAATTTCGAAGTCAGCGACCTTGACCTTTGGGGTTTGCGGGCACCATGGGCTTTCTGTAGAATGATGCGGGATGTTGTTACAAATGCATGTATGGAATATTAAAGCATAAATTGAGCATTAACTTTTTCAAACACATAAATTTCTAAGTCAGCGACCTTGACCTTTGGGGTTTGCGGGAACCATGGGCTTTCTGTAGAATGATGCGGGATGTTGTTACAAATGCATGTTTGGAATATTAAAGCATTACATTGAGGGAAACAGAAGTTACAATGAATTAACCTGAGTGTTAAGTTTTAGAAACAGAGCTAAATGCAAAAACTTAACGTTGAATGCATGTGAAAAGTAGGTCAATGAACCATGAAAAGTAGGTGAAGGTCACATGGGCTCCCTCTGTGTGAGATGGTTACACCACAGTGTTGATGTATACCAAGTATGGAGGTCGTAGGAGTTATAGTTTTCTGGAAACTGAGCTAAACGCAAAAACTTAACGTGAAATGTTGACGCCGCTGCCGACGCCGACGCCGACACCGCCGACGACGGAAAGCTATGCCTATGTCCTGCTTCTGCTAAAGCAGGCGGGACAATAAATTCAGTATAATAACAAGAAACGAGGCAAAGCCACGAAGGCCAGGTTTTTTCCAAGCATAGACACTTGGATAACATAATTATACCCACTTTTTGTAGACTAGATGGCCGTGGCCTGCATGTCGCGCCTTGGGGCGAGGCATGGACACTAAAAAAATAGATATAGTAGATGGAAAAACTTTAACCAAAAAACTTTAACCGGACAAACGGACGAACGGACGGATGTATGCCAAAATGCTGACGATATCGCGCTTTCCGCAAGCAGGTGCGACAATGATGATAAACACCCATGTGAAGTATCAAGGTATTGGGTGAAGCAGTTGCAGAGATATAGTACACGAAAAAACTTTAACAAATAAATTCAAAGTAATTTGACCTTGACATTGGGCACAGGATCGCGCTTTCCGCAAGCAGGTGCAACAATGATGATAAACACCCATGTGAAGTATCAAGGTATGGGTGAAGCAGTTGCAGAGAATATAGTACACGAAAAAACTAACAAAAAAATTCAAAGTAATTTGACCTTGACATTGGGCACAGGATCGCGCTTTCCGCAAGCAGGTGCGACAATGATGATAAACACCAATGTGAATTATCAAGGTATTGGGTGAAGCAGTTGCAGAGATATAGTACACGAAAAAACTTTAACAGAAAAATTAAAAGTAATTTGACCTTGACATTGGGCACAGGGGCCGCACGGTTGGGGGTTAGAATGAAAATATGGATGATGTAACACCCATGTGAAGTTTCAAGGTAATGGGCGAAGCAGTTGCAGAGATATAGTATAACGAAAAAGTTTTAACCAAAAAACTCTAACCAGACGTACGTTAAAAAGTTAACGTTGAAAATGGCTAAGTCAATTACGTAGAAATAATAGGTGAAGGTAAAAAAAATGGTCACATGTTGGATAGTTGTATGTGGTAGGCACCCCTTGGTTATGAAGCTGTGAAAGTTTGGTGGTCCTAGGTGGTACAGTACCAAAGAAATGGACTTAAACATGAAAACTTAACATTGTAAACGCGAAAACTTAACATTGAAAATGGCTAAGTCGACTGCGCGGAAAAAATGGGTGAAGTTAAAAAAAAAAGTAACATGTTGGATAGTGATATGTGGTGGGTACCCCTTGATTATGAAGCTGTGAAAGTTTGGTGGTCCTAGGTGGTACAGTACGAAAGAAATTGACTTAAACACGAAAACTTAACATTGTAAACGCGAAAACTTAACATTGAAAATGGCTAAGTCGATTACGCGGAAAAAATGGGCGAAAAAATAAAAAAAAAGTAACATGTTGGATAGTGATATGTGGTGGGCACCCCTTGATTATGAAGCTGTGAAAGTTTGGTGGTCCTAGGTGGTACAGTAACAAAGAAATGGACTCAAACACGAAAACTTAACATTGATTGTGGACGCCGCCCGCCCGCCCGGCTTTCGCCAATCCAATAGCCTGGATTTTTTTTCAAAAAACGTGGCTAAAAATTAATAAATTTCTCCTTAAATTGAAAATTTCTCCCTCAAAGTATACTTTGCAATGTTGATGAAATTGGCTACAGAATACTCACATCCTTGAGAAAAGCCTCAAACTGTTCATCAAAAGCTCTCTCGTTATACTTCTTTCTGCTCATGTTGCTTTTACAGGTGATGTTCTGGTTGTATAATTAGCAGACCTCATCAACTGTCAACATACCCATGACTCGACGAAATCCTACAAGAAACTATTTTGCATGAATAGGAATAAAGAATCAATATGAACATTGCATATCTACAAACCAAAAGTAAGCTACATACCAAATACTACATCATCCCATTCAACAACAAGGTCATACATGTACATGTATAGAACAATAAACAGACCACAAATATAGCATATTTTCCATGAAAACATATCTCCTTGGAGACAATTCTAATGGCAAGACATGTTTTCATTTTGAAGCAAACTATTCAATAATTGCTGTCTGTTGATGTGTAAACAGTAGTGTGATTTTATTTTTACCCAATTAAAATTTTGAAATACCCAATTGCTTGAGAACTGATGGAGTGACAATACTCAATTACTAATTCCTTATCTGGAGCCCTGGACATGAATTGATGATAGCAATTAGCTGACACATAAAAAATGTACATTAATTTTCTTGCAAAAGCATTTGTTTTCCACACAAGATATTGTTTTGTTAAACAATCTGAAATCACACTGAACATGCCAACCAATGCTCATAGGATTACATCCAATTTTGCAAAATTATGATTTTTTTTTACCTACCGATGATAATGTGTGTCACAGGATATGCGGACGAAGTAGGCTTCCAAATTTGTATTTGAAGCTTTCTTTGTTTACTTCTAATTTTGCTAATGCACACTTTATTAGGTGAGTTTATGATAACATTTTTGTCTCATATTGTAGAAATGTCTCTTTAAAAAATAACAATATAACGAAGTATGAAAGTCAACGTCCTGCATGTTTTTTCTATAATTTAAATGCGATTACGCAAATTTATACCATTGACTGTAGCGATATAGTGCAACCTGTTGCGTAAGTGCCACAGTGGCTGGAGGCTATTCCAATGTATAATAGTTCTGGGGGAAGAAAGAGCACTTAATATAGACTGTTGAGATTTGAACAGTTCTGTATGCTAAAGATTGGGAGAATCTAGGCCAAAAATAATATTTTAATTGTTTCCCCTCCCGCTACCTACCCACCAGAATGATAAAAAATAAAATAAATTTTGGGTCGTTGGGTAGGGAAAATATTTTATTTCCTTTCAATTACCCACTCATGACCAAATTGCTTATATTTGCTTGTGATAACACACAGATCACATCTGTAACCTGGGTAGTGGGAGGGGAAACAAATATATTTTTAATGTTGGCCCTACTGGGTCTTTGGTTCAGTGTCACATTCTGGAAGTCGGTGTGACGTATGACTAGTCACGTGACCTGATATGTTTGGGGGTAAATCGATACATTTTGCTCAAAAATAAATAATTTTTATACCAGAATATTTCACATTTATAACTACGAAAATACTAAATGGTGGTAAGAATATTTTTAATGACCATTTAACATTATAAATCTGCATTTAAATTTGATTTAGAGATTGAAATTTAGTTGCTTGAAGCGTTCGAAAATGATTAAATTATATAGGAAACAGGTCAGATTTCCCCCTGCGCTCCTTGACAGGGGAGATAATTATAATGTGCACATACGCGAAATGGACGAAGTCCGACTTCCAGAATAATTTGTGATTGGTATTCACCATACAAGGGGCCTAGAGTAAGTGTACCTGGATTCGCACAGTGTACCTGAATTCGCACATGTTGAAACTTTTACTTGTTTGATGACTGTTGTTGTACAGTTTCTGAATCGTGTAAACACATTTGACTTTTTGAAAACCGCATGAATGTAAAATATTGGCATGTGCGAAGCAAAGTTCACTTTGCAAAGCCAGGTACACTTACTCTATGCATCACAGGTATACACTATGTTCCTAAAAATCTAAATAATATTAACAATAAATAAAAAAAACAGTCACCGGTAATTAGAAACAGCAGGATACACAAAAGTGTCGGTTTTATGACACGCACGAATTTGGGTCAACAACTACAAATAAAGAGTCGTTCAAGGGAAATGCTAGCACAATTTGATGCCAGGACACTAAAATATTGTCATTGGCGTATATCTAATATTTCTGAAGGCATTAGTTCAGAGAATGTGAAATAATGAAAATAATTCATCGAATAATTAGTGAATATTTGATTTGTTTATGTGTTTCTACCTGTCTTTGAATTTCAGCACAAATATTGCATTGCAGTTCCGGATGTTGACCTATTTGCAGGAACCAGTCGCCTAATGGATAATGTGATCGTAAACCTGGTACAGCTTAGCAACAAGGAGTAAATTCTCAGGACAACGGCATTGATTGTTATTATTATGACACAGAGATAACTAAAATAGATGCTACAGGCAAGGTATGTCTGTGCCAAACATTTTATTATATTATTTGCATGCTCTACACTTGCAGATTCAATTATCTGTGTGCGAATTGATGTGGGGTGAGATAGAGATTTCGAAAGTGAAAGTAGACGGTTCCGTCAAAAAATGGGAAATAACTCATGGGAATCAACCAGCATGACCCCGTGTTTGGCATGGTTCTATAACCGGTTCAGGTCACTGACTCTAGGAATGGAAGTAACGAAATTGATATTGGCGCAGGTAGTTTGCGATTGTCATGTTTGTGTGAATGTGGGACTATGGGAAATCAATTGCCTGCCTGTTTCCTGCAGATGATTGTTTTGCATTGATAAATGTACACCAACACCGGAAAGTGGATATATTCCCGGTTGCTGGAATCGGCGATTAGATTTAGGTCCACCACCATCATTGATTTTTCCTATAAAGGTTAGACACCACCAAATAGTTTTAATATATAATTTAACCGAATGCCATCCAATAAGGCCAGTCTCTCCTACTTTCACTATTCGTATGGATGCTGTGGGACCCACTTGTACATGACATGAAGCTAGTCTGTACTTGTTCTGCATGATGAACTAAACAATAGGTTCACTTACTCCTAAGAAAGAAAAATCCAACCTTGTCATATCCTCCAATATTGTGTACATTTTTTGGCCGTTTACATCAAGTGACCAACAGGTTCAGTTTTTACTTTTATGCTACAAATATGCGGAAAACTGGTGTTAAAGGCACCCCAAAATGTTCCTCAAGTGAAACTGGGTAGTAATGGATCAAGATTTGCAAGCAAACGGTGTCTGTAACCTCAAAACACCCGCACTATTTTATTATACCGGACTACTTTTGCTACACCCTGTAGACTACACCCTGTGCGATTTCGCACCATTTGGTGTCTTCTAACCTATAAACTAACCAATGACCACACATGTTGCTATTCTCTGCTACTTTCATTTTTCGTATGGATGTTGTGGGACCTATTTTCACATAACCAGCACCAATTCTGCTCTGGAGATTCACTAATTAATCACATAGGTTTACTTATTGTTAAGAAAGATAAATTCAATCTCCTGCAGAGACATAGAGAGACTTAAAATCCTTAATCTCCTGTGACCACCCTAGTGGTGGCTCAGACATTCAGCGGCTGGAATTGGAACCGATTCACATGACAAACATGTTCCGACTTACAAAATAATCCCAAAGCATATGGTTGAATAATGGTGTAATGATACATTAACATACATGTGAAGTAGATTAGTACATCAATGGACCGGTTTCTGCAAGCAAATAGTGTCTATGGCATGAACCATCTGTATTATTTTCTTTCCTGTACTACTTTTGACCGTGCATACATATCTGATGATTTAGTGTGGTTAAACCTAAGGTATGCACTGAATAGTTTCTTAGCCGGGCTCGATTTGAAAAAGGAAAGGAATGAATATGTTCAGAATTTAAATAATATGTTAAAACACCCAATAATTGTACTGAATATATCTTAACCGAATCACCCAAATATTGCTCAGTCTTTCACTATTCGTATGGAGGGTGTGCGACCTACTTTCACATGACGTGGAACTAGACTGTACTGGATCTGCAGTCATGAGTAAAAAAAAAGATGTTCAGTTACTTATAACAAAGACACATTCAACATCGTCCTGTCCCCTAATATTGTTTACATTATTTTGCCACTGCAACTGTGATTACAAATATGCTGAAAACTGGTGTTAAAATACCCCAACATGTTTTTGTCTGAAAATGGAATTGGGCAGTAATAGATCAGGATTTGTAAGCAAACTGTGCAACAACATCCCGATTATTTTTATACCGGTCTACGTTTACACCATTTAGTGTTTTCTTACCATTAGTGGAACCGTTTTTGTTTTTTTTTCTGTCTTGCTGGCAGGCAGGCAAATTGTACTAAACAAAATACAGATATCACAATCTCTGCAACCCGCCAGAGCTTCTAGCCGTATGTTTAAGACTTCAATCATAGAATTATTGTTATTGTACTCTCCGAAATTCCTGCCACAGGTTTGCCGTTTCACGAAATTTTACCAAGGAATTCGTGATCTTGTCTTGAAATATAATAGACTTGTGAAATCATTAATCCAATCAGGGATACTGTGATGTGAATAATATAGGGCATATGATGTATTTTCAAACGTAGCAACATTGTTTAAAGTAAAGTACAGTCATTTGTTTCTTTAATTAGCCTTATTGTTTTATCTGGAAATGTATCAATAAAAATATCGACCCGTATAAAACTGACAACGTACGGCTGAGTTGGACAATGACATAACTATGACACGTGACCGCTCATTACCGTTTTCTTTGCATGGAGACTGCATGGTTAATGACACCCAGTGAAGTGCGTTTTATTCCAGATGCTCACTTGTATTTTGACGTCATTAGATTGCCACTATCAACACATTATATTTCTTTTTCAAACTGCGTATTAGTCTTATAAATTAAGCACATTCTTAGACCTATTAAAGGTACATACCCACTCAGAAGGCACAACGTGTTATGTATAGGAATTAAACAAGTGTAT
This sequence comes from Conchocele bisecta, assembly GCA_029237695.1. Lineage (NCBI taxonomy): Eukaryota > Metazoa > Mollusca > Bivalvia > Lucinida > Thyasiridae > Conchocele > Conchocele bisecta. The sequence goes on from CM055265.1 coordinate 137,349,588, forward strand.
AATTGTGTCACCATTCCACCAGTTCTAAAAATTGCAAGTGCCCGCTATACAGATATAATCATTTAGTAATAAATATTTTACAGATAATGATTGCATATTTTCATATGCAAATGAGGCATGCTAGTTTTTTTTATTATTTATACTAATTAAATGCGTCGCCTGAAAAAATAACATTTTCGACAGATTATAAAGTACGATCATTGCACATCAAAATATAAATACAGATAATAAATAGTAACATTTAACATTTAAGGAAATATGGTTATCGCCTCTGATATTAGTGTGAAAATTTACGTCTGATATAAAATGTATAATAATGCGAATCAATACGTGTGGTAATGGTGAATGAATGTTTATTTTTCCAGAAAATGTCTCAGATGATGTCTCTGATATAAAGGACATTTTGTGCCTACTGAGTGGGCATGTACCTTTAACATGTTCTTAATTTCATATGACACTGAAATACATTTTCGTATTTGGTATGAAGTTTCTGTTTTTGGGATATTTTTTGTTACGTATATTATCTTGTAGAACTGGCGACGGGGCCAGTCATATTACTACCATTAATTTAAATCATGGCGTCTTTTCTCTTGTTTCTTATGTCACACGGCTAGAAAAATGCGCATCCAATACTGAACACGAACCCAGTACCTTTTTTACTATTATCCACGTTTATGTTTATGTTATGTTGCGGCATATGTTTGGATTTATGTAGATATCTCAAAACTCTAAATAGTGACAGCATATCATCAGTCGGATTGACAAATGGAAAGACAAATTGCCAATAAAAAACAAATAATGTTCAAAACATGGTTGTACTAACACAAGGAAGCATAAAGAGTTGGTGGGTGGCGTGGTGAAGTGTTATTAAATGCAGAGCTCCAGATAAGCTGCGTATTTGCGTAAATACCCAATTAAAATTGCCAAAAACCCAATTGAAATCAGAAGTAGCGAGTATCAAAAAGCAATAACAAATGTGTGGTACCTTTATCATGCTACAGAAAACAATAACCAGACCACAAATATAGCATATTTTTCTTATTTTACCATGAAAACACATCTTTGGTAATGCCAAGACATGTTTTCATTTCGAAGCAAACTATTCAAATAAGTGCTGTCTGTTTGATATATAAACAGTAGTGTGATTTTATTTTACCCAATTAAAATTTTGAAATACCAATTGCTTCAGATATGATGGAGTGAAAATACTCAATTACTAATTCCTTATCTGGAGCCCTGAACATGTGTTGTAACTGTTGACACATGTGGTGAAATACGATCAAGTCCCATAGTGCTTATTATTTTCCATAAGGCAAGCTATTGGAGCTATAGCTGCATCGGAGCAATTAACATGTTGTCATAATCTTGCTGTCCACGTAATTGTGGAATAGATAAATCTGGTTTTGCGACTAGTGTAATTCCAATCACCTGTGGGCATCCGAACAAATCTGATCAATCCCCGCCATCTTCAGGCTTCTAACAAGGAATATATATCATTTATAAGGCTAGGTACATGAGTGTGGTTATTCATACGTGATATCTCTGCACACAAATCCCATAAGCCCCATTCCCCATTTTGCCACATGTACGTATGCTCCGGTCAAAGACCTAAATTAAAAAGGCGACATTGCGTTCAAAGAAGATACTCCAAAAGTACAAGCTACAAAGGCATCTTCATGGCTCGCGACAACATGATTAAACCATGAGGTACACAGGTGTGAAAGTAGCATGGAATAGATTCCAATGTAACGGCATATTAATTTAAGACAAAGCCCTATTGTATGATGGTCGGATGGGCGGACAATGGTAAAATATAATACTTCCTCCATAAATTGGGATGGGGAGGGCATAAGCATGCACATAGCGTTGAAAAATAATGACGTTACGCTCCATGCTCGGTCATAAGCACTCGTGTATTACGGTTACGATTTTCGACGTTTCATATCACCATCTTTATAGGGTTAACTGTATTGTAATTTTGAGATTTGCGGCGTATATCAGAAAATGATAGGTCGGAAAATCTGTTTAATGGCGACGCGCCAGCGGAGCCATTAAACAGATTTTCCGACCTATCATTTTCTGATATACGCCGCAAATCTCAAAATTACAATGCGGTTAACCTATTTCTAATGCACAAATTGAACATTTTGCAAATTTTACCGATTCTACTTGTGAAAGTCGTACCGAGTGCAAGGTGCATGGCATACCGGACGAATCACACAAATAATGTTCCGCCAAGCAAAAGATAGTTCCAATTGAATTATACAATGTTTTAACGAATGTGTATAAAGTTATGTTCATGCTTTCAAAATATTTCAATAATAAACTCAATAAACACATCGTCAGAATTATAGTTGCTACATATAATATTTTAAGATTTAATTTTTAGCTTTCCCTCCGGTGCGATCTCTTAATTTTCTCTTAGCAACAATGTCGATGGCCGCAGCCTGTAAAACTCTCGGACTTTGTCAATTTGTGATGACTTGTCTAATCATTTGTCACATACTACCATTTGAGCTGCAACATTACATAATTTATGTGTGTGTGAACGATCTTTCTAATGCACTAATGACGTAATGCACTAATGACGTAACCAAGTCGTCTATGTCAGATTCTGTCAGCGTGGGAATCGGCAATCGCCCGCCCTCAAATTCCATTGTCGGCGGCGGCGACGGCTCCTTTTCGATTTATAATAATGCCGTAGTCAGAAACTCGTCATCTTCGTCCATCCTTTCTTCCATTTTCAGTCTTACTTGTGAGTTAACGTAAAAATTTTCGAAAATCTGTATCTATGACATATTCGCGTCTCCAAAGTAAACAAATTTGGCGTAGGAATATATTCATCGCGCGTGGGTAAAGTGCCCCAGGGTATATATTGTAAACACTTTGCGACCGTTCATCAACAATAATATACCTGTAATGTGTGGTCTTTAGCCAATCAGATTGCCTGATATTTATAGAGTGCATTAGAAAACCTGTTCACCCCTCAGTAACTGGAATGGATAATTATATGTTAATTTTGCAACCGATCCAATCGTCACAAAATGGTTTTCAGACTTGTCCATTTATGAGCCGGTGTAACGTGAGCCCCTTAAGTCCGTGAAAACCTTCAGCCTAGCCAAGCGGCTTAAGGGGCTCACGCTGGGGGTGTGAGCCCCGTAAGTCCGTGAAAACCTTCAGCCTAGTCATAGCGGCTTAAAGGGCTCGCTGGGGGGGGGGGTGGGGGGGGGGGGGGGGGGTTTGGGAAACCACTTTGTTGGTATATATACACAATATTGAATGGTAACGATGATATTACTCAATATGCACACCGCGTACCGTAGTTCTTCTACCAAATGGCGTATATGTATATGAATGTGCCGATATGTAACCGACCGTGAGAAGTTGAAGCCTGTCTGTAAACTAATCTATAATCGGTGGCTTTGCAAACCCCTTTGTTGGATATATACCCAATGTGCCTATTAATAATGATATTATGCAATCAGGTTGGCAATTTCCCGGAAATAAGGGTATTTCCCAGGACGGCGGGAAATACTGGGAAATACCGGGAAATACTGGGAAATACCGGGATATACTGGGAAATACCGGGAAATTACCGGGAAATATGAATCTTGGTGGTCTTTTTAATTCCAAAATGTCAAGATGAGTCTCTATATTCCCCTATATCTACTATTGTTTTTATATCTGTGTAGACTGATAAGCCTACAGGTAAAACATTCAGCAATAAAAAAAGAAATAATAAGTTTATTTTAGAGAAAAAAAACATCATTATTTTCTAGACAATTTTCTTCCCTATATACAAGTCTATGTAGTATTTTGCCAACTGTCTATTTTATTGTATATGAGAACACCCCTCATTACTACAGTAACCTGCCACTAATAAAGCTGCTTTTGGAATTTTGAGAAAAGCCCTGTTGATAACAGTGATAATCCACGTACAGTGTAAGTGTAATTGTTTTACAACTTGACATGACCATATCATAACCACCTGGGTTCTTATTATACAGTACGACACTAAAGGTGTGAGAGAAGGCTGACAATTAACAGCCTGTTGTCATAGTCTGATGGTTTATTAAAGTCTCATCAATGTACATGCAAATAATAGACATTAGTAGTCTTTTGGCTAATTTTAACGATTTTAGGTACTGTATCTCATACGTACCATTGTGGCCCATAGTCTTCACGTAAAATAAATGTCATAATAATAATGCAAATAAGTAATACAAAGCATAAAACAACAGTACATTGTCAGTCATATAAGACTTGTAAGAGACTATGTGTATGCACATCATGCATGCTAAAGATCATTTATTCTCATTTCTTGATACCGAATATTAGTGTGGGAGAAGTTGACAATTAACACCTGTTGTCCAAAACATAGTCTGATCATGATGACGTTATCCTTGTGAATGTATCTAGCAGACACTCAGATGCTTCCTAAAAAATGAAGAAGTAATTTACAAAAAAATAATACAACCAAAATATAAAATGTCATGGTTTGCCAAATATTCCACCTGATTGAGTACCCCCTAGTTTGGGAATGAAACAGATCTATACATTGTAATTAACCCCTATCTCAATTATTAAGTTGTTGACTGTTTAATTAACTAATACTGAGTTAACAAAACTTAATTTAATAATAACTTTAATTATCAAATAAGAACATCAAAATTCATATTTTATGCATAACCACTTGTTGAGGCTATACATGTAGGGGAAATATGCATTCACAATCTAATCAGGATCTACACAGTTTCCCATATTGTACATAATCGACTATATATAACGAGCTACCCCACTAAAATACACTGTGTTCTGGTCAATACAATATAATATTGGGCTTTGTCTACATAGAGGTGTGAAAAACATTCAAGCTATCAAGATATACAAACCATACACAAACTTAACAATATATATATTGCATGCATATTATGGTTCATTTTCATCAATGTTCTTAATACAAGATCGTTTATTATTGTTATTGTAGATGAATATTAAGAATATTTATATATATATAAATAATATATATAACAACTCCGTAAATTAAATTGCAATAACTAAACTGATGCCCAGAAGTCATTTGTGCTAATAAACATTAATTCAATTGCATTATACTTTGTTTTTTTTATTTTAACTATTTTCAAAAAGATGTTGGCATATAATTACTCGCGAAATAAATATTGCAATACTATGGAGTGACCGGTTACTTAGACAGTTGGACTATTATATGTGCCCATATGAAATCATGATCGATGGCAACTTAAAGTTAGACAACTGAGACATAATGAATGAGTCTCGATCACATTAGTCTCCCTTTAGTCGCCAAACAGGTGTCCGATAGCATCTCGATTTATAAGCAGAATAGTATGGCCACTAAAGTGCGACACGGAGCTCGAAAATACACATTCATAACATCCCCGGACGGGAAAATACCTAAATTTTACATTTGGGACCATTTCTATGCTTAGACGTACGTTAATCTCATTAAATCTTGAAATATAATCGATGACTTAAACTTTACACAGCCTTGGCCCCGATTGTTATTGTTCCGTCTGCGCATGCGCGGACTGAAACCTTTACTGGGCTGAAGAATTTTCTGTTATACCGGCATTGAAAAGTTAATTTTCCGACCAATCCAACCGTCACAAAATGGTTTTCAGACTAATCCATTTATGAAAAGAGAGTGTCTTTTGTTCTCAAAAAATATGAAAAGTACTTTCAAAAAGTGCAGATCTTGATGAGACGGCTCGTTACGAGGTTATAATGGGCTTTCTGGATCAAACACAATGGCGGCAACCGAATGTTGCCAAGTTCAACGAACCAATCTAAAGTACACAGGCCCGTACGCAGAGGGGGTGCGACGGGTGCGTGCGCACCTCCCCCCTTAACTATTTAAACACCACCGGTCTGTATAGTCCGTATTGGCAAAAAGTGTAAGATCCAATGAGCCGGCTCGTGACGAGCCGTCTCATCTGGATCTGCACTTTTTGCAAGTATTTTTCATAATCTTCAGAACAAAAACACCCCATATGAAAATCATTTGTGATGATTGGATTGGGTTGCAAAATTAACATATCAAAATCCATTCCAGTTGCTTAGGGATGAAATGGTTAATCTGCCGAGGTCTATCCGTGGATGTGCAAAACAAGTGTTTAGCCCTTTGCGCCATCGATAACGCACCCCCCCCCCCCCACTACATTAGTTTCTGCGTACGGGCCTGGTACATGTACATGAATATTGACACTAAGGCTCCAGTATAGAATAAGTGGCACAGACAACCGATATCATGGCTTACCCTATGCAATCCGATTCTAGAAGCACGAAGTTCGTGTTTCTAGGATCGGGTAACATAGGGTACGTTTTCTTATGAGCTCACTGCCATATACATAGTCCAATGTGTATGATCACGTGGTACTAACAACAACAACAAGTACCGATTCAAAGTACGTATTCTTTCATAGTGTCGGACCTTATTACGTAACGTATTTTGATGAAATATGGCCCATCAAACGCGTTTTGTTAAGCTGTATTTGGTGGTCTCTGTATTTTCGCCCTAACTTCTGTCCGACACGGAAATCGATTCTTCGCAAAAACGACATAAGTCTGTGCCAAACTCCATAGTCCACCAAAATGCAGCTCACGAAGACGCGTTTGCTGCGCCATATTTCATCAAAATCCGTTGCATATTAAGGAAACTATCAAATAATACTTACTTTGGAGTGGGCGACGTTGTTGTTGTTGTAACCACGTGATCATGCACCTTGTAGTCGTGATCGCTGACACATAGGAGTATTAAGCTCCCGGGCCAGGGTAGCACCAGCTTAGTATCAACCACGCATGGTTAATCGTCTGATTAACACCTACACTGAGAGTTAATTCGTGTGCAGACCGATGCAGACCTTGGTCAGACTGCACGGAATCGCAGGCTGATCTGGGTATACACTAATACATTGTAGTTAAAATTCGATATCACTGTCTGATCGCAAAGGTCGTAAGCCCCATTTCTTGCCAACGTATACATTGAGAAATATTGCAAACATTGTTGACCTTGGCGCGTGAGAAAATATGGCAAACATCGTTGACCGTGATAGGCATGCACAAATTGGTATATAAGATAGTATTCAGGTCTATGCTGGTTTGATTAGCAATGGTGTTGCTTGACCTTTTCCACACGTAGAGTACAGGGGGCCGTTTCACGAAACTTCGTACGACTAAAATATTCGTAAGTGCAAATTTAGAATCGTCTGAAAAGTTCAATTGATGGATTTACATGTATTGAGCATAGGCTGCTTATGCAGCCTATGCTCAATAAATGTAAATCCAATAATTGTTTACAAGAAAACATTGTTAATGTGAAATTTACAGACTATCATAGGTTTGCACTTACGAGCATTTTAGTCGCAAGAAGTGTAGTGAAACGGCCCCCTGGTGTACCTCAGGGTATTTTACCAGAGAGTTCTAAATTTGTTTGCGCCGTGAGTAAATTTCACGTGCGAGCTCACGGACTATTGACGGAAAGGCGAGCATTTTAATCCGTTGATACTTCACTTGGAGACGGACTGTGTTAGAGTCTAGAGGTGACATGAAGAATTTTGTTTTGCAGGTATATGAAGTTTTGTAATACTTGAAAGGGGGGGGGGGGGGGAGGAGATCTGGCCCGTATGCAGAGGGGGTGTGACGGGTGCGTACGCCACCCGTTCAACACCACAGTCCGGTATAGTGGTATTGGCAAAAAGTGTAGATCCAGATGAGCCGGCTCAGACGAGCCGTCTCATCAGGATCTGCACTTTTTGCAAACAATTTTCATAATTTTGAGAACAAAAACACCTATGTTCATAAATGGACTGGTCTGAAAATCATTTTATGATTGGAATGGGTTGCAAAATTAACATATCAAAATTCATTCTAGTTATTTACGGGGTGAAATGGTCAATCTGCCTAGGTCTGTACGTGAATGTGCAAAAAAAACAATGTTTAGCCCTTCGCGCTGTTGATAACGCACCCCCCTAAATTAATTCCTGCGTACGGGCCTGAGGGTGATTAGTAATTAGTGATTATGAGATGCATAATTTGTGTGGGGTGTGTGGAAGTGGGGCGTATGCATTGTGTGTAAAATCTAGATAATATAACTTTGAAGGGAGCCTGTGTTTAAAGGTTATTTTCTTGTAGACGAATGTTAGTTTTGATTTTGCCATCAAACTTTGAAAACTTCCACAATGCTCAGGACCGGATCCGGTGTGTTGTGTGCGGGGTTATAACCCATCCCCCTCCCCCCCCCCCTCATAATCTTTAATATTACTTGACTGATTGCTTCAATAATTAGACACTTGACACACTCATGCTGCCATTAACATGACGTTGACCTTTTTTATCTTCACATATTTGTGGAAACACTTAGCCAATTTTTAGCAAGACATAGTGATCACAATGACGTCCGTCCATCCGAAATTTGCATTAACATTTTTAGCTCGCCTGCACGAAGTGCAGAATAGCTTATGTCATACCCCCAGCGTTGTCGGCGTCGGCGTCGTCCACAAACTTAACATTGGGTAAATGTCTTATAACATCTGTTTCCTTTCACGGAACACCTTGTTATTTCATACATGTATTCCTCAGATGACCCTCTATCATGCTGTAGCAAATCCATGACCCACCACCCAGCCCTTACCCCAAGGTCTAGGTCACAAACTTCACATTCATAAACTTAATGTTGGGTAAATGTCTTATAACTTCTGTTTCCTTTCATGGAACACCTTGTTATTTCATACATGCTTCTTCGATGACCCTCTATCATGTATAGCAAATCCTGACCCATACCCACCCTACCCCAAGTCAAGGTCACAAACTTGGCACATATTTAGTTAAATGCATAACTTCTTTTCCTTTCATGAACACCTTGTTATTTCTACCACATTCCTCATGACCTGTATCATGCTGTAGAATCCATGACCACCACCTAGCCTTACCCCAAGGCCAAGGTCACAAACTTGGCACATTCATAAAACTTAACGTTGGGTAAATGTTTTTTTATAACAATCTGTTTCCTTTCATGGAAGCCTTGATATTTCATACATGCATTCATACTGATGATAATCTTATCATGCTATAGCATCCATACAGCGCATCACCCACCGGCCATCCCTTACCTCAAGGTCACAAACTTGGCACATTCATAAACTTAACATTGGGGTAAATATCTGATAACTTCTGTTTCCTTTCATGGAACACCTTGTTATTTCATACATGCATTCCTCAGATGACCATCTATCATGCTGTAGCAAATGCATGACCCACCACCCAGCCCTTACCCCAAGGTCAAGGTCACAAACTTAGCACATTTATAATCTTAACGTTGGGGTAAATGTCTTATAACATCTGTTTCCTTTCATGGAACGCCTTGATATTTCATACATGCATTCATCTGATGATACTCTATCGTGCTATAGCAAATCCATGACCCACCGCCCACCCAATCGTTACCCCAAGGTCAAGGTAACCTCTTAGCATGTTCATAAACTTAACGTTGGGGTAAATGTTGTGTAACTTCTGTTTATTTACAGGGAACGCCTTCATATTTCATACATGCATTCATCTGCTGATACTCTATCGTGCTATAGCAAATTCATGACTCACCGCCCACCCCCCCCCTTTCCCCCTTTTCCCCAAGGTCAAGGTCACAATCTTTAGCACATTCATAAACTTAATGTTGAGGTAAATGTATTATAACATCTGTTTCCTTTCATGGAACGCCTTGATATTTCAAATATGCATTCATCTGATGATACTCTATCATGCTATAGCAAATCCATGACCCACCGCCCATCCCTTACCCCAAGGTCAAGGTCACAAACTTAGTACATTCATAAACTTAACGTTGGGGTAAATGTCTGTTTCCTTTCATGGAACGCCTTGCTATTTCATACATTCCTCAGATAACCCTCTATCATGCTGTAGCAAATCCACAACCTACCACCCAACCCTTACCCAAAAGTCAAGGTCACAAACATATTATGTTCATTAACTTAACGTTGGGGTACATGTTGTGTAACTTCTGTTTCTTTACACTTTGAACACCTTGATATTTCATACATGCATTCATCTGCTGATACTCTATCGTGCTATAGCAAATTCATGACTCACCGCCCACCCCTTTCCCCAAGGTCAAGGTCACAATCTTAGCACATTCATAAACTTAATGTTGAGGTAAATGTATTATAACATCTGTTTCCTTTCATGGAACGCCTTGATATTTCAAATATGCATTCATCTGATGATACTCTATCATGCTATAGCAAATCCATGACCCACCGCCCATCCCTTAACCCAAGGTCAAGGTCACAAACTTAGTACATTCATAAACTTAACGTTGGGGTAAATGTCTGTTTCCTTTCATGGAACGCCTTGCTATTTCATACATTCCTCAGATAACCCTCTTATCATGCTATAGCAAATCCATGACCAACCCCCACCCCTTTCCCCAAGGTCACGGTCTCAAACTTAGCACATTCATAAAATTAACGTTGGGGTATGTTTCCTTTCATGGAACGCCTTGATATTTCATACACGCATTCATCTGATGATACAAACTCTATCGTGTTATAGCAATTCCATGGCCCAGCCTCGAGGTTCACTTTTTTAGCCTTGAGGTCCACTCTTTTAGACCCCCATAGATACTTCAGACCCCTTGAGCCTTCGAAACGACCCCCCCTTCAAACAGGTAGATACTTCAGACCCCTTGAGCCTTCGAAACGACCCCCCCTTCAAACAGGTCTGGCTACGGGCCTGGATATTTCATACATACATTCCTCAGATGACCCTCTATCATGCTGTAGAAAATCCACAACCCACCACCCAACCCTTACCCCAAGGTCAAGGTCACAAACTTGGGGTAAATGTTGTGTAACGTCTGTTTCTTCACACTTTGAACGCTTTGATATTTCATACATGCATTCATCCGATGATCCTCTATTGTGCTACAGCAAATCCATGACCTACCCCACCCCTTTCCCCAAGATCAACATCATAAACTTAACGTTGGAGTAAATGTCTTTTTATAACTTCTGTTTCTTTACAGGGAACACCTTCATATTTCATACATGCATTCATCTGATAATACTCTATTGTGCTACAGCAAATCCATGACCCCCCCCCCCCCCCCCCCCCCCCCCCCCCCCCCCACCACACCACCCCTTTTGCCAAGGCCAAGGTCACAAACTTAGCACATTTATACATGCATTCCTCATGTGAATAGCTATCATGCTGTAGAAAATCACCAACTTAGTGTGTTCATAAACTTAACGCTGGGTTAAATTTTGTTTTCCTTCTCATTTCAGGGAGTGCATTGATATTTCATACATGCATTCATCTTAATATGCTATATCATGCTATATCAAATCCACGATCCACCTTCCACCACTGACCTAAATGTCAAGGTCCACCGCACACCCCTTATCCCAAGGTCAAGTTATATAATATTCATGTTTTTTATACAACTGTGACAAGTTTGAATGAAGGCTGCCAACAGGCGAGCTTCGTTGTCTTCTGACAACTCTTGTTAAATACCTTAGTCAAAAAGTTTTTACACGTTTCTTCATCATCGTATAACATTAATATTACTTGATGGATTGCTTCAATATTTGGACACTTGATATATGTAAGAATTGGGAACAGACTCATGCCGCCGTTTACATGACTTTGACCATCAGATGGTTGTGGAAACACTTAGCCATTTTTTGTTGAGCCTGCTTGCAGAAAGCGAGACATAGTGATCACAATGATGTCCGTCCATCCAAAATTTGCATTAATATTTTTAAATACTTTATATCTCTACAGTCCTCAGTCACATTGACGTGAAACTTCATATGCTTATTAGTCATCATCCATTATATTCATGCTGTATCCCACTCATGCGGGCCATGTGCCCAAGGTCAAGGTCAAATTACTTACAAGTTTACATTAAATTTTTGTCCAAATTTGCATTAAGCTTTTCACATACCTCTATTAAATTTTTGTCCAAATTTGCATTAAGCTTTTCACATACCTCTATATACTTACTATCTGTGTAACCGTAAGTCAGATTTGCTGTTTTTTCCGTCGTCGTCATCCGCATCGTCGTCATCTAAAATGTTCAAAAGTTTGTATAAGCTGCTACATTATATACGTATCTTACTACGATGTCACCAGATGCCTCGGCGGGCTCGACATGCAGGCCACAGCCATCTGTTTATGTCAAAAAGTTTCTTCAACCTTGACCTTTTTTGTGTTTTAAGCATGTGCTTCTCTTACGGTGTTTGTGATGCTTACTTTAGCACATGCCTATAATGATCATGTTACGGTAAAATGCCTCGTCAGGCGCGACACCGCTTCCGTGGTGTAATTCTTGTTTTAAGTAAAAAATGTTTCTTCAACCTTCTTGTCATGATATAACTTTGATATTTCTTAATGGATTGCTTCAATATTTCGACATTTGATACATGTGATCATTCAGAACACCCTCCTGCCACCATTAACATGACATTGACCTTTTTTTTCTGCACATGTTTGCGGAAACACTTGAGACATGTAAGCACTTCGAACATACTAATGCCACCACTAACATGACCTTGACCTTTTTTTTACCTTCACAGTTTTGTTTCTTGAAAAGTTTGTACAAGTCTCTTCATCATGATATAACTTTAATATGACTTGATGGATTGCTTCAGTATTTGAAAACACATTTGGAACACACTCATTCCACCATTAACATGACCTTGATCCTTTTGACCTTCACATGGTTGTGGAAACACTTAGCTATTTTTTGTCGCGCCCGCTTGCGGAAAGCGTGATATAGTGGCACTTTGGCGTACGTACGTTACGTGTGTCCGGTTAAAGTTTTTGGTTAAAGTTTTTGGTTAAAGTTTTTCGTTGTACTATATCTCTGCAACTGCTTTGCCCATTACCTTGAAACTTCACATGGATGTTTATCATCATCTATATTTTCATTCTACCCCCCTCCTGTGCGGCCCCTGTGCCCAATGTCAAGGTCAAATTACTTTGAAGTTTTTGGTTAAAGTTTTTGGTTAAAGTTTTTGGTTAAAGTTTTTTGGTTAAAGTTTGTCGTTATACTATATCTCTGCAACTGCTTCGCCCATTACCTTGAAACTTCACATGGGTGTTTATCATCATCCATATTTTCATTCTACCCCCACCCGTGCGGCCCCTGTGCCCAATGTTAAGGTCAAATTACTTTGAAGTTTTTGGTTAAAGTTTTTTCATGTACTATATCTATGCACCTACTTTGCCCATTACCTTGAACCTTCACATGCCTGTTTATCATCATCCATATTTTCATTCTACCCCCCACCTGTGCGGCCCCTGGGCCCAATGTCAAGGTCAAATTACTTTGAAGGTTTTGGTTAAAGTTTTTGGTTAAAGTTTTTTCATGTACTATATCTCTGCATTTGCTTTGCCCATTACCTTGAACTTCACATGGGTGTTTATCATCATCATCTATATTTTCATTCTACCCCGCTCCCGTGCGGCCCCTGTGCCCAATGTCAAGGTGTAATTACTTTGAAATTTTTGGTTAACGTTTTTGGTTAAAGTTTTTGTCGCGACCGCTCGCGGAAAGCGCGATATAGTCGGCACTTTGGCGTCCGTCCGTACGTACGTACGTACATACATACGTACGTGTGTCCGGTTAAAGTTTTTTGGTTAATGTTTTTCCGTCTACTATATCTCTTTTTTTAGTGTCCATGCCTCGCCCCAAGGCACGACATGCAGGCCGCGCCCATCTAGTTATGTCAAAAAGTTTCTTCAACCTCGACCTTAATCATGAGCTTTTAAGCTTGCATTTCTCTGACAGTTTTTGCGATGCTTACTTTAGCACATGTATGCCCATGATCATGTTACCGTCAAATGTCTCGGCAGGCGTGACGCTGCTTCCATGGCTGAATTCTTGTTGTGTTTTAAGCATATGCCCCTATCATACGATTTTTGGGATGCTTACTTTTAGCACATGCCCACGTTCATGTTATGGTCAATGCCTCGGTAGGCATGTCGCCACTTCCATGTTCTTGTTTATACCCCCGGCATACGAAGTAAGTCAAGAGGGGCATATAGTTTTCCATCCTTTTGTCCATCTGTTTGTTTGTCCCTCCCATTTACTTTTAAGTTTTTGGGTACCCATCATCACTGTAACAGTAAGTGGGATTGACCTCAAACTTTATATACTTCATTATCATCATCCATATTTTCATTCCATACCACACCCATGTGGCCTTCATGTCCAAGGTCAAGGCAAATTACTTATATGCATCCGTAAGATTTTAGTAAAGTTTTTGGGTACCCATTAGATCTGCAACCAAAAGTTGGATTGACTTCCAACTGCATATACTTCCTTATCATCATCCATATTTTCATTCCATACCACACTCACTCATCCGGAGGTTGTGGGTTCAAACATAGTCTAGGACTTCAAAAATACTTTCATAGTATATCCATCCCACTCCTGTTGCTGGAACGTTAAACCCATTCTCTTTCACATTTGTCATCATCCATATTTCCATTTATAGCACTGTGCTCAAGTTCAAAGTCAAATGAAAATTACTTACATTTTGTATCGTTGTACATCCATCAGTGTTACTGGGGCCCGTTTCACTAAACTTTGTACGACTAAAATGTTTGTAAATTTAGGATCGTCTGGAAATTTCAATCATAATTTTGCACTTACAAACATTTTAGTCGTACAAAGTTTAGTGAAACGGCCCCCAGTTTTCTTAATGTTGAAATAGTGTTTTCTTAAAATGTTAATGGACATTACTATTTATTCTCTGTATTTGTTTGTTGATGTGTAATGATCATACTTTATAATCTGTCGAAATATTATTTTTTTCAGGTGACACATTTAATTAGTATAAATAATTAAAATGTCATGCCTCATTTGCATATGAAAATGGCCTAATACCACCGCGAGTCACTATGAGCAAAATAAATATTACCAAATGGATGGATGTAAAATTCCGGTCACTCAATCGGTTGTTATTGTGATTTCACTTTAGGAGCGTTGAATTCTGTATCAAATTTTCTTGTTGCTTAATTTGCAGATGAATTGTTGCCATTAATTAATAGATCAAGTTTGGCCTTCATTTAGTCTTCGCTTCACAGACAAACACATGCAATTAGCCATAACGGTACCGTATTTATTCTAATAAATGCCACCATGGCTATGCAATCAGTGGGGATCAAAGTGGGGATCAGTGGAAATTAAGTAGTATCGAAATATGTTATTTTCTCATACAAAAGCCATTTAAAACAATGTTTTGTGAATAACATATTTAGAATGCAAATATGGGAGGGGAGGGCGCTTCTATGAAAGAGGTGGCTGCTATTAGAATAAATACGGTACATGAATTCTCCAGTATACTGTTATGCCAAATTCTCATATGTTACGGACAGAAAAAATAACTACATAACAGGGGTGGGAATTTTCAGGATATATCCTTAAATCAGGATTTGCATTGCTATTGAGGTTTCGTATGCCAATCAAACTGCTTAATTGTCAGTTGGGATTGCCAATAGATGTTCAGAAAGTGTTGAAATTTGGGCAAGATTAATGCAGGCTGTTGTGTAGTACACTCGTACAATGTAATAGCGATCCATAGTTTTTGTTGCGCCTGCTTTAGCATAAGGTGCAACTATTGTCGCCGCTTTTTCCGTCGTTGTCGTCCGCGTCGTCGTTGTCGTCCGCATAAACAATGTCAAAAAGTTTGTACAAGTTTCTTCAACATGATATAACTTTTATATTTCTTTGCTTCAATATTTGATCACTTGATACACATGAGCATATGGAAGACACTCATACCGCCATTAATATGACATTGACCGTAGCCATTTTTTTGCATCAAAATGTTCTACCAGTGTCTTCATCATCATAATAATTATACCTTTAATATGTCTTGATACATGTGAGCATTTGGAACACTTATGCCCCCATTATCATGACCTTGACCTTTTTGACTTTCAAATGGTTGTGGAAACACATAGCTATTTGTTTTACGTCAAAAAGTTTGTACAAGTTTCTTCTTGATACATGTAAGCATTTGGAACACACTCATGCTGCAATTATCATGACCTTGACCTTTTTCGTGCCCATTGTCATGTTATGGTGAAATGCCTCGGCAGGCGTGACACTGCTTCCGTGGCGGAATTCTTGTCTTCATTAATGGTCAAACCATACAACAGATTTGCCGACAAATGTCACACAAATAAAGCAATTATCATTCTATTGCCTATAATTGGTCACATCTGTGTACTGATTTGCCATTTTCAGGCTTTTCGATGTGCGTGTCATAACTGGACGAGGCCCGCGCAAGACGGAGGGGAGCGTTCCAGTAACGAGCAGACCTGGATTTCTGTTGTCCATCGCCACACATTATGTACAGTAGAGCTTTTCTGCAGGTCAACTATACGTACTATACCAATACTACCGGTATACGTATACTATAACAATACGATATGTTTTCTATACGATATGCATATAGTATAAACGTACAGTATGTTTGTACCGTACATACAAACCAATATCGTATAGATATACCATTCAAATCGTACGTTTATATGAGTTTTATACATGTGTATAATTCTGGTACGTTTGTATCGTACAAACATACCAGATTATGGTATATTCATACCATATCCGTACGGATATATCGTATATACGAACGGATATCGTACGTTTTCGTGCCCATGGTCATGTTATGGTCAAATGCCTCGGCAGGCGTGACACTGCTTCCGTGGCGGAATTCTTAAATTGTCTTCATTAATGGTCAAACGCCACACATTATGTATGTACCGTACCATTCATATATATCAGCTTTAATATTTGCACCGATCTATCAAAATCTGGCTAGTATCGGTCTTTATCAGCGTGTGTGTTTACAATTGGCCCATATCCACTCACCATGGCTGTATATACTGATCATCTTGCTATACAATTTGATAGAATCTAGAGTTTGTGTAGCTGATCACGTGCCGATTTCATCAGCGTTGCAATAAATATAATAGTGTAACAACTACGTGTTAGGGTAATACGTGATTTATTCAGAACAAGTACATGAATTATTAATACACCATTGGCTAGCTTTCAATCTGGACAATATCAAAACCCGAAAACATCACAGCCTTCTACGATTACACGCAGCCGATTTTCTGCACGCTACAACAACAACAAACCCCCTGCTGACTTTTTAAGCTACTTGATCACCACATTACCCCCTCCTTTAAAAGGACACGCCCACGTGTCTATCGCTAATAGCCATACACATTCGTTACAATTTACTTGGAAGCAACGCTTGACAAATATACTTTCACCCATGAATATACATAACATAATTGCATACATAATATAATAAATTTTCTATTAGTAACTATAACTAGTCCTCATCGTCGGAGTCTTGTACATAGTCTTTCAGCCGTCTTGGTTGACGACACTCTCCGTGGCCTCGGTAAACCAACAACCTCTGGCTCCTGGTTCACATCTGTTTCATTTTCGGCCAAACTCCCCCCTTCGCTGACGATTTCTTCTGAGGAACCCTCGATTGCACTGGTTTCATCATTTACATCCACCATCATATCATTGTCAGCGTGTCCTTCTCTCGCTGAATCACTCCACCAGTTGTCATCCGATTGCCAGTCTTCAACCGAGATCCGTCTCTGTGCATTTGTTCCATGAGCTGCACTCTGCTGCTCCGAAACAACTGAGTGTCTCTTCTTGTTTGTTCCGGGAGCTGCAATCTGCTGCTCCGAAACTACTGACCTTCTCTTCTCTGCTGTTCCAGGAGCTGCAATCTGCTGCTCCGAAACTATATACTGACTGTTTCTTCTTGTTTGTTCTGGGAGCTGCAATCTGCTACTCCGAAACTACTGACTGTTTCTTCTTGTTTGTTCCGGGAGCTGCAATCTACTGCTCCGAAACTACTAACTGTTTCTTTTTGTTTGTTCGAGGAGCTGCAATCTGCTGCTCCGAAACTACCGTACTGTGTCTCTCCGCTAAATACCATTCAAATCGTACGTTTATACGAGTTTTATACATGTGTATAATTCTGGTACGTTTGTATCGTACAAACATACCAGATTATGGTATAATTACTTATCCGTATGGATATATCGTATATACGAACGGATATCGTACGTTTTCGTGCCCATGGTCATGTTATGGTCAAATGCCTCGGCAGGTGTGACACTGCTTCCGTGGCGGAATTCTTAAATTGTCTTCATTAATGGTCAAACGCCACACTTATGTATGTACCGTACCATTCATATACATAAACTTTAATATTTGCACCGATCTATCAAAATCTGGCTAGTATCGGTCTTTATCAGCGTGTGTGTTTACAATTGGCCCATATCCACTCACCATGGCTGTATATACTGATCATCTTGCTATACAGTTTGATAGAATCTAGAGTTTGTGTAGCTGATCACGTGCCGATTTCATCAGCGTTGCAATAAATTATAAGTGTAACAACTACGTGTTGGGGTAATACGTGATTTAATCAGAACAAGTACATGAATTATTAATACACCATTGGCTAGCTTTCAATCTGGACAATATCAAAACCCGAAAACATCACAGCCTTCTACGATTACACGCAGCCGATTTTCCGCACGCTACAACAACAAACCCCCCGCTGACTTTTTAAGCTACTCACCACATTACCCCCTCCTTTAAAAGGACACGCCCACGTGTCTATCGCTAATAGCCATACACATTCGTTACAATTTACTTGGAAGCAACGCTTGACAAATATGCTTTCACCCATGAATATACATAACATAATTGCATACATATAAATATAATCAATTTTCTATTAGTAACTAACTAGTCCTCATCGTCAGAGTCTTGTACATAGTCTTTCAGCCGTCTTGGTTGACGACACTCTCCGTGGCCTCGGTAAACCAACAACTCTGGCTCCTGGTTCACATCTGTTTCATTTTATTTTCAGCCAAACTCCCCCTTCGCTGACGATTTCTTTCTGAGGAACCCTCGATTGCACTGGTTTCATCATTTACATCCACCATCACATCATTGTCAGCGTGTCCTTCTCTCGCTGAATCACTCCACCAGTTGTCATCCGATTGCCAGTCTTCAACCGAGATCCGTCTCTGTGCATTTGTTCCATGAGCTGCACTCTGCTGCTCCGAAACAACTGAGTGTCTCTTCTTGTTTGTTCCGGGAGCTGCAATCTGCTGCTCCGAAACTACTGACCTTCTCTTCTCTGCTGTTCCAGGAGCTGCAATCTGCTGCTCCGAAACTATATACTGACTGTTTCTTCTTGTTTGTTCCGGGAGCTGCAATCTGCTACTCCGAAACTACTGACTGTTTCTTCTTGTTTGTTCCGGGAGCTGCAATCTGCTGCTCCGAAACTACTAACTGTTTCTTTTTGTTTGTTCGAGGAGCTGCAATCTGCTGCTCCGAAACTACCGTACTGTGTCTCTCCGCGAAATACCATTCAAATCGTACGTTTATACGAGTTTTATACATGTGTATAATTCTGGTACGTTTGTATCGTACAAACATACCAGATTATGGTATATTCATACCATATCCGTATGGATATATCGTATATACGAACGGATATCGTACGTTTTCGTGCCCATGGTCATGTTATGGTCAAATGCCTCGGCAGGCGTGACACTGCTTCCGTGGCGGAATTCTTAAATTGTCTTCATTAATGGTCAAACGCCACACATTATGTATGTACCGTACCATTCATATACATAAACTTTAATATTTGCACCGATCTATCAAAATCTGGCTAGTATCGGTCTTTATCAGCGTGTGTGTTTACAATTGGCCCATATCCACTCACCATGGCTGTATATACTGATCATCTTGCTATACAATTTGATAGAATCTAGAGTTTGTGTAGCTGATCACGTGCCGATTTTCATCAGCGTTGCAATAAATATAATAGTGTAACAACTACGTGTTGGGGTAATACGTGATTTAATCAGAACAAGTACATGAATTATTAATACACCATTGGCTAGCTTTCAATCTGGACAATATCAAAACCCGAAAACATCACAGCCTTCTACGATTACACGCAGCCGATTTTCCGCACGCTACAACAACAAACCCCCCGCTGACTTTTTAAGCTACTCACCACATTACCCCCTCCTTTAAAAGGACACGCCCACGTGTCTATCGCTAATAGCCATACACATTCGTTACAATTTACTTGGAAGCAACGCTTGACAAATATGCTTTCACCCATGAATATACATAACATAATTGCATACATATAAATATAATCAATTTTCTATTAGTAACTATAACTAGTCCTCATCGTCAGAGTCTTGTACATAGTCTTTCAGCCGTCTTGGTTGACGACACACTCTCCGTGGCCTCGGTAAACCAACAACCTCTGGCTCCTGGTTCACATCTGTTTCATTTTCGGCCAAACTCCCCCCTTCGCTGACGATTTCTTCTGAGGAACCCTCGATTGCACTGGTTTCATCATTTACATCCACCATCACATCATTGTCAGCGTGTCCTTCTCTCGCTGAATCACTCCACCAGTTGTCATCCGATTGCCAGTCTTCAACCGAGATCCATCTCTGTGCATTTGTTCCATGAGCTGCACTCTGCTGCTCCGAAACAACTGAGTGTCTCTTCTTGTTTGTTCCGGGAGCTGCAATCTGCTGCTCCGAAACTACTGACCTTCTCTTCTCTGCTGTTCCAGGAGCTGCAATCTGCTGCTCCGAAACTACTGACTGTTTCTTCTTGTTTGTTCCGGGAGCTGCAATCTGCTACTCCGAAACTACTGACTGTTTCTTCTTGTTTGTTCCGGGAGCTGCAATCTGCTGCTCCGAAACTACTAACTGTTTCTTTTTGTTTGTTCGAGGAGCTGCAATCTGCTGCTCCGAAACTACCGTACTGTGTCTCTCCGCGAAATATCACTGGCATCTTGAGAAGTTATCTGATTACCTGGTGTAACAATCTTCCCATGAAATCGTTTGAGACGATTAGCATGAACTATTAATGCCTTTCACGGCCTATCCGATATTTTTGATTCTGTAAACCACATCAGACAATTTCTTCTGAATGGTATATGGTCCTTCCCATGGTTTCTTCAATTTTAGTGTTTGCCCTGTTTTTACTGCTGGGTTGTACAGTAGCACTGAATCACCAACCTTAAAGTCAGTGGTTGAAACAGTCTTGTCGTAGTAGTCCTTTTTGTCTCTTTTGCGCTGTGTGTAGATTTTCCCGAACAATTCTGTATGCCTCGTGTAACGTTCCTTTTAATTTTGATGCATAGCTAGTGTTAAACTGCTCTTTATCATGGGCCTCACTGTACACAATATCTGCTGGCAATCGCAATTCACTCCCAAACATAAGGAATGCTGGTGTGAAGCCTGACGTTTCATTCACACTAGAACGATATGCCAACATGACTTTTGGTATCTGAAGATCCCAGTTCTTTTGGTCCTCATTTACATGTTTACTCAACATATCTAACAGTGTCCGATTAAACCGTTCCACTTGTCCATCGGACTGTGGATGGTAAGCTGTTGTCCGAGACTTCTGTGTACCCAACAGCTTGCATGTTTCCTTGAAAATCCGGAATTCAAAGTCTCTCTTCCCTGGTCGCTGTGGATACTGTATGGAGCACCATAACGGCATATAAATTCATCTACTAGTTTACCTGCTACTGTACGTGCTTTGTGGTTTCGGATTGGATATGCCTCTGTCCACTTTGTAAAATACTCTGAAACTACCAAAATATATTTGTTCCCTCGCTTGGTGGCTGGCAATGGGCCAAGTACGTCAATTGCCACTTTCTCAAATGGTCCACCCGATTTATTGGAAATCAAAGGTGCCCTTGGCTTTCTTCCTGGATGCTTTCTTGACTCACAAATCAGACATTCCTTGCAATATAATTCCACATCATTTTGCCACCCCACCCAATAAAATCTATCCCTAATCTTTGAGGACATTTTCTTCACCCCCAGGTGTCCCCCGCCCACACCATCGTGGAGTGACTTCATAATTTCCATTTTCATGTCATTTGGAACTATTTGCGGATTCCGAGATCCTACATCGTTATAGAACGTCTTGCATAAAATTCCATCATTCAATTTTAGCTGACTCCACTGACTTAGTAAACGCTTTAAGGCTGGCGAAAATTCATCCCGTGTCGCCGGTTTTTCTGCATTGGTTTCCAGTATTTCTATGATAGTGGATATGTCCTTATCCTCTAATTGTTTGTTACGATTGCTCTTGTGTTCATTGATGCTCGCTATAAGAGGTGTTTCTGAATGCAGTGGCCTACGGGACATCGCATCTGCATTGGAATGTGAGGTACCCGATCGGTGTACTATTTTCATCTCGTATTCTGCGAGTTGTGACTCCCATCGAGCAACTTGTCCATCTGGATCATGGAACGTCCACAGCCACTTCAGTGCTTGGTGATCTGTTCTCACAGTGAAAGCCCTACCCAGTAAGTAGTGCCTAAACTGTGTTACAAAGGTCACAACCGCGAGAAGTTCTTTTCTTGTAACACTGTAGTTTTTTTCCGCCTTCGTCATGGCCCTACTAGCATAACAAATTGCCCTTTCCTGTCCGTCTTGTATTTGAGCTAGAACAGCGCCGATTGATTCATTACTAGCGTCAGTATCAAGTATGAAGTCTCCATCCATTCGTGGATAAGACAAAATAGGTGCATTTGTCATCGCACTCTTTAGTTGGTTAAATGCCTCCTGACAACCTTTCAGACACCAATCGAAGCCGAGCAATGTGTTCGGGAAATGACTGGCTAAAAACAATTATGTCGTCTAGATAGACAAGGCATATTTCATACTGCAATCCCCTAAGAACAGCCTCCATCAATCGCTGGAACGTTCCTGGAGCTCCAGTTAAACCAAAACCCATGACATTGAACTCGAATAGTCTATATGGCGAATTAAAGGCCGACTTTTGTTTATCTTGGTCTTCAACTTCAACTTGCCAGTACCCACTAGCAAGGTCAAGGGTTGAAAAATACTGAGCGCCAGATAACGAATTCAAAGTGTCATCGATCCTTGTTATTGGATATGCATCCTTTCTTGAGATGTCATTTACCCTCCTGAAATCCACTCAAAATCGAGTGGACCCATCCCTTTCTTAACTAGCACAATTGGTGAAGCTCATGGGCTGTTTGATGGCTGGATTGTATCATGCTGAAGCATGACGTCGTCAATCATACATTTTACTTCCTGTCTCTTATGCATAGGTATGCGACGAGGTGGTTGCCGAATTGGAACCGCATGACGAGGTGGTTGCCGAATTGGAACCGCATCTCCGGTATTAATTGTGTGCTTTATCTTATCAGTTCTGCCCAGGTCCCCGGGTCCTTGGGAAAACACGTCCTTATACTCTGCTAACAATTGCGTCAGTTGTTGCTGTTCATCAACTCCCAGATCGGTATCTATCTCAACAACGGGAGCATGGCCTTCACCGACTGTGTAAACCCCGTCGGAGCTGCAACCTGCCGCTCCGGATGGGTACTCTGCGTGTGTTTCTATTTGCTCTGCCTCTATACCGCTTACTTTGCCTACATTTGTATTTTTATACAACACAATATCTTCCTCTAAGTTCATGACTCTTAGGAAAATCACACCACCAGATGCAGATACCGTTCTTGCAGCCACCAAATCGCCTTTGTTTGTAAAATTCGGATTTGGTTCGAATAACCGTGTGGATCCGCCAACTTCAACTCCCCTATCCTTGGCTTTTACCTTTCCACTGACTATCATTTTGTGTCTTCCTGGTACAACTACTGTCTCTGCAACACTAACTCTACATACAGCGGTTAAACCTTGATTACAATGTAGCTTTGTTTTTCCATGCTGTACTTTCAGACTCATTGTACCAAAGTCTATTTGTACACCCTGCTGTTTCAGAAAATCTGTTCCTAACAGAAACTCGTGTGCCAAGTCTTTAACAACCAACACAATATGAGAGTACTTCCTTTCATCAATAACAAAGTCCAACGTTATCATGCCAAATACATCCAGCGGCACCCCTTTTGCTGGAACCAGAACTTTTAAGAATGGGGATACCTCAAAGTTTCGACCTTGTAACTTTTCTTGTGGTCAAAGTTAATTAAGGTAAATACAGAACCAGTGTCTATCAGCATTTTTGTAGGTACTCCACCCACAATACCATCGCAATACACAGATAGACCGGTACTTAAGCATATCCCTTCCGTATTTGACTGCGGGTCTGTCTGATTATTTTCAGCCGAGGTGTGCCCTTCACCCCGACTAATCGGCGTTTTCCGATTGCGGTTTTAGAGGGCATTCAAACTGGTAGTGTCCTAGCTTGTGACAGTACCAACATTCTTTGTCCTTAGGACAATTTCTTTCAAAATGGCCCAGGCGACCACAGCCGTAACATTTTATATCTTTCATGACACCTATGCGATCCCTATCCCGCACCTGGAATGAGACTCTCCCCCTCTACTGGTACGCCCCCTACCTCGATATTGACTATATATCACTGTAATTCCGGTCCCGTTGTCTGCTCTCTCGGTTTTCTTTCAATAGATCCAACATCTCTTTCATCATTGATGTCATATCGCTTCCCGATGCCGATGCAACAGCTACACTGTCAGAATTGCCAAATGTGCCGTCCACCTTCAATGTAGCAGCCACCGTATTGGAAGGTACTCCCCTTACATCAGTCTCGACAGCTTGCCAATCGATGGCCATATGGATTTCTAGTGTTTTTGGCAAATTATCAGTACCATTTCTGTGTTCTCAATTCCACGGATAAACTGGTCCCGAGCTAATTCGTCTCTCATTGCCGAACTCAGATCTGGGTATGTATTTCGCGACAATGTTCTTATTGCTTGCCCAAATTCTAACAGAGTTTCCCCGGGTTTCCATTTCCGAAGTAGAAATTGAGATTTGAACAATTGTGGTTCTTTTGTGGTCTTAAACCTGCTTTCTAATGCTTCCTGTGTTGCATGCCAGTCTTGGCGGGTTGCATTGTCGAGCTCAAAATAAACTTTCAACGCATTACCCTTCATTTTCACCCCTAAGAACTGGCATTTATCCTTTTCATCCCATTTGTTTATTTCTGCACACACTTCAAAGTTTTTAATCCAATCATCCCACTCTATCTCAGCTCCCCCATAGAAAGAGTCTGGCATCACAATAGGCCTAACTGGTTTCTCGTCATCAGACATCATTACTCTATACACGTTTTACTGCATCAATGAAATACTGTGTACAAGTCAATAACTATTGGACCTGACAACGCTTTGTACTACTAATCGCTTACCAAAATTATACGTGTTGTTTTGGATACCGACGTTCTGCCAGTGCAGCTTTGCACACTTCATCAAGCCATTTCCGCTTTAGTTGACATACTGCATGTAAACCATCATACAATTGGTTGAAACACGTCCGGGTTACTGTTCTGCTGGTACCATCACGGCGTTTTCTTCTAGATTGCCGCGTCACACTGTTATGCCAAGAGACAGTCTGGCACCCCGTTTCAAAATATGACTGTCGCGTAGAATTTTCTAGTTTTATACGGATATTCAGTGATTTTAACTTATCATCTACTTCTGACTGGAAAATACTCAATTCACGGTCTGAATAATTTGAGTGTTCCTTTCCAACCCGTGTATCTCTGTACTTAACAAATGACAGAGTAGGTATTGTGACAAACCCAACAAGTGCTTTGGGACAACAATGCTTAATAGCTTTCTTGAATTCAACTAATTAGTTAAATACAGATCTCTCAGTTGCCACAGATGCTACTAAATCTTTGACATTGTTACGTTTGACAAATTGTGTAAAGTTATTGATCCCACAAGCAATTTTTATAATTACTATGTCATAAGAATCTAACGACTGTATTTTAATCAATGTTGGTGCAACAAGGTCAGCCACGCATGCACCACGTTTAATTACAAAATGCACAGTTAGTTTCTGTGAACAGTCATAACGTTCAAACCCATGGGCCCTCGAATCACCGACAAAAAGCAAAGCAGTCTTCAAAGGCATTCATACAAAGTGTTACCAAAAATTTACAAGTGGTGTTCAGTCGACCAATTCCCACTGGTACAGCCGGTTCCAAATATACCAGTATTCGTGGGTAGCGGTACACGACAATGGCAGTTCTATAACAGATTAACTGCTACCACCATTGTAACAACTACGTGTTGGGGTAATACGTGATTTAATCAGAACGAGTACATGAATTATTAATACACCATTGGCTAGCTTTCAATCTGGACAATATCAAAACCCCAAAACATCACAGCCTTCTACGATTACACGCAGCCGATTTTCCGCACGCTACAACAACAACAAACCCCCCGCTGACTTTTTAAGCTACTCACCACAATAGCGTTCTGTTTATATTTTACATTATGCCATGTTTGACACATGCTAACAATATATATATAAGTATATGCCTATAATACATGTACATGCATAACAAACTTCAGTATCCTTATAATACTGAATTGCCATATTTTTTAAATATAACTTCAATATATATATATATCCCTATAATACATGTACATGCATAACAAACTTCAGTATCCTTATAATACTGAATTGCCATATTTTTTAAATATAACTTCAATATATATATATCCCTATAATACATGTACATGCATAACAAACTTCAGTATCCTTATAATACTGAATTGCCCTATTTTTTAAATATAACTTCAATATATATATATTTATGTATATCCCTATAATACATGTACATGCATAACAAACTTCAGTATCCTTATAATACTGAATTGCCATATCTTTTAAATATAACTTCAATATATATATATATATATATATATGTATATCCCTATAATACATGTACATGCATAACAAACTTCAGTATCCTTATAATACTGAATTGCCATATATATAAAATATAACTTCAATATATATATATATATATCCCTATAATACATGTACCTGGTACATGCATAACAAACTTCAGTATCCTTATAATACTGAATTGCCATATATATAAAATATAACTTCAATATATATATATATATATCCCTATAATACATGTACATGTATAACAAAATTCAGTATCCTTAAGATACTGAATTGCCCTTAGAATATCTATAATATAAAATTATAATCATCATAACGAATACAACTAGAAAAAGTCGATGGCGCGCCATCGCAATATACCCACTTTCCCCAAATGCTAAGTCCGAAAAGGGGAGGTAATCCATGATGGAGGGTCGGATAAAAAATCCGAATTCACTTTGCGCATCAGCACATCAAAACGAAGCTACGAAGCAAATATCAGACGCGTAGGTATTAAGGTGAAAAAGTTTTTCGACCTACGAGGAAAAATAGTGAAATTCTAAGTCCGAAAGGGGGAGATAATCCATGATGGAAGGTCGGATCAAAAATCCGAATTCACTTTGCGCATCATAACGAAGCTACATATCAAATATCAGAAATGTAGGTATTAAGGTGAGAAAGTTTTTCGACTTACAATGAAAAATAGGGAAATTCTGAGTCCGAAAGGGGGAGATAATCCATGATGGAGGGTCGGATCAAAAATCCTATTCACTTTGTGCATCTGCACTGATAACGAAGCTACATACCAAATATCAGGCGCGTAGGTATGAAGGTGAAAAAGTTTTTCGAGTTACAAGAAAAATGGGAAATTCTGAGTCCGAAAGGGGGAGATAATCCATGATGGAGGGTTGGATCAAAAATCCGAATTCACTTTGCGCATCTGCACATGATAACGAAGCTACATAGCAAATGAGGCGTGTAGGCATGAAGGTGAAAAAGTTTTTCGAGTTACAAGGAAAAAAATGGGAAATTCTGAGTCCGAAAGGGGAGATAATCGATGAGGAGGATTGGATCAAAAATCCGAATTCACTTTTGCGTCATCTGCACATGATAACGAAGGTACATACCAAATATCAGGCGCGTAGGCATGAAGGTGAAAAAGTTCGAGTTACAAGGAAAAAATTGGGAAATTCTGAGTCCTTTAAAGGGGGAGATAATCGATGATGGAGGGTTGGATCAAAAATCCGAATTCACTTTGCGCTCTGCACATGATAACGAAGGTACATACATATATCAGGCGCGTAGGCATGAAGGTGAAAAAGTTTTTCGAGTTACAAGGAAAAAATGGGAAATTCTGAGTCCGAAAGGGGAGATAATCGATGATGGAGGGTTGGATCAAAAAATCCGAATTCACTTTGCGCATCTGCACATGATAACGAAGCTACATAGCAAATATGAGGCGCGAGGCATGAAGGTGAAAAAGTTTTTCGAGAGTACAGGAAAAAAATGGGAAATTCTGAGTCCGAAAGGGGGAGATAATCGATGATGGAGGATTGGATCAAAAATCCGAATTCACTTTGCGCATCTGCACATGATAACGAAGGTACATACAAATATCAGGCGCGTAGGCATGAAGGTGAAAAAGTTTTTCGAGTTACAAGGAAAAAAATGAAGGAAAAATTCTGAGTCCGAGGGGGAGATAATCGATGATGGAGGGTTGGATCAAAAATCCGAATTCACTTTGCGCATCTGCACATGATAACGAAGGTACATACCAAATATCAGGCGCGTAGGCATGAAGGTGAAAAAGTTTTTTCGAGTTATACAAGGAAAAAAAAAAAATTGGGAAATTCTGAGTCCGAAAAGGTGGAGATAATCGATGAATGGAGGGTTGGATCAAAAATCCGAATTCACTTTGCGCATCTGCACATGATAACGAAGGTACATACCAAATATCAGGCGCGTAGGCATGAAGGTGAAAAAGTTTTTCGAGTTACAAGGAAAAAATGGGAAATTCTGAGTCCGAAAGGGGGAGATAATCCATGATGGAGGGTCGGATGAAAAATCCGAATTCACTTTGCGCATCTGCACATGATAACGAAGCTACATACCAAATATCAGGCGCGTAGGTATGAAGGTGAAAAAGTTTTTCAAGTTACAAGAAACGTGATGTACGGACAGACGGACACTCGTGACGAAAACAATATACCCATTTTTTCCCAAAAAAGTGGGTATAATAATACCGGTAATATAAATGTTGCTAGAAAATCCTATAGAACCATGGAAACTGGCAATTCTTCATATTATATAAGTTATATAGCACATTTCATCTGCCTATATCTGAATATGACTGTAGCCAGGATCCTACAGATCATACAGGCCAGACATGTGCTATAAGACCCCATGTCCATGCCGTGTCTCATTCCTGATACAACCCAGACATAAGATTATATGTCGGAATGGGCATGGTGCACCTTTGGACTTGCATGTGACACTGACTGTCACTTGGACCGTGACACTGACTGTGACAAATTGACATAGCATTTATTTGACTTTGCTAGCTTAATTACAGAATGTCAAAATCTTTGGAATAATCTTACCTTTATTTTGTAGATGCAGTGAACAATTGATTTTATATTTATGCTTTTTC
Source organism: Conchocele bisecta (assembly GCA_029237695.1). Lineage (NCBI taxonomy): Eukaryota > Metazoa > Mollusca > Bivalvia > Lucinida > Thyasiridae > Conchocele > Conchocele bisecta. The sequence goes on from CM055265.1 coordinate 137,379,049, forward strand.
AGGATTATTTGATCCAACAACCAAAGATGTCTGTGGTTAATTTATATTCCCTTGCTGCTTGTTCTCATTTAGTTTGCTAATTAAAGGTGATTTTAATTGTTACCATGTATAACATGTTGTAAATTCATGTATGCAAATATATACCCTAACCTTCAATATGTTACTCTTTAACTATTTGTGAGTATTCTCTCTAGACTCTGAGTATTCTGCCACCAACATTCCTGTGAGTTTTCTCCCTTTACGTGTCTGTGTTTTCTGCCATGTGATGTGGCCAGCAGGTTTCAGCAGTGACGACAGTAGCCAGCGGTCACTGTTGGAACATCAGCCACAATGTGGGCAGCAGAGAGTCAAGAGGTAATGAGTTATTTCATTCAGGACTATCGCTTTGTATAAGATGGAGATAAACTAAACTTTCTAGAAGTGTTTTATAATGATGACATCCGAAATGCATGACTGTCAACCAACCAACCAACCAATCAATCAATGTTTGACTGACTAAATGAGAATATACCCTGATCAGCCCCACACATCTGTGGCTGTGGCTGGTGACATGACATGCATTTCACTAGTGCAGACCCTGATCAGACTGCAGGCTGGTCTAGGTCTACATTGATTGCAAATGTCATAAGCCTCCATTTCTCCAGTCACAGCCACATATGTACAATTAACCAGAACTTACTGGCTGTAATACAGGATGACGTGACAGCTGGTATATTCTGGTTATATCCCATTACAAGCTGAAGATACACAATTTTCTTATGGAAAATTTTTCTTATTCCGCAACAAAAGTATATGTTGTGACCACTCATTAGAACCATCTCACCGAAACAGTTGAAATGAGTGGTCACAACATATACCTACTTTAAAGGTAAAATAAGAAAAATAATGTGTCAAAATTGTCATACCACTAAAATCATATTCTGAATGCAATATGTTGATGTGCATGCTTAACCCTTAGAAGGCGGGAACCGAATATTGTCGTCTGCTGTTGTTTCTTATTTTGTATTTCTCTAAATAAAAACATGGTTCGGCAGCATTTTAGAATCATTTCCATCGGAAATGATTCTAAAGTGCTGACAAACCAAGTTTTTGATGAGAAAAATGGAAAAATATTCAGCAGACGACAGAAATTAATTCAGCATTGTAAGGGTTAATCCATACCAGTTTACTACATGTACCTGTAGATCCAGTTTTAGACAGGGAGAGGTGGTCACAACAGTTCAGCTTGACAACAGTGATGATTCAGTCTATCTACTCAACTTGATGCTCATATCTGGGGATCACGAATGGTAAGTGATTCAAATTTATTAGCCATATTTGACAAACCAGGCTTCTGTCTTTCATTACGAGTTGAATGCCTGGCACCAGATCACATCACCATTTTTTGTCGATAATTATTATGAAAAAGTGCAGCATTTTCCATAAATGAAGTTGAAAATGGACGTCATTTTTGACATCATTTATAGAAAATAGCCAATTAGAAGTTGAAGATGCGATGCACACATGTGACTTGGAAAAAATTTGTGTTGAAGTTTTCGGGAACCTACTACATTGTACCTCGGTCACCGTAAGTTGGATTGGCTTAAAGGCTTGGAACATCATATGCTTAGCAGTCATTATCAATCTTTTCAATCTGTAGTCCATTCGTGTTTCATTAAAAATTGTCATACCCTTAAAAGCATATTCTGAATGCAATAATAGGTTAACCCTTTGAACACCACAGGCCTGTATAGTGATAATTGGCAAAAAATGTAGATCCAGATGAGCCGGCAGGATCTGCACTTTTTGCAAGTAATTTTCATATTATTAAGAACAAAAACGCCCCCTTTTCCTAAATGGACTAGTCTGAAAATCATTTTGTGACAATTGGATTGGTTGCAAAATTAACATCAAAATCCATTCCAGTTACTTAATAGGGGTAAAAGGGTTAATATGCATGTTATGTATTTAGACCTCTGTGCCGGGGAGAGGTGGTCACAGCAGTTCAGTGTGACAACGGTGATGATCCAGTCTGTCTACTCACCGAGTTGCTCACTCGTATATGTATATCACGAATGGTAAGTGATTCAAATTATTGAAACCAGTGATTTAAATTTATGGGTCGTATTATGACAAAACTAGCCTTGTAAGGGTGCCTGACACCAGCTGAGGACATTTATATATGAGACACGCCATGTGATTTTGTACCTTCGGACCTCTGCATAATTTCATGAAATACGTTTACAAAATTTACAATATTTTTCATAAATAAATTCAAAAGTTGATAAAAATTTTCAGATTACATGCAGAATCGCATGTACTCCCACAATATGCTTAGATCATTTCGCATAGACAAATAAATTTTTCGTATTAAAATCAATATTTCACCAAATTTCACGAAATAAAACGAAGGCTAATTCTTAAATTTTGATCAAATTTAATATTATCGAGAAAATAAAAAGTTTTTGCATTTTTTGTATGGCCGTAAACTTTTGGCAGTTTTCGTGAAAAAGACAGTAGTTTAAAACATATTGTTGAAATGTACATTAGGATTGGGCCTCAAGTTTACAAACATAGTTTCATATTTCACCTTGTGGACCAACTCAGTTTGAGCCTTCACCTTGTTGATAGAAATTAAAACAGTATGGATCTCGATCAGACTGTGCAAGCCGGTTGATATCTACACTGGTCATGATATGACCAGCCCTGTCACAAGTTTTCCCAATACGTAGAGCAGAGCCTCTCTATACAGGGCAACATGAATGTGTTATAATCCATTTCATGCTGTTACCCCTACATGGAGTAGGAACAAAATGAATTGGCTATTTTTCTTATTTATATTTAATAGTATATGTTGTGACCACCATTTGAACTGTCTCGATGAGACGGTTCAAATGAGTGGTAACAACATATACTTCATGGTGTGACCACTATCTGAACCGTCTCGATGTAAATATTCTGTCCTGGTTTTGGGATTTTTCCCCCAATGCAGCAGGTTAAATGCGGGATCGAACCCGTTGGCCTGGCCTTAAATGACCTTAACTGTTGATAGGCAGTTTAAAACCAATAAATCAAATCAACATACATGGGTGAGAAATAATAAAAATTATATCTTTCCACGTAAAAATGGGTTCTAATCTAAACTCAAATTGTAGAGGTGGCATGTGCCGAACACGCCTCCCCTGCATGGATCCGTGTCTGCAAAGTTGTCGTGTAATTTCCTGCATTTAATCAGTACATGTATCGTCATATTACTAGCTGTGGATTGGTCAAGGCCGAGTTGTCAACCGAAGGATGGGGTAGCGGTCAGCAGCATGGCTGGGACGTCAACTTCCATGAGCCGATACACTACATATCATATGGGTATGTTGCATTACCGGTAATTGTCTGTTAAAACACATTATTTTCTGAATCAACAATTTCAAATATTTTCAAAGAATTTTCTCATGTCTCTTCCACAGTATACATTGTGATACCTCGTTTTAACCATCTTTAATGAGAAGGGTGATGCAATGCTTCATGTCATTTAACTAGTTGAGTTTTTGTCACGCCTGCTTTAGCAGAAGGCGTGACTATAGTCGTCGCTTTTTATGTTGTCGTCATTGTCATCGTCGTCATCCTCGTCAGCAATGTCAAAACGTTTGTACAAGTTTCTTCATCATGATATTACTTCAATATTTCTTTATGGATTGCTTCAATATTGTGAGCATATGGAACACGTACACACCACCATTAACATGATCTTGACCTTTTTTACCTTCACATTGTTGCAGAAAAACATTTTTACGTCAAAAGATTTGTACCAGTTACCTTTTTGACCTTCACATGGTTGTGGAAACACTTAGCCATTTTTTTACTTCAAAAAGTTTGTACAGGTTTCTTCATCATCATATAATTTCAATATTACATGATTCATTAATTGCTTCAATATCTGGAAACTTGATACATGTAAGTATTTGGAACACACACATGCTGCCATTAAAGGTACATGTCAACGCAGAACGCGCAAAATGTTCTTTATAGGAATTAAATAAGTGTATAATTATGTCACTATTCCACCAGTTCTAAAAATTACGAGTGCCCGCTATACAAATATTATCATTTATTAATTATCAATTTACTGTTAGCGATGCGCGGCGGTAACAGTCTATTTTGATAATGTGCGGGGACGACGACTTTCACATCACGGCTTGTGGTGCGCATGCGCAGTATACTACACGCGCCAGTAGGCTTCCCAATATGTAAATAAGAATATCAACATGTCGAAATGTTCAGGACGGAAATTGTATGAAACAGCGTCGGCCAAAATAATGCGAAATGTCTGAGGGACAGGCAGTACAGAGAGAGAGAGTGGTTAATATTGGCGACCAGATCACCAAATGGAAAGAGTTACGTGGAGATTTAGATTTGGACTCGAAGTGAGATTTTTCTTCTCAACTTCCGATACTTCACTGCGCATGTCAAAGATGTGATATGATTGACCATGTCACGTGACGCGTATTGGTAAAAAAATAGCACGAGGTCGGAAAATACCCTTTCTGGTCGCGGCATATAAAATGCGATTTAACACCAATTAACACGTGACGTAATTAAAAATAACTCGTTAGTGGGTAGACAAATGGCTCGTATAAGGCATGACAGAAAATGAAAAGTAGTAGTACAGTGTAACCTGCTGCGTGGGCATGTACCTTTAACATGATCATCTTGCGGTTAAATGCCTCGACAGGCGTGACACTGCTTCCGTGGCAGAATTATTGTCTTCATTAACTTTCAAACTGTACAACAGATTTGGCAGACAAATGTCACAGCAAATAAAGCAATTATCATTCATTATCAGCTTTTTGATGCGAGTCATATCTGGACGAGGCCTTCGCAAGACGGAGGGTTCCAGTAACGAGCAGACCTGGATTTCTGTTGTCCATCGCCACGCCACACATTATGTATGTACCATTCATATACATCAACTTTAATATTTGCACCGATCTATCAAAATCTGGCTCACACCTCTCTTCACCAGTATAGGCCTTTATCAGCCAGTGTGTGCTTACAAGTGGCTCATCCACTCACCATGGCTGTATAAATATACTGATCTTCTTGCTATACAGTTTGATAGGATCTAGAGTTTGTGTAGCTCCTGATCAGCTAGCACACTTGTAAAACTTGGTAGGGATCTAACATTTGTGTAGCTCAGCTCAGCTGTGAATCTGCTTGGGCTCAGCCAATCAAACTGCTTGATTGCCAGTTGGGATTTCCAATAGATGTTCAAAAGATGTTGACATTTGGGTGAGATTAATGCAGGCTGTTGTGTAGTACACTCGTACAATGTGATAGCGATCTCTAGTTTTTGTTGCGCCTGCATAAGGTGCAACTATAGTCGCTGCTTTTTCCGTCGTTGTCGTCCGCGTCATCGTTGTCGTCTGGGTAAACAATGTCAAAAAGTTTGTACAAGTTTCTTCTTGATACATGTAAGCATTTGGAACACACTCATGCTGCAATTAACATGACCTTGACCTTTTTCGTGCCCATGGTCATGTTGTGGTCAAATGCCTCAGCAGGCTTTACACTGCTTCCGTGGCCGAATTCTTGTCTTCATTAATGGTGAAACCGTACAACAGATTTGGCAGACAAATGTCACACAAATAAAGCAATTATCATTCTATTGCCTATAATTGGTCACATCTGTGTACTGATTTGCCATTTTCAGGCTTTTCGATGTGCGTGTCATAACTGGACGAGGCCCACGCAAGACGGAGGGTTCCAGTAACGAGCAGACCTGGATTTCTGTTGTCCATCGCCACACATTATGTATGTACCATTCATATACATCAACTTTAATATTTGCACCGATCTATCAACATCTGGCTAGTATAGGTCTTTATTGCTTCAATGTTTGGACACTTGATACACATTGCTTCAATGTTTGGACACTTGATACACATTGCTTCAATGTGTGGACACTTGATTCACATGAGCATATGGAAGACACTCATACCGCCATTAATATGACATTGACCTTAGCCATTTGTTTTGCATCAAAAAGTTCTACCAGTTTCTTCATCATCATAATAATTATACCTTTACTATGTCTTGATACATGTGAGCATTTGGAACACTTATGCCCCCATTATCATGACCTTGACCTTTTTGACTTTCAAATGTTTGAGGAAACACATAGCTATTTGTTTTACGTCAAAAAGTTTGTACAAGTTTCTTCTTGATATATGTAAGCATTTGGAACACACTCGTGCTGCAATTAACATGACCTTGACCTTTTTCGTGCCCATGGTCGTGTTAATTATGGTCAAATGCCTCGGCAGGCGTGACACTGCTTCCGTGGCGGAAGTCTTGTCTTCATTAATGGTCAAACCGTACAACAGATTTGGCCGACAAATGTCACACAAATAAAGCAATTATCATTCTATTGCCTATAATTGGTCACATCTGTGTACTGATTTGCCATTTTCAGGCTTTTCGATGTGCGTGTCATAACTGGACGAGGCCCGCGCAAGACGGAGGGTTCCAGTAACGAGCAGACCTGGATTTCTGTTGTCCATCGCCACACATTATGTATGTACCATTCATATACATCAACTTTAATATTTGCACCGATGTATCAACATCTGGCTAGTATAGGTCTTTATTGCTTCAGTGGGTGGCAGGTGGGAGCATGCAATGGGTAATTTAACGATCGGGGTTCATCCTTATCGGAATCCCGACTGGAGACCTGGTTTGGCCCGCACATACTTCTTTGGCATTTTGTATGTGACAGTTGAATCTGGTTATACCCCTTATGTGAGTATTACGATATTCATAATCCTATTTTAGGGGAAGGGGCCAAGTGACTTTGGTGTTGTATGGACCTGGCACCAGGTCAGGTTATTCTAATTTCAGGGTTGAATATATTTGTTCTTGATATAAATATTCCGTTCAGATTTTGGGATTATCCCCCCAATGCAGCAGGTTGAATTGGGATGGAACCCGTTTGCCCGGCCTTACATGACCGTAGCTGTTGATAGGCCGTTAAACACTAATAAACAAACAAACAAACTTTATTGCTTCAATGTGTGGACACTTGATTCACATGAGCATATGGAAGACACTCATACCGCCATTAATATGGCATTGACCTTAGCCATTTTTTTGTATCAAAAAGTTCTACCAGTTTCTTCATCATCATAATAATTATACCTTTAATATGTCTTGATACATGTGAGCATTTGGAACACTTATGCCCCCATTATCATGACCTTGACCTTTTTGACTTTCAAATGTTTGTGGAAACACAAAGCTATTTGTTTTACGTCAAAAAGTTTGTACAAGTTTCTTCTTGATATATGTAAGCATTTGGAACACACTCGTGCTGCAATAAAATGACCTTGACCTTTTTCGTGCCCATGGTCGTGTTATAGTCAAATGCCTCGGCAGGCGTGACTCTTCTTCCGTGGCGGAATTCTTGTCTTCATTAATGGTGAAACCGTACAACAGATTTGGCAGACAAATGTCACACAAATAAAGCAATTATCATTCTATTGCCTATAATTGGTCACATCTGTGTACTGATTTGCCATTTTCAGGCTTTTTGATGTGCGTGTCATAACTGGACGAGGCCCGCGCAAGACGGAGGGTTCCAGTAACGAGCAGACCTGGATTTCTGTTGTCCATCGCCACACATTATGTATGTACCATTCATATACATCAACTTTAATATTTGCACCGATCTATCAAAATCTTGCTAGTATAGGTCTTTATCAGCCTGTGTGTTTACAATTGGCCCATCCACTCACCATGGCTGATCATCTTGCTATACAGTTTGATAGAATCTAGAGTTTGTGTAGCTGATCACGTGCCGATTTCATCAGCATTGCAAAGTATACTTATCTAGCAAAGTAACTTTGAGGGAGTAATCATTTATTTTTCCCAAAATGCATTATTTCATATAGAACTATAATAACCACTGCATTAAAAGTATACAGAATTATTATACTGAATGTATTACATTATCACAGCCAAAATGGCTGTGATAATGTAATAAATTCAGTATAATAAAAATTAATAAATTTATCCTTCAATTGAAAATTTCTCCCTCAAAGTATGCTTTGCTTGATAACTGTTGTCCATCGCCACACATTATGTATGTATCATTCATATACAATGTCAAAAAGTTTGTACAAGTTTCTTCAACATGATATAACTTTTATATTACTTTACAGATTGCTTTAATATTTGGACACTTGATACACATGAGCATATGGAAGACACTCGTACCGCCATTAATATGACATTGACCTTAGCCATTTTTTGGCATCCAAAAGTTCTACCAGTTTCTCCATCATCATAATATGTCTTGATACATGTGAGCATTTGGAACACTTATGCCCCCATTATCATGACCTTGACCTTTTTATGCCACCGGGTTTCGAAGAAACGGGTGGCATATAGTGTTTGGACCGTCCGTCTGTCCGTCTGTCCATCCGTCTGTCTGTCCATCTGTCCATCCGTCCGTCTGTCCATCTGTCCATCCGTCCGTCACACTTTTCGGTTAACCACTTTGTCACAGTTTCTCAAATATGCTGCAGGTGGCATCCGCGTTTCTTCTTGATACATGATACATGTAAGCATTTGGAACACACTCCTGCTGCAATTAACATGACCTTGACCTTTTTCGTGCCCATGGTCATGTTCTGGTCAAATGCCTCGGCAGGCGTGACACTGCTTCCGTGGCGGAATTCTTGTCTTCATTAATGGTGAAACCGTACAACAGATTTGGCAGACAAATGTCACACAAATAAAGCAATGATCATTCTATTGCCTATCATTGGTCACATCTGTGTAGTGATTTGCCATTTTCAGGCTTTTCGATGTGCGTGTCATAACTGGACGAGGCCCGCGCAAGACGGAGGGTTCCAGTAACGAGCAGACCTGGATTTCTGTTGTCCATCGCCACACATTATGTATGTACCATTCATATACATCAACTTTAATATTTGCACCGATCTATCAAAATCTGGCTAGTATAGGTCTTTATCAGCCTGTGTGTTTACAATTGGCCCATCCACTCACCGTGGCTGTATATACTGATCATCTTGCTATACAGTTTGATAGAATCTAGAGTTTGTGTAGCTGATCACGTGCCGATTTCATCAGCATTGCAAAGTATACTTATCTAGCAAAGTAACTTTGAGGGAGTAATAATTTATTTTTTCCAAAATGCATTATTTCATATAGAACTTTCATATAGAACTAACCACTGCATATATGTGATGATTAAAAAAAAGTTCTACCAGTTTCTTCATCATAATATTTATGCTTTTAATATGTCTATTTACATGTGAGCATTTGGAACACTTATGCCCCCATTATCATGACCTGGATCTTTTTGACTTTCAAATGGTTGTGGAAACACATAGCTATTTGTTTTACGTCAAAAAGTTTGTACAAGTTTCTTCTTGATACATGTAAGCATTTGGAACGCACTCATGCTGCAATTAACATGACCTTGACCTTTTTTATCTTCACATATTTTGCCATGTAACTCCTCAAACCGTACTAGCTACAGATCTGAAACTTGTTCTGTAGCTTCCTTATGATGAGTAGATGCACAAAGTTTGTTTGTTTTTCGTGTAGGCTAGATCTCATTTGATAACAGTATATCTGCCGAAGTACAGATTTCTAAATATTTGTTCTGCATTTTTTCTCAATTTTCAAATTTTTGTTGTTGCCACTCAGTTGAACCGTCTCGACGAGACGGTTCAACTGAGTGGTAACAACATACACTTTGGTTGGGGTAGTGGGGTGGCACCCCCTACCTATGCGCCAGAGACCTACCTATACGCCAGAGACCTACCTATACGCCAGAGACCAATCGTATGATGCTGCTGACGCCCCTGCTTGATGCATCAGGAATATCTCTACAACACAATACCATTATCATTCATTTGATTTGTTTTTACATGCTCATTTGAAAAACGGGATGTATTATGATATACCGCTGTCGTCCGTCCGTCCATCCATCCTATTTGCGTTAAATGTTTGGGTACCTATTTTCTCTGCAACCCTCAGTCCGATTGACATGCAACTTCATATACTTGTTTATCTTCATCTATATTTTCATTCTATAGCCCACACATGAGGCCCACGTGCCCAAGGTCAAGATCAAATTACTTGGCTAAATGTGCATTAAAGTTTTTGACTTCCTATTATTTCTGTAACAACCATGAGTTCCATTGCCTTGAAACATCATATTCCTGTTGATAACCATCTATATGTTCAGTCTATAGCCCACAGGCCCCAGGTCAAGGTCAATTTACATAGAAATTTGCGTTAAAGTTTTTGGTTATCTGCAACCCTCAATCGATTGGCTTAAAGCTACATACCGGTATACTTGCGAGTCATCAGCGATATTTTCATTCTATAGCCCACCCATGAACCCTGTTTTCAAGGTCAAGGTCAAATTACTTAATTTTTGTTGCACCCGCTTGTGGACATTGCGATATAGTCGACACATTGGCATATATATGTATGTCCGTCTGTGCGAGTTTGTGTTTTTAACTACACTACGCTGAAACTGCTTCACCAATTAACTTTAAGCTTCCCATGTTTATCATAACCCATATTGTCATTCTACGCCCCGCCCATGTAGCCCCTGTGCCCAATGTCAAGGTCTAATTACTTACCTTAAAGTTTTTTGTCACGCCCGCTTGTGGACAGCGCAATATAGTCGGCACATTGGCGTCTGAGGTTAAAGTTTTTGGTTAAAGATTTCTGGTTAAATGTTTTACAGGTATGTATACTATCAAAGCCTCGGCATGGGTGTTTACCATGATCCATATTGTCATTCTACGCCCCACCCGTGCGGCCCCTGTGCCCAATGTAAAGGTCAAATTACTTTGAAATTTACCTTAAAGTTTCAACTTCGGTTCATTCAATAGCTCACCCATGCATCATTCCCTGTATGATGCCCAATGTTTAGGTCAAATGACCACAACAGTTGAAGTATCTCTGCAACCATATCTCAGATTGACTTCAAACCTCATATGCTTTATACTTTATCAGCATATACAGTTTCATTCTATAGTCCGTCACTAAACTTAACATCAGAGAAATATGTTATAATTTCTATTTCCTTCAAATTTGAAAATTCTTAATATATCACCCATGCATTCCTCTAAGGCTCTACTATCATGCTGTGACAAATCCACGACCGTCCAACCCCTGCTGATTCCAAGGTCAAGGTCACATACTTAAGTTTCTTTACAAAACTTAACATCAAAGAAATATGTTACAACTTCTATTTCCTTCATCGAAAATTATTATTATTTATACCCCCCGCAACAAGTTGTGGGGGGGGGGGTATACTGGTGTCAGGTTATCCGTCCGTTTGTCCGTCCGTCCGTCCGGGCACACATTAGGGTACTTATTTATGTCCGTCCGTCCGTCCGTCCGTCCGGGCACACATTAGGGTACTTATGTGGCTAGCCCCACAGGGTTATGGACTTGGTAAAGGATAGGGTTGGTTACAATTAGCCACCTAAAAAATCCTTTTATGTGGCTAAAAATCGTTTTATCTGGCTAATATTTAACATGTGATAAGCCACATATAGTACTGTAAGAACGTCCGTCCGTGCGCCCGTAAACGTAACATCAGAGAAATATTGTTATAACTTCTATTTCCTTCATCTAAAATGCTTGATATTTCACACATGCATTCCTGTAAGGCTCTACTACCATGCTGTGCCAAATCCACGACCGTCCAACCCCCGCACATCCCAAGGTCAAGGTCAAATACTTAGTCCGTAAACATAACATCAGAGAAATATTGTTATAACCTCTATTTCCTTCATCTAAAATGCTTAATATTTCACACATGCATTCCTGTAAGGCTCTACTACCATGCTGTGCCAAATCCACGACCGTCCAACCCCCGCACATCCCAAGGTCAAGGTCAAATACTTAGTCTCTTTACAAAACTAAACATCAGAGAAATACTGTTATAACTCTATTTCCTTCATCTAAAATGCTTAATATTTCACACATGCATTCCTGTAAGGCTCTACTACCATGCTGTGCCAAATCCACGACCATCCAACCCCCGCTGATACCAATATCAAGGTCAAATACTTAGTCTCTTTACAAAACTTAAGATCAGAGAAATATTGTTCTAACTTCTATTTCCTTCATCTAAAATGCTTAATATTTCACACATGCATTCCTGTAAAGCTCTAATACCATGCTGTGCCAAATCCATTACCGTCCAACCCCCGCTGATCCCAATGTCAAGGTCAAATACTTAGTCTCTTTACAAAACTTAACATCAGAGAAATAAGTTATAACTTCTATTTCCTTCATTGAAAATTCTTATTATTTCACTTGTGCATTCCTCTAAGGTTGTACTATCATGCTCTGACAAATCTACGACTGTCCAACCCCCGCTGATCCCAAGGTCAAGGTCACATAGTTAGTCTCTTTACAAAACTTAACATCAGAGAAATATGTTATAACTTCTATTTCTTTCATTGAAAATTCTTAATATTTCATATGCTGTGACAAATCCCCGCTGATCTCGAGGTCAACGTCATATACACACCGTATAACCTCGAATTAACGCCCCCTCCTAATAAACGACCCCCCCCCAATGACCGCCAATTTCAAACACAAATAATCCTTAATTCCTTAAATCCTTATTTGTGTTTGAAATTGGCGGTCCTTGGTAAAAAAAAAAAATTCTTCTTTTTTTTCTTCTTTTCTTTTCTTTTATTTTTTGGCTGGCTAATAAAGCCCCCCCCCCCCCTTTTGTAAAATGTAACGCCTCCGGGGGCGTTAATTCGAGGTTATACGGTAGTCTCTTTACAAAACTTAACATCAGAGAAATCGGTTATAACTTCTATTTCCTTGCTCGCATCTGCTTCATATTTCACACACTCATTGCTCCAATGGACCTCTACCACCCTGTGACAAATTCACGTTCATGCCGCTTGCACTAATCCCAGAGTCAAGGTCACAAGCCCACACACTTGGAAATTTGTACATATTTTAGGGGTACCTGGGCCCACGCGGGGGGTATTCCGTAAGCCTCGCTTACTGACCAATCTAGTTGGATACTTGATACACATGAGCATATGGAGGACACTCATACTGCCATTAATATGACATTGACCTTAGCCATTGTTTTTTGCATCAAAAAGTTCTACCAGTTTCTTCATCATCATAACAATTATACCTTTAATATGCCTTGATACATGTGAGCTTTTGGAACACTTATGCCCCCATTATCATGACCTTGACCTTTTTGACTTTCAAATGGTTGTGGAAACACATAGCTATTTGTTTTATGTCAAAAAGTCTGTACAAGTTTCTTCTTGATACATGTAAGCATTTGGAACACACTCGTGCTGCAATTAACATGACCTTTACCTTTTTCGTGCCCATGGTCATGTTATGGTCAAATGCCTCGGCAGGCGTGACACTGCTTCCGTGGCGGAATTCTTGTCTTCATTAATGGTGAAACTGTACAACAGATTTGGCAGACAAATGTCACACAAATAAAGCAATTATCATTATATTGCCTATAATTGGTCACATCTGTGTACTGATTTGCCATTTTCAGGCTTTTCGATGTGCGTGTCATAACTGGACGAGGCCCGCGCAAGACGGAGGGTTCCAGTAACGAGCAGACCTGGATTTCTGTTGTCCATGGCCACACATTATGTATGTACCATTCATATACAATGTCAAAAAGTTTGTACAAGTTTTTTCAACATGATATAACTTTTATATTCTTTACAGATTGCTTCAATATTTGGACACTTGATACACATGAGCATATGGAAGACACTCATACCGCCATTAATATGACATTGACCTTAGCCATTTTTTTGCATCAAAAAGTTCTACCAGTTTCTTCATCATCATAATAATTATACCTTTAATATGTCTTGATACATGTGAGCATTTAGAACACTTATGCCCCATTATCATGACCTTGACCTTTTCGACTTTCAAATGGTTGTGGAAACACATAGCTATTTGTTTTACGTCAAAAAGTTTGTACAAGTTTCTTCTTGATACATGTAAGCATTTGGAACACACTCGTGCTGCAATTAACATGACCTTGACCTTTTTCGTGCCCATGGTCATTTTATAGTCAAATGCCTCGGCAGGCGTGACACTGCTTCCGTGTCGGAATTCTTGTCTTCATTAATGGTCAAACCGTACAACAGATTTGGCAGACAAATGTCACACAAATAAAGCAATTATCATTATATTGCCTATAATTGGTCACATCTGTCACGGTACTGATTTGCCATTTTCAGGCTTTTCGATGTGTGTGTCATAACTGGACGAGGCCCGCGCAAGACGGAGGGTTCCAGTAACGAGCAGACCTGGATTTCTGTTGTCCATGGCCACACATTATGTATGTACCATTCATATACAATGTCAAAAAGTTTGTACAAGTTTTTTCAACATGATATAACTTTTATATTCTTTACAGATTGCTTCAATATTTGGACACTTGATACACATGAGCATATGGAAGACACTCATACCGCCATTAATATGACATTGACCTTAGCCATTTTTTTTGCATCAAAAAGTTCTACCAGTTTCTTCATCATCATAATAATTATACCTTTAATATGTCTTGATACATGTGAGCATTTGGAACACTTATGCCCCCATTATCATGACCTTGACCTTTTCGACTTTCAAATGGTTGTGGAAACACATAGCTATTTGTTTTACGTCAAAAAGTTTGTACAAGTTTCTTCTTGATACATGTAAGCATTTGGAACACACTCGTGCTGCAATTAACATGACCTTGACCTTTTTCGTGCCCATGGTCATTTTATAGTCAAATGCCTCGGCAGGCGTGACACTGCTTCCGTGTCGGAATTCTTGTCTTCATTAATGGTCAAACCGTACAACAGATTTGGCAGACAAATGTCACACAAATAAAGCAATTATCATTATATTGCCTATAATTGGTCACATCTGTCACGGTACTGATTTGCCATTTTCAGGCTTTTCGATGTGCGTGTCATAACTGGACGAGGCCCGCGCAAGACGGAGGGTTCCAGTAACGAGCAGACCTGTATTTCTGGTGTCCATGGCCACACATTATGTATGTACCATTCATATACAATGTCAAAAAGTTTGTACAAGTTTTTTCAACATGATATAACTTTTATATTCTTTACAGATTGCTTCAATATTTGGACACTTGATACACATGAGCATATGGAAGACACTCATACCGCCATTAATATGACATTGACCTTAGCCATTTTTTTGCATCAAAAAGTTCTACCAGTTTCTTCATCATCATAATAATTATACCTTTAATATGTCTTGATACATGTGAGCATTTGGAACACTTATGCCCCCATTATCATGACCTTGACCTTTTCAACTTTCAAATGGTTGTGGAAACACATAGCTATTTGTTTTTCGTCAAAAAGTTTGTACAAGTTTCTTCTTGATACATGTAAGCATTTGGAACACACTCGTGCTGCAATTAACATGACCTTGACCTTTTTCGTGCCCATGGTCATTTTATAGTCAAATGCCTCGGCAGGCGTGACATTGCTTCCGTGTCGGAATTCTTGTCTTCATTAATGGTGAAACCGTACAACAGATTTGGCAGACAAATGTCACACAAATAAAGCAATTATCATTATATTGCCTATAATTGGTCACATCTGTGTACTGATTTGCCATTTTCAGGCTTTTCGATGTGCGTGTCATAACTGGACGAGGCCCGCGCAAGACGGAGGGTTCCAGTAACGAGCAGACCTGGATTTCTGTTGTCCATGGCC